>OX370995.1:15530156-16150131 GCA_947308005.1 Yponomeuta malinellus
TGAGATATTGTTTTACCGTTTTGTCGGCTTATTAAATATGTTATCTATGCCTTTTAAGTCTATGTATAAAGGTTCCTTGTTGACTACGGAACCCTAATAAGGACTGTCCGATTATAATTAAAACATTTTTAGTGCAAGTTCTCCATCCTTGCGCGCAGTGGAACTCGTCGAGTAATCCGTTGTGTCTATATGAACTACTCACAGATAAGTAACAGCACAGCACAGATTAAGGGAACACGTTCTTCTGTGAGTCTGTGGTAGACATTAAAAAAAAAATAGGGACGCCTTCACGCCGTCTACCGCGGTTTTATTTTTCTCGGCTTTTGTGTAATTTGAACAAATCAGTTTGATTTCAATGGAAATCAGAGTAGCAGAGTAAGAACAACAGTACAGTAATTACTACAAGTAGCGACACTTGTAAACTAAAAGTGTTACATTGATTTTCGTCTCACGAAGGTAATTGCAAGATGCCGGCTACCACGCCACCTGAAAATGAAGTTTCAACAACTCCACCTGAAAGCGATGTCATCAAGATTCTTATTGCCACCGATGTGCACTTGGGTTATCTCGAAAATGATCCGATCAGAGGAGGCGACAGTTTCATTGCGTTCGAGGAGGTGTTGTCCCATGCTAAGCAACAGCAGGCGGATTTCACGTTGTTGGGCGGAGACCTATTTGACCACGCCAAGCCGTCGCCGTCATGTCTGCTGCGCTGTGTGGACGCGCTGCGCCGCCACTGTCTCGGGACTCGCCAAATTGATGTGCAAATTAAATTTGCAAATTCTCTCGGACCCCAACAAAAGTTTGAGTATGGGTGATGTAAATTACGAAGATAATAATATCAACATTGCGCATCCCGTCATATCTATTCATGGGAACCACGACGATCCCGTCGGGCAAGGCACTGTAAGCACACTGGACATTCTTGCTAATGCAAGGTTGATCAACTACCTCGGCCGCTGGACAGATTACACCTTTATTGAGATGAAGCCACTGCTAATGCGAAAAGGCGCCACAAGCCTGGCGCTGTACGGGCTCGGCTACCTGAAGGACCAGCGGTTATCCCGACTTTTTGAAGAAGGTAAGGTGAAGATGAAGCGTCCCCATGGTGACTGGTTCCATGTGCTTGTGTTGCACCAGAATCGTGCTGACCGTGGAGTTGGCAACTACATCAAGGAAGAATATTTGCCTGACTTCATTGATCTTGTGGTGTGGGGTCATGAGCATGACTGCCGTGTCGATCTAGAGTTTAATGGGGAGAAAAAATTCCAAGTCACTCAGCCAGGCAGCACAGTTGCCACATCACTTGCAGCTGGGGAGGCTATACCCAAGCACTGTGCCATTCTGAAAATTCACAAGTTAGATTACTTGTTTACTCCAATACCACTTCAAACTGTGCGTCCATTCATTTTCAAAACCATAGTCTTGTCAGAAGAAGATATGGGTGAGAAGTCAGTTAATGAAAATGAGAAGGTCCAAGAGTTTCTAAAAAACAAAGTATATGAGGCTATAGAGGAAGCCAAGAAACTGCGCACTGACAACAGCAGCCAGCCTTTAATCCCTCTTGTGAGGCTCAATGTGTTCTTTGAGCGGGATACACAAGATTTCAACCGTATGCGTTTCGGCCAGAACTTTAGCACTGTTGTCGCTAATCCAAATGATATTTTGTTGATGAAACGTGAGAAACGTATACGTGAAAAAAAGGAGAAAGAGGAAGAGATTGAAGTTGACCTTAAAGCTGCAGGTGAGAATGCAGCTGATGTGGAGACACTTTTAAATGCTTACTTCAGTGCTTTGCCTAAGGACCGCGCTCCAGTGGCACTGAGCACGCGCGCCATGACGGACGCCGTGCGCGACTTTACCGGCAAGCGCGACGAGGATGCCTTTCGCGCCGTCATGCGAGCCACTCGCCGTCGCGCGCTTGACGCGCTCATGGCTTCGACCGCCACCGATGAGGCAGAAGTCGCCGAAATACTGCGCGCCTGCCGGCTCGAATTAGATGTAGCTGAGCCTGAGCAACTCCGTACACTTCTAGCAGTGGCGCCCGACCCAGTGCCCGCTGCCGTACCCATTGTCAAACTCACGAAAGTCTCTGCAAAGCTTGGGTCTAAAATGGCTACTTCTCTCAAGCTCTCCGCTTCAACTACGGCGACAGTAATACTGTCTAGTGACGAGGAGATGGAGCTATCGCAGCCGAGGTCCGGCGGGCGCGGTGGCGCGCGCCGCGGCCGGCCGCCCAAGAAGTCGCCGGCCCGTGGCGGGCGCCAGACTCGCGCGGCTCCCGTTCTGCGTGAGCCGTCGCCGCCGCCGGAACGACGCACTACCCCACGCCGCTCCGCAGCTAAAAAATCTTCGTCTTGGTTGCAGAAAATGATCACCGATAAAGATGGAGAGATCGAAAATGACTCAGATTAATTAACTTTTACATTCTTTTACTTTTGTAATATCGTCGGTCGGAATCATTACATCTCCAAAATCACGTGTTTTGAGTAGAATTATTAAGAATTTAAGGTTTTTTCCTAATAACTAATAATCTGTACAATTCTAAAGGATGTGATTGGGCCACCATAACAATAGTTTTTATTGTTCTTTTCAAGGCCATAACCTGACAGGTTAAAACTATAATTTGGTCTATACTGGTCAAAACCAGTAAGGAAGCAATGGTTTGACTGTGAATTTTTAACTCCTCGTCTGCCGTGTCACAGATATGTGCCCAAGTTTGTATAGACCAACTATACATTCCATTCCGCGAGGACAGTTGTAAGGTTAAATGTTGATTACTCAAAACATTATATTTTGAGATGTTCCAATAATGAATTTGACCAACAATATGCCAATCAGTTCTTTGCTTGGTGATCTAGATGTGAGAAAAAGTTATTCTTGATAGGAAAGTAATTGTGTATGTGTACAAAAATACGTTATTGCCAAGAAACTAAGCATAAAGTCATAGTAGAATTGTACTTTTTAGTAATTCCTATTGATGATTTTATAAATATATTTTAAATTACCATATTGTCCAGTTAACAGTACATTTTACTCCTTTAATTTTAGTACATTAGTACAGCTACTCACTTATTTGTATTCACAATTAGTTTAACTTTTGATGTTTGTGGTAGTTCTAAATAGCTATTTGGTGGATTGATGTTAATACTAAAATATACTGTTTATTGCTAAGAATTCAAAAAGCGATAAAAACCAATATAACTTTTAATGTCATGTTTTGTGTCTTGAATAAGTAGATTTTAACATTTGTAAACCTAGTACATACATACCGTATATACAAACAGATGATTTGACATGAGTATCATTTATGAGAAATGTCAAAATTACATCAATAAAACTTCAGATTGTAGCAAAATTCAAGGATTTTTATTTATAGAATAGTAAACTCATGAAACTGCAGTGGAATATGTATTTGACAGCTAAAGCTGGGTAAGTAACATGTAGTGCTGTCCACACACAAAATTTGACAAGCATTGTATTGTTTACTATAACAATACATAAATGTAAAACAGGTTTTTGTACATTATGACTGCAATAAAATAAAACCACAGAAATTCATGGTTTCCACTACAAACGAAAGCTTCAATATCTTATAGCATTTCATAAATTTTAACAAGATAGCCTATATACATCCCACTGTAGGGCACAGGCCTTCTCTGAGGGTGTATGGGCTAAATCACCATGTGTGCCCACCGCGGATTAGTGATTTCAAGTGCTGAGGCATGTGGATAGCTCAATCAGGTTTCCTCACGATGTTTTCCTTCACTATTAGCGAGTAGTATAGCTACTATAACTTCACAAATGTACATAACTTAGAAAACAAAGTCATATGTACATGCCCGCACTGGGAATCGAACCTGGGTCTCGCGCTTCTGAGTCCAGTGTTCTACCCACTAGGAAACCACCTCTACACTAGGCTACCACTGCTCTAAGATAGAGTGACCTTAAAATGGTTTGCTTAATTTCACCAAAGTCACATGATAGTTCGGTAGCATTGTGACAAGATCGGGATCTGGGTTTGGCCCTCAACTATTAATTTTAAAGTTCATAGAAGAATTTTCCGTGGCAATTTTAAAGATGATTTGTTAATAGTAAAAGGAAATAAAATGAGCCTTTATTTCCAAATTGAATATTTACATTGCTAAGTATTTTAATTAAAAAGAAACTATTTTAGACATTAATAACATGCAATACATTTTATTTATTATAAATTATGTTAAGTCGTCAATTTGGGAACCCAACTTTGGGTGAAGGCCTCCTCCATCTTTTGCCATTCATTTCGATCTGCGGCGAGTCTGGTCTAGAGGGCCCGCATCTCGCACCACATCATCACTCCAGCGGCGGCGTGGATGCCCGCGGTGACGTGTCTCATCCCGCGGCCACCAGTGCAGTACCTTTTCGCTCCAGCGCTCATCTCTGGTTCTCGCTACATGTCCTGCCCAGCGCCATTTTAACCGACAAGCTAACTCAGCTACATCTATTAGTTTTGTGCGATCTCTAATGTCAATACTTTTAATTTTATCTTTCAGTTTTACACCCATCATACTTCTTTCAGTTGCTCTCTGGAATCTCTGTAGTTTTTGAATGATCTCACTTGTTAGGGCCCACCTCTGGCATCCATAAAGAATCACCAGAGTGATCACCGAATCAAAAGCCTTTTTCTTTAGAGCAATTGGAATTTTACCTTTAAATATAGGTATGTTTCAGTTCCCAGTACTTTTTCCAAGCAAGTTTTATTCTTCGTTCAACTTCTCCTAGTGTTTGGTCTTTGAAAGATATCTGTTATCCCAGGTAGATGTAGTTTTCAACATATTTCAACTCAATAGATCCAACCCATACCAGCACTTTCTCCTGGTTGGACATGGCACATGTTTTATCCGCATTCATTTCCAGTCCACATTTTTTACTTTCTGTATCCAGCAATTGTAGCATGTGTACTAGGTGTTTATGGCTTTCTGTCATTATTACTATGTCGTCTGCAAAGCGTAGATGGTTAAGGTATTCTCCATTTATTCATATGCCAATATTGTCCCAGTCTAGGTTTCTGATGATCATCTCTAAAAGAGCTGTAAATAAATTTGGGGATATTGGGTCACCTTGCCTTACTCCTCTCTGTTAATAGTAGTAGTTGTTAATAGTAGGTTATCAAGTTATAGTTACATATGGCATAGTATAAGTCAAACGTTAATTGTAACCATTATAAAACAAATTCGAACAGTAAAGAAACAACGATTTTTAAACGTCGATTATACTCAAAACAGTATTTTTGAAATGTTCCAATAATGATTTTGACTGACGACATATAATATATAAAAATCTCATGTCACAGAACTTCTCCGAAACGGCTTCACAGATTTTACAAAATTATTTGTGTATATTTGGTAGGTCTGATGCCGGCGCCAGGCATGAGTTCAAAAAAGTGATCAAATGAGTGTTCACATGTGTGGCACGGGCATTTGATACTATTGTCAGATAATTTGATGACTTAAGTGTGCTTTGCCGTGTCGTTTTTTTAGCGCACATCAAAGGGATCAAAGGCCAAAATGTTTGTGTGCCTGCTACACTGCATTTTACACATCCATTTGCGTCGTCGTTTTCGCTGTTTTTGTTTAATAAATAATTACATGCACATAAATAAGTACCTAACCAAATCGTCGTCCATGTTTTGTGAAGTCTATTCGAAAACTGTAAGCTCAAAGGAGTGATTAAATTTAAAACACATATCTGGCAGATACAATATGTGACCAAATGTGTGAGCAGTCTTCAAAGAAGTGGTGACCACTTCTTTGAACTCATGCCTGGCGCCGGCATAAGAATAGGTCATTTGCTACGAATATTACCTAACTAACACTAGCTAGTCATAGGCTAATTATTATTAATATGGCAAGCCAACGCCGAGCCAGCTAGTATTTACTCTATATTCTCGGTAGGCACTCTTATTTTACACGGACCTCCTCCATCATTGGCATTAGGGTATTATTATGTACCTATCGCTGAAGCTGCGGGCACAGTTTCACTTCAATAGTTCTACTTCTGTCTTCTACTCGATAGCTGTGCTCGAAAGTAGTACATAAGCGAGGTGGAAAACTCGACACTCATTATTTTCGTATCAAAACAAATCAAAGTGAGTGACGGACACGTGACAGAACTAACTGACAGGCGCCCCACCCCATGGTCCCACTCTCCCATGGAAATACACCAGTCACGGTTACACGAGCACTCTTCCCTACACGACTGATGTCATAATTAACTTTATCTACACTAATGTACCATTCTACTTATGTTTTCAATACTTGACTTATAATTACTACTGTTATAGCGCAGACAACAAAACACTCAATTTAAGCAATTTCACATGATGGTATAATATTCACATCGATATCGTAAAATCTCATTATAACATCAATAAAACGCGACCAATTTGATTGCAGGGCCAATCAGGTTGGTCGCGTTTTATTGAAGCGGGCAGCTGCGCTCTCATTGGTTAAATTTTAATGGCGGCAAAATCACTGTGATTATACACGTATGTACGCGTAAATTTAATTTAATAAATTAAAAGTTAATTTTACTCTTGTTTGATTAATTGCATTAGTGAAGATAAAGTAGTGTATGCAACTGCATATAACACGGGTATTAAAACACTCGTTACTATTATGAAACTCGCTGCGCTCGTTTCATAAACTCACACTCGTGTTTTAATACCCTTCATTATATGACAGTTGCATAAACTACTATTCAAGTTGCATGCATTGAAAGTAGACAGAGAAAAATAATTTGTGATTTTAGTAGTAAACTCGCTGTGCCCGCGACTTTATTCGCGTTGGGTTAGAATATGAAGTGCCCCAGGTCATGCTCTATCTCCATCCTTGAGATGTGGTATGTAGTAACGTAAATTATTAGCATAGTTACCGCGTTACAGCAACGAATATTGGTAAGTTAGCAATAAGTTGCATTTAGTTCCATGTAAACTGAATGTACTTTCTACCCGACTACACAAGAATAAACATTGTCCTATCCTATTTGTCCTATTAGCTTATCTTGCGTTTTGACCATCAAGAACCCTCAAACCTCATCATACTTCACGGCGACCCTTGCCAAGTCGTTCCAACGGATCAAGAGAGAGAAAATAAAGACTCAAAAATTATGAATGACTGAAAATAAAGACGAAAGAAACCCATAAGATGGCGAACGACAAAGCGGAAGATTAAAAGAATCGCATCAATTTTCAAGACAGACAAACTAAAAATAAATTTAAGAAAGATGATCCCAAGAAAAAAAGTATTAAAGAACAAAAATCGTGAATCCAGCACTCAATAAAAAGAAAGAAGCGTACGAGTCACAGATGGAGACGGGTGGCAACTGTCAAAAAATTCAAAATGGTAGATGGATGTCCCGTTTATACTTGACATTTGTACGGGAAACGCACAATATTTGTATATATAAGCCCCAGAGATATGTGTAGTGCATTTTTTTTAAAAAATCAGTGGCTACGCGTTTAGTACTCAGGTTGTAATAGAAAACTGTGGCTTCTAAACCATTTGGAGAAAGTAAATCGATTATCAAGAAGTTTATATGTTGTGATTCTAGTAAACAAATACAAAAAAATATATTTTTAAGTAGGTATATACAAATAATACTAATGAAATTCGTTCAGAATCATAGTTAAAAGTTATGTTTTATCATTCTTGTTTGTTTTCAGGTCCGCATTTTTCACATTCGTTAAAAACGGAGGCAGTGTCTTAACTCTTAAGACACTGCACTTTGTTTTTATTGCCCCAAAAAAGTGACATCGTCAGTTTATTGCTCTAATTGATTCAGCTATGTGTTTAAATGACACGAGTTGTAGAACTCCCAGGAGTCCAATGATCATAGTTTTTTTTTAATCAAAAAGTTTTCGTGACCTTTGATGTAATAAAATAAGAAAAAAAATCCTGTAAAAAAATCTATGAAGGCTTGAATAATCTTTAAGAGCTATTAATTTGTTGAAACTTTGCCTAATAACGAAGCAATAATTAATTTTATAGTTTTTGGTTTTTATTTTTTATTTATTTTTAGACTTTGAAGTAGAGCCTCTGACTGCAACAGACTCATTCTTTATTATGAGTAGCACCTACGACAAAATTTGCAGGTTCTCATTGGAGAGCTGCCAAACGAGTTCTCCGTTTCTTAAAGGCCACCAAAGATTTAAAACTTACTTTTAAAAAATCTGGTCAGGCCTACCCAGTCTGCTATGCAGACGCTGACTACGGTAGTAACGTAGTAGATAGGTGCTCGTATACAGGGTACGCATTAAATTTGTTATGAGCGGCGCTGCTATCAGTTGGGAAGCGCGCAAGCAACGTACTCTCGCCTTATCAACAACAGAAGCCGAATATATGGCACTTGCTGACGCTTGCAAAGAGGCTATATATTTAAGGACTCTAATTAAAGATGTGTTCGACATCATTCATCCCATCACCATTTACTCGGATAATCAAAGTTCACTAAAACTAACGCGTAACGACACATACCATTCGCGTACGAAGCACATCGACATCAGGCATCATTTTCTCAGAGAACTTTCGGAAAATGATTTTAAACTGTATTACATACCCACCAACGACATGACAGCTGATATTTTGACCAAGCCTCTATGTAAATTAAAACATATAAAATTCAGTCACTCGTTAGGTTTAGGCTAGGCAAATACATGCGTCATTCTTTAAACTGTAAATAAGGGTTTATAGGTGTATATACAGGGTGTTTTTTGTGTGCTAGTGTGTTGTGTATATAGTGTTAATAGTTTTTTTGATATACTGTTTATTGTACATTTTGTTTGTGTACATATACAGGGTGTCCTATTACGGGGAGGTGTTGAACCTACTCGGTTAGAGTGTCAATAGAACACCCTGGCCACTGTAAATTTAAATAAGACATCTGTCTGTATTTTTTGATTCGATATATATTCTGAATACAACACTTGACACAGCAAAAACTCTGCTCGTATTTATTAAATTATAATACCATATAATTTAGAACAAAAAAGCCCCATGGGTCTGGAACGGCTCCATGGTGCCTCACCCCCGATCCTCCGCGTTACTTGTTTTGACGCGGGGTTTTAGTAAAAACCTAACGAGGGTGGACCACTTCCCGCGCCACAAGGTACCCTTCATTGGAATTGCATTTTTTTTTTAAACTGATCATATTCTGCAGATGCCTTAGCATATCTTAGCCAGAGCGGTAGGTATGTATTAAAAAGAGCAAATAGGTTATTTCTATCTGTCTGTAAAAAATGTGATACAGTTGAAATATTTCAGGAATAAGTCGAAAAGTGTGATTAACCTGGTAGATGTCATGTGTTACGGAAACCAATGTATTTGAATAAAGGATGTATTGGCTCTTAAAATACGTTTATATGGCTAGCTAATCCATTTTAGTGTTAAAAAAGGCGGATATATTATTTTTTTCGAGTACGTAAACTGCGTTGTTAGAACCTGCAAATTTTGTCGTAGGTGCTACTCATAATAAAGAATGAGTATGTTGTGGTCAGAGGCTCTACTTCAAAGTCTAAAAAAAATAAAAACCAAAAACTATAAAATTAATTATTGCTTCGTTATTAAGCAAAGTTTCAACAAATTGATAGCTCTTAAATATGTGCCTCTAATGGTACGTTTACACGCTTGCCAAGCCTTGGCAAGGATCGACAATCGCAAGCATGTAAAAAGGGCGTTTGGCTTGGCTTGCGTGGGCTTGTGCCTGCTTGCTTCCGATCCAGTCGAGTGTCGGTTTTTTTACGCAGATCAAAGGGCGTTTGCGGCAAGCGCTTGCGATGCATTTACATGTTGGTCCGCGTTTAGTAGCCATTGTGATCTCGCGGCGAGTACACGTTTGCTTGAACTTACAAAAAATAAATAAAAATATTTTAAATATATTAAATATTTTAAAATAAATAAAATTATTTCACTTTGCTTACATTTCAAATAAAAGTACGTTAAACCAAATGCAATAGCCGTCACAAGTTCGGTGTCCGCCATGCTTGGATGTATATTGCAGACTGACGCATTCACAAGCGTATAAACGCCTTTCAAACGCCAAAAGAGATTTGTGGAGGCTTGGGACTGTTTGCAGTTTGCCAAGGCTTTGCAAGCGTGTAAACGTACCATAATAGTTCTAAACACCCAGGACAACGATCATTCAAGCCTTCATAGTTTTTTACAGGATTTTTTTTCTTATTTTATTACTACAAAGGTCACTAAAACTTTTTGATTTAAAAAAAAAAACTATGATCATTGGACTCCTGGGAGTTCTACTCGTGTCATTTAAACACATAGCTGAATCAATTAGAGCAGGGTTTTTCAAACTTACGGCTCCACGTACCCCCCTGTTAAAGTTACTAGATGACAGCGAACCCCTAACCTCCCCCCCCCGCTCCCCGCTCCGCCAGCGCAAGTAACAATAAATAAAACAAATAAACACTGAGCAAACCAGTGTTGCTAACTCCATCAATAGAAATTGGAAGATTTGAAAAAGGAAAACCAGTAGAACGAAATATCCTATAAATTTGGTTCAGAAGATTTGTAACAAAAGTCCGTACATTCCATTATGTATATCTCGTCGCGAACCCCCCACCGTTAAATTTCGAACCCCTAGGTGTTCGCGTACCCCACTTTGCGAAACCCTGAATTAGAGCAATAAATTGAGGATGTCACTTTTTTGGGGCCATAAAAACGTAGTGCACTGCCTTCGACGACTGCTAAAGCTGTGAAACTCACTAAAAACGAGAAATGCAAACCTTGATATCAATGATTCAACCCTAAATGGGCCACTACTCTGTGGGAGTCGTGAAATGACAGCACAGATCATATAAAGTATTATGAATGACAGTTTAGGTTGTAGGAGTCGAAACCAACAAAGTTTATTTATTAATCTGAGTTTTTGGCCTTTGCTTTATAATCGGTGGGCCTTATCTGTCTCTCACAGATTAAATAGAAAAAAAGACAAGTCTCTGTCTGTTATTTGATGGTTCTTTGTTTGCAGTGTTGCCACCTTGGCGATTTTCAGGCGACTTAGTGACATTTTTTTATCATCTGGCGAACTAAAAAAAGTTAGTGATTTCTGGTGATATTTCAAAATATATACTGGCAACATTTTCCACCCCACTTCTGGGGCATTGTTATCCTTTTTTCTGGTAACATTTTACGCGACTGAGCGAGAAAAGAGAGAAGAGAGATAGACTAGACGAGATAGAGATAGATGCTTCGAAAATTTACGTTTTTTTGTTGCTAACAATAATTTGTCTTTGAAAAGATTCTGTAAAAAGTTTGTGATGGATCTTCCATTGAAAAAGAATAATAATTACGCAAAACTATAGGAAAGAGTGGGAGTCGCACGAAGACAACAACAGCCTCCGAGAGTTATGGTGATGTTGAGACAGAGAGAGAGAGAGAGAGAGAGAGAGAGGATGAAGATGTTCAAGATTTTTTGAATGAAGCTTTGGAATTTTAAATTTTGTCTTACTTGGTTGTTATTATATATAAAAAATATATGACAACATACCTACTTGTTTTGTTGTCCCCGTAAACTTAGATTTTCAATACCGTACAGAAGTCACCACGAGTCTTACCACTACGCGGACTTTGGTTCCATTATTCATGACGGCACCCATATAGTAGTTGGTACTTGGCTGGTCTCACACGTCCAGAATTTCCATTCGGATAATAATAATAATATACAAGATCAGTATGCTTGACACACATTGGAAACACAAATCTGAATATGTGTGGAAAAAACTCACATTGTATTCAATTCCGGGCTTCTGCATGTCATAATATTAATTCCAGAAGAAATTTAGAAAGCCATTCTGGACGTGTGAGGCTACCAAGCCAAAGAACATCATTGGCCAACGTTGGACTAACGAAACGATGGCCGGGAAACCCGTTAGTTGGTCCAACGTTGTCCAATGAAACCCGTTCGTTGGCTTGGTGTGTACATAGCTTTTTTTCTATTGGAAAATATTAGCAATCTAGCGGTTTTTTTAAATCAATCTGGTGGTAAAAAAAATCCGAGGTGGCAACACTGTTTGTTTGGTGTCTATTTTTGGTTAATTTTTTGGGTTGGTGGAAAAGCTGGTTGCGTAGTATCTCTATATAGTCTGTGGCTGGTTGAGTTTTGGCATAGAGGTAGTAGGTATAGTTTTGGGCTTTTCCCACCCTCAGCAAGGTAATGGAGCATTTAATGAAAAACCGAATGGAGTGGTTTGTGGAGAGCAGGGGTCTGTTGGGAAAAAGTCAGTTTGGTTTCAGGAAGGGAGTGAGCACTATGGACAGTGTTGGCATTCTCGTTTCTGACATACGCTTGGCCCTTTCCAAGAATGAATCGTGTGTGGGTGTCTTTCTTGATGTTTCATCTGCCTACGACAACGTATTACTTCCACTGCTCAGGCAGAAAATGCTTCATCTGAGTATCCCGGAGAAGATAGTTCGTTTTGTCATAAACCTCTTAATGGCTAGATCCATCCATATACGAGTTCGAGGTTCTTTTATTCCCCCCAGAACCGTCTGGAAGGGTCTCCCTCAGGGTTCTGTCCTTAGCCCCCTCCTTTACAATATTTATACATATGACTTGGAACTTTCAGTTAATTCATTCTCCAACGTCCTTCAATATGCTGATGATTTAGCTTTGTATATATCATCTGCCGATATTTCTCTTGCTTCCGGTCGCCTTAATAGAGCTCTCTATTATCTAAACGAATGGTTGGATTCCAACGGTCTATCTTTATCTGCTTCCAAGAGTAGTGTTGTGGTATTCACTCGAAAGAGACATATCCCGGATGTTAATATAACATATTGTTCCGAGTCTATTCCAGTCCGAGACAGGGTTAAATTCCTTGGAGTCATTCTTGACTCACATATGACGGGCCTTCATCACCTAAAATATGTTGCGGATAAATGTGAGAAGAATATAAATATCCTCCGGGCTCTGTCAGGAGTGTGGTGGGGTGCCCACCCATACACTCAAAAGCTTTTATATAATGCTTTGATAAGAAGCCACTTTGACTACGGAACCTTTGTGTTGGAACCATGTAGTAAGTTGGCACTCCAAACCTTAGATAAAATCCAATCGAAATGTTTGCGCATCATTATTGGCGCTATGCGTTCTTCCCCTATTAACGCTCTCCAAGTGGAATGCGTTGATCCTCCTCTTCATCTCCGTAGACAATATTTGGCGGATCGATTTGTCTTTAAACTTGTGCAATACCTCCAACATCCCCTTCTCACTCGTCTTGAGTCACTTTCCAAAACAACTTCGAGTAAATATTGGGCACATAAAGACATTCCTTGTATTCTTAAAAGTTTTGAGTATATTTCAGATATCCCTTCTCCAATTGCCACATCGCTCAAGAACCCCATTTTTGAAACAAGTTATGATGCTTTAATTTTTGAACCCAATATTATTCTAAATTTTGGGATTGAGAAGGATTCCCCGACTGCAGACGCTATCTTCAATAAAATAATAGGGTCGGACTGGAACAACTGGTTACTTATGTTTACGGATGCCTCAAAACTTAGTCCTGATGGTTGTGTTGGTACTGCTGTATGGATACCTGTATACAGTATACTGCTCAATTCTAAATGCCCTCCCTTGTCCTCAGTTTTCACTGGCGAGGCCCTAGCTCTGCTAGAGGCTATTGAATATATTGAAGCTCACAAAATTCCTCAAACTATAATTTTCACAGACTGTCGATCTTATCTTCAGGCTATCTCTTCCAATCTATTCCGGGCTAAAAACAAGTTAGAAGTAATTTTCAGAACTAGAGAAGCTTTATACAGATGCCATTCTCAGAATCTCGAGATTGTGCTGGCTTGGATCCCCAGCCATTGTGGCATTAAAGGGAATGAAGTAGCCGATTTTTATGCCAAGGAGGCTACTGAAGTTGGTACTGTGTCACATAAATTGTACCCACAAGACATATGCGCTACCGCTAAACCTAGATTGCAGGGTACTTGGGGCGAGATATGGAATACTTCTCGAAAAATTAAGGGCAAACATTATGGAGATATCCAACCCTCTATTCCCGTTAGACCTTGGTTTTTTAAATTCCGCCTGGCTGACAAAAGAACCACATCTACGATATGCCGCCTCCGCCTTAATCACATTTGCTCTCCGGTGTTCTTAGCCAAGATTCGAGTCAGGGACAGCTCTCTATGCGAGTGCGGTCTCGACGAGGGAACCCCAGATCACATATTTTTCAACTGCCCGAAGTTGTCATGTTCTCTTTATGACATGTTGCCTCCTTTTGTCCAAAGACCTACTGACTTTAAATCCGTTCTAAAATATGTTAATACTCCCTTTGTTAAAACTTTGGCTTCATTTATTTGTTCTAACAATATTAAACTGTAAAAGTCTGCTATTAGACATTAATATTCTAATAATTGGTGGTGTTGGTATACGTTTGTGTTTGTTCTTTGGTTTTAGGTTCCCCACCGGCCTGCGGCTACAGTCCAAATAACCGGTCAACAGTAATTGTGTCACTCCCATGACTGACTCGTTATTGGCAGAAGTAGTCGTCCAAGACAGGACCGATTTGAGTTGCCATAAATAAAAAAAAAAAAAAAAAAAAAAAATTAGTTTTCGCCTTAAATATTTATAATTTGTGGGCAAATATCGTCTCAAGTGAAGATGATAATAATGCACTTATCCATTGACTTTTTAACGTAGTGATTATTTTCTCTGTGATATGATTTTTCGTTCGATTATTGATTTGAATCCTTGAAACTCTTCTTTGTTTTGCAGACAAAATGCAACCATTATTTTCTGTCGGTAAGTTAAATCTAAATTATGAATGGTCGTGATATGGCTATCGGCTGAAAAAGAGTAGCTTAGCATATCAGAGTTACATTGTGCTTCTTTATCAAAAAGTTCACTCTTTATTTACAAATACCTATTACTTCTTTTTATTTTGGCTTCTGTTGCAGGAGCCTGCAGCATTTTTCAGTTGAAATCTTTGGTTGGTAGGTAGGTACCTACCTGATGGAAAGATTGGTGCAAAATTAGAAAGATATTTTTCTGCACACAGACATAACAAAAACGCTTTTGTCATTCTGCTTACATTATTTATTTTACATTTTGTGATTTTTATCTGGCCTCAGATTCTGTTAATGCATTGCAGTCCAATGAAAAGTGCATGTACATAAACAATACCATCCATATTTATTAAATTGCCACTTCAAGTTTAGGTATGTACATGTCTCAAACCGTCAAGGTGTCAATGATGGGAAAGCACATTATTATCTGTCATTATACCATCATGCAAGTATGAAGCCCTGTGAATAAAATTTACCAATGATCCAATTAGTAGTAGCATATTGGTAGAATGCTGGCCTTACATTTGCGAGGCCTAAGTTTGAATCCACGTGTACCAGGCATGTACAAATCACTATGTTATCTGAGTAACACAATAGCAATACTGCTTGTTTACAATACGAAAAACATTAACATTGAAATCTCAGGTCTAACTTTACTAACTACAAACAATAATCCAATTAGTAATTGCTACAGTGCTGTGGTCATGGGTTTGTATACTAGCATGCACAAATTATTTTTGTTGCCAAGTTACATACATTTCAAAATTTGTAGACTTACTCATAATTATGTTGAATCAAAGAATTGTACCATCAACACCACATCAACTGTTATTACATACACTCTACTCACTTACATTATGGGTTACTTTGAAACTAAATTGTGAAGTTTGATGTGGTGTCGACTGTACAATGAAGTCCAAAGTACTTTGCAAAAAATCTCCCACAAAGTGATCCCCGACACCATTCTGCGTTGTGTTGTATCCGAAATTCCTTTCAAACAAAAATAAAACACTATTGGATAGACTTGCATTTGACTTCACTTGCAAGTGAAGTATAAGTAATGTGACCATAGGTGCTTTTTGAATGGGACTCTCATCCTTAACGTAAAGATGATTGTTGGACCTAAACAAAAAAGTTCTTCACATTCCCTATGTTTACTCATAACACAATTTTTAGGGTTCCATACCCAAAGGGTAACCGACCCTATTACTAAGACTCCACTGTCCATCTGTCTGTCTGTCTGTCACCAGGCTGTATCTCAAGAACTGTGATAGATACAGTTAAAATTTTGACAGATAATGTATTTCTGTTGCCATAATAACAACAAATGCGAATGAGATTTTCGATTCTCGCTATAATGTATTTCGTAGAGACCGCAGCAGCACTTGTTCTAGGAAGAAGGAGGGTGGAGAAGTTTTATTAGCTACTAAAAAGCATCTTAATATTATACGCCAGTGTTCCTGGGATAGTGCATATGAGGACCTCTGGGTTACTATCATAGACCATAAAAGCTCATGTCGTCCACTCAATTTGTGCCTTTGTTATTTGCCACCAGATATGGCAATAATGAATTTAACACACTTTCATAATAACTGTCAAAAAATTATGTTGAATTCTCAGGAAAACAATCATTTTGTCCTGATAGGTGACTTTAATACTCCTGAGATTTGCTGGGTTCGAAGTTCAAACTCGAACCGAATGATACCTGCGTCAAATTTAACTACCAAATCAAATATTCTTTTGGAAACTGCTAATATATGCAATTTATCTCAACTTAATGACATAACAAATGAAAACGGCAGGTCTCTAGACCTAGTATTTACAACACTGGATAACATCCTAAGCGTACACAGCGCTGAACCACTCAGTCGAATGGATAAACACCACCCCTCTCTAGTGATTGAGATTGAACAGACATACAATGCAAACTAACATAATGAAACCAAAAAGAGCCAGGAGGCTAAACTATAATAAATGTGACTTACCCAGAATTAAATCTGAACTCTCGAAACTAAACTGGAATGAATTTTTAGCACCTCTTGAGGTCAAGCAAGCCGTAAAATTATTTCATGAAACTTTAGATATTATAATAAAGAAATTTACCCCACTAACTAGAAACGATGCGCATCTTTACCCAATTTGGTACACCGCCGCTTTAAAACGATGTCTAACTGAAAAACTTAAATTTCACAAGCGATTTAAAAAGTTTCGCAATCCACGTGACTTACGTAATTACGCAGGAGATGTAAGATAATGATCGATGATTGCTACACTGGCTTCATATCAGATATAGAAGACTCGTTGGTATCTAACATGAAATCGTTCTGGTCATTTGTCAAAAGTAAAAAAGGTGGTAGTTCAATACCCCAAACAATGAGGTATGGCGACCGAACCACCTCTAACGGTCAAGAGATAAGTGAGCTATATTCCAAATATTTCAGTTCTGTTTTTGAGATGTCTGCAGATTGCACGCTGGATCATGATTTTTGTGAATCCCCATACACAGACTATATAAATAATTTTAGCATCTCTGAAGATGCGATAGTTAAAGCCAAAAAACAGTTGGATGGAAATAAAGGCGCTGGGCCCGATGGGATACCACCTAGATTTATCAAATTCTGCGTAACAGAGTTATCAATTCCATTGCATTTGATATTTAACAAGTCTCTCTATTCTGGTATCTTCCCTTCTTACTGGAAAACAGCTCTAATTATTTCTATATATAAATCCGGAGACAAATCTGACTGTAGTAATTACAGACCTATAAGTATCTTGTCATGCGTAGGTAAACTATTTGAGTCTATAGTGTGTGGTGACATTTACAATCATGTGAAACCAATCCTGTCACCGCAACAACACGGATTTGTGAGGAAAAAATCTACCGTCACAAACTTGTTAGAGTATAAAACATATCTTTGTTCAGACTTCAGCAAGGCCTTCGATAAGGTAAATCATAGGTTACTATGTGTAAAGTTGGCGTACTATGGAATTCACGGAAGTCTACTCCGCTGGCTTCAATCTTACTTAACAAAAAGAAGTCAACTTGTGGCTGTAAAAGGGTTTAAATCTTCTCCTATCGAAATAACATCAGGAATACCGCAAGTCTCATTTGGGACCTTTATTCTTCATTATCTTCATCAACGACCTTGTGCAACATCTTTCGAGCCCTTGCCTGCTCTACGCCGATGATCTAAAGATCTATAGAACCGTTACTGACCCCTGTGATTGCAAAGCTCTGCAAGAAGATTTGGACACATTGTGCAGGTGGTGTGATCGTAATTTCATGTTCCTTAACGTAGGCAAATGTTTCGTCATTTCTTTCACCTCAAAAAGAAATAAAATATACTTTGACTACAAAATAGAAAACCAAACTTTAGAAAGAAAAACTACTGCTAGAGACCTTGGAGTATTGTTTGATGACAAATTGTCATTCAGAGACCATTATGAACATATTCTTAAAAAAGCCAACCAACTACTAGGATTCATTGTAAGAATAACGAAGCACTTCAAGCGACCTTATAGCTTGTTGCACTTATACCTCAGCCTTGTCAGAAGCACCCTTGAATATGGATCGGTTATATGGTCCCCTTACTACGATATGTAAAAAGACTTGAAAGTGTGCAAGCTAAATGCTTCCGAATAATCTACCATAGGTTCAATGTGAGTTGTAGGAGAATGCCAGAATACACAGAGAGACTCAAAAAGTTCCGCTTGCAATCTCTTGAAACTAGACGTAAACAGACTGAGCTTATCTACTTGCACAAACTCCTACACTCGTCTATTGACTCACCATCACTGCTGGCAGCATTTAATCTCAACACAAATTTAGTTAAACGCTCGGTTCGCTCCCGAAATACTTTTACATTAGAAACTTATAAAAACAATACCTCTTACTTCAATCCCATAACAAGAATGTGTCGCTCATATAATGAAATAACTAAAATCAATAACAATATAGACATATTTAATCCGCGTATAGGATTGTTAAAGTCGGAATTTCGGAAAAGTTTATCCAGCCCGAAAAAATAGCCGCCTCCTTCTTCTTATCTCCTTTTTAATAATTGTTTTGTTTGTTTGGTTTCTGGCTTGATTGAGCTTGATCAAGCCTTGATTGAATAAAAAACACATAATAATGTTAGCTGAGTGACTCGTTCAAGTTTAATTTCGTAAACTGTGATCATGCTGTGTACACATGTTTTGGAGATTAGTTTGGATTTTACATAGTAATTGATGTTATCTTGATGATGTACTTGCTAATATCTGTTTTGTGTGCCTAATAAATACAACAAACGTGATTTTTTTGCCGTTTTTTGCTCGATGTTAATAACGGCAACAGGTAGATGGTTGAAATATTCAAATGTTGTATAGATAATGGTACGGAGCTCTTCGTGCGCGAGTCCGACTCCGCCGTTGGAATTAGGTAAATTTATAGCCTTGGGTAACTCAGGAGCCAGATATGAGAGGACACACATCTCCCTTGCCGTCAACTGTGTCCCAGTTATATCCCAGAGATGTCAACTATATCTGGCTCCCTCACTATACTCTCAACTCAGTACGGTAGACATCTAGCTCCTGCTGCTTTATCCAGCTCACAACAAGTGCGCGAGAGCGAGACCGAGATCGGCTGAAAACGGATGCGTTCGGCCGCATTTCTCGTCGCAGTAATAAACGAGAGACGAGAAAGGGTCACCAGACTCCTACAAATGTATTGACTTGGTGATCTTTTTGATCGCTATTGGTACGGATGGCTTGTTCGGTCAACATCGGGCATTTGGTCCCAGTACTCGTACTAAAAAGATGAACGGTAAAGACGATAATCATATATGCTTGTCACGCTTTCATTGGGTTCAAAGATATTTATTTCTCATAAAGAACTTACAGTTCACTTAATTAATGAGAAAACCTATAGAAAGTGTCAAAAGTTAATTAATAGATATACATTTTGATTCTGGTTTGAACTCCTCTTATTGGAATAGACTGATAGTATAAAAAAGAGCGCGTCGGCTGGATAAAGTAGGAAACAGATAAACTAGACTCACTCACCACTTGTGTCTTACGGCTCTTGAATCCAAACACACTCACTCGGTTGTATGTCGTATGAGCTAGGATACAAGTGGTGAGCCAGATATGATACAGATATAGTGTGTCCCGGTGAGCTAAGATATGGGATATAACAACTCCCTCTAAGGACACACTTTGCGCAAGTCTATAAATTTACTTACGAGTACATCTAATGTGACCTTTTTATTTTTACACAATACAAACACTGTTAAAATGGTAATTTTTATTGCAATGAAAATTAAAAAGGTCACATTAGATGTACTCGTAAGTAAATTTACCTAATTCCACTAGAGTGGAAAAATTTTGCTATGAACATAATGGGAACACATTTATGAGATTACTTCGAGTTTAATAGTCTGTACCTATGCTATTTAACTCACTGTAATGTAAGTCAATATCCTTTTAGTTAATAATTGTGTTTGATATTGCTTCGTTATCTCCTTTAATAATGACTTCACATAAGTGAATGCATAAGTAACTTTAATGCACACATACGAGAAAACAAAATATCATATAAGTAAGTACATAATTCTCTCTGCCGTACATATGATTCATATCATATGGCGTATAAAATAAATCATTTAGAAACGGTATCTACTAAAGGTGATACTAGGGATGATATCAGAGATGTTACGAAGCTTCGGTTCCCATTGATTTTGTACTTTCGATTCCGATTTCGGTTCCCATAAATTTTAATCGGAGGACGAAGCACAGCGGCGGCGGTAACCGCAGTCAGCGCAATCACATTTGTGCTTGTCGCGCGGGGAACCCCCGTCCCACGTGCTTTCTGTTCATTACTCTCACTTTGTTGTTTATTTCGCATTTGGGATCGTGTCGTCTGTTTCGTTTTGCGTCTCATTTATAATTTTATCCGGGTTCTGGCGGGTTTAGCGTTAGTGTTTCATTTTACGCGTGACAAGTTAATTAATAAGCTTTGTTCGGTATTTTTTTAGCGTGTTTTTTGGAAATTATATTTAGATATTATGAAATAAAAGGGGAAAAAAGGAATGGGACCGGAGACAGGCTCGAACTTCTGGTTTCGGGACCGCCCGATTTCCCACCAGTGGATACAACCTTTTCGATGGTGGCGAAATTTACCTTCGTATTCTAAGGATATTTTAGCAGTTTTTCATTGCCTAAAAACACGGATAAAACTACCTACGTTTTCTAAACATGAAACCTAGCTAGATCGATTTATCGTAATACGTAATACGATTTCCATAGCTCGTTGCGTGACCTTGAGCTTCCTTATGAGGCCCATAGTGAGACACCACGTTTCAGTGCCATAAGTCATCACTGGTAACACACACTGGTTGTATAAGTTTGTCTTGAAAGATTGAGGTATATTAGACGAAAAGACTTTTCTAAGTTTCCCGAATGCTGCGCAGCCGAGTTGGATTCGACGATTGACCTCTTTCAGGAACTTGGACCGGCCTAGTTGGACTGTTTGTCCTAAGTAGACGTATTCGTCTACAACTTCGAGAGTCGAGGTCCCCAATGTTATTGGGGTGGGCACAACACGGGGGTTCGACATGACCTTCGTTTTGTCCATGTTCATTTTAAGGCGTTGGGAAACTCGACTGAGGTCTACGAGCATAATGCCAAAGTCTTCCATCGTTTCTGCCATGACTACTTTGCCGACGATATTATCGTCGGCAAATCGAAGGTGAGTGATGTACTCGCCATTGATATTGATGCCGCGTCCCTGCCATTACAAAAACTTCAAGGCATCTTCCAGTCCGTTCGTTAATAGTTTCGGAGAGATAACATCTCCCTGTCTCACGCCCCTTTTCAATGGAATTGGCTCCGAATTCTGCTCCTGTACTCGGACCGACATGGTGGCGTTGTTGTACAAGCACTTCAGTACCTCGATATACCGATAGTCAATACGGCAACGCTGGAGAGACTCGAGCACTGCCCATGCCTCGATCGAATCGGAGGCTTTCTCATAGTCCACAAACGCTAAGCAGAATGGTAAATTATACTCCTCGGTCTTCTGTATAATTTGTCGCAGCGTGTGGATGTGGTCTATGGTACTATAGCCCTTTCGGAAACCGGCTTGTTCGGGAGGCTGGAAGTCATCAAACCTGCGTTCGAGACGATTCGTGAGGACCCACGAAAACAGCTTATAAACATGGCCCAGAAGCGAGAAGGGTCGGTAGCTCCTCCATATATAAGAGGCGAATTTCTGCGATTCGATTCGACTCGCGCGGCGATCCTAGTGGACGCGAGCCTTTAAAATGTACTGTGGAATCGGGTATATGCTCCATGCGATTTTATGTCTTATTTATGTCCCCTGTGTGAATATAAAGAACATTCGTATCTTCTCTCTCTTATACTTAAATTTAGTTAGTAATCTCAAAATTTTGCATACCTTCTATTTATATATTATTATCTAAGTTGAGTGACACTAGATCAGCGATTCCTTAAGTTTGTTCCGCGGAACTCTAGAATTCCGTGGAAAAGTCACGGGGGTTCTGCTAATCACATTTGTTATTGAATGCTGTTACATAATACCTCAGCTATAACTATTATTTTGGATTAGTGTGTTGGGTTAGTGGCAGCACATTGAGAGGCTGGAAGTGTCCAACCAACTGTCTAAACTTGTAGTGAAACGTGCATTATTAACAGCATAATGGAGAACTTGAACAAAAAATGTTTTAGTATAATCGGAGAGGCCATGTTAAAAGATAAATAAACGTGGTAAATTTTTTTCTCTGCTATTAATACGTTTCATAATGTGACCTGTCGAAAAGTCATTCTAGTCACGTGGTACAAAAACGCACTGAACAAATCGGGCTCAAACTATGACGTCAAAACTTGAACGTACCCCATATAATTTATGGAGCGTTAATAAATATTCTATTCTATGTTTCGATTCTTTATTCAAAATTTCGAGTTATCTCGTAAAAACATGTGCATTTACACCCTTTTTAGAAAACGATTAGAATTCAATGGATAACGAATATGTTTTTTATTATAAGAGTAACTTGATTTTTCGCAATTTTTGGGACCCCAGAAAGCCATAAAAAATATTATTAAAAAAATTGAGTTTTTCTGAGTCTTCTGTTGTCTAAAGGCAACGCCACTTCAATCCAAGGTTGACGCAAGTACTTACGTACGGATGTTTAGTGTTCCACATAGCCTTTAAAGTTTAAGGACCGCTGCACTAGATCATCGTTTCTCATATTAATTACCAATGACATTGTGTTTGTCACCAGGCATGTGGTGTTTGGTTTCACAAGCTGCATTATCCTTGTGCCCCATTTTAGTCTGTTCCCGGGAGTTAAATCACAAACATGTGATCAAAGCTGTACTTTTTTGTTATCAGTTTAATTACCAACAAGTTTCAGCTATGGTAGAGTTACAACTCAATGGATTGTACTGTGATTATTTCCTTTGTTATTTTTGGACAGCTTGTATATCTTTATTTAAATGCACCTTACTCAGTTATCGACAGCGACAGCGACAAAAAATTTGCGTCAAAAATCTGAAAACACCATCCGATAGAGGAAAAAAAATCCAAGAAAAACCGGCCAAGTGCGAGTCGGACTCGCGCACGAAGGGTTTCGTACCATTATCTATACAACAGTTGAATATTTTAAGCGTCTACTTGTTGCCGTTATTAATATCGAGCAAAAAACCGGCCAAGTGCGAGTCAACTCGCGCACGAAGGGGTCCGTACCATTGTGTTCCGTACCATTCAGCAACGTTAAGACACACAGATCGAGAAAAACGGCAGTAAATCCCTTTTTTTTATGGGAGCCCCCCTTGAATGTTTATTTAGTTTTCATTTAATTAGTTATTTTTGAAGGGAATATAGAACTAAATATTCTGTGAATATTTCATGGGTCTACCTGTTGCCGTTATAATTATCGAGCAAAAAAAATTACATTTATTGTATGGGAGCCCCCCTTAAATATTTAATTTATTGTTTTTATTATTTGTTATAGCGACAGAAATAAATCATTGTGAAAATTTCAACTGCCTAGGTATCACGGTTCATGAGATACAGCCTGCTGACAGGCAGAGAGACGGACAGACGGACAGCGAAGTCGTAGTAATAGGGTCCCGTTTGGCATCCTTCGGCTACGGAACCCTAAAAATGGCAAAAAAATCGCGTTTGTTGTATGAGAGTTCACTTTAAATATTTATTTTATTCTGTTTTTAGTATTTGTTTTTATGGCGGCAACAGAAATACATCATCTGTGAAAATTTCAACTGCTTAACTATCACAGTTCATGAGATACAGCCTGGTGACAGGCAGAGAGACGGACAGACGGACAGTGAAGTCTTAGTAATAGGGTCCCGCTTGGCACGTTTCGGGTACGGAACCCTGGAAATGATATACATATCACACAAATTTTCGATCAGAATGTCTCTTATAGCAATTGATACTTCCGCCAGTAACGTCGTTACGTTACTAGCGACTTTGTGGTTAATAGTAATAGTAGTGTTAACTTAAACGTGCTTTTAATAATAGGGGTTAAAGTATGAAATTGCCGTTTTATTGCAATAGGTTCTTTGAATTGACATAGAATCTTCATGGTTTGAGGTTTTCGAATGAAACTTTTTTTCAAATGGTTTCTATGATGTTTTTTTTTTTAAAATGTGAAACATTTGAATATCGACTTTCAATTGATTTTGTTATTCAATTTAGACAAGTAAGATGGATACTGCGAAAATTCGAGTGATTATGAGGCACCCATTTTTCGTATTTATTTATTTTATTGATTTGACGCAAGTGAGTCAATATTGTGGGTAAGGTAACGTTAAACCATGCCGCTAATTCCTGAGTAGTTTGACTAGGGTCGGCTTCCACTATCTCTCTTAATACATCGTTATTCACCTGTGTGGGCGGTCTTCCTCGTGGCTCGTTCTTTAAGTCGAAATTTCCATCACGAAAGCGTTTAAACCAAAATCGCATGGTGCGTTCATTAGTAGACCCCTCTCCAAACGCAGCATTGATATTGCGGGCTGTTTCTGCCGCGTTAGTTCCGCGTCGGAACTCGTATTCAAAAATCACTCGAATTTTCGCAGTATCCATCTTTCTTGTCTAAATTGAATAACAAAAACAATTGAAAGTCGATATTCAAATGTTTCACATTTTTTAAAAAAAGAACATCATAGAAACCATTTGAAAAAAGTTTCATTCGAAAACCTCAAACCATGAAGATTCTATGTCAATTCAAAGAACCTATTGCAATAAAACGGCAATTTCATACTTTAACCCCTAATATTAATCTTACGAGGCCCTGCTGTGGTCCATTTGTAATCAAGTGAGTGCATTGTAATTTGTGACCAGCATAGCCATAAGCATGAGAAAACTTAATAAAGCAGGAGTAAATGTATGCCTGCTTGAGGGCGAAACCCCTCATGGTTATGAAAACTACGAAGGAGGCCTATGTCCTGCAGTGGGCGTCAAATGGCTACTGATGATGGTGATGATGATGAATGTATTCAGCCCCTCTACTCTCGACGTTATGTCAGAAAGATAAGATAAGAATATTCTTAATTAGGTACGTGCAAGAAAAAAATATTCCCAAAAAATGTATTAAAAGAAATTCAAAATGTTATATTCAAAGTAGCACAGAAACTGCGACTTACTGAACGTTACAAGTTAAACTAGGTGTCCATTTAAAAATCTAGATCATTATGGGGAAAAAATGGACAAAAAAAAACTCCAAACTAATACCTAAGTGTTATTTATAAAAAGCACGATTCCTTAAATCGCCGATTAAAATAGCCTGTGGTGGAGATTTTACAAGGAAAAGTCGTAAACATATATTAAATAAACTGCCTCTTAGGAGTGCTTTAGAGGGATCGTGTTTTTATAAATAAGGCCGTTAGTCTATTCAAAGTAATTTATAAACAGTTTACATAATTATTCTAAAACCTAGAACTTATGCATTGAACTGGCTTTAATTCCAGACATCATTGTCATCTAAATAATTTTTAACATTAAATCAACGGTCTTATTAAAAAAAAAACGATTCCACTGAAACAGCCCTTTGTAGTAAATTATGATTTATTAAATTAGTCCTTCTACAACATCATTCAAGAAGAGATTAAAAGAGCACTTTCTTTGTAACCTATCATAAATAATAGGTTTATGTACGTATAAGTATAATGTATAATTATGTAAGTTTATCTTATTATTACTGATTTATTTAGTTAAAAATAGTTCTCCCTTCTTTCTGTTATTTCAGTTTAAACACCCAATGCTAAGGTTGGCTGGAAGAGATCTCTCTTAGAGATAAGTTCGCCTTTGTAACAATGCTATGTAATTAATTTTGTAATTTATGATTTGCAATGAAGACTTTGATAATATGGTCATTTACCTAGTACTTACAGGTGAGAGAATTACATTTAGACGTCGTAGAAAACAGCGGTATTAAATCAAATCAAAATATTTTTATTCATATAACATAGCAACTGCGACAAGTAGGTTTCTTTCAAGACCAGTATAGACAGATATGTCCAACGTCAAAATTGTGAAAATATGCTGTCATTCAGATTTATTTTTATGAACAAATTAATCCCATCTAATATTCTGTTAATTCCAGATCATGAGTCCAGACACAACTCGTACCGCGCGGACGCGGAGCCGACGCCGCCGCCCTCGGAGGACACTCCGCTACTCCGGGAGCGGTTCCCCCCCGAGGCTCCGGCCGAGGAGAGAGACCTGCTCACGACGGCCGTCATCACCGTGCTGCTCATGGTCCTGTCATCAGGGGTCGTAATTGGCGTCTACCTACTCATACAGCAAAGTGACGCGGGTAATATTTTAACTCCAGTGAGCTTAACGTGTGATTTTCGTTGTAAGAATACGACGGCCCGGAACTTTCCTCAAAGAGAAACTATATAAATAAACTTACGCCTGTATCCCGGAGGAATAGTCCACGGTTCGCCACTTGCCACGATCCTGACAAATCTCTTTCGCTTTATGAACATTAATTAGTCGCTGCATACACGCACGCCGATTTTGGGTTACTATTTGTCTTGCACTTCGCTAATACATCCCCTATTTGGTCAATGTATCTCCGCCTGGGGCGTCCCTTACCTGCCCTTACAACCAAATTAGCGAATCAATTTTTTTCGTCAACCTCTCTTCTTTCATCCTCTGCCTATGTCCAGACAAACGCAACATTCCTTTCTAAATCTGAGTCACTACATCCTTCAGCCCACAACGGCCCCTAATCGCACTATTGCGTATGCTGCCATTCAAAGTAACACCACACGTAAGCGACTATTCGTTTTGCAGAAAACGTCGTGCCGCCCGTAGAAGAGGCGCTCCAGCTGGTGAGCCGGGCACAATGGGCGCGAGCTAATGGCTCGCTGCTGCTCACTGCTGAGCCTTCCGTCGCGAGTCGCGTGGTGGCCGTTCAGACGGACACTGGGCAGTGCTGGGACACCCGAGCCTGCGCGCAGTTGCTGCAAAAGTTGCAGGTGAGCCTGGATGTTAGACCTAGTATGCTGCTATCTGGCGAAGCAGATAGAGTTATCATGAGCGGAACTAACCTCACTTGCGATAGATACGTAGAACCGAGTTTACGCAATAGTAAAGGAATTAAAGAAGAAGAATGCTGATTTCGGGGGGCCTAGCCCACCGATTGAAGAATGCAGTAAACCAACATCCTGTTCAACCCAGAAGGTTTGGGTTGAGTACCCGATCTTTTGGGGTGGGTACGGCCCACCCTGCTCCCCCCCATCTATGCTAATCCTCATGGGTTAGTCCATCTGGTCATACTATTAGTTATACAATATAACAGATTGGACAAAAAAAGTCCTCTGCTCGATATAAGTTATTGGATGCAAAAAAATGATAGCGATTTGTCCATGTAGTTATACCTACATATAAACAGCTATAAATTAAACAAAAAATAATATGAATAGTTTAACTTACGGGTAGGGACTCAACAAGTGAATAAATAAGATAAAATAGCAACAAAGAACAATCTTTGCCTCTACCTTTGCCTTTACTTAAAAAAAGTGTCACTTGTCATTGTCACATCATGCAAGATAATAATCTGTGTTGTATGTTTGTTGTTTCGAATAGATCGTGCCAGCTAAAATTTTTTCTTTCACCTTTCGTTCGCAGATGAAAATTCGTTTCGATATACCACAGACTATAAAACATTGTTGACATTTGACTTTTTCTTGCTGACAAAGGCAAAGGCGTAGGTACCAGTAGGTAGGTTTTTTTTATTTTGCAATATTTCAATGGGGATGGCAAAACGAAACTAATTACAGATGGCGCCACTGAGTTTTGCCCCAACAATGTTTGTTTTGTCATGAAATGCTTTTCACTAAAAAGGGACAGCTACAGTTTATACCAAAACTGAAAAAGCAAAGTTTTGTGTACCGCGAAAGGAATACAGACTGTAATACAAAGGTAACCTCAAAAATATTTTTTACATATCTCTTGCTCTGTAAGTAGTCACTTACTTCCCTGAATGCCGGGGTGTATGGATATCATTACAACATAGGTTTCAAAACATACCATGTAATGTTAACATTACAGCATAGGTTTTGGAATTTGAAAAAAGAACTGTAATACTCATACTGCAAGAAGAATATTTTTTAAAAGTTAATTTTTTTTTCTCGGTATCGATTATTTACTCGAATCGGAATCGAGACAATTTATATTAGAATTTATGAATATTTTATTTTAAATATCGAACTATTTGTTTCGCAGTCACATCGTACGTTAATTGAAATCGATTTAAAAATCAAACTGGCCAGCACGATTTGACGTGCTTGCGTGCCATAAAATCGTGAAGAGTAAAAAAAGTCAGTCGACTAGCTAGGCGCGAAAGTAAATTTTTTTCGTGTTTTGGAGTTCTTTCTCAAAAGCCCTGCTTTCTTGTTTTTTTACTTACAATCGATATGTAAAGCAGAGTGTTTACCTCGGGTGTAAGCATCAATTGCATACTCGGGCTAATTAGCCCCCTCGCTGCGCTCGGGCGCCAAAAACCTCGTATGCAATTGATGCCATACAGCCCTTGGTTAACAATGTACTATTAAACATTTCTCGCAGAAATAATAGCATACCTTTAATTAAATACCCCGTCTTCACGCACTCATTTTTACTCTTGTAAAAATAACAATGACAATTAGAGAAACGAAAAGACGGAATGCATTAGGCGCCTTTTTTCAGTTTTTTTTGCTCGCGTGCGGTTACCTTTTAAACAGCCAGCAATTTGTGCTACATTGTTCGTGTTCGTGAACAATGTTGCGCTGTGAACTTAGCGCAACATGCGCGTTCCAAATTAAAATCACTTTTATTCCCTCACGGAATAAAAACGCGTTTTAGTCCCTGTTCCCGGGGAACGAACTAGGTCTTTTCGAATAGATGTGATAAAAATGATGTTGCGGGACCACTACTTGAAGGTTTCTATAACCAACAACTATATTGTCCTATCAGAAGTATTGATATCTATTCAGATCTATCTAGTTCAGTGCTACGGGCTGGCTCTGGGTAATTAAGTGCTGCTGCTTACCTATTTTGAGATACATGCTTAGGCCCAAAGAAATGCGTGTTACAATGTACTTATGATTATGATTTTATTAAATAAAACCGATGTTTACAATTACCTAGGAACATTGGTTACATCACTTACAATTGCAGCAATAATAGCTGCCTTTAAATTTGCTAAATGGCTTGAATAATTAATATCAAGGCTTGCATTTCTCGTTTGTAGTTAGTTTTAGGTTTTACAGTTTAGGTACCTACCTAAACACTGCCTCCGTTTTTAACGAGTTTGAAAGATGCGGACCTGAAAACAAACAAAAATGATAAAACATAACTTTTAACTATGATTCTAAATGTATTTCATTAGTATTATTTGTATTTACCTGCATAAAATTTTTTGGTATTGTTTTACTAGAATCATACATAACCTATAAATTTCTTGATGGTTTCCAAATGGTTTAGGAGTTTAACAGTTTTTCTATTGTAAACTGAGCAGTAAATGCGTAGGCATTGATTTATTTTGAAAAAAGACACTACCCATATCTCCAAGGTTTAATAATTACAAATATTGTACTATTCCCATACAAATAGTCAAGAAAACGGGACTTCCACCATTTTCAATTTTTTTACAGTTGCCTCCCCGATTATCTCTGAAATAAAACTACAGAAAAATCTTTGAGTATTTTTTTTTTGGTATTCTGTAAAGCTTAATCTCCAAACGGTTTTTTTTATTTCAGCTTATTTTTTTTTAAAATTATTGTCAATTGGAATGACGCAATGCGAATGTTTTATAGAAAGTAGTATCAAATACTCGCATTGGCAATATCAAATACGCGTTTAGTAATCTCTAAGCCGATCCGATGGTTGAAGAGATCGTGGAGTAGGCAGAGAATTTGTGGATAGGAATGACGAGGGGCATTGATCCCTTGTAAGGCTTACATGAGAAATCGTGTAAAGTCCCCCTTACACGATTTGTCATGTAAGCCGATAGGAAGACGAAAACTCCAATTTAGGTAATTAGCCTCTTGAAATTTTTAATTCAATTCAATTAGTTTATTTCAAATATAAAAATTCATATAAAGTCTGACTTTCTGATCAAGTCTATATTCCTATATTCTCTGTTGATATTATTTTCGAAATAGTTGCCCGCGAAATTTTCATTTGTATTTTTCCGGAACAAAAAGTCTGAATGCGATAATTAGTCTGTGCTATTCCAGACTTTAATCTATTTCTCTGAGAAATTTCATCCAGATCCGTTCAGCCGTTCTGGCGTGATTGATTAACAAACGTCCATCCATCCAAACTTTCGTATCTGTTATAGTTATAATATTAGACCATATAGTATACCTTCAAGGGGTCATCAATAACGTTATTTCGCTACTGCTAGTCTTACCAAGTAACTATTCGATCACAGCTGCTAAAAGGTTTTCCCTTGCTTATCTCGTTGGATCACAGTGGTCAGCAGTGAGTAAATATATCAATCCTAACGATTGCATCACTCATATAATATTATGGCTTACGAGATACGAAGTGATTGTCTTGACCATTTAGGTCGATTGTTTCAAAGAAGACTTAAAATACACAATACGAGTAATTATTTGCTATAATATCATATGCATTGCTATCATCTGACACTACTGAAAAGAATACCTCGGAATGTTATCACCAAAACCCGGAAATCCCCAGTATTGCTGTAGGTAGGTTTATCTATTTGTTCTGCGGTTACACTTCTCTATTCGTATTAGGTCTGTTCAATTCTTATACAATCGGTTGTAAATTACGACTATCGTAAATTGTCAATGACTTCCTTAGAATCTACTATTGGTATAACTAGCCACATTCTACCATCCTACCCACTTTATGAACATAAAAGTTTACGAAGTTATGAAGCAGAGTCACCAAAAATAGCTATCCATATCTATTGAATAGAACCCGGTCATGAGCATAGGCCTCTTTCTTGTCACACTAAGGGCCGGTTTCTGAATTGAAAATTTCACAAAGTAAATACTTAAGTAAGGTTTTGTCATGCTCTTCTGAGAAATTCGGAGAGACAGCGCTACAGTTAACTATTTAGGTACTAAGCGAAATTCTCAAATCAGAAACTGGCCCCAAATTTCTCGGTCACTTTACGATCCCATCCATTGCTTTCCGACAGCTTTAGTACCTATGTAATGTCTGCTTAGTGATCGTTTAACTAACCTGTAGGCTTAGCACACTGGCATGTGAGAAAATGACAGGCGCCGCGGCATAAACTTTGCCGCTTTATTAGTTTTGTCGCAACAGCGAACATGATGTGAGTGGAAGAGAAATTTAAACGCTGTTTAAGTCTTTCTCGCAGGCGACAAAATGGAGATGTCAGTTAAAACAAAGGCTTCAATTTTAATATTTTTTGGGTTGGTCACACTCAATCGGTACACTTCGACTGTATGACAACACTATTAATTTATTCATTTAGCTCTTCTGCGTTTCGTTCACAATTTTTTTCCCTAAGAACAGTCGATAACCTAAGTGTTTTGTCTGAAGTCTGAACTGACTATGAAGGTAAATATATGAATGCAATATCGAAACGTTTTTGTTCTTCCCTCCAACAACCGACCTAACAAAACAAATTATTAACTTAAAACAAAAAAAATACCTAAGGTAACAGTTTTATAAAGTTCCAGAGAAAATGGAGCGAAACTGTATGCGACAGTTACCTACATGTGTATTTGTTCGTTGGGCTGTCTTTAAACTCAATGCAAAACTGCTTTATGTAATTATATGTCGTTTCGAACTTGTACAATAACGCCGTCATCTAATTTCACACAATTCATTTGCTATACTTACTTGACCTCTCGTGACTGGTAAGTGAAGTGAAGACCTAGTAGTAAAGCCATCCTCATATCCTCATTGGGTATGCTCGTCATCCTCACATGACATAAATCAACACGAAAACTAAGAAACGCAAATATGTAAGAGTATGACAGCAAAGATAAATTATAACCTAAAAGCCTTGCCTTTACCTCGACACCAACAGATAAATTTCTCTTAGTTAAGCTGTCATTTTGCGAGAAAAAAACACCTTCATGTTCGCGGTTGCGGCAAACCATAGACAAACTGAAGGAGGCGCGTTGAGACAGCTCACGCGGTCTTCATGTTCGCACCGGCGAGATATCCCTGTGTGACGTCATCTTAATATTGTTTAGTGTTTAATGTGACAGTTGAGAGCAGGCAAAATGTTCAGCGTGCTAAGCCTACTGATCGATGTTGTGAGGTTCTGTGACCGCCTTTGACCACCGATCGACCTGCCAATCTTGCCAATCTCGACTTAAATTTGGTTATTCATGTCCCATTGTCTCCGGCTTTGGTTTTTTGCCGTCTTTGCGCACACGATCGTTGAGTGTAGTGCCTAGCATCGCCCTCTCCAAGGCTCCATAGCTGAAACGGCTGAATATTTAAATTAAACGCAGCATACTTAAATATTTTTTTTTTAGATAATTATACCTAACTTATATAATGACAGAATTCGCAACACTGTCATTAGAGAACATTGTGAAGTAAATCCTTATCTAGCATATTATGATTTGGCTCTCGAAAATGTCCTTACCTTTTTTGTTAGCCCCTATAATATATTCTTATAAGTTCTCCATTATACCTAGCATGTATTTTATATTCACAGGATCAACAGGAGGGTGAGTTGCCGTACAATTTTGTAATCTCATCTGATGGACAGACCTTCGAGGTGCTGGGATGGCGCCGGCGATCTTCATCTTTCCTTGACATTAAAGACTCACTAGTTCTGGGATTTATTGGTAAGTTACATGTGCATTTTTTTCTTCACTTGGCCAGTTTTTTATTATGTAAATACACGGTGTTAATGTAATATACTTAGGGCAACTAGCGCCAATTTGCTAGTAAGTAGACAAATACGTATCCAATGATAAACGCATAAATAGTTGATAGACTGAGTTGTCTGACATACAATTTATCTATTATCTTCGAAAATCTCGTGGTCCGAGGCGTTTATGGGCTTATTTACTAGATAGAGCGTAACCCTGGATAAACAGATAGCCCTGTCAGATAGCGATGGCACAATCTATCCCCTAATATAAGCCCTTATAACCCTATATAAGAAAGGGGTATAAGGGGTTATTTATTGTTATTCTTATTCGAGTGATGGTGTTCAAGAGTTAAGAATAACGCCGTGACTCCTGCGTCTGTTTCTTAGCAAACGAAACATTTTATATTTACTGTTTGCCGTTGCTCACACTGTTGCTGGATTTGGTTGTAGGTGTAGTCATATACACCGAACAAATTCGGCCTAGTGCGAGTCGTATTCGCGCACCGTCGTTTCCGTACCACCGCATAATATTTTTGTCTTAGTTATTTAGCAAAAATGTTTTTTGTTTTATTCAGATCGGGACCTTTAAGTCAGACTTCCGCTGACACACCCTAATCCCCAGTTCCTGGTACGCTATTTTTTGGTATTGTTGTTGGTGACGATTTGGACGCGACTGCTAATGAGCCTATTTTGCGTGAAGGAAGAACAGAGAACTATTCTTGCCACCTAGCTCCTCCAGGAACGCCAGCAGCTGTTGATGTCCGTGCAGGCCTCCCGCAGTGTCTCCGGGCTTCCGAGGAGAGCCGTCCATTGTTTAGCCACCCCAGTGCATACCACCACACGGCTGGGCGGCTGTCTAGTCTGCGTCCATGCATGCTCTGCACACAGGACTGTCTGGTGGACCTTTTGTAAAAATATGTTTATTATAATGACCGTGACCTGTAAGAACCCCTGTTAGAGTGCGAAGTTGCAACTTGTTCGGGCGTAGCAGGTGTCTGGAGAGGGGAGGGTTTCTGCCGGGAATTGCTGCCCTGGCTTGCCTACAATCCGTTCGCGAGGTCCAGTCATTATTGTGTAACCTGTTGGTACGATTACTTAACCATGTCTTTAGTTGTCAGAAGGGCAGGGGGGCGATGGTTTCTGGGCCCTCTACTGTGGCTCCAGATCCACTACGCGCATGTGCATCCGCTGCGTCGTTGCCCCTTGATCCACTGTGTCCCTTGATCCCTTGTAAAGTAAGGTCATTCCTTGTACCTCCTTTTATCCGAGCTTCATGACACTCTTGGATGAGTCCAGAATTGAAACTGTAGTTTTTGAGAGCCAGTAGCCGCACTGGCGGACAGTATGCGGATGTTGTGATTTGCTACTTCGCGTTGAGCTGCACGTATGATACCCACACACTCGGGCACCTAGAGGTATAGTATAGGTAGTAGGCTGTAAAGTAGTAAAATATCTAGAGGTATAGATATTTTGACGTTTTGGTCTTCTGAGAAGGCTCTCGATCCCGTACCTTGGTTCATTTTGGAGCCGTCAGTGACGACCAGGATATTTTTGCTACTCGTCCCGTGCCGGCTCTTCAAGCTGTATTTTGTACTTTTTGTCGAAGTTGAATACCTTAGGTATCCTGTCGTTGACCGATAGTGGGAGCGGCTCCTCCTCTATGGCCTGGTCCAGGATCCTGGTTTGCGAGATCCCGTTGTCATTTTACAACTTTAGCGTCCGCAGGCGCGTTGCTGAGATTGCAGCCTCCTGCCGGATGTGTAACTAGAGGGGCGGTAGGTCTAGCATGATTTCCAGAGCCGCAGTGGGGGTGGTCCTCATGCAACCCATTATTGCCAGACAGGTCATTCTTTATAGTCGCTGTAGTTTGGTTTGTTTTCGGCCAACAACTACGGCAGAATAGCTGATGATGACGAATCACTGCTGCGAGCTTGAGTTTGAAGTCCATGTGTTTGTTCCAGTTCAACTTAATAACTAAATAACTCCGAGGTACTTAATTTCTGTTGAGAACTAGAGTGTCGTCCCGAACAGTTTCATCATCATCATCATCATCAGCCATTTGACGCCCACTGCAGGACATAGGCCTCCGTCATGGTTTTTCAAGCTTCCTGTTCTTGTGCCGCCCGCATCCAGCGACTCCCCGCCACCGTAGCCAGGTCGTCAGACCATCTGGTGGGAACAGTTTGGGCAATTTGAAATTCCCCAGCACTCGTTTGTTTCGTTTTTTGTCGGGTTCACAGACAGGTTGTGTTTAATGCATCAGTCCTCTACAATGCCTAGTGCGGTCTAAGTGACGTCACAGACTATTCCTGCATAATCACTGCAGGACATAGGCCTCTCTCATGGTTTTCCAAGCTTCCCGGTCTTGTGCAGCCCCCATCCAGCGACTCCCCACCACCAGGTCGTCAGATCGGGTATAGTTGGCTGAGACTCCGCGACCAAGTCTCGTCCGCGTCTAGCTCCGGGTGCAGGGTCCAGTGGAGGGTCGCATTGGGCTACTTATAGGGTGGTCGTTTGTAGTGCCGCGGTACTCGCTTCGATATTCTCTAAGGCATCCTGCGCGGGGATGTCCTCTTTCGTGTAGCTCCGAGCGGGGGTGGAAGCTCGTTTCGGAATTGGTTTCCCCGCCATCGGAATTTTACATAAACGGAGCCGTAGAGATACGCCAGGCGAATAAATCAGAATGTCGCAGTTCACCCTCCGTGGGACATCCTCAGGTCTGACGGCTATGAGTTTGTCCCCCGGCACGGTGATTTAGGCTATCCCCCCATAGCCATTCGAAGTCAGCTTTGTCGCGGAAGAAGCGGACGTTCCCCTCACGTACAGTGGTTTTCCACGGAACACACTGCCTTTGTGTTTGTTATAGAGCAACTCTTCGACCATTAGATCCTCCATAGCGTCTAGTACCATTTTAGCGTAGTCGCCGAGGGTTCCTGCCTGTGTGGTTGTGATCAGGATCTGTTCTGCTTTCGCTGCCTCGGCGTAGCTTGTGGCGCCCCTTAGTTTTATACTGTCCCCCCGAGGGGAGATGGTATTGTCGAGGCGTGCTCGCTTTGACGGTTCCGCTCTTGGGTCAATGTCCGCGGGTTTTGACGTTGCAGTTCAGCCGGCACACACAGCCGCTCGGTGTGGTAGTTTCTGGCGCCGTGTCTTGTGGTATAATAATAAAATAACAAGAACGTTTTACCCAATGGACACGACACAGTTGACGTTTTCCTAGTTTCCCCGCGTGCCACTTACCGTGTAAAAATTAACACGGTCCTGATTTTGTCTTATCAGTATGACATTAGAAATTATAGAGAAAACATCAGAAGAAAATTGCAAAAAAATATACGAAATGCGCCCTATTGTTCTGTAAAAATGAAAGCAACAAAACATTTAATGCTTCTTATAACTTTGATTTTCTGCATCTGTAAGCGGTATTTCTTTGGTAAATTAATAAAACGTGCATCGTAAACAACATATAATACGACGAAATAAAAATGCTTCCTGCTTTATGCCACTTTCACATTAGCTGTATTTAGTGGTGTAATATTGTTCATTCAGACCTCATTCTGTCCTTTTTGGGTTTTTTTCCCTTGCGATAGGGTTTGACACAGTCGATAAAATCTTTCGATGTTTTAATTGACTTCTAAACATGACGTAGAAATCATTATTATCTTACTTAAATATCCATAAAATATTCGTTCGGTGTTTTATTTAAAACGTTTTATAGATTACCACCAAGAAAAGTAAAAAAATAGTTGGTATCAGTTCATAAGGAACATTAATTTCAAACCGAATATTTACCAAACCCAAAAATCAGTGCAGGCTATACGGAGTTTCCTCTAAAATATATAGAGGGAAATGCGTTTTAACGGAAATTAGTGTTTGTGTTTTACAACAACTTTTGTATGATTTTAATTGTACCAAAAGTCAGGGTTAACATAATTTCACTTATTAAATTTGCGCTTACAGGATAGTACTAAAGTCGCAGCTTCCGGTAAATCATTGTTTTAAACAGAAGTATGTATATCCATTCTATTTATCATATCTCTATGTATAAAAATTAATTGCCGGTCGTTAGTCGCGCTAAAACTTGAGAACGGCTGGACGGATGTAGCAATTTTTTTTATTGGTAAAAGTCAAGGTGAGAACAAAAAAAGTGATACGCGTCAACTAGTGTGTCATAAAAAAAGTAGGTACAAAAAAATGAAGCCGTAGAGCAAATGTTTTTTTTAAATGACAAACTATTATTGACGTATATCGGGTATTCATTTTATTGACAATAACTCTTCTATTCCAATACAGCATTTGCTGCATTCGAATTTAATGTATTGTTATGGACCCCTCTAAGTACACGGACCAAGTATACCATAATAAGACTATCATATTTTAATATTTCTGTCGCATTGCATAAGTGGCATTGAATTCAAATTACAAAGGAAGAGACAGACATTATGTGGTGTGTAAAAAAAATCTTCAAAATCAGTTCATTAGTTTCGTCAGATACAGCCTGTGACAAAAATTGGTAACCTGAAAATTATTTCTTCAGTAGGTATCGGTAATAAACCATACATTCCTACAATCTTTCGGTGAGAACGGTCATTTTTTAAGCTTTCGCTTATTTGAAGTAGTTCAATTATTTATACCAAAGAAACGTTTTTATTTATTTAGGTTATCCATACAATTTTCCAGTTTTCAGTAAAAAAATAAGATCAGGGATTCCATGAGATTTACTAAGTTCTCGGTGGTCAGTTTTAAAACCACTTATATAATTATTGCGAGAATAAGAAGAAACATTTTGCAAAAAATATCTTTAAAAAAAATAACATTTCCTTTTACCTCCTCAGTCCTAACATTGAAAATAACAATTAAAAACCATTGATTATTGTTATTTGAAAATTACTGACAAATGACCCGCAAAGATTAATAAAATAAAATGGAAATAATGGAAAACAAACTGTTTTAGAGAAATTAATACATATATAAATAACTACTTATTTGATATTTGTTATTGACTACAAATTACTTATTACCTAAAATTTATTAAATAAAATTATTAAATTTCTGTTTCCCTCATTCATTAATTTCGTTCAATCATCACTTATCGATAATATTTTTATGGACTTTTCCAAGCTCTTAAGTCATAATTTGACATTGACAGCTACCTCCCGCCCCCCAAAAAGTGGTCGTCTGTGTTTTCCTACAAAGTTTCGGTCATGTCATATCCTTTGGCTAAAACATCCTTGTAAAATAATAATAAAATCGGCACCATGGAGGTAGAAGTAAATAGGCTTAATGATGTTTTGAATTTACAAACTTGGTGCACTCGAAGTTCTAAATTCAATTTACTTTATCCTCTAGCGGATAAAAACGGCTTTTGCACTCAGATATCGAAGAGCAAAAATACTCTTTCCGAGAAAGGTGGATGTAAATATGTATGACTCGGAACCTCCTTTGTGTTTTTTGCATTTAGTCATTTCCTCGCTGAGGTGGGATGAAAAGTTACGTGTTGCACTCGAGTGCAAAGATTTTTCACCTCGTGTTCTTTTGATTCCCTCGCTAACGCTTAGGATTCTAATTTTTATATCCTTCGCTTGCTCTGTCATCAAAATTGAGCACGCGGTTAAAAAGCAACTTTGCACTCTTGTATAACAAGTAACTATTATTTTCAATTTCAAACTTAATGCTACAATTTTTTGTGTTAGTTTCCTTTTAAGTAAGAATTACCTGTGCCAGGAAAACTCCCGCTCTTCCTAATTGATTAGCATTAATTATTAAGGTATATTGTAATGCCCGACGGCCTGGTGGCCTTTTGATGTCGTGTTTGTGGGGTTTATTTCGCTTGTATTCCTGCGTTTGGGGTGCTGCCCCTCCGTCTGTGATGGAGTAGGCCTATCCCCTGAAAGGCCCGGAATTGGCCTCCTGGGGTAATTTCTTTTTGAGTTCACCTTCCATTTTTGTTTCCTGCCACCAGAAGAGCGGGATCCTCGAGGCGCCGAAACGCGTTCTAATGATGATCATGGCGGTAGGAAATGGGATGCGAGTGGGGGGTGCATGAAAGCAGGAAGTGCGACTGATTGTTTTTGTTGTGTCTGTTTCTGAGGGAAGCAGGCCAATAATGGGTGCCAACCTCGAGAAGTTTAGTGCCAGCAGTCTTGCCTTGAGGGGTCATCACGAACGGATGCCCTCAAGGCCATTTTGCCATCTTATTGATTGGGATTTATCAACAAGATAGGTGTGAATCTAGTTCTAGGGTATATGGCAGTGCAGGAGAAATAAAGCGCGAGTAAATGAAAGAGAATTACACCCACCCCCATCGCCATCCTGGTACGCTAACAGTCTGTTGACCTACTGTAAACAGCTGTCTGTTTGTGTTCATTTGTTTTACGTATGCTCTTTTATTAACTGCTAGCTGTTAACACGAGATTGACAGATTGTTAGTTTACAGTCGACAGCGCATCAACTTTTACATCCATGCACTCTGCTCAGTTACGTTACGGGCGAGTTTGCAACCAAAATATTAGGGGTTAAAGGATGAAATTGCCGTTTTATTGCGATAGGTTCTTTGAATTGACATAGAATCTTCATGGTTTGAGGTTTTCGAATGAAACTTTTGTCAAATGGTTTCTATGATGTTCTTTTTTTAAAAAAATGTGAAACATTTGAATATCGAATATTGAATATCAACAAGGCAACACGAGTTTCAACACGCGTTTCTTTCTGCAGATCTGTCAAATCATGAGGCACCCATTTTTCGTATTTTTTTATTTTATTGATTTGACGCAAGTGAGTCAATATTGTGGGTAAGGTAACGTTAAACCATGCCGCTAATTCCTGGGTAGTTTGACTAGGGTTGGCTTCCACTATCTCTCTTAATTCATCTTTATTCACCTGTGTGGGCGGTCTTCCTCGTGGCTCGTTCTTTAAGTCGAAATTTCCATCACGAAAGCGTTGAAACCAAAATCGCACGGTGCGTTCATTAGTAGACCCCTCTCCAAACGCAGCATTGATATTGCGGGCTGTTTCTGCCGCGTTAGTTCCGCGTCGGAACTCGTATTCAAAAATCACTCGAATTTTCGCAGTATCCATCTTTCTTGTCTAAATTGAATAACAAAAACAATTGAAAGTCGATATTCAAATGTTTCACATTTTTTAAAAAAAGAACATCATAGAAACCATTTGAAAAAAGTTTCATTCGAAAACCCCAAACCATGAAAATTCTATGTAAATTCAAAGAACCTATTGCAATAAAACGGCAATTTCATACTTTAACCCCTATTATAAAGGTAGCTGTCTACTGTACAAGACAGGGGACGGTGGCAAGTTTGGTACTTGTATATGTAATAGAAATAGAAAATGCTTATTTGTCTTTAACATAGTAAGGCACAATAATCACTTATTCTATATAAAAATAATGAAAATTTATTGAGTAATTTATTTAACAGCATGTTAGGTGTGAAGACAAAAAGGTATTACTGTATTATTTTTTCCCACACAGTCGCTCGTAAATTGACTCTTATTACACCGCTTTTTGTTTCATAATTCAGCATATTACCATACTTGTGCTGTGAAAACATTACTGTACAAGTTCTGTAATATAAACTTTTTTTTAAATTTCAGCAAAAGTTTATGTCTAAGATTATTGAATATTTTTACGAATATTAAATTATTTTAGGGTTAACATGACAAATAAACATTTCATTACATGCAATTGTATATTTATAAATACAAATGAACTTAACTATAGTATTTAGAAACATTAATTTATAGTTTAGTAGCTGTCCCGGCGAACTTCATACCGCTACCGAATCCGTTTCTTTCACAACGCCATCTATTTTTAAAACACAACGTTCTCTCGCACAACGCCATCTATTTTAAACTTAAAATAAATATTTACCCACGGGAACGCATTACCGGGATATCAAATATGCTATGTCTCAATTCAGATCTTTGTCTATCTGTACGCCAAGTTTCATGTAAATCCGTTCAGCCGTTATTGCGTGATTGAGTAACTAACATCCAAATATCTTCATAAACTTTCACATTTATAATATTAGTAGGATAGATGGCCGCTAGATGGCGAGGACTGTCTTTATGGGAGTATGTTGTATGGGAGCCCCGCTTAAATATTAATTTTATTCTGATTTTAGTATTGGTTGTTATAGCGGCAATAGAAATACATGATCTGTGATAATTTCAACTGCTTAGCTATCATGGTTCATCATGAGATACAGCCTGGTGACAGACAGACAGACCGATGGACAGAAAGACAGACAGACAGATGGACAGTGAAGTCTTAGTAATAGGGTTCCGTTTGGCACCCTTCGGGTACGGAACAATAAAAATAACGCTTCTTGTACTTTTTATTCTATGTTGAACAGTGCACTATAATAACTCATTTGGAAGAGCGGGTGATCGTGCTCTTCCACTATAAAGGGAAATTTCCCGCCAGGCAGATCGTATGCCTGGGGACGGCCGGTCCAACTGATGTTCGTCGGACGTTATATTTACGGTATGGCATGTGAAACATTTTGCTTGTGCGATGCAGGAATGTTGGAGTTTATAGTGCGCGCGCAGAGTTGACATGTGCACTCCACACATGCTACTTATTACCGATCACGATAAAAAAACCTTCTATGTCAGACAGACCTACATACGAACAGACGTTGTAGGTATAGTAGTGGGGACCCCTTGGCACCCTTCCGGTACGGAACCCGAAAAACATCTAACTCTCATTGAATTTTGTCTATATATTATCACTGAACCCGGCACCTCTTTTGCCAACAGGTAATTTTACTGAGGCAGCGCCTACACCGAGTCAGATGAAAGCGGCGAAAATATTCCTCGACGAGTCAGTAAGTCATAAGTACCTACAACCCACGTTTGACGTAATAGGCAAGGACACTAAGTATTCACCATGGATGCTGTTCCGAATGCTGACGGAATTCCAGCAGTGGAATCAGACACTATCTGACGCGTAGTACAGAGGATTGAACGTGGAAGGAGCATAACGAGTAAAACAATTTAATGAAGTTTGTCAGATTATCGATTACTTATTAGCTTAAAGATTCGGTTTGTAGGTAGTGTTTGGAAAAAAGCGGCCAGGAAATTTTGGTCTTGATTAATCCTATAAAAAATTGATTGCAAAAAGTAATTACAAAAATTAGCACATATATTTTTTATATCTTGGTAATGAACCTGATGGTATAGACAGTTTTTGCAATCATTATTCTTATTTTTATATTGACGTCAGCAGGCGATTTAAGGATTTATAAATAGATCAATGAGAGGCATGGACACGAACCGCGGAGTCAAATATTCAAAGCTTTCGAGCGCTCAGTCCTAGGAAAATATAAAATTTGTAAAAGTGAGAAATGTAAATAGTTTTAAAGATGGAATGACTAGAATTTTATCATCTGCCAATCTATATTTTATTTTCTTATGTAAGTATAAATATATAAATGCTATAGCGATGGATTTGATGATGTCGCAAAGTGGCCTATAAGTGAAGCTAATACCTATTTACCATTATATTTACATTAAAGCGATGGATTTGAATACGTGGAAGAAAATGAAATTGTAAACGCCCTTCCATTGTTTCTCTATTTCTACGCAGCTTATGATTAGATTTTGTAACTTATCTGCCTAAGATGACAAAGACAAAGATGAAGTCGCGGGCAAAAGGTTATCGCATGTCCACACCAAATCTATCTTCAACAAAAAATATCAGCAGCCTACACGACTTGCTCTAGAGCTTCCCGTAGACAGCAACGAATTGCTGAGATGCCCGGCTCTGTAAGAAAAATTGGAAATTGGGAAATTTTGGAATTCCAAGATGGCGATGGCAGCCGAGACGTTATCGACTGAAAATGGTTTTTTCACCTCACTAGCTCGTAAAAGCTCTGTTTATCATTCGAAATCTGCGTGGAAAATCGCACTTTATCCGCTAGCGTGGAAAGTGTTTTTAAAATTCGAATATTTTTATTCAATAAAGGTTTCGTACAATAAATTACATATATATAGAACCTCATTGGTTTCGTAATAGTTTATATTCTCTGCAGCCAGTCCATTGATGATTGAAATGCAAATACTCATTTCATGTCATGCGCCAGCCTCATTTAAAGAATCGCACTGGCCGGCAAGAAAATTTGATTAAAAAAAAAATTAACTTTCAATATTACCAATTGTAGTAATTTTACTTTTAATTTTTGAAATAAATAAACAGTAATTTAATATTTATTAAAACTGTTTTTCTTGCACCTAACATTTTCCTCGCTTTAGTGAGGTGAAAAGTTGTGTGTTGCGCTCGGCAGCAAAGTTATTTAGCGTCTCGTACCTTTGAAACCCTCGCTACGCTCAGGATTCTATATTTGAACCACTCGCTTCGCTCGTGGCTCAATCCTAGAATCCTTCGCTTGCTCAGGTTTCAATACAAGGTACTCGCGCCAAAAATTAACTTTGCAGCCTTGCATAACAAATAACTATTTTTTTTCTAAAAACAAATTGTTCTAAAAATAGATTCTTTCAGCGCCCAAGTCCTTGGTTAGGCCGTAAGCCGAGTTCCATTCAGGTCGAGGCTGAAGGCCCTACCAAACAAACGTATTTTGTACGAATCCGCAGGTCGAACGCCGCGGAGAGCTAAGCTCGAATACTTAACTTTGTTATAATCGTGACGTCGACTTGACGAAGTGTGAACGCGTGATAAGTTGTCTAAAATAAACTAGTGATTGAATAAATGTACAGTCGTTTGCTTGATGTTCTCAACTGATTCGATCTATATGTGATAGCTTTACGAATTCGTTATTATTGATAGAATATTTATTGAAAATGTAGAGGCAATAATAGATCTAAGAGACCAAGTGTAACTGCATTTTATTTGCATGACCTAAGCATATGTGCTTATTAACACAGTACCTAAGACATTAGATCCTAACGCACACGCAGTCCGGCAAGATTGTTATACCTACGTATCTACGTAGCTACGTTATGTTAAGTATTAAGATTTAATTCCAATTTAATGCTTTTTCTAGTCAGGATAAAATGTAATTTGTACCTATATTTTGAATAGCAAAATTTGAATTACCAAGCAGAATACTACCTATATTTTCGATGAAATTGGATTCATATTACTTTAGTCCAGGAACCATCTATTGTATTTTATAAAAAAATTGTATATTTGGATATGGAAATAAAAAATATACTAGAAAATACCATTTCTTATAATTTTATTCACACACTTCGTTGTTCTATAATTAAAGAAATGCTATCATACATTAAACTTTACTTAAAGCAACATCGATCGAACATAACTATCTTATTTATTAGTCCTACTTATATCTTATAGTTAGGTAAATAGAAATAAAATTCCTTTGTATTTACTTTATAAATTCGTTTGAAGTTAGCAATGCGTTTTTGAGATGCGGTACTGTGCTGGAAAACGGTACTATTTGGGTGAAGTTTTATACTAAAACTTCGCCAAATAAACCTTGCGGGTGTGGTGATCATAATAAAAAAACCGGCCAAGTGCAAGTCGGACTTGCGCACGCAGGGTTCCGTACCATTATCTATACAACATTTGAATATGTTGCCGTTATTAATATCGAGCAAAAAACGGCAAAAAATAATGTTTGTTGTAAGGGAGCCCCCCTTAAAAATATTCTATTCTGTTTTTAGTATTTGTTACTAGTGGAAACAAAAATACATCATCTGTGAAAATTTCAACTGTCATCCTATCACTGTTCATGAGATTAAGTCTGGTGACAGACGGACTGACAAACAGCGGAGTCTTAGTAATAGGAGTCTTAGTACCCTTTGGGTACGGAACCCTAAAAACCGCTAGCACTCGCTCTCGCTAATTCAAAAATATTAATAATTAAATAGCAAGTAATAATTGCTACTTAAATCCGACACAATACTAGGAATTAATAAGAAGTAGGAGCAGCCAGAAGTATTATCCATAATAATACTAGGTATCAACTACCAGTCACCGCTGTCAAGAAACGAGAGATCTTAAACCCTAACTTCCCTTGTAGCCTAATCTATTTCTAGTTTTCTGAAGCTGCCCTGTATGGACATGATGTCTCCAGCCTTCTCGTTGCTCTTGTTCCTCGAGGAGATGATTCCCTTGGTGCTGAGGATCTCCATGGAGTCTAGGCCGGTGACGGCTGCGCGGTGGCTTTGGAGCAGCTTATTGGTGTACTGGATCATATCCGTAACGATGTGTTGGCCACCGTAGATGGTGGGGAGGCACGCCACGTCGATGTGTTTGTGCAGCTGCTTCATGCTCGTGTGGATCTGGAAGAGGTGTTGTTATTGTTAAAGTTGTTTACTTCTGCCGTCTTGTTCGATTCTTATTTTTTTAAGATAAAAATTATTAATATTTATTTCAGAACAGATCCCGCCCTTGCAGGCTATCCACCTAATAGGTACAGGAAGTTAAATAAAAATAACAATAACAAAAAAAAAGAGGAAAATCGATCACATTTGACATTTGATATTTGACATATTTCATAACTACAAACACATTTAAATCCATTTCATTATATAAAATTAACAAACAATTCATAAAATTTCATCAAATATAAAAACAAATTAACAAATATTGCCCAATAACAAAAATACAAATTATTTGTATTAATTTCAATTTAATTAAGTACAAGTATGTACAATTTTATAGATGCGTGATGCATCTATGATGCATCTAAAATAATATACCTACATAACTTTATTAATTAGAATAGGTCTTCTTAGTTTTTCTCTATCTACAACGGAATACGTTGACTAAAAGAATAGGTTGACGCGCGGTCACAATTTACACGGTCACACCGTGTAAATTGTGACCGCGCGTGTCAGTCACCCTGCATATTTTTCATGATTTTTGCGTAACTTACCTACTCAATAAACACTGTTTATGTTCCAAATTTAAAATCTCTAGTTCAATCAGAACTACCCTAGACTTCTGATGGTCCATCAGTGAGTGAGTCAGTGAGTGCCGAAAATTGCAATTCTTGGACCCATCTTCATCACATCTCCTAAACTTCAGTAGCTAGAAACGTGAAATTTAGAATAATATTTCAATTTGGTAACCTTAACCCCTCCGCAAATTTGTAGTCATCTGACATAACTGGCTTCAAAGATAGAGGGGGTCGAAAAGTGCTTGAATTGCTTTGTGTAAAATATGCACAGCGCGGGCCGGCCGAGAAATTGGTCGGGCGCAAAAACAACAAATAATAAAAACGGGCCAAGTGTGTGTTAGGACTCCCGTTCCCGAACTGTATGAAAGAAAAAACATTTATTCATTTAGGGTTCCGTACCTTAAAAGGAAGAAACGGAACCCTTATAAGATTGAATCTGAAGAACCCGTCCGTTTGTCTGTCAAGAACCTTTATCTCGGGAACGCGTGGAGGTATCGAGTTGAGATTAAAACCCTATTCTTAGGTCTACAGTCCCTTGAAGCTATGAAAAAATCAAACTTCTAAGTTAACTTAAAAAAAACATGGGGCTGTCTATGTTGCAATAAAAAACGTATATTTCGACACTCAAGGGAATCAAAATTTATATGGTACTTTCCGTTGACCTAGAACTATGAAAGGAGAATGATCAAAAACAGTCTATGTTGCGCTTTAAGCATTTATACCTCAAAATGTTTCTTTTGAAAAATATTTCATAGTTCCATTTGATAAATTAAAAGAATCAGGGGTTTAAAAGTAATAATTAAAAAATATCTGTATTGATTGTATAACTAAAAAACTTCAGTCAGTCAATACAGATTACAAACACAGATTAGATTACATTATTGCAAAAATCGCAAATCGTGTACATACATAAAATGCGAAAGTTCAAACTGCAAACGGAGAGTTTTTGACGGGAATTCAAACGAGCGGTTTTATTACGCTTTTATTTTTGCAAATTGATTCCAGTGGATTTTATACTACTTAATTAGTGTAATTTATTGTTAAAATGACCTATCATTCTTGGCTTAAATAACTATTTGGTAAGAGCATGCATAAAGTCAAGGCATGTCAGTGGACGCACATACTTTGTTTACATTTTGGTAAACCGAGATACTGACACAGCGAACACATTGAGCTCTTTGGTGGGCTAATGCTGCAATTGCATTGTAGGCAAAAGAACAGTAGGATGTTGCGCTCACGTGATGACAGTGGTGTGGTACTTGAGCTGGAGACGATTTAAGGATATAAATGCCCCAGCTCCTTTCTTAGATAATATATTTGAAGAGGGTATTTAAATAAAAAAAATTATATTACTTGCAAGACCTCGTTTTATTTTAATTTTTTTTCCTTAGACATGCCTATGACTTCTTTTAAAGATATAATATTGCAAACTGTCGTACAGATATGCGATAATATTAGACGAACCCTATTACTTATTGCATGAAACCTACGGATATTTTGTATTTTATACAGAATTATTACTTAGCACTAACTAACCATACCTACCTAATAATGACCTATGTTTATAATTCAAACTGACAAGGTGCCAATGCCAACCCAAAATAACACCAAACCACCAAAGTTGTCATAACCTCAAAACATGGGCTCAAAATTAAGATTTCTCGAAACTCCCATCTAATATTTTCATAATATTTTTCCTGCATAATCCAGAGCTAATTTCTTATAGTTTACCGTTGGTTTCATCAATGCGCAAGAAGACGCAAAAATAGACTAACTCCCATAGTAAATTGATCATTCTCCTTTGGCAAGTAATATTTTCTTATGCTACAAGTAGGTAGGTACAGGGAAAAATCGGAAAACTATACATTTGTAATTAAATTATTAAAGTTTGGAAAGCTCAGAAAAAACTGCGCCACTAGATTCCTGAACTATTTATAATATGTAAGTATCATCATCATCATCATCATCGGCCTACGCTTGTCCACTGCTGGACATAGGCCTCTCCTATTGCACGCCACTGAGCACGGTCCTCCCTACTCATCCAGCTCTTGCCAGCCGCCTTCGAAGATCGCGCTCCACCGAGTCTGAGGACGTCCTACACGTCCTATTTGTAAGTAGATACCTACAAATTTGTACGGCACCCTCGGTGGGCGAGTCCGACTCGCACATGTCCGGTTTTTTTTTATAGAGAAACATGGCGTATGAAGGTCATAATTTATCTCGTCACTTTTCTAAAAATCTAAAATGTCCGTCCATAAGTTATTAAGTTATTTAGGGTCAGCGCAGCGTGGATCACGGTTGTGAAAAATAATTTTTTTTCTACAATCAATAAAAAATTAGAATGTTCGAGCGAGACAGATGCCAGCAGTAATAACGGATTTTAATAGTTTAGATCTTTCTCAGGAACCACATGTGAAGTGAACGCTTCCTTTCCACTATGAAATACTTCAAGAATGAAGAATCACGATATTTATTGTGAGCTTAGACATGGGTTACACATTAAGCAGTAACAGTTGCTATTTAAAATAGAATCACCAAGTCTTACCTTAACAGATGTACTCACATTCATCTATCCTTCACATAATATTTTTTATGACGGAAAGAGTAACATGTCAGAATTATAATAACATTTTAAAATAGAAATACTTAACTGTATAAGGTGGTCTTGAAAACTAAATAGCTACGTAACTGACATACTTACGTGATCAAACTATTGAATATCATATTCCATAAACTTTCAAACTATAAAAACAATCGTGTAGAAGCCACTTCTTTGTTAATCTATTAATATCTAATGTTACTTTTTTTTTAAAGACTGGTAATTTGTTATAAATGTTTAATTCAATGTGAATTAGTTTCTAGATACTAGAGATAAATTATTATTTCGATCGGAGGGTTCTTGTTGATATATCCTCATTACTTTGAAAAAGACACTTCAATTATCCCATTTCAGAGTGGGAGCGTTCATGGATAAAGTCCGGGTTTCTAAGTGAAGTTCAGTAGTGTTCATGACCGAGATCGAATCTGAATCATGACTGTCCTCTGACCGCGAGTTCCGTTCAAGCTCAAGGTGGTTCAGTCGCCGGCGCATGCGCTGCCAATGCTAAAGCCAAGGTAAGCAGATCGATGTCAATTATGTCACTCAAACCTACTTGCATTTGTAGTATGGAACATATTAAGGAGAGTGTCTGCCGTTAAACTGCGATACAGTTTGGTAGAAGGGAATATATTGTGTTACTTTGTCACTGTACTTAAACAATAAATTTAAAAAAAAAGTTTTGTTTACAGTTCATAAACTGAACAAAATCCCATTGTCAACCCAAAAAAAAGGATTTCTACTTGCCAGTACGAACATCTTTGACTATACCAGGGATATCGATGGTCAGTGTGGAGTTTTCACTGCACTCCGATTTACATTGAAATACGTTTTTTATTTTGATTTCGAACATATTAACCCTTCTCTTTTTTGCGAGAAGACTAAGGGTTTGAATCGGGCTTATGATGTGCAATTGATTATCAAAGTATCACTTCACAAGCAACGTTTGCAAATTTTTCATTTTTCAAACTATTGTTTTAAACTGTGGTTTTAACAACGACATCTAAATAAAAAGATGCATTTGATATGCATTTGTAAATGAATTATTGATTATACAGGGTGGTCAAATAATTTTATTCTATGAAATATAAAAATGATTAAGTAGGTACTTAATCATTTAGGGCCGGCAATAAATATGGAAAATAATGTAAGACAAATGTCCACCTCTAGCAGCATGGCAGATGCGATTTTCATCGCGTTTTTCATCACACTTACGTAACAAATAATGCATTTTGCAATACCAATTTAATTCGTTTATTAAAAGTAACCTATAAGAAACTAATTCTGTTCTATCAGAAGGACTTACAGGTAACAAATGGGGAGCTCCGCTCGCTTCGCTCGCTCCACATAGCGAGATTACAACCCGCACCCAACCTATCCTACTGTACCCGGGCGAGCATGATTTTTTTAATGCGGGGGCTTCCGGGGCCCCCTCCCCCGGCCGCCGCTGTTTCCTGGCTTGCGTGAACTGTATATCTTAAATCATATTAGTAGCAATTTGTCGATTTAATGCATTTATGTTAAGAAAAGTCAACTAATGTTCTGTTGCCAAATTACATTAGCTATAAGAAATAATTACTTCATGTTGTAAGGCTTGTGAAACATTTTTATACGGACTGTCGAGTTGTAAAATGATACTTGTGTTGCGTTGCTTCTTGTCTGAAAATTTGTTTAACAACTGTCGGCAACTGTCGGACATTTGAATCACTTGATCTAAAAAGAAAATAAACAGTAACGGTCTTATTTATAAAATATGATTCCTTAAAACGCTCCTCCGAGGCAGTTTAAATAGTCGGTGGTAAAGGGAAAAACGTAAAAACCGATTATTCAAACTGCTTCTGAGGGGTGTTTTAGAGGAATCGTCCATAAATGTTTAAAATAATACAATGACATTATACGGTCTCCATTAACCAGATGCTCCCCTTTAGAGTATCGTATGTGTATACCTACATAATATAGGAGAAATGAACATGTTTTAAAATAATTGTTATTAATTAAATAACATATTGTAAAACAGTTCAATTTAATTAAAACGTGAGTTCAAAATCAAAGAAAACTTTAAAACACAGGAATATATATATATATATATTTATTTTGATTGGTCAATTATGTGAAAGCGGAGAAGAACCCTGTTTTTACCCAACCCTGATTTCTATGCACCGTACTAATGTCTCATGAATAGAATCTGAGCAATCGCATCACAGCAATTCGTGTCGCAGTTTTCTGCGTTGCGAATTCGCATCGCGCCGATTCGCAGTTGTGTATACGGAGCCTTAGCATTGGGTGTTTAAATTGATAGGAGAAAGAATAAGCTAAGTACTTCGTTCCTCGACTTACTTCCTCGTTGATCTAGCGGTATCACGTCTGATGGTAATCAGACATGGAATTCTGGAGGTCGTGGGTTCGATTCTCCCTATGGGTCGCCGTACATTACACATGGCCTTTGTTTGGGTGTATTTCCATGTTTGTGATGTCCTTGCCTGGTTACCATAGCACGGGGTATCCTAGTTTGTAACCAGGATAAATGATTGTGTTGTGTGGAAGTTATTATTATTACTCAAATAAGTAATAAGTGGTAAGATAATATACTTGGAAGAATAGTGCTCCTTTTATTTATTCTTCAAATGGCTCTCTTGAATAAAGCAAGAAAGCTTATTCCAAAGTGAAAGACAGTGAAAGAGTTGAGATGAGACATTTTTAACCATTTCTTTGCGATTGATAGAAAAATCGCAATTTCCTTATTGAAGCTTTATGAAATGGTGCCCTGAATAGGCGATACTTACACGTAATCTCTCAGCCATCTTCGGAGTGACCTTGCTAGCCGCGAAGTCTATCGCGTACTTGATGGTGGGGTGGATGTTGATCAGGTGGCATTCCTTGTGCCGCATCGGCACTGATTGCTGAGGGAGCATCGTCATACAATACAATTAGGTTGCTGTGACGTAAACAATTTTTTTAGGGATTTACAAATGCGAAATATTAAGTAACCTACTCTAATAATAAAAAAAACGGACAAGTGCGAGTCGGACTCGGCAACTGAGGATTCCGTACAAATTTGTAGTTACTTACATATCATAAATTATCCAGGAATCGAGTCTCGCAGTTTTTTTCGATCTATTCCCGAAGACAATTCAAATATTCAAAGACTGCAAAGACAACTTCTTGATGATTTAATTACAAATTTTTCCCTGTACTTGTAGTATAAGACGATATTACTTGCCAAATTTCGTAGTTCTAGGTCAACGGATAGTACCCTACAAATTTAGATTCCCTTGGGTGTCGAATTATAAGTTTTTCCGGCATAAACGGCCGTATCTGTTTTTTACGTTAACTTACAAGTTTGAGTTTTTCACAGCTTCAAGGGACTGTAGGTATACTTGAGTATACTGTATACTCGTTTTAATTTCAACTCGATACCTCCACGCGTTCACGAGATAAAGGGTCTTGACTTGACAGACAGACGGACTGACGGACGGACGGACAACAAACATATTAGATTTAGTTTTTACATTTAATACTTATTTTTTTACAAAATAACTCAAACCTTGATAGTAGCTTCATACTTTGTGAGGCGCATTTTTATATCACTTGACTAGAATGTATAATGCTATCATATCGACGCCACGTCACATCGAGTGATCATCGTCGCAGCCTTCAGTGTTCAGTATTTTACAAGGGAACATATAGAATAATATAATATAATATCTAGCTAACCTGGTAAAAGTTGTTTTGCCATATTAATTAGCCTTCGACATATTCTTAGAACTAACAAATATACACAAAAAATTCAGAAAAATCAGTGAAGCCGTTTCGGATGAGTTCGATAACAAACACTGTGCCACGAGATTTTATATATTAAATGTATCACTCCTCCGAAAACATGCAAAAACATCGATGAGAAAATGTAATTTTCAACCTGGAAAGGCATATATTTCATGGGCTGAGCCGAGGACTCATTCTGTCAACATAAAAATTGACGCACGTTGACGCCTCAAAGCTTTAATGCGTTTATGCGAGCGAATTTCTCCCAGTAATGTTCACGTGCCCCAGCAAAATTTGTACCCCAATAAACCTAGCGTGGCTTTGCCCACGTTCTCCAGCAAATTGCCAGTTTTTTTGCGCATAAGTCGACATTTAACAATAGGTGTGATTTACATCATTATATAGAGTCGTCTTGCGATAATGCCCTATTTTGAAGTCCAATGCCGAATGCTGATTTTGGGTGTAAAATATATGATGCGTCCGGTTGTGGAGCGGAAGTCTACACCGGAAGTACTAATAATTGTTTTATTTGATGTCGTGTATGCAGTCGTGTACATAGAACCAGTTGTTCTGGCAGTCACGCTTGTACCTTTACCGGTTAAACAACTCCTAGTTAGGCTTCGCAGCTAGTTGAAGATTAACCTTTTTATTTTTGCAGACATGCAAACTTGCTTTGTAATACTTTAATCGTCATGATGAAACAACTAAGCCGAATTCGAGTGACGAAAGTAGTTTTGCGCGGCATAAGTAATTTGTAATATATATTAGGTACAAAGATGGAGGTGGAGATTGTTAAGTGATGCAATACGACTCCCGCCTGCCATCGATCTTCACCTAACATAATCATGGTCAATTGGTCACCTACCGAGGATTTTGTTAGATCACCCTGTAGAATCACAGATGTGAGAAGATATTATATCGATGACTCACTAACGCATCGATGACCTATGATCACACGCGATCTCATCAGCCATCAATCAGATGAATCTGATGAAAGTTTCTGCTTTTTAAGTATAACAGGATAATCAGTAAAATGATAACAGATAAGTAAACCCACCTCTCCCCATTTCATGAGGCGTGCCAGGTCGATGGGATTCCAGCAGGTGATGTGGGCGGCGGTCGTCCCGTTTCCATCGCCGACGTGAGTGATCCCACAGACTTGGTCGGTGGGGTCCTCCATCAGGGTCTCGTAGACCATGATGTGGACTCGGCACAGGTCCCAGCAAGTGAACTTGTTGGGGTCGAATTTACCTAACAAAACAATCATAGGTCAAGGCGACACCACAACATCAGACTCAGCTGTTCTGGTGACACCGCGTCGTCCTTCGCAACTTGTTCGCAACGCACAATACAATTGCACAGTAACATTCTTACTCCCACGATCTATTAAAAGTGACATTCGCAGCGGCCTTTAAAAAGTATCATTGGCGTTAATTTCATTGTAATAATTGTCATACTTAAGGTGTAATAAACTTACCCATGTTGTAAATAATAACTCTGCGGCCCTTGCTGTCTCGGACGGGCGACACCATTATGTATCTAAAACCAGACACGATATTTGCTAAGTATTTATTGTTAAAGCAGAAGCATAAGTTTGAAACATTTATGTAACAATATTGATCGTCCACACAACATAGTATCAGTGATATTTTGTTGTTCATAGCATAGATATTATACAAGGGCACTCTCCGTGCTCATTGGCAATGTCGAACTCTTTAGGTATGTTTAGACTTTTCCTTAAGTAACATCTATATAATATCTTTAAACGAGCAATTCTTGTGTATGTATATGTAGACACACACATACACAAGAATTGCTCGGAGCTGTTTCCGACACATATATATATATTATATATGTATAGCTCCAATATGTACAGCTCCAACGATTTTCATGAAATTTAGTATGCAAAGGGTTTTGGAGGCGATAAATCGATCTAGCTAGGTTTAATTTTTAGAAAACGTAATTTTATCCGTGTTTTCACGCAATGAAAAACCCCTACAATATCATTAGAATACGAAGGTACATTTCGCAACCATCTTAACTGACGTAACTCTCAAAAAATTGTACTCAGGTAGTGAGTATGTTTGCACATATTGCACGATTGGCTTGATATAACCGTTCAGAATTCCGGTAAAAAATTTACTGAGTTCTAGCGCCAGTTTTTTAATTTAGAATTTCACTAAGTAGGTACTGAAGTACCTGTCTGTATTGTTAGTTTTTGAGAAACCTAAAGAGACTAAACGATATAACACTGTCAATTAAAGAAAGGGACTAGACAAAAATTTGCTTGTCGCTGTTACAATAAAACCGTCATATTGTTTGAGATGGAGGCAAATAATAGGGGTTAAAGTATGAAATTGCCGTTTTATTGCAATAGGTTCTTTGAATTGACATAGAATCTTCATGGTTTGAGGTTTTCGAATGAAACTTTTTTCAAATGGTTTCTATGATGTTCTTTTTTTAAAAAATGTGAAACATTTGAATATCGACTTTCAATTGTTTTTGTTATTCAATTTAGACAAGAAAGATGGATACTGCGAAAATTCGAGTGATTTTTGAATACGAGTTCCGACGCGGAACTAACGCGGCAGAAACAGCCCGCAATATCAATGCTGCGTTTGGAGAGGGGTCTACTAATGAACGCACCGTGCGATTTTGGTTTAAACGCTTTCGCGATGGAAATTTCGACTTAAAGAACGAGCCACGAGGAAGACCGCCCACACAGGTGAATAACGATGAATTAAGAGAGATAGTGGAAGCCGACCCTAGTCAAACTACCCAGGAATTAGCGGCATGGTTTAACGTTACCTTACCCACAATATTGACTCACTTGCGTCAAATCAATAAAATCAAAAAATACGAAAAATGGGTGCCTCATAATCACTCGAATTTTCGCAGTATCCATCTTTCTTGTCTAAATTTAATAACAAAAACAATTGAAAGTCGATATTCAAATGTTTCACATTTTAAAAAAAAAAGAACATCATAGAAACCATTTGAAAAAAGTTTCATTCGAAAACCTCAAACCATGAAGATTCTATGTCAATTCAAAGAACCTATTGCAATAAAACGTGTGCGTGATAATGGCGGGACCACAGCTGGGATTTTAAAACTGTCTATCTCATTATTTTATACCTTATTCCTACTTATTCCTACCTACGGCAATTTCATACTTTAACCCCTAATAGTTATTCAATAATAATAATTCCAACCGGTCTTTTTGGAAATCCATGGGGGAGGCCAGCAGTGGACTTCTTGTGGCTGAATGATGATGATGATGAATAATAATTTTAAAGTTGATCGCGAATTAATAATAATCGAATTAATAATCGCGATTAGACTCGTTAATTGTAAGTATTACCAAATAGTTATCCAGTACCTTTCTTGTACTACATAATAGTGTTATACTTAAGTATTCACCCACTGGAATTTCTCTGTTCATTAGAATGGACCAGAGCTTTTCCATTTAATTCCAATAATATTACTTTTTTTGTAGCCTACACTATACGTCCCAGTACCACGCGTGCCCACCGCGGATTGGCAATTTCAAGCGGTAAGGTAAGTATATACACTTCAGACACTCAGGTTTCCTCACGACATTTTCCGTCACAGTTAGCGGGTGGTATTGCTACTACAACTTCCCAAATGTACGTCACTTAGAAAACAAAGTTATTGGTACCTACGAGTCGTACTCGTACTCGGATTCGTATCCGCGACCTCCAGAATGTGAGGCTAGCGTTCTACCGCTGCGCAACCAATGCTTCAATAACACAAAAACATAAACAACATTACTATTGACGGCCAAAGTTTTACCCATTTTTCAGTATCTCCTTCAATTTGGGATCCTCGCAGTCGAGTTTGCAGAAGCTGTTGGGGTAGTACTTTCTCAAATTGAGGTACTTGAGCAAGGTCTGCTGGGCCATCGGCACACTGAACTTCTTGTGACGAAGGAATCGCAATAGAAACGATTCATCTGAAAACAATAATGGATTTATTGAAGCCTTACCAGCTACACACGACGCGGAAATATTTGGCGTCGTATAATTAGCTCAAGGTGGAGTCTGCCAATTTCCAGTTTAGTAAGATCTTAGGTTCCGGATGTAAAGTCTGGCCGAACTAAAACTGGAGTCGCGAAATCCCAATGCCACATTTTTGAATGTTGCTTCAAAATGTTTAGAACGTTCGATGTTAGATGTTACCTGCAATATCGGTTTATGTGGGTATTACTAAATTATTGTAGCGCTCTGAGGCAGGCCAACGTAACATCGTACTCGTTTATTCTTTAAGCTGAGATTACAGAGAAACAGCTCAGTCTTCATTGAAATGCAATCGTATTTGCTCCTTGAAACATTGAAAAGAACGAAGCGACTTTGATCGAACAGTTTTGAAAAGTTGTTAAAATGAAATAGTAGAATTTAAAACCCTAAATTTAAGCCTAAGAGAAGTTTACCAGAAACATTGAATTGTGCCCTCTTAACATTTTGGTAAAGTTTCGATGCGAGCGGCGTGCGGCGAGTCGTTTGTAAAAAATCAAACTCTGTATGGGAATCTCTTCGTAAAGCCCTGTTTTCACAATCTTATTTGGACAGAGGGACCTCTTTTAGCTACTCGGAAACTACTCGTATCGTATCGAGTACACGAACGATCTGAGAACAAAAACTAGATGTTCTCGTCAGACTGCCTCGTTGGCCCAGCAGTTAACACCGTACTTGATTTGCACAAATGGCCTCAGTCTAGGTGTATTTCCAGGTTTGTGGCATGCTTGCCTTCTTTGTTGTTCCTTGCCTTGTTTGTGATGTTTTGGAATGACGTGCTTGTGGCATGTGGAAGTTATTATTAGGTCGCTGGAGTACACGATACGAGTAGCGTCTGAGTAGCCATTTCAGCTCGGCACTAAGATCGTAAAAACCCGGCATAAGGTCCGGTGTTTTGTGACCGGATAGCTTCAATATCGAACCTACGTTACCTTGCCGCACGTTCTTGACGTCTGGGTTCTGTGAGATCCATTCCCTCATGAGGCGCAGCGCCTGCTCGCGGGCCGCGGGTGTCTCCCGTAGCTCCTGCGCCGCCACCACGGCAACCAGGTCCGCTCGCCCGATGCCGTGGAGCTTCTCCTTCTCGCATTTGTCGCTCGCGGAGCTCCACGTAGTGCCGACCGTAAGGAGAATGCTGGCCGTCGACATTTTTTCTCGTCTGGAGGCGGTTTCGGGCGAATTAGAGTGGCTAGTCACATTGCTTCGTAGGGAGAAAGGAGTCGCAAAAGAAGAATAATGGTATTATTATTAAATTCATGATTGGCCATCGTCGGGCAGTGTCCTAAATATTGACAATAGTTAAAAATAATACGGATTAAAGGTCAGTAAATATAATGCCACAGTGATAAATTTAATAATATTCGCCAATATGTCAACATCTCGGTATTGTGTAAAAAAAAAACAAACGACCTCTTCTACGTTTGCTCAGATTAGGATTCTTTTTAATTTTGATTGTTTCGATTGCGTTCCTCCATGCATGACGTACTTGCGGTTTAGTAGACTCTAGATTCTTTTTTATCGCTTTAAAAATTAATTAAAGCAGTCGAAATTGAAATATTCGGCCCGGGCTCCCAAAATTACCCATTTTCTCGAAAAAAATTAATAAATATAAAAACAGAACTTTTTCTCATAAGAAAATGTCCATTGCCGGACCTACTCGTAATACTAAAATGTATTTTATCAAGCCAACCAATACGAACGGGGAGAGGGTGGCTGCCTACCCCTATGGGATACAGGCGTGAGTTTATGTATGTATAATTTTAGATACAAAGTAATAAACATTAAAGTAATAAACATTATAATTTTAAAACTGTAGGTAGCCAACACAAAGTAAGTACTAGAAATAAACACAAAACTTTCGTTCCCAAGATTTAGGCTGGCAAAGGTTAATGCATCCTATATGGAACATTGCATATGTTTCTACAATAAGATCCCTGGAGATATAATAAGTGTATATAATAAAGCGGTTCAAAAAATGTGCAAAGCGCACTTTCTGCCAAAAGGGTTAGTACTTATAGCATTAAGCATTATTTAGACGACAAATATGTCTGGAATTAAAGTCAGTTCAATGCATTAGTACTAGGTTTTAGAAAATTAAAATATGTAATCTCTGTTAATTAGGGAACAATTTGAAAAGAGTAACGGTCTTATTTATAAAAACTCGATTCCTTTTAAAAAACGCTAATTAAAATAGTCTGTGGTGGAGATTTTACAAGGAATAATTGTAGCCACAGATTAAATAAATAGAGTTTTAGATTGGTTTTAAAGGAATCGTGTTTTTATAAATAAGGCCGTAAGTTTTTGTCCGTTTTTTCTCCAAATGATCGAGATTTTGAAACGGACGCCTAGTTTTATGCTTTTAACGTGTAATAAGGCTTAATTTCTGCATTTGAATATATTTTTTAAACACGAATTGAATTTTTATCCGACTTCAAAAAAGGAGGAGGGTAACAATTCGACGCGTATATATAATTTTTTTTACTATATTCTCCCATAACTCCGTCAAATCTTAACCGATTTCGACAAATTATAACGTCCCATTGGTGCCACTTTAATTTGGTGACGATATGATGAAGACTTTCAAAGATAGAGAACGGAACTCTTCGATGGACAGCAGTAAATAAGGCGTAATGGGGCTTTGGTGATGTTCTAGTGAAGACTTTCGGATATGGAAATTGAGAACTTAAAATTTTAAAGCAACGATTAAGTAGGGTAAACTATGGGTCTTGTTTATTTTTCTTCCGCTCCCCCACAAAAATTGAAAAATAAAAAAAATTAAATAAAAACCGACTTCAAAATACTACAGCACTAAAAAGTAGAAATAATTTGAAAGAATACCTTTAAATTAGAAGGATGTAAACTGTAGGTATTGTAGAAGTGTAATTCGTAGCCGGTGCCCAGTTTCATGACCAGGACATAATTTTTTTTATTTTCGAATATTCAAAATTAGTCACACGCAACGGACTTGAGAACCTCATCCTTTTTTGAACTCTTAATTCTAACTATATTATCTAGGTACTATAATAGAAACCACGAAGTTTTTGCTAGATTTAGATCTTTGGTTTAGATTAGGAATGCCGTGATAATAAACTCGATTGATTTTTATAATTTTATTCAATTTCAAATAATTATAGGTGTCTAAACTTCTTTTGGTTCTAATACAAGCACTATTTTATCTCAATATCACATATGCTCTATCCTGTTTTTTGCTGCTAATCCTACTCAGTGCCGCTACCTGTCCTAACAACAGGGACATATTATTATCATTATTAGAGAGCTTACGTATGTAGTACTCTAAGTATGACTTAAGTCTCAACGACTGTTTTGTTGCGATGCTCTCGGCGAATAGTTGGCGACCACGCCGAGAGTCTCCAGAGTAGCGTCGGTCCACTTGGCAGGGTTTCCGAAGGCGGCGGGCTGCGCGGCGAGCGTGGCGAAGCCCTGGAGCACCTCGACAGGGCAGCGGTCTAGCTTGCCCAGGACGGTGGCAGCCTCCCTGTACGCTGATGGCTGAATACGCTCTATTTCGCTCCTGTTGAAAGCGCACAAGATCTGCCTCAGAGCCACCAGGTCGTAGTAGGTGTAGTCTTCGGTCTCCTTGCCGGCGAAGTCCTCGCGCACGCGCTCCGCGATGGCGGCCAGCTGCGCCTGGGATAGGTTGTAGTTGAGCCCGAAGTTCTGGAGCACGTCGATGCTGTAGAGCGTCAGGTTACCGTAGTCCTCTGGTTGCAGCGCCGGCGTTACCCAGTGCAGCAGCATCAGCACCGACTCCGGCACGTTGTAAGCGCCCTCGTACAGGCCTACTATAGCCTTCCAAATGTAGACCGCTTCCTCCAAAGGCATGCTCTCTTTACCCAAATGCGCCAGGCACTCGACGATTTCCTTCGGCTGGGTCGCTTGCAGCTCCGCCAACGCAAACTTCTTTTCGTCACCAGCCTGTAGAATGTCTTCGCACGTGAGACAATAAATGATTGCGACTTCCAGACACATTGTGACGGCATAAGCTAGGGTTTTCATAGTCTCGGCAACTCGGCACGTGTGCTGGTTTTCAGCGGCAACTCGAGTGTGAGCTACCGTGTCCGAGATAGCATACAAGCTCGTTTCGTTCTTATAACTTATTTAGGAGCGTTGGAACCGACCCGTGTCGGCGGTGATCGATTAACTCATGCTGCATGCAATTAAAGTGTGATGACTACATTGGCATCGTAGCTTTTTGAGTCCAGAATTTTTTTGGTTGTTACCTTGGCTTTAGAGGTTTGTTGATCATTTTGAAAATCGCTAGGTGAGAGACGAATCGAAAAATATATCCAATGTAACCTAAATGATCCAATATTATAATATTTTTCGCCGGAAGTGTCATTCACCGAGTACAATAGCTTACCATATATATATAGGCTGCCCCGAACTAAAATCCATCCCGCACGATCACGTATAAATAAAAACATATTTGCCTACGTGGCTGTTCAAAGTGTGGATACTCGCTCGTCCAATCGAAATTGAACCCGGAAAAGTCACGAGTATATTTGCTTTTTAAACAACATGTCTTGTATTTAATCGTCAACGCCGCGCCGGGCAAATATTCATTAACATAAATATCCAAAACATCGCCGCGCCGGGAAAATATTCATTAACATAAATATCCAAAACATCTAAATACTTAAAAAACCTAACGTGCGTTTTCTTCACAAAGCCATTTGCCTTGCAACCTTCGAGGCGTGGAACTAGTTCAAGTTGCGAACACTTAATCTACTTATGACTCTAGTTATAATTTCGCTTAGGGAACTGACGACATTGCCAAATTGCATGTAATAAGTAGGTAACATAATAACAAGAACGGGTTTCAAAACCTTTTAGTTGGTCACTGAACCGAACTCGGGCTGCCTATGCTAACAAAAAAACTTATATAACCCTGAGTGACAGTTTCACCTTTGATGCATGTTGTGTGGAAACCAAACAAACAATAGTCAACTACTTTATCACGTACCTTCCATAAATTTTCCAAAGGTGCTCTTGCGCCCTATTACTTTCTTGCGTGTGAGTAATATATTCTACAGCTGGAAATAGAACGCAGTCTCCTACCTCGTATGTTTATTATAAATGCATGCACTACATACGTTATTTATTTATTCACGGTGTAATCTAATTTATCTAACCTAATCTCAAAATCTCGTGTCGCAGTGTTTGTTATCGAACTCCTCCGAAACGGTTTCACCGATTTTTATGAAATTTTAGATGTAAGTATATTTGGTAGATCTGGTAATAGGTCGTAGGCTAATTGATATGGCAAAACAACGTTTGCCAGCTCAGCTAGTAAATAGTACATTTTTGTAGCATTTTATCCAAAGACTCCATTTCATAAAACACGAGTCATAAAACAGATATTTCCCTCACCCATCAACGTATCGATACGATACTTAAGTAAATGTCAATCCACTGCAGACTGTACGTATTATGCGACCAAAAAAATAACGTATCTATCCAATCCTAACTTCTGGGAAGCGACCCGAGTTCATGGTATTTAGAGGTGTTATTTGAGTCGTCCATCTGTCTGTACCGAGTTCTGCGCAAAGCACACAAACCGAACGTGCAGATAATGATCAGTCAAACAAGAATTATGTAAGTAGGAGTATCGACAAAGCAAACAGTTATACTTGAATCTTGTTGGGCTAAGTCCAAATAGCGAGTCCAAATATTGCGCGGTTTCCGGGCGTTACTTCTAAGAAACATAGATCTAATCGCGTAACATGCCTTCTGTTTCAGTCATTCGATTTATTTGTTTGTTTGTTCTGTTCTCTTGCTGTGTGTTATTTATTTTGTATATGTATCTCGCTATCTGAAATCTAAATATATTAATATAATATTAACGTCATACGCATACAATATTTATACATCCCCTATTATTTCAGTTAACATTATCTTTCAAATCCGTTAACGGCGTCAAATACCTATTCAGTGTCAGTAAACCAACATAAAGAAACCAACAATAGCTTTTAAGAGAAAATATGGTAATTTGTCGCGTCACCATACCACTGACTTCATAATGCTCAGCAGTCGGGCTGTTAGTTATTTTTTATTTCAGTTTTTTTGCTGTAAGACTTTGCTTCTTCCCAAATTCATGAGTTTGACGGGAAATATGGTTTTGATTTTGAGGGGGTTGTTTTTGAGGTAGGTACGGAACCATAAAACTTACCTACCTAAAAGTAAGTACCTACTTACCAAAACAAGGTAGCTACTTACCTAAAAGTTAATCAACAATCGAATGTACGGCAGACGACGGCAGAGCCTCTAGTATACAACATCTTGTTCTGTACGTTATGACTACATATGTCTAACATTTTGTGATTGCCTCAATTTTCTTAACATTTGACAATAGTTTGAAAATGTTATGGAGATATTAAGGAGACAGACATAATAATATATTATGATAATTAGATCTTTAAAAAAAGATAGGTGTCTACGCGCAACGCGTGAAAGCACTATGAAATATGCCATCACTAGCGCAAGGTGCCATCTTGTTCTTCCCTTTTTTTTTGTAACAAATACACAGGCTGCCACGCACGAGGCACAAAAAGATAATTTTTACTTATTTCACTTATCTACCTATTGTAAAACGTGTGGATTAAAGAAAAGTGAAAACCATGATTGCGTCAAATACGGATTCTGTAGTAATGACGGGTTCCGTAGTCAAACAATGTTTTACATGGCATGATGGTGAGTGTCGGAGACACATTATTTACCTACGCATGTAACATACCGATAGCATTACATTCTTATGTAGTGTAGTATAGGTAATTTCTTACACATTAGCGTGCGTGACATTTCGACAGGTTTGCGCTATTGCTTTGATTCTTCTGAATTTACAAATATTTTTTGGCTCCGAATACTTATCTAGTAAGGTAATGGACGGAGTTAGTACTAATCGTTGTACTTATACTTACCATAATAATGTAAAATAGACGTTAATAGCTGGTGGAAAAGGTTAATACAGTCCACACTACAGCGTTAATTGTAATTTTATTGTTATAGCCTAGCTGCAGAACTTACCGCCGGTTTCCGAATCAAGAATCGCACTAAGTAAATACTTGAGTTCTTTGTCATCTCATCAGATCTCATCTCTCAAAAAATAACGTGATGGTAGTGAAATGCTCAATTCAGAAAGCGGCGGTAACGTATCGTAGATACGGTAAGTTGTATTCTACGTGTAACTTAAATAACTTTATTTTGGTATCATGCGTCTAACTACTCTACCTGCAAAGGCAAGAAAAATTGCGCGTGGTTATAGTAACAATGTCTGTTACGTCAATACAAATAAACGAAGTGGATGGCGGCTGTAAGCCCATACCTGCCAATGTAATAAATAATAGACAAGTGTTGTTTAACAGTTTGAATAAAAAACTTTAATCACTGCCATGTATCTTGAACTTTCAATGGAGCAAGAGCTATTAGATCAGACCGTGTAATAAATTGCATCAGTTACCTCATTTTAAAACAACAATAGAAGTGGCAGAGCAAATCGTGAGCGAAATGTAGGCATTTGGGTCATTCATCACATCACGTATATCACGAGAGAGTTCGGGGCGGGCCTATCGCGATTCTAATGCCATGGTCACGAAGCGAAGGTAATACCGACGGTCTTCTAATTCAAACAAAATTTCAACAAATAGTTACGGTCTTATTTATTTCAGGTTGATTCCACTAAAGCACTCATAATATGGCGTAAAAGCCGATTTATAACAAGAATTTCCCTCATAAACCGGCTGTAACTCCGTCATAAGAGTGCTTTAGTGGAATCGACTTTTTATGAGTAAGACCGTTGCTTAAAAACACGTTTGCTTTAAACACTCCATAAGCGCCGTATAATTAGTCTGTGGTAGAGAATACGGTATTTGACACGATCAACAATAAATTATTTCATTAAAACAAAAAATACAAAATATCTCGGAAAGTTTATCTCTTTTAGTCAATTACTAGTTATCACAATTTTTAAATAGATTAAACATAAAAAAATGCTCTGAAATGTGACGTCATAAGCCAGTATTTTCATACAAAATTCCATTTTAAAAGTAACTCATTTGATATTTTGCCAAATACCCCGTTTACAATGGAAATAATTTGCCACAGACTATTTAATACCGCATTTATGGAGTGTTTTAAGGGAATTGTGTTTTTTAAAATTAACACAGTTTAACGAGACAGAACAAATACCATGTATTTGGAATCCTTTCAATTCAATCATTTATTGCGTGTAAATGGGTGGTAGGAATACGTTTTTTAGTAAGTTAGGTTAAGCAGTCACCCTTTACGGGTATTGCGAAATGGGCAAGATTTATATCTAACATCTTAGCATAGACATTATACATCTAGGTAAAATTTTTAAGTGTTAAAGAATTCATCCAGTGAACAAAAGCATTTTTCTATTAAATATTATTTTAATCTTTTTATGAATGTATTTAAAAGAGGAACTCCTGCCATAAACCCGCCTTAACTTCAACTCCGCCTTAAGAGTGTATTAGTGGAATCAACTTTTTATAAATAAGACTGATAGTATACTTTGATAAAAGCGGTCTGAGGCTTTGCCACCTACCTACCTAATTAACTTGCGGACATTTTAAGAAAGAAAAATAGTGTTAATTGCCAAATATAAAACAACCTAAAAAAATTTAAACTAATGTGTATAACTTGGTATATGTAAAATAAAGTAAAGTAACAACACTTAAAATTAAAGGCTCTGGCAAAAGGTACCACGCTCAGCGTTATGCCTCTTGAATGTTATTATACACACAATATTCAAAAGACGCTGATTTTCAGCGAGGCTCTTGTAATTTTGAAAACTAAAGTAGGAAATTAAATAGATAAACTTCATCATCATCATCAGCCATTTGACGCTCACTGCAGGACAAAGGCCTCCTTCGTGGTTTTCATAACCATGAGGGATTTTGCCATAGTCGCCACGCTTGGCAGGCAGGTTGGCGATCGCAGTATGCGGTTGGAATCTCAGGAAGACGCTGATGCCCGTCTCCTGGTAATTGATTTCCTTAGTCGCCTTCTACGAAATCCACGGTAGGAAATGGAGTGACGCCTTTCTTAATCCGGCGCTACAGGAAGCTATACGAGAAACTTAAATACTAATATTAAAATCTAAACAGATAATGCATGCGTATAATTAAATTAAAAATATACTTACATAAATAATCCTTACTAATATAATAAACGCGAAAGTTTGTATGTATGGATGGATGTTTGTTACTCTTTCACGCAAAAACGGCTGAATGGATCCGGATGAAATTTTGCACAGAGATTATTTTATTATAGTCTGGATTAGCACATAAGCGACACAAATTACGACTCGAACGAAGTCGCGGGCAACAGCTAGTTTTATATTAAACACTGGTACGTGGATATTCCTAAATACATATCTTTTACGAGTATTTGACTCATGTTATGGAACGTGACGTGGTTTAGTACAGGATAAAAGATAGGTAGGTGGTACTTGTTGCCTTGTTTCAACTTTCAAAATTTTGCGGCTTCTGTCTATAAATATATTGCGCAGCGTTACTTTGTGCTTCCAACAGTATGGCTTTAAGCCTTTGTTTAAATGACAATGGCTTCATGTTGTCATGAAGCGGTGGCGGTAAGTCATTCCAAATTATTGCCGCAGAGAACTTGAAACTGCCTCTGAAACTAGCTGTCATTCTTTGGTATTGTTAATTTTTGGCCAATCTTGCTTCTGGTGAATTTTGTATGAGACTCTCCTAGCCATAGAAATTTTTCATACAAATAAACCGGTCTCTTGGTGAGTTCTTTGTTATGTACCATCCATGTTAAAAAAATATTTGTCAAAAAATTTTATTCAAAGTAACACAGAAACTGGCTTAAAAGTAAAACTAGGTGTCCGTTTCAAAACCTAGATCATTTGGAAAAAAAGCGGACAAAAAAACCTCCAAACTTTGTCTTTTTAAAAATATTCCTTAATTAACAGAGTTTACATGTCATATCTTCTAAAACCTAGTACTATTATGCATTGAACTGGCTTTAATTCCACACATCTTTTTCATCTACTATTATATCTATTTTTTAAACAGCGCTTCCGGCAAGCTTATTATATTTTCAAGGATCTTAATGTAAAAACGTATACAATGCCCCATAAAGAATGTATTAACCTTTACCAGCCTAAATCTTAGGAAAGAAAGTATATGTTTATTTCTAGTATTCACATTGTGTTGGCTACCTGCAAGGTGGAGGTCTCTCCTACCATTCATCTTTGGGATTTTATTCTCATTTAGGTATATGAGCACGTTTAGGCATACCAAAGCAATATCATGCGCATGCGTTTTGGACGTGTTGAATTATTTTTTTGAATATTGCTGGCCCATAAACTGTGTCACAGTAATTAAAAATCGACAGTACGAGAGATTCCGTGACCGAGACACCCAATTTTCAGCTCCAGATGTTCCCGAATTCCATAGACAACCTTGAGTCGGTAGAAAGCATTTTCATTTTGGAATGTATGTGTTCCTCAAATCGCATTTCTCCATCCAGAAGGAGAACGAGGTTTCGCGCAGTGTGCACTCTATCGAGTGCTTGATTGACGATTTTTATGTCCTGTAGGTTGTCAATAATACTCTGCTGTTGTAGTTATGTACTCATTACTACATATTTTGATTTAGTGGGATTTAGCACTAATGCATTTTTTTTTTATCCATTGGAAGATGTCTTCTAGGCCTTCATTAATCAGCTGCACCGCTTCACATGCTGTTTTGTGTTTAATGGGGTAGTATAATTTAAAAAAAATCTTGTGTTATTCCTGCACTCACGTTTTCTGATATGGAAAAATTGATAATAAAACTATTTAACACCTGGAAGAGTTCCAGGTATTTAAATAATTTTATTATCTTAACTGGTTAGTTTCGTATCGCCGTCGTAGCGAGTGATTCGTGGTAAGTCCTCCAGCCTAGGTAGCACGTAGGCGCGAGTAACGCGTTTTGTGACGCTAAAATGTCAGACAATTAATGTACTGGAAACTCGCGATTTTTTAAGTTAAATTAAGAGACTCGCGTCGCCGTGCTACCCAAGCTGACCCTCACTGGAGATAGCGGCTAGAGAACTGGCAAGTTCAACCACTGAGTGCGGTCGACGGACGCGCATGATGCAATGTCACGGTATTATACCTGCCTGCCTATCACTGGCGTAACTGTTTTAGATGAAATTTTCGAAATGATACCTAACTACTTTTCTAATTGGGGCCATTGTTATGTTGTTGGTAAACTTAATTAATTACCCAAGTCGTATTAAGTCTAGTTACTAAGTTGGTTAGTTGGGAGGACTTGAGATTTCCGCACGTAGCCTCATAGTTGGGCCTTGTACGTAGCAAGCACGGAGGTATCTGAGCAACTCACTGTCGGGTTTCCTCGCGATGTTTTCCTTCACTAGTGGTATTTGTACGTAGTAATTCCTGACTGGATTAAAACTGTATACATTATTGTGTCACTTTGTGTCCCTAATTATTGAAGTGACGTCGATGCAGGCCGGTTATATTTGCCGATGAAGCCAATGATGCCTGGCTTCGTATCCGATATTGTTGTTCTAGGCTATAAAGAACTTATAAACCTTGATCACTGTTATTGCAAGTGGTATTATTCTATTTTACGTATTGATCTACCCATCTCGTTAGATGGTCTATATTAGCTTGTCAACTCCACATTGGCTTTGATTTCCGCAGGGGCTGTAATGTTTTCTAATGTTTGTTTTTGTTCCTGTCTTTTCGTATTACTTATTATGTGTCTTATACAGGATATCCTAATTAGAGATAAAAACGACTATGATTCTAGGCTTAAAATGTACCATTCCCCTCATTCGCCTCTTGATTGAAACAAAACCTTGTATCTTAACGAGTTAGTGTTGCGCCTTTGCCGAAAATCATTAGGTACACAAAACAACCCAATTTCCATGTTAGGGGAAGTAAACAGAAACAAAGTTTTGTACCATGGCAAACGGATTGATTTATTTTTCTTATAAGGTGCACCAACAGCAAATCGTGTACAAAAATATAGGGTATTCCATTGATTAGAACATAACACAGCATTGGTGTTAATAGTCGTAGTTCCGGAATTATAAATCTGTTGAGCATGCAATTCCTAAAATTGTTTTATGTAATGTTTCATGAAAAACACTAGCCGTCTTATTTATAAAAAGTCGATTCCACGAAATCACTCTTAAGACAGAGTAAAAGCCGGTTTATGCCAGGATTTCCTCTTACTAACCGTCTTTAAGTCCATCTTAAGGCCGAGTTCTTCGAGCGCACAAATTTGTGTGGGCCTTATTGCGCTGCGCGAGCGAATAGTTGGGGGAAAAGTAGGCATTTTTGAAATTACAGAAATACAAACCCTAATAATAGAATTTTGACGACCGACATCACTAAAACATGCAGTGATAGTAATTTTGGTATATTTTTTATCATCCAAAACTCAGTACAATCAAAATAAAACCATATCTAGTGATAATTTAGACTCATGTGTACTTTAAAACACCTGATTTAGAGGTATGTAATGTCGGCGAACCCCTTTAGAGTGTTTTAATGGAATCGACTTTTTATACCTAAATAAGGCCGTAAGGCTTAAGCAGTCGAAGTTTCATTTGAGTTTTCATAACATAAAATCTTTGTATCAGCGAATGAGAAGAACTAGCATTCACCAAGTACATAGAGTGAGCAGCGACGTACTTGAACATTTGAAAAAATAATTAGCTGCGGTGAATGGTCCTGTGTGTATAATTCTTCTCTTTATTTCACAAAGGTCTCTCATACCTCCAGTACTTTTAGGTTCATTAAAAATACGTATCTGAATGGTGTCAAATAAGGCGCTTTGTTTTAGCAGAACAATTTGTAGAAACCGAACAGTAGAGTTCTCATCTCCAAGGTCTGTCAAGTCCAAGTGAAAAGGAGGCCTTGTCGAGTAACCGTCTGGCTTGTCAACCTGTCCGCACCAGGGTCAAGACTATCAATAAAATTGTCCAGTGTGCTATAGTGGGATAGGCAACAACAAAGGGATATTCGGATGGGCATTGAAAATATGGGAGCCCTTCGGGTCGCTCTCTCTCTTTATAGCCCATTGGCTACATCGAGACCTGCTAGCCTTGCAAAGAGCTAGACCTAGCCAGAGTAGCCACATCAGATTATTGAAGTAAATAAATCAAAGGGGCTAATGAGCGCCACGGTATTTGCAAAAATTCAAAATCAAAGAAAGGTCACGATTAGACCCGTTCCGTGTGACGCCGGATTAAGAATAGCGTCACTCCATTTCCTTCGTGGATGTCGTAGAAGGCGACTAAGGAAATCAATTACCAGGAGACGGGCAGCAGCGTCTTCCTGAGATTCCAACCGCATACTGCGATCGCCGACCCGCCTGCCAAGCGTGGCGATTATGGCAAAACCCTTCACGGTTATGAAAACCACGGAGGAGGCCTGTTTCCTGCAGCAGTGGGCGTCGAATGTCTAATAATGATGATGATGATGATGAGACCCGTTTTTTTAAATAATCGATAGTTCATTTCAAGGTTATTTGCTCGACTATCCTAATAATAAAACTACCTAACATTGTTTTTAGAACCTACAGCCTATAACCCAAAACTTAATGAGATAAGTAAGTTTTGCCCAAATGACGGTTTAAAAAATTAAGACTTATGTTCTTGCCCCCATTAGATACTGGTATTATTGAGAACTTTAGTTGGTTACTGATGGACGAAATAAAAATTTTGAAATAAAATATAAAAACTGACTTCAAAACACTACAGCTAAGTATATGTCCTGGTCATGAAACTGGGCACCGACTACAAATTATACTTCTACAATACCTACATGTACACATACTTCTAATTTAAAGGATTTTTTAAAATTATTTCTAACTTTTTAGTGCTGTAGTGTTTAAAGTCGGTTTTTATTTAAATTATTCAGATTTTAAATTTTTTGTGGGGGGGCGGGAGAAAAATAAACAAGTCCCTTATAACAATAATTTACCCTACTTAATTAATTGCTTTAAAATTTTAAGTTCTAAATATCTCCGAAAATCTTCGCCAAATATATCACATCACATTACCAAATTTCCTTGGGACTACTTTTACGCTGTTTTGTGAAAGATACGGATATTACTAAAGGATGGGCACCATTAGACCTTATTTACTGCTCTCCATTGAAGAGTTCCGTTTCTTAATAAATTAAAATGGTACCAATGGGACGTTATATCTATTAGAATAAAAAAGAATTTTCAAAGATTTTACGGAGTTTTTGAAGTCGGTTAAAAGCCGATTTTTAGATGTTATGATTTTTTTCATATGTGTCCCTAAAGCCTTAATACGAAAAATGTGTAACATTATGCGATACGTATAATCTCTGACAACGCCTATAAACCTATCAGCAAAAAGCTGAGTTATCCTACAAAAAAAGTCACTGCTGAAAAATCATGCTCCGGACGAACTGTGAAGAAAAGGCTCGGAAACTGCAGTGCAACGGCCCGAACCCCTTGCTCGCACTACCATATAGCCAGTTCAGGAAACGGTTAAAACTATGAACCGAAAACCAGCATTGAGAACAGAAACAAATTGCAGGTAAGGGGGGGAGGCTCTACCAACAATCTCGAAACGCCTCACACTTAGCCTGCTACATGTGGGAAGAGGTGATATGCGTAGAGCAGTGGCATTTTTGACAGGCGACACTGAATCAACATTTTGCACACCTGTCGACTAACCGACCAGCCTTCTATACAGACAACCGTATATATCGCCCAAGTTACCATTCACTGTGAGAGCGTGGCAAAACAAAGGACCATAAATAAGAAACTGGGATGAGTCTCCAAAATTCAAATAAGTTTTTCAGTAGAGTACCGTCATATTAGTACCGTAATGGTTGTATCATTGACAATATTGGTAGTCTGCAATCAATCGCATTCCAACCCGAGCAACTTAACTCGGCGCCTTGCGCGATTCCATAATTTGCGCGGGTTAGTAGCCTTCCAAATAAAGGCAAATAACAGCTATGTCGTGCTTATATTATTCTATTGAAAAACTATTGTGTGCATTAGACTCTAGTATGGCCGTGTATGCTTCAAAGAAGAAACGTCGCTCACGTTACCATTCACTGTGAGAGCGTGGCAAAACAACGAACCGCCACAATTAGAAAACTGGGATTCTTTCAGAGGCCTGCACTGACATCCGACCACTGCTGGCTTTCTGGATAGAGATATGCCGGCTGGCCTTGCGCCGTAAAACGACCTATCTATGAGGCTAAGTACGGAAATGTCAGGTCTTACTAACTAGGCTTGCTGGTTTTGTGCCACAGCCTTGCTACGAAGAATGGCCTTTCCGCGCAGAACAGGAAAACATTAGTAATATAATAAAATTATCTCTGAAGAGACCGTGTCAACAGATTCATCGTGGTAAAGATTCTTCTCTGCAACTAGGTAGTATATTTCCTGTCGAAAAGTAATTTTAGTCACGTGGTACAAAAATGCTGATCAAAGCCACGATACCTATCGCTAAGGCGGTCTACCCGGAGCCACGTTGTGCCACCAATGCGGAAAATCTTCTTCTACGTTTTTCAAAAAGTGGTCATCAAAAATTGTTAAAACCTAACCGTGAAAGCCATTTTTACGACCCACAGGTTAAAAACGGACATAAAGGATTTTTGCCAAAAACGGCCGTTTTAGCGGTAATAAACTAGGTTATTGACCCTAGATTCTAGACTGTAGGTTCTAAAAAATTATAAAAGAAGAGATATCCCTTAACACAAATATTTATATTATCGAAGCACTGCATATTTGAGCCCGACATAGTTTGAGCTAAATCTTAATAGGTTTACGTACAAGTTAAATAATATTATTAAGTGCACACATTACATTACAAGAGGTGACATAAAAAAAATGTTCACATGACTTTGCACACAACACAACCCCTCAGGATGTAAAAGCAAGAAACTTTCAGTAAGTTATCCTTTGCGTGGTCGTGGAACTGGAGCGTTTTCAAGTAGGTAAACTACTTAGTGTTATTTTCGAATGAAAAAAAAAATTTAAATCAGAAATAAACAAAGTGCACTTACTAGATACTGGCTGGTGCGTAAAGTCGCGAAACTCTTGCGCACAGGCTGCCTTCGCGACGCGCGAGTCTGTAATGTTGGGTACGAGTGATGCGCGCGCCTTCTAAGCCAATATCACTGCGCCATTGCGAACTTCCAGTGCTAACGAAATTACCATCTGTGGTGGTAAGGATAAATCGACGTTGTGGCTGAAGGCTCATTTTTAGAGTTCCGTAATTGAAGGGTGCTTGACGACGAACTGGACTCTATTACTTGGTAAGCAAGTTTTTTTTGTTTTGGGTCTGTCGTTAAGCGATAATACATGCAAGCGTCAAACTTGCTGTGATTACAATGATAATAAAATATCAGACTCCCACAAACAATACCGTATGAACGAAAGAAAATATTTTGGTAAATACGTACTTAATATTAAATGAAAACAATTTTGTGGTTGCACGGAATTACCTATTCGCACGCAAGTCCGACTAACACTTAACCTGTTTTTTAAAAGTACTAGCAAAGTACATATGACATGAAAATTAATAAGTACCTAGCTACCTACTTATTTAGCAACATACGCCACAAATACGTGGCACCTATGGAACTTTATAAAATTACTAGCTGATCAGGCAAACGTTGTTTTGGCATATTTAATTAGCCTATCAACATATTTTCAGACCTACCAAAAATACGCAAAAAAATTCATAATAATCGGTGAAGCCGTTTCGGAGGAGTTCAAACACAAAAACTGTGACACGAGATTAATATATAAAAATCCTGTGTCGTTTGATATTTGGTAGGTCTGATAATAGGTCGTTTGCTAATGAATATGGCAAAACAACGTTTAGCGAGTCAGCTCTTTTTATATATTAGACAACTTAGGTACATACTTTTGACACAATACGTAGTTTGTGACACTGGTTGAAATGGTAGTTTTGCAGTCAGTACTTCTTCATTAGTGGAGACGCAAAGGAAAACAAGATTCAATGAAAAAAATGGATCTAAGAAAGGGTGCTGTTTTCATAGTACTGTAACTACTTATACCTCTTTGTACTTGTGATAGCTGGCCTGCACAGCAATCTGGTTGGATTTTGAATTGAAGGGAAATCGTTACATTTTGCTGAGTTTCGTCGAGATGGGGTCTGTCCGATCTGTCATAGACCTCTTTTGGGGTATCCACCGAGGTATGTCACAACTAGGTTTTCAGGCTTGAGCCAAAAGGACCGAGTAGCAGGTCCCAGGCCATTTGGCATGCTTCTTCTTTTAGTAATAGGTACCTAAAAGACCAGTATCCTAGCATCTCAAAGAATGTATAAGATTGTAGTGTCTAACTAGTTCATTTAAGTTCATGGGATAGGCAGGACTTATAATTGTATCACTTGAATCGGCATTCCATAGTTTCTTCTCGGCTTCTTGTTGGGATTTGCCGAGAGAGTGTCTGTCCGATCATTCATCTTCGAGTTTTTACTAATGTTGACTAGATTTTCTTGGTGATTAATCTATGAAATTTTCCCGACACTGTAGGACAGATAACTTACGTTAGTTTACTGAAGTGCGTGAGTTAGGGTAAGATTTAATTGTAATTCAAACTTAATGAAAGCGGGGGGAAGTGTCACGATACTTCTTTGTACTTGTGGTAGCTGGCCGGTACAGCTGGAGATGGCAACACGAAACTAATTACAGATGGCGCCACTGAGGTTTGCCCGGACAATGTTTGTTTTGTTTTATAAGTGTTGCTTTTTTTCGGAATGTTTCATGGAAATTGAACATAAAAATGGCATGAAATGCTTTTCACTAAAAAAGGGAATGTTATAAAAACGGAAAAAAATAAAGTTTTGTATACCGCGGAAGGAATACAGACTGTAATAGGTACAAAGGTAAACTCAAAATAGTAGTTTATGATACTGTTGCATAATAAGGGTTCTTGTAACACGAGTGTGTTTTAAAAAAACGGGCCGTAGGCGAGTTTTTTTATAGTATCACACGAGTGTTATAAGACCAAGTTATGTACAGTGTCATACACTACTTTATCTACTCTCATACATAAAATAATATTGCAAATAAAACGCTGAATATCAACAAAAAGTTTTTTTAAATGTAAAAATTAAATGTCGGCGCCAAGGCGCGAACATCGATTGCGCATGCGTGTTGCGTCGCCGCGGACTCGTTCATTGAAACCTTTTTTTTTTAAAGTAGAGGTTTAACCTTCTTGGTCCAGCTGGAGGTTGTAGAGGTGTATCGTTATGATTAAAAAATACAAGACCTGGATCGTAATAAAACTTTTATTTTTTTAATTTTTGGCCTATATGCGTAATGTTTGTCATAAGAGTTTTGTTTTCAGTTTTAGAATCTTTGTATTATAGTATCAGAGTAGATAATAGTTATTTAAGATACACGTGCGGAATACTTTCTACTACTAGGTTTACCTTACTAGGTTTTATACGAATAAGTGCCAAATTGAAAACGCGATCGCAGCGAGTGTTTTCATTGGCACGCATTCGGATAAAAACCTTTTACGCTCAAGTATCTTACAACATTTTTCAATGCATTTTGCGAGGAAATACAACAAAAAAATAAGTATAATAAAGAAAATTTATTATAAATACCAAATTAATTGTTGAAATTGAAAGTAATTTTTTTGGACAGCAAAACCTCCTTGCATCTTTGTAATTTTTTAAATTTTATGACTTGCACCTTGCACCACAGAGTCAAAAACTAAAAAAAATTACTTTATTTCACGCGTGAAATAAAGAATTTCAGTACTGTTTTATTTCACGCGTGAAATAAAGAGTCGGTTTCCGCATAATTTTGTTACACAAAAAAGAAAACTTTACGAGCAACTGCATTGAAATAGTATATTTCATTACGAGTGCGGAAAGCCTGTCATTGCAAAGAGTTCCGACAAATGTCTACCCGAGCCGAGGCGCAGCCGAAGGTGAGGGTTGACAGTCGGAACAAGTTGCAATGACGGTTCCGCACGTGTACTGAACAACTATTTTTAATACAGTTGCGAAAAAATGAAGCAATTTAATAAAGAAAATTTTTGGAAAATGGCGCCACCCAACCGTAAAAGAATATAAGCAGAGATTTTTTTTTCATCACCCATTCTGGGTAGGCAAAGGGAACTATGCCCATACAGCCATAAGTCTTCAGTAGAATTTTTTTATTGATATGAAATTTAATGAGATGAAATGAAATAAAACCTAACCTAAATCATTGAATCAAATCATTAAATCTGATATTGAAACAAATTAGTAGCAACTAACCTTTACAAGTTACGGAAGAGCGGGTTTCCCTGGCACAGGTTCTTTATACTTAAAAGGGAATCCCAGCAAAAGTGTATGTTAGGAATAGAATTGGTTGGATGAATAAATATTTTTGTATCTTTTTTTGTTTTTTAGAAATATTTACATGAATCATAAAAACTTCTATGAATTTTTTTTTTTAGTAAAAACTTCGTGGTTGGTTTTTTCTTTTTAATAGACCTTATTTTGACAGTTGGGAAAGAGAACGCACGAGTTCGGAAAAGGTAAAGAAAAAGCTCGAGTATGTAATATATATAGCCCACATCCCGAACGCTATACGTCCCTGCAATACGCCACTTTTTGAGCAATTTTATTAAAAATATTTTTTAAACATTACTTGCAGACATAATCGCATGCCTTTGATTAAATACCTCTTTACTGGCTGATTTATTGATTATAAATTGTTAAATTTACTTAAGAAAGTTACTCAGAAACATCGAAAATCCTTGTAAAATTGTCCACACTATGTATCTACTATATAAACTTACTCATAAAATCATACTAGTTCTACATCTCTTCATTTTAATCCAGTTTCGAGACAAAGCAGCTTTATGAGCATAAAAATAAAATGATGCTGCGGGACTACTTCTTGAAGGTTCACCTCCGACAACTAAATTTATGAAGTACATATTGATATCTACTAAGATCTTCCCAGTTCAATGCTATGGGCTGGCTCTGGGTAATTAAGTGCTGCTGCTTACCTATTTTTAGATAAGGGCTTAGGCCCAAAGAAATGCGTGTTCATCATCATTATCATCGGCCTACGCTTGTCCACTGCTGGACATAGGCCTCTCCTATAGCACGCTATTGAGCACGGTCCTCGGCTACTCTTATCCAGCTCTTGCCAGCGACCCTGCGAAGATCATTGCTCCACCGAGTCTGAGCACGAACTACAATACGTTTACCGATCCGCGGTCTCCACTCAAGAACTCGTCTACCCCATAGGTTATCAGTTCTTCGGATAATATGGCCGGCCCACTCCCATTTCAGCATGCTAATTCGGTGGGCTATGTCGGTAACTTTGGTTCTCTGTCGGATCACCTCGTTTCGAATTCGATCTTTCAGAGAATTTGTTTGAGGTGTTAATCGATGAATAGCTATAAGGAGATAGGTAATCGATAGGATGTTGGAAAGATATAAAGTAAAGAAAAATAGTGAGAAAAACTTCATAAAATTAATGGACAACAGTAATCTAGTAAATATTGTATTTATTAAAATGACTACTTATGTTAGGTAGGTATATATAGGTACAAAAGTAAGTCGAATTATGGAACAAAAATTAACATACCATAAAATATTAATGTACCTAACTTAAGTAAAACGGTAAATTACATTAAATTCAGTTCCGTTCACTGTACAAACCACTTTATAAATAAAATGTGGAATAAAACCCTTATTCCGTACCGACGTAAACGGATTAACTAGTTGTTCCGATCGGAACTCAGTACGTGGTTTTATTGCTATCGGACCAACTACTCAAATCTATAATAGGGGTTAAAGTATGAAATTGCCGTTTTATTTCAATAGGTTCTTTGAATTGACATAGAATCTTCATGGTTAGAGGTTTTCGAATGAAACTTTTTTCAAATGGTTTCTATCTATGATGTTCTTTTTTTAAAAAATGTGAAACATTTGAATATCGACTTTCAATTGTTTTTGTTATTCAATTTAGACAAGAAAGATGGATACTGCGAAAATTCGAGTGATTATGAGGCACCCATTTTTCGTATTTTTTTATTTTATTGATTTGACGCAAGTGAGTCAATATTGTGGGTAAGGTAACGTTAAACCATGCCGCTAATTCCTGGGTAGTTTGACTAGGGTCGGCTTCCACTATCTCTCTTAATTCATCGTTATTCACCCTTGTGGGCGGTCTTCCTCGTGGCTCGTTCTTTAAGTCGAAATTTCCATCACGAAAGCGTTCAAACCAAAATCGCACAGTGCGTTCATTAGTAGACCCCTCTCCAAACGCAGCATTCATATTGCGGGCTGTTTCTGCCGCGTTAGTTCCGCGTCGGAACTCGTATTCAAAAATCACTCGAATTTTCGCAGTATCCATCTTTCTTGTCTAAATTGAATAACAAAAACAATTGAAAGTCGATATTCAAATGTTTCACATTTTTTAAAAAAAGAACATCATACTTAGAAACCATTTGAAAAAAGTTTCATTCGAAAACCTCAAACCATGAAGATTCTATGTCAATTCAAAGAACCTATTGCAATAAAACGGCAATTTCATACTTTAACCCCTAATATAAGAGTTCCCAACGGAACAACTATGAAGTTGGTCGGAGTGGAATAGTAGATATACTTCTGAAGACAAAAAGTACTAGGAATAACATCGAATTTAAAATGGAGTTCTTATTTCAAACTTACCCTCGATGTAACCTTATTTTTCAATTCTCATACTTGGAAAGTAAGTCTGAAGTTGCGTGAGGAGCGGGTTGAAAGTAACACTTTTCAGTCCTAGGGAGAATCGTTTTCAACTGACAGCTGTCAAATTATTGAAAAATACTAGTTCTATTTACACATTTCTGTTGAACCCTGTTCCAACTTTCTTTGCAGCCACTCAATTCTAGCGCGATGTAAAATGAAATAACATAAAGTTAAGGACTAATTTAAAAAATATATTTTTTCGGGTTATAGACTTATTTAGTCCCTTGAACTATTGGCGCCCCCGACTGAATAAGTTACTTTCACCCCTATGGTACCAATGTACTATTACATTTATTTGACAAATTAATAAAATATAGTTGATATTACACAGGAGTACGGTTGGCTTGTTCATAATCAAAACCATGGTAGCAAATTTTAAATGCTGTTGAATAATCTGCCGTAACATACTGTATTTTTCAACAATGCTCTTGCCCAATTATACATTAGCTAATAAAAAATCGTGATTCGACCCGTTTAATATAAGTATAACTATGTACAAACGTATGCCCCATTTCAGTGATTATTAACCATTTACGCCATTGACCACACAAATATTGAACAGTGGAACTGATTACTGTTGATAACGCTTCATTTTCCTCTCCATCTTCTTCTTCTTCTTGTCGTCCTGCTCCGTCTCTTGGGGAGCCTCCTGGAAGAACCAGGGTCCCAGGAAGTTGGTCCACAGCAGCCACAGCACGCGCAGCGGCAGCAGAAGCAAAAGCAGCCAGAAATAGTTGGACAACACTGCCAGCACGTGGGTTATCGACACCAGTATCACAATGTCCTTTACATGCCTGCAAAACAGTTACAGTGGGCAAATTGGCATTGTCCTAAATTTTGAAAATTATCATTAAAAGTTACAAATGATACTTAATTTTAAGGGTATAGGGTGAGTGAATATAATGCTAGAATTATAAATTAATAATATTGACAGATTTCTTGTATTTTTGTGAATAAGTGTGTGACTAATACGACCTCCTAACTTTCGTTTCACACGTGAATGAAAGTACCTTTAAAATCTTTAAATCTCTGAATTAAAAACGCCAAGATATTTGAATAAGAAAAAAAAAACAAATATAATATATATTTTACGTCTGCCCAAATTAGGATTCTTTTTAGTTTTGTTTATTTAAGAGTTCTTGTATCTACCCGTAGTAGCACTAAACTGACCGCTGTCGTAGGAACTCAGTTGATTAATAATAAATAAATAAATAACTAAAATTAATCTCAATGTTAAAATTTCAACAACATAAAATCAATGACGTAATGTTCAAGTTCATTGCTCGCGGACTCGCAAATCTTACAAAATTATTCATTTTCATACTTACTCTCCCATTCCGCCCTCCATGTTTAGGTCGAGGCCCGAATCAATCAACTGGTTTGCATCATTGTATGTTGGCTTGCTGATGTACCTCATCATTTGGTAGCATGCGATGTAAACAGTATACACTAGGATGTTCAAAAACTGAAACAAAATAGCCAAGTAGAGTGAGAGGATTGCAAGATTCTCAAAAAGTTATGTTTCTGAGAGGTGAGGTGAATGCTATTAAAAGACCTTTTAAAAGGTATTTATTCCAAGATAAGTTCATTCTGACGTATTAGGAGAAGATCAAGATTATCACCGAGTGTTCTGTAATAATAATAAGTAAGTAATTGTAAGTAGTAATTTTATTGGCTATAACTTACAGAGACATATTTACATCTTAAAAATTATATATTAGGTCAAAACACTGTCTTAAGTCCCTGACTCCTAAACTGAGGCACTTGTCAGGTATCAGTCACCTGAGTCAGTTCCTTTCTTTTTACAGTTAGCACTTTATTATGTTGTTTTACTTTATCACTCTGGTAAATGAAATGTAACGAAATTGTAAAAATACATCACCCTTAATGTTAAAGGAGAGTAATAAAAAAAATAGAAAAACTGCCTGCAGAAAGTTATTGTTTGGTAGAGTGTGTGTGCGTGTGTGTATGTGTGTGTGAGTTTGTGTGGTGTCTGATTGTTGAGTGCGTAAGTGTGTAGTATGGTAAAGCCGTTTTACAAGCATGTCCTGTTTTTATTTTACGACTAGCTGACCGGGCAAACGTAGCCAACAACCTATTCTCAGACCTACCAAATATACACAAACAATTTCATAAAAATCGGTGAAGCCGTTTCGGAGGAGTTCGATAACAAACACTGTGACACGAGATTTTTATATATTAGATTTCTGTACAACCTCGTAATATATTTGTGTTGCGGTTAGATATTAAGCAAATGTAGATTGTTGAATTTCGTTTGGGACTCTTACCCCCAGTTTCTCGTACACTAACACTCTGTTAATCTACTGTTAACAGCTGTCAATTGACCAAAGTGCGTACAAAAAAAACCACTGACAACTGTTAACAGTAGATTAACAGTAGATGTTAGTGTACGAGAAACCGGGGGTTAGCGTGTATAACGTAGGTAGGTTTTTATTATTGGTCGTATTCAACGCGTAAAACATTAGATTTATTTAGCTTCTCAGCTTATTCAGAAAAAAGATTGTTTTGTGTATATTTTAGACCTTTTGCGTTTGATGGAGCAAAAATAACAACACTTTAAAAAATTGTACGAGCTCACTTAGCTCCTTCCCCTTGATCATGATAGTGCATGGATATTGGCATCCAAGTCTATACACAGATCAATATCAGACATCATCATTTATGAAGAACATACAAATTGTTTACTGGTTGCATCCTACCAGTAGCCAATTGTGGGTAAGTACTTTATTCACAATTGATTCATGTTTTGCTTACTTATTCCATGGTACAGTGCACAGAGTGATAAGAAATAGGTAAACATTTTACGATGTATGTTAATAAGTAGACTGTAAAATGAGTTTTTAGTACAGAATTAAGGTAGGTACATATTTCTTTTATTTGAAAGAGAAAGTTAAGTTCTAGGAGAATGTTAAGTCTTCGCCTTGGCTTTTATGCAATGATATTATTTCAAGAGTTAATGCTGTAAATGTAAAATGTGGAACATCCATGATCATAAGCCTCCATTGCAATTAATCAGTTAAGAATGCTTTAGAGAATCGCGCGATACTATTACTAATACTACTTATCGTAATTGAGTCACTATCTCATATTTTATTTATTTAATCTTATTTACGATTTTGAACTGGTTACAATTATCTCTCCGACCCCTGCACGCCGCGTTACGGATACTGACAAAAGACCAGTGCTGGAGTATCATATCTCCAGCTTATGCTGAATCAGAGCCGTTTTGCATTTGCCACACGCTCAGTACTCGCTCAGTACTCACACTGGATAAGGCGTTGCTGTGTCTCATTTCTTAATGTTTCTTGCTAATAATGTTTAATTGTGCTTTGTATGCGTTCTTAATACTGTAATATTGTTTTTATTAATTGTGTGTAAATGCAAATAAATAATTCATCTATCTGATTATCTGTCTATATTTAACTGTTCCTACCCAACACTTGTAATTACTATAGGGATTGTGAGTTCAACTCGGTGCCTCTGTACAAATCGTCTCAGTCTGGGCGTTTTCATGTGTTTGTGACGTCTTTATCTGCATACAATAGTACATGGTATCCTGATTTGGAACCAAGACAAGGGATTGTATTGTGAGTAAGTCATCTTATATTTATATATACCTAATTTGTCAAATAATGTTTAGAAATAGGCCAATTCATGTTTTGCTATTCCATTAGTCACTAGTTTACAGTGTATCTGTTGCTGACTAATGGTATACTAAGTTTAAATATATGATTAGAATTTTTTGACCAGCTCTAGGTTTTGAGTTTCAGATATTTGCGTTTGAAATGGCATGTTATAAAAAAATAAAAATAAATAATTAAATTACACATTTTGTTTTAAAAATGCATAGGCATACAATCATCTAGATTGGATAAAGTGGATTTTATACTCGTATTGCACCCAAAATGTTTTCATTGTACCACAAGCTCAATATAATTTTCAGATTTTCTATTTCCGAGAAAGTTTTACATCACATAGAAGAAAGCTGTCCAAGCCCTTAATTCAAGCTCATTCATACAACTTTCATAATTCAGTCTTGTTGCAAACAATTTTGAAGCTTTTTTAGGAAGATTAAAATCTCTGATCCAATTCCTTTTGTAAAAAATATTTTGGTTCGTTGGATACATATTCAAAATCAGTATCATTTTCTGATGATCTTAGTTCTTTTTCGGTTTTTACTAAGGGCCCATTATGTATTTTTAAGCACTGAAGAGTCAGATGAATGTTGCACTGAACACTAAATACATGTAGTACTTGGGTACTGGCAGTTAGCTCATTTTATTAGTGTTCATGTCTTTTAGGTTGACACTACAAAAATTTAACAACACTACTTTTACCACCTTTCCACAATGTTAAATAATTTAACTCACGATTTGTCAGGTGCCCAAGACTTCTTATATCCAAGAACATTCAAGAACATTCCAAAATACTAAAAGTAGGTATTTTTGGTGAACTCGGATATAACTTTTCTATAATATTGTGAAACACATATTCTACTTATGTGGTAAAAACTTCTGATATTAATTTTAACAAAGTGAAACACAAACATTATCATTGGACAAATACTTTTAAATGAAGAAAATAAAAAATAAGGTTACTTGAGCTGCACAAAACATTTTAAGGGAGCATTTGAAAATAATACATTAAAAGCAATCAATATCAAACACAAAATTTGCAGCAACAGACGAAAAAAAAAATTATTTTATCATCATCATCATCAGCCACTTGACGCCCACTGCAGGACATAGGCCTCCTTCGTGGTTTTCATAACCATGAGGGGTTTTGCCATAATCGCCACGCTTGGCAGGCGGGTTGGCAATCGCAGTATGCGGTTGGAATCTCACGAAGACGCTGCTGCCTGTCTCCTGGTAATTGATTTCCTTAGTCGCCTTCTACGACATCCACGGAAGCAAATGGAGTGACGCTATTCTTAATCCGGCGCCACACGGATTTATTTTATAAACTGGTGTTATCATTGTAGTCCTCAATGCATGAGGGATTGTTACTTACAATGTACAAGACTGTTAGGTCTTCCATATAGAAAGCCACCATGGCGACAGCATACGCCGCGCCCGCGCCGAGAGACATGTTGCGGTAGAAGTTGATCGTGGCTGCATTCTCCTCCACGATCTGTTTTGCGCCCTTGGTGGGCGCTTTCTTTGGTGGCTGCGGGTATAAACATTTTTATGTGACCCAATTTGTATAGAGACCACTCGGACCCTGTAAATATCTAAGAAGGAGTAAATTGACAATGCTTCGGGGCAAATTTCATGAGTTTCTTCGTAGATAATCCTAACAAATATGCTTTTCATGAACAAAGTTAGCAGTAGTGAAATTTGATCATTACCGGCGGCATTATTGGACGATACACAGACTTCTTTCGAACGACCGAGAAAAATCTTTTTTACGGCTTTGATTAGAAGTGAAAATAGTCCTTCATTTCAGTTAGGTTTCGTATAAATTAATCGTTTTGTTGAAGGACCGCACAATTTGAAGCACACACACATTGAAACACTTTTGCAAACGTCACGTCACGCGTCCGTCACTGTTGTCAAAACCATGTGGCAATGCGTTCAAAAATAAAATGTACTGGTTGAACCTCAGGATATCTGTGGGTTGAACCGTGGGAGCGTACAGAGAATACAATGGACAGCACATCAATCTTTACATCCGTGTACTCTACTATGTAGGTAAAGCTATACTGCTGACTGCAGAAAGTAACACTACCACCGTTGTACACAACCATCGCAAGTAATTACACGATTAAAAACGAACATAGTAGTGCCTGAACAATCTGCCTGAGAACCTATGAAGTTTATCATAATATGTTTGACTTATTCACATGATATTATCATGATATTATCATGTGAATAAGTGAAACAATCGGCGTCCAGGGCTCTATTTCTCGAAAGTAGGTACATAGGTATATTAGTGAAAAATTTAAAAATAAAATAATTAGTCTGGCTTGGCTGAATGCACGTACTACCCATGCCTTCTTACCTATTATAAAAAGTGGGAAAATTTTCCGCCACTTCTGTATTCGTTTGAGTGTTGCCAGACGGGGGGTTTCCCTCCACATTCACGGGTTTTTTTTGCTCAGGGAAGAAGTCCTTTGGGGGGAATTTTGGAGGGAAAAAGGGAGTTCGGGGTTTTTTGGAGGTTAATCTTTTATCTCCAAAATAAGGAAGCACATGGTTGAACGATAACATTTTTACACAAGGAGTTTCATACGGGCTATTCATATAATCTTAATGGTTACCCCATTACACATATCCTGCCTGTTTTGTTCTGTCTCCACGAATGTTACTTCGGAGGTTCAGAAAAAACTTGCGGAATTGAAAGCGACACGCTCGAAGATGTTTTAGATTCGAAGGCGGAAATTTAACTCTTTTTTAAAATAAAGTTTGTGTTTTATTTGAAATAAACGTACCTACCAACCAATTTTTCTGTATTATTCTTTAAATTAAAAAAAAGTTGTGTAGGTTTTTCATGGCTATTTTCGCGGAGTTTTTGGTCAGATTTTGGGGAAGTCTTAGAAGCAAAGGAAATTATTTTTCTGAGCTTTTCAGATGTTATAACAAAACAAGACAAGCGGAAAAAATGTGAAGAAGTCACAAATCTGTGTCGTTCTGTTGGGGTTATTTTCGCCATTAAGGATAATAAAATACGTAGAGCCTTTTTTAAATGAAGCTATCACCGGCTCACCGGCTGCTAGTATTATTGACAGCCAACACTGGCTTGGTATTGGTCTTATATAAAAAGTTTTTCATGCCAAGCCAGCGCTGACGAGAATAGAGCGCCAGTCCATTTTTGAAGCCAGTGACCATCATCACATTAAAAAACAGATATAAACTACGCGTATTTAAAGTATACTACTTGAATTCCCTTCTTCATCGTCGGAAGCGTCTTAACCGGTCCACATTTTATAACTTTTTTTTGTAAAACAAGTGTCCACCTTTCTTTATATTAGTTTTTAACAGTGTATGGATATTTAGAGGGGGGAAATTATGGAGCATCGTGAATGGAGAAGTGAAAAGAAAAATCTTATTATCATACCCAAGAGAAGTTAGCCTGACAGTTCATGGCTCCTTTGCTTCGCATCACGTGTGGGCCGAAGAGCGGGGAACCTACCCACCTCCTGTGAAATACAGTCATGATACCGACTGACTCAGTGCCATCTGCAGTGGCTACTTGGGAGGATATGCTCCCAGTATATCCTCCCGAGTGGTCACTGTGGCCACTCTATATACTCCCAGCAACATCTATACATTGTCTTTTATGAATAGGCTCTTGATTGGCTGTTCTACCTAATTATCGATGAGAACCAGCAGGGCTGTTGGTAACCCAGTGACACTTAGCCTACGTCATCGGCTGGGCGGGCATGGTCCATAACATCTCTCGCACTAGGCTCTTGGTCTACTGGTCTACCTCTCAATCATCGGCTAGAACCAGCAGGGCTGTTAGTGACCCCTTGACCCCTGCCTACATCATCGGCGGGGCAGGGCATCACTCGTATTGTCTCTCATAAGTTTTTTGACCTGCATCAGCTAGGACCAGCAGGGCTGTTGGTGACGGTTTATCAATCATAATACACGGAAGAGTATAATGGAATACCGAGAACTCTGAGAGTACTTAGCTTCATTTCTGGCGTCCACCTGACTCGAACTTCATCTTCCTTGGCATTTTACACACATCACATAATCATGTTTAACAATTCCCGTTAGTATTGTGTCGTTCATGTACGAAGTACGAATAAGACACGTTTCCATGCAATGAACGAAAGGAAACGTTTCCCAGAATTCCCAGTGCTAATCGGACATTCGGTCTATTCGTTCACTGCTCTCGCGATCTCGGGCTGGCTGAATGAATAAATGAACCGGGGTGAACGAACATGGCCGAGAGCGAACGATGGATGCATGTTAATCGATCACACAATCACAGCACAGATAATGCTCCGTTCGGTCTTCCTTCGTTCAGCCGGTCGGTCTTAGACGTGTGTACGTATGTTGTATAGCAATAAAGATTGTTTTTGCTTGTTTCGTGTTTTGTTTACATTCGTATCAATTCCGCTGGTTCGCGTGCTAATCCAAAGTACTCTTGTAAAAGTAATACTGTGTTGTTTTCTTGATGTTAGTTTCTCGAACGAATAAAACATATTTTCACTGTGTTGTTATAGTATATTATTATGGTGAAGGAGATTTCTGTTTTGGGCGAAACAGATTTTTGGAGATTTCTGTTTCTGATTGTATGTACGAAAAAGAAAGTACTCGAGCAAAATTTTTTTTTATTGATTTTTATCATAGTAGTAGTAGTATATAATGGTGGAATGACAACATTAAAAAATATTAACCATAAATGATGGCTGAAAGGTCAAAACGTGAACTTTCAGAGAGTTATTAAATCGTGTCCTAATAGTCCGAATAGTACTAATAAATCGTACTAGTACATTGTTTCAAATGTAACAGTACGGAGCGATCTTTAAAATGTCCGAGCAGGCCCAATACTAATTCCCGCTATACTCCCGTTCTGTCATGGCGGCGTCACGTGGAACCCCACTTCATCGCATTTCCTTTTCCGATGTTGCTATGTACATATTTACAGATTTCGCGAACCTTACGTCGCGACACCTTCCAAGACTAATATCTTTATTAATTGTGTATTTTGCTAGGGTAATTTTTCTTTCTTTTTATTCTTGAAACCAAAACTCAATTGACCCTAATAAGCTAATATTTTATTAGTTGGTAACTAATAACTCATATTATATTATGCCTTGGATACTTAACGGGATCTGGCATTAATTATCGCATTGTTGGGCATTGAACATTAGTGTGGCCGGCTTAACGAGTTAATTTGCCGTTGTCAATGACGTTAAATGTTTGGCGATAGCTAGGGAGGCGGTCTCTTTCGACACATCAAAGACGTTATCGCGTTTCTTGTTGCGTTAATGTGGCTACACTGGGGTTTGTCCTCTGTCATTCGAGAACGTGGTAGTAGAGTTGATTTTATTTTGTTTGTTTTTTATCTGTGGTGTGGAGTTAGTTAGGAGGTTGTTTGTTGTTTTTGGGTTGTGAGGTGCGGTAGGTCCAAAATTAATTAATAAATTCCTTGAAATGATTTCGTACGAAATTCATGCTGAATTTACAGAAGTCATAGATTAGGATTTTTAAAATTTAACGCCATAATCGTTATTGAACACAGTGCAGCCAACAAAATTATCGCGTTTTGTGACGCGCTGATTTTCCGCCTTAATTAACGCGTTTATGGCCATTAAGCGTTTCCTTAGTGTGGCCAAGACATTACAGTAGCTTAGAGAAACGTACACTAGTGCACTTGTAAAAAAATATTAGTTTATAGAGAAGAGCGGGTCATCGTGATCTTCCACTATAAAGGGGAATTTCCCGCCAGGCAGATCGCATGCCTGGGGACGGCCGGCCGGTCCGACTAATGTTCGTCGGACGTTATATTTATGGTATGTCATGTGAAACAATTTGCTTGCGCGATGCAGGAATGTTGGAGTTTATAGGGCGCGCGCAGAGTTGACATGTGCTCGCCAGTCGCCACACACAAGTTCATGTCAGGGAGTTAATATTATTAGTCTATGTTTCGAGAAATAAGGCCGCCTTGGGATTGGGATTTTGTCTTTTTAATCTGTGCTTTAGAATCTGACGGCTTGTGTTGTGCTAGATTAATCTGTCAACTATTGGAAAAGAAAAAGAAAATGTCCTCTGTTAGGTTGTGGTTAGTGTATGTGTTCTGTGGTGGTTAGGTTGAAAGATGAAGATGAATGAATACCTATGTTGAAAGATCCTCGTTTTATTGATTTTAAATGTTCTCCTTCAATGAAGAAATGAAATTACCGTGATTTGAAACATTGGAATTGTCTAAATAGCGGCTTAAGTCATCGCCTGGATCATGACAGGCATCTGATAAATCGTAGAGAAAACTCGATGCTTGGGACTGTTCACTTGTAAGGATTAGACATTTCACGGACACAGAAAGGTAAGCAATTTTTTCCGTTTAGTTGGACCATTTCAGTAAAGAAGCTACCCACCGCTGCGCGAAACCAATAAGAATTCATCATGATAGTTGTGTCGTCGTGGGACAGGAAGTTGCGAATTCCTTTGCCGAGTGCTAGTGACAGTAAATGCTCAATTTGTTTAGAATGGAGTAGCGAATTATATTAGTTTGTATTCAGCCCATAGTGTTTAGAGTTGCATAGCGATGTCAATGTTAAAATACATTTACTATTTTTGTATTCTATGCTTTTGGTAGGTTTAGTTTCTAATCCTTGTAACAATTACCTAGAAAAGAGTGTGAATTTTTGGGACCAATACCACTTGCTAAAGGTGAAGAGAAACATTGTGAGAAAACCTGAGTGTTTGAAGTGTGCATGTACCTCAGCGCTTTTGGTGTGATTTTGCCAAGGCCAGAGAACCGCAGATAGAAGTTTGCTCTCTCTACATGCCAAACACACATACAAATAGCCAATCAAAGTTTTACTGGGACAGTGCCTATGTAGAGAGATGCTCATTGTTCACATTCAATGCGAATTTTCCTTGGCAAATTGCTAAGTAATCTAAGTATTGCATTTACGAATAATGAATGGCAAATTCGACTCCCAAAAAGTGCCTTTAAGGTTAATAAAAAGACTAACAAATCAACATGGGTTTCATGACGATTAGCTGAGGAGGCAACTTCCTCAAATTTATGAAGCATAGTTCTAGAACAATGAGAACAAGAGAGCAACACATTAAATATTTGAGTTTGAGTTCAATAAGAACTTGACAAAATTTTTGGTTCAAAATTAAATAAACTGCATTATTTTCTAAGCAACACTCTGACTGGAATAAACAATTAGATCCTGTGCTGCTACTCAGGTGTAACTCATGCCCAATGACCAATTCTGGAGATTGAAACTTATAGTTAACTAGACTCCGGTCCACCAGTAAAACCAGTGAGAATCCTGAATTTAGTTAAATCTGAATGGTACTTATTTACTCTGCTTTGCGAATGTAGAAAATGTTTTGAAGTGTGTTTAAATATAACCGTATCTAAAACTGCTAGTTACACATTTCTGCATTTCTAAAAAGTGGGAATATTTAAATTAATAAGTTACACCAGAGCACATAACATTCTTGAATTTTTTGGCACTATCGGTCTATTTATCTCTACTACTGTAATGAATAATTAACTTCTCCTAATTCTTATTGTTTGCTGCCAAAATAAAATAAATATAAATAAAATAAAACATACCTACCTAATGGACAACCTGCCCGAAAATATGTTTTAATATAATTGTTAAATGATAATAATTTTTCTCTCTATGACTAATACTTTTCATAATGTGATCTGAGATAAAGTCATTCTAGTCACGTGGTACAAAAATGCGCCATACAAATAAACTATGACATTACAACTTGTACATGATACCTTATAATGTATGAAGCATTTATTTATGTTCCAGTTATCGTGTAAAATAATGTTTTTATGCATCTACATCCTTCTTATTGTTACATTATTATTAAGGTAACTTGATTTTTCACATTTTTTATTATTCTTGAGTATTTTTATATCTCCTATGGTATAAAGGAATGCTACTTCACACATACATACATTCATTCATACATACATTAACTCACGCCTGTATCCCAGAGGGGTAGGCAGAGACCAGGGACTGCCACCTGCACACAGATCATTTTCCCTTCTACAACATTCATGCCACTTCAATCTAAATTTGACACAAGTTCCCCATTATAAGTTAATAAAAAGTTTCAAAGGCACGTTAAATTAATCGTGAAGGCAATTTATAACTTAGTATCACAAGATGCAATAACATTAAGTATCATTACATAGTGTCTTACACATGTAAGATGTAAGCGAATTTTGGAAGTTATACAATACTAATCCATGTAGTTATTGCAGTGTACTGTAGACATTCTCAACTTGTGAAATTTTAGTTTTGAATTTTGAAAGGTTTCAGCAATTTCAAATTACCATTTTCGGTTTTGAATATATTTTCTTATGTAAGTTTTCTACCTACTTTAGCAATTAGTTTTGTGTAACTTACTTCTGATGTTATAACGCTATCCTTTGCGTAATCGAATTCTTGTTTTAAGGATCCAATCGGTTTATCCAGTTTAGTTAATTTAAATTGGTTTGTCCTTTTAAACTGGATCATCATTGTTAGGAGGACCGGCGAGGCTAGCATGACAATGGACCTACGCCCAACAGTAGGCTAGTCTGTATAGATACACGTATTTTTAACATTCAGTGGGATATTTAACAATTTATTGGCGTGGAGTACTTTTTTCTGTAGGCTCGAAATTGCAAGTTTAAAGACGGTTAGAGTTAGCCCTGTGATTTCCGCACGTTGCCTCATAATTGGGTCATTGTACGTAGGGGTTTGTACTCAGTCTTTGTACCTGTAGATGATTTGATTCGTTGAGTAATAACCATTTCGTCTTTGAATACGTTCCATATAGAAGTTGACGAAAACTGAATCTGGCCGGCGCGGGGGCGGTGAGCGAGCATGACGCGGGAGTACTACGACAGCTCGGAGGAAGACGAGATGGATAGCCAGTACCAGGTGGACCCCGAGTGCCCGGCGCTGGCGCGGCCCGAGCGAGACATGCACAACCGCTGCTGTGGCGGCAAGGCGTGGTGCATCAAGGTATTCGTCATCATCATCGGCTATTTGACGCCCACTGCAGGACATAGGGAGGCCTCATAGTTTTCCAAGCCTCCCGGTCTTGTGCCGCCCGCATCCAGCGACTCCCCGCTACCGGTATCATCATCAGCCCTTTGACGCCCACTACAGGACATAGGCCTCCCTCATGGTTTTCACAACCATGAGGGGTTGTGCCATAATCGCCATGCTTGGCAGGCGGGTTGGCGATCGCAGTATGCGGTTGGAATCTCAGGAAGACGCTGCTGCCCGTCTCCTGGTAATTTATTTCCTTAGTCGCCTTCTACGACATCCACGGGAGGAAATGGAGTGACGCTATTCTTAATCCGGCGCCACACGGAAACCGGTATAGTCCGCACAAATCGTTTTGGCGGTAACGTGAACATAGTCACAGATCGTTTGCAAATCGTTTACTGTCTTTACTTACTGTTTAGTGTATTGTGAGTAATAGAAACTGTAACTTAAAAAACGTTATAAATAAAATATAAGTGTCAAATTCGAGCAAGATCTATCTAGATCTTGCTTGATGTAAATCATAGCACCTCTGCACTCACTACTGGAGAGGGAAGCAGGGTGGCTGGAAAGAAACTCATTTAAACACACAAACAATATACCTAGGACTTTATTCATTCATGCGAACATCATATTATTCAGTGAAGCTATCCTACTGCCATTCGATAGGCATAGAACATACAATATTGTTCAGGAAAAAAACCTCTATAGGTAAATAACCTGTATAAGGGTTCTCTAATATGGTCCTTAATTAACAGTGTCTGTGTTCTTTTCAAAACTCATTTATTGACTACATGGAAGTCCTTCCGTGTGCAGGTGTCGACCACGAGCATAAAGTGGTGTGTGCATGGTCTGTCCTACGTTTGCCGACCATATAATTTGCAAAACACTGTAATTTCAACCGGCGGGTAATAAGTACCTCAAGCTTTCTAAAGAGGCTTTTTGCTCTGCTAGCTCTGAGTAAAGGCCTGGGCCCTTATTTTATTGCAGAAATATAATGTCCAAACCGTTCTGGCGCAAAAATAGTGTATTTTTGAAGTTGTTGTTTAGCAGTATATATTTATTTGTGAGTTTATTGTATATAAGTGGCATTATGCGAATCACATCCTGAGCGATTCTAACTGTCAAATATAATTTCTATCGCAAGCGTCAGGACTCAGACTTTCTGCCCAAAGAATAAAATCATATCCTTTTTATAGATCGTATTTGCAAAATATGTCTGTACAATCTCGCATACATGTTAATAGTCATTTTTGGGAGCCGTGGCCGCTCACATAAGGCAAACAACCTACTAGATAGCATTAACGCCAAAAAAACGGCCGTGTTTGACATAAATGCTATCTAGTCCCGGGTCCGTGATCTTAGGTTCTCTGTCGTGCGTCCTAAAAATCACTGTTAACATGGTTGAGATATTGTACAGATACTTTAATACGATATGTAAAAGTTATGATTTTTTTCATTGGTGGCACGCTAGTTAGCCCTGTGGATCCCCTTAAGTCACCTATTAAAGTGCACGTAGGTGGTATGTTAAGGTTGATTTGCTATGACTGTAAACTTTTGAAAAATGATTTGCAAAAACTATCTTTCCGCAACAAAGTAAGGGCCAAGGCTTTCGCGTAGAGAGAGTTTCAGTCATATAACTGTTTATTATTATATAACAGCAAACAAAAACGAATTCATATGACTATTTTGCTGTTGTAAAGGGGCCGTTTTTTATCTGTGTTATTTCTAAAAGAAACAACAATGCCGACGTAGGTTTTTTACGTAAATTTATAGTATAACTAGCTGACCTGGCAAACGTTGTTTTGCCATATTAATTAGCCTACGACCAATTCTCACACCTACAAAATATACACAAAATATTTCATAAGAAATTCCCATTTCCTCCCGTGGGTGTCGTAGAAGGCGACTGAGGAAATAAATTACTTACCAGGAGACGGGCAGCAGCGTCTTCCTGGGATTCCAACCGTATACTGCGATCGCCAACCCGCCTGCCAAGTGTGGCGAATATGGGAAAACCCCTCATGGTTATGAAAACCATGAGGGAGGCCTATGTCCTGCAGTGGGCGTCAAATGGCTTATGATGATTTCATAAGAATCGGTGAAGCCGTTTCGGAGGAGTTCAATAACAAACACTGACACGAGATTTTTATGTACTAGAGATAGCGCGAGTAACGAGTTGTGTTGCGCAAAAATGTTAGAATTTGACAATTACTATACTGGAAAGTGACATTTAAAACAAGTGACTCGCGTATGACGATACTACCTACTTGAGCTGGGCAAAACAATGTTCGCCAGGTCAGCTAGTTTTATATAAACGCATATTGTCTGGCAATGTCATGTCTTTCATGAACATACATGAACAGAATGACTTTATCCTGGAGGGGTTGGCAGAGGCCAAGACATCGTCATACAGCGCCTGATCGGTCACTTCACCTCTCTAATGTTGCTACTTGACGCTGAATGAATCATGTACTGTAGATGTTAAACATAAACTACATAAACTCACGCCTGTATCTCGAAGGGGCAGGCAGAGACTAGGATGCGCCACTTGCCGCGATCCTAACCAAACTATTTCCCTTCATCAACATTTATTAGTTTGTTAGTTTGTCTGTTATTGTGTTTGCTTGGCGTAATAAACCATATTCTACTTACATTCTCGTTCCAGGACATCTGCGGCATAATATGCGCTGTGCTGACCTGGTTTCTTATCCTGTACGCGGAGTTTGTGGTGATGATGGTGATGCTGGTGCCCTCAGCCAGCAGCTATCCATTCTACAGCTATGCCAACATGATTCTATTCCAGTCACTGGCCTTCCTCGCCTTCGCTTCACACTTACGGACTATGTTCACAGACCCTGTAAGGAGTTAAGTTATGTAATGTAATATGTCAGGCAATGCCCATATAGTGTTAGTAACAATGGTGACTTATGCTATGTTAGTAATAATATAATATTATTATATACCTACATAAAAATTTAACTTACATGAAATTATATTTACATTACTCAGTTCCAGCCAGCTCAACTGCTTGTGGGCTATACTATCTTTTTATATACTAACTTTTAAGTTATATTATATTTTTAAATGTGGCAGTTCGATATGGACTTTTGTGCCAGTTGACAAATGCCTAACTCGCGAAGTAGCTACCGAGTCTGTAGTCGACTAATTCGCCTTTTCCCTAATTCGCAAAAGGATCATTTTAGGACATGCCTAAATCGATAAAGAAACAAATCGTCAAAGGACAAATTCGTTTTTTTATCCGCTCTTCGCCGTCGCGGTAATATTAGTGAGATTGATTGCTGAATTGATTCTATTGACTCAGAGTTAGATTGTAGTGAATTTAAGATACAATTTATTTGTACATTACTTATTGCAATATTTGTCTAAACATAATCCTTGTAGTTAATCCTACGCAGTGGCACCATTAAACTCGAACTTTTGACCACCAGACTAAGTACAAAACCTGTATCTTTCATACCATAAATGGCATTCTGTCCTTCCTGTGTTGTACTCACAACTCACAAGCGAAAAGACTCGTTGCTCAATGCGAAAAATCAAGTTACTCTAATAATAAAAATACTTACTATGTTTTTTCAAGGAATTCTGAACGTTTTCTGCTATGGGTGTACTGTAAACAAACAAAAACATTTTTTTACGTGATATGCGCTCTTATTCCGTCAGATTAAATAGTCTATGGTAGCCGCAGTGTCTGAGCGCAGTTGGAGCGCAGTGTAGTAAATAACAAGGAACATAAAATAAGGTGGAGTTTTGCTGGATTTTGGGTGATAAATAGAAGCGAAAAATATTAGAGCCTCCTTTTGGCTTCAAGAATTTTCAGCACCGAAAAGGAACATGGCTACCCCTTCCGTCCGCCGAAGTCCCCGGGGGTGAGGCCGCGGAACGCGGGGGGAACAGTGTCATACAAAGGAAATAGGTTGAATGTGGCTCGCTCTCATTTATCCATCCATCATCCTTTTTATTGTTAACCTTTAAGAAGTTAATTACAAAAGAGTTTTGCTACGTAGTTGCGTCGCCGAGACACAGATTAATTCAAATAGTTATCGATAAATAGTTTCGCACCTTGTCACGTCATGGTTTGTGCCCGATTTTCATTGAGCATTTTTGTACCACGGTAATAGAATAACTTTTGTTTTCCAGGGCGCCGTGCCTAAAGGCAACGCGACGAAAGAAGCCATCAAGCAGATGAGCTTCCGAGAGGGCCAGGTGATCTTCAAGTGCACCAAGTGCTGCAGCATTAAGCCGGAGCGTGCGCATCACTGCTCCGTCTGTCAGCGATGCATCCGCAAGATGGACCATCACTGCCCCTGGGTCAACAACTGCGTCGGCGAGAACAACCAGAAGTATTTTGTCCTGTTCACTGTGAGTGCACTCTACAGTATGCACAAAATCCCCGTTTATATTCCAAAAAATAGCGGTTTCTGCGCGTGCCAGATTTGCTAGGGCAAAATTGGTTCATACTAACTAGTACACATGAAAATGGGGGGATTTTGTTACACACTGTATGGTCTTTTCTACTTCTGTTATTCTGTAACATTTGACTCGGTGCATTCCCTATTCTAAAGCTCATTTCTAGGGTTCCGTAGTCGACAAGGAACCCTTATAGTTTCGCCATGTCAGTCTGTGTGTCTGTATGTCTGTCTGGCCGTCTCTGTTCATGGCCTAGCTCGAAGATTAGTACTAGAAAGCTGAAATTTCGCATAGACATACATATTAATCACGCCGACAAAACGGTAGAATAAAATCGTAAAAGAAAAAATTTTTTGGTTACCCATCCCTACACATAAATTAGGGATCCAATTTTTATTTCTCGCCTACACTTTAGTGAGGATCGTTGGATTGTTCGTTTCAAATCGTGGATGTAGGAAGACCATTTTTCGATTTAGTTTGTTTCGTTTGCGAAATATTAAGCTTTAAAGCGCAAATTTTTGTCCGAGTAGGGCGTCCCGCCTCTCTCCTGACTAAACGGTTAATTGTGGAAAAGTTAAAAAAATAGGGTAGTAGCACATATAATGAACTTAAAGGGAAAACTATCACGGCTAAGTAGGCCTTACAACTTAACGAGTAATAGGCGACCAACTTATATTTTTTTTTTACAATCACAGGTAAAGACTCTGATTGGTGTAGAATATCTGCCGGTGTCCCAAAAGTGGCGCGTTGTCTCCGCTTCATTTTGCAATTTTCCTTAATAGTATTTCTCATCAACTGTCTTCTTACCATCTTTACGCTGACGATCTTCAACTTTACACTCAGGCAACTGTCGACGAATTTAACGTAGCTATTAATGTCATAAATTGCTACCTTGCACGAATTTCTGACTGGAGCAGGTCATATGGGCTTAAGGTCAACCCTAATAAAACCCAAGTAATTATAATAGCTAGTCCGAGATCGGTCCAAAAGGTAGACACGTAAACGCTGACGCTGTCGCAGGTGTTGTTCGATGGAGCATTCGTGAAATATCTGGGCATTTTATTAAAGTCTACGCTGTCTTGGGTGCCACAGGGGGAGGATGGAAGCTGACCGGAAGATGTTCTCATCTACAGTGCTCTAAGACGACTCCGTAACTTTCTCCCCACTACTACTTAAGTTGCGTTAGTTCAATCACTTCTGTTACCAATTCTTGACTACGCCGACACCTGTTATCTAGACCTCACTGCACTAAGGAGCAACTAAACAAACTTGAGCGACTTCAAAATTTCTGTTTAAGGTTCATATTTGGCCTACGCAAATATGACCATGTCTCTACATTTCGCGCGCAATTCAGTTAAATCCGGCTACCCGTTCCTACTTGAAAGAGCGCTTTAATTTTCTTCACTCCTCTCACTGCTCAGCCCAAAGCAACGGAAGCCGCTAGCGGCACCGCTTACAACGGAAGCCGCTAACTGCACCGTTACACCTTGGCTGTGACGGTGCAGTTGCAGCGACTACCTCTATCTAATCATCCCATAAACACAGCCCACCGTTGGGTTAATGGCCTCTTGTCTTTCACACTAACCCGTTTGGTCCTTTGCTAGTCTCGCTCACTGATTCCCAGTCGCCTTCACAACGTCGTCGGCCCACTGGGCTGGTGGTCTCTGCCACCGACCGTCGACCTGTACTTGGCCACCATTCAGTTGCTACCCTAGTCCACCGGTCGTATTCCCACCTAACCGAGTACGTAATTATGCAGCCTTTATACGTCCCACAGGCCTTCTCTTAGAGAGAGAGTGTGGGCTTGATCACCACGCGTGCCACCGCCGATTGGCAATTTCAAGCGCTGAGGTATGTGAACACTTCAGGCACTCAGGTTTCCTCACCACGTTTTCCTTCAACGTTAGCGAGTGGTATTTGCTACTATGACTTCACAAATGTACGTAACTTAAAAAAAAGTCATTGGTACATGCCGGGATTCGAACCCACGATCTCCCGGATGGGCTACCAACCGCTACTGCCGCCTACTTGACTAGAATTTGGTACTTAACACAAAAATGCAACACGTAGGGCCAGTTTCTGAATTGAGAATTTCGCTAAGTAAATACTTAACTGTAGTGCTGTCTCTTCCAATTTTTCTGAAAAGAGTCCGACAGTACCTTGCATAAGTAATTCTCTTTGTTAAATTCTCAATTTAGAAACCGGCCCGCATATGCCCTCTACATTATGTGTCTCCCCGCAGATGTACATAGCGGCGATATCGGTGCACTCGCTCGCGCTGGCCGTGCACCAGTTCGTGACGTGCATCCGGCACGAGTGGCGCGAGTGCGGCGCGTACTCGCCGCCGGCGACCGTCGTGCTGCTGCTATTTCTGGTGGCGGAGGCGCTGCTCTTCGCCATATTCACAGCGGTGATGCTCGGCACGCAGCTGCACGCCATTTGGAATGACGAGACGGTGAGTGGGCCCCGTTAGACGCGTTTTTGTGAGAAGAAGAAGAAGCCTCGTTGGTCTGGCGGTGTAACGCCGGATTACCACGCCGGAGGTCGTGGGTTCGATTCCTACTGGGGCCGCCGTACATTTTTGGCCTTAATCTGTTTATTTATTCTTTAATTTATTTTTTATTGAATTTTTTTTCTCCATTTAAGTTTTATCTGACTATTAAAAAAGCCGGTCTTAATAAAATAAAATAAAAACGCGACAGCACTCGTTACAAACATCTCGTTGGTTTTCAGGGCATCGAGCAACTGAAGAAGGAGCAGGCGCGGTGGGTGCGCAAGTCCAGGTGGAAGAGTATACAGTCGGTGTTCGGCCGCTTCTCCCTGCTTTGGTTTTCGCCCTTCACTCAGCCCTCCCCCAAGACGAAGCTCGAGAGCTATCTCTACAGCGTATGAACGTGGAGCTTACCAAGATGGCCCCCGAACAGATTCTATATTTTTCCGTCAGACCTCTCCATTTGTACTCGACTGTGGTCAGATGTTTTGGGCTCCTTCACGTAGTTTGGGCTGATTGTACAACCTACGAGTTACTTGGCAGTTTACACTTTTCCGGTGGTGACCTTTTGTTCACGGTCTAGTTGCATCAGCTGCGAATTGTTTTGTTGCTGAGCGCGAAAGGTAATCGTTGAACATCTTGGATTAAAAAAAAGAAATCATTTTCAAAGCCATCAATAATTGACGGACACCTGAATATCGATATCACTCAATAGTCGAAAAGTTTTGCGGGTATCATATGTCGCTCAGCTTAGATTGATCGCGTGATCGGTCGAGCCTATCGCAAGGAAAAGCAAAACTATTTCGCTCTGTGACAGACTCCATGAAAGAGGCTTTGCATACCCAAACGCAAGGAAACTGGTAACAGTTCTTTATCAGCATATACTTTTAAAGCTCCGACCACACCTGCGTGACCAAAGCGACAATGCTACGACAGTAAAATGCTACTAGGAATATAATCGGTGTCAAGTATGCTTATCGTTTAACTTCAACAGAAGATGTTCAAAAAGAAAAGGAAAAGTTTGCTCACGATAATGGCAAGCACAGGTTCCACAATACTTCCTCAGCTTCGTACAGCTCCAGAATCCTGAACATTTCACTGTCACTTTATTTTTTCATACGAGACGCGTAAGGAACTTTGTCGCCATTTCGCTTTTGCGATTACATCCGTCGCCGCTCGGATAAGTAGAATAAGGTCCGATTTTGATTGAACGGTTTCATCGGAGTGTACTAAAATCGTCGGTATACACGATGCAAGTGGTATTCGAGCGGCCATTTTGGTCACTTGGTCCCAGTGCACTAAGATCGTGAAAACCCGGCTTTAGCTAAGCCCAAAGCCCAATGGACAGGACGAAAGTTGCGCAGACTGGACTGGTCTAGTTTCGCGTTGGAAACGCAGTCGTATTGGTCGCGCGATGTTGGCCATAGCTTAAAGCTGTCAAATTACCTTTTGTTATAGGTGAAACCAGACGTGTCATGGCGAATACGGACCAAAGTGCCGTATTCGCTAACGATACAGGCATAAGTAGTATATGACTAAGCGGGTGGTAGCTAAATTGGTCCTACGAACGCGCGTGGAGTTTCCCATAGACCACTATGGTTAAGAGTGTTACCATATACAAACATGTCATGTTTATTTTACATTTAGATTTCGCCTTTCGATTTATACAAGTTAAAATAGTCTATATTTGCTACGACTAAGGTCTTAGTGCGTATCTAAACTGATAGTTTCTTGTTAATTTACGGATCGTAAATATCTTAAAATACCTTTGGCTCATCCATCCGCTTACAAATGAGTAAGCGGATTTCCAAAATTTTCCAAAAACTTTTAATTTTATAAAAATAGTTTCAGAGGTTTTTAGTGAAATAAACGTGATTTAAGCAGGAAAAAAGGAAGTCGGTATTACCTTAAATGTGTTTGTGTCGAGTCATGAATATTTTTGTGAAATCATGGGAAATCTGGAGAATGCAAATCCGCTTACACAGTCTATGTGCCGTATATGAGTCAGGTCATCTATGAGTAAAGCCATTATTTACGTTTGGTTCCCTTTCTCTGACAAAGGAAAATGGGGGCATAAAACGGCAGACGACATAACTCTTTTCGCGTCGAAATGGAATTTGGTTCAGTTTCAGGTGATTGGTTATGTGATGACGAATAGCTATAATTTTGTAGAAATAATCTTTATTTATTCGGTCCTGTGATAAATATTAAGGGGTTTAGCTTGTAAATGTGGTCGGGGTTTCATAAATAGGAATATATGCATTTATTATCATTTATTATCATTATCACTAGTATTTCATAAGTATTACGAATTTTATGTGTCCTTTTTAAAATAATATGCACTAAGAGAATCATTAGGCATGTCATAATTATGTTATTTTGAATAATTTATTTGTATATTTAATTGTTATCTCGCCATCCGCCGCGTCTTTTGTCGCCGTCCGTGGTCTCGCTCACTCTGGTAGGATGACGCGGGTGAGTGAGCGAGACCATCCCTTGTTCGCTAACGGCCTTTCTTTTCCCTTTGGCATCCCTCCCGTTGGCACGCTTTAACATTTTTCATGGTTGTAAAAGAATATGTAAGTATACATTCAATGTGGTCTGAGGCGGCAATAGAAAATAAAATTACTTACTGAAATCTTAGACATATTAAAATTTTCATATACTGGCGGGCTTATTTCTAAAAAACTCTGTAAACGCCTATTAAAATAGTCCGTGGTAGAAATTTTACAAGGAAAAGATTTAACCACAGATTAAATAAACTGTCTCTGTGGAGTGCTTTAGAGGAATTGTGTTTTTATAAATAAGGCCGTTAGTTTTTTTGTAGAGAAACTTGGCGTGAGAAGTTTATAACTTTAGTGGCGAACTTTCTTTAACTAAATGTTACGGTGCTATTTATAAAAAGTAGATTCTACTAAAACACACTTAAGACGGCGTTAAAGCCGGTTTATGGCAGGAGTTTCACGTGTAAACCGGCTTTAACTCCGTCTTAAGAGTTTTAGTAGAATTGAGTTTTTATAAATAAGACTATAAGATAACAAAAAATATCTTAAATTTTCCTTATTTTACTTCCACCTCTGCACCACCACATTTGTCATAACTATACCTACTCGTTATTTTACATAAATTAAAAATGTTACAATGTGCCACCAATAAGGATGCCAAGAGTAAAAGCAGCCTTAACAGAAATTTACGAAGTTGGCTGTGGGATGGAAAGCTTTAGACTATGGTCTTCTAGTTATTGAACGGGGGCACAAATAACCTCGATCTCGGCGAGGAGGCCTGGGTCGCGTTTCATAAAACTACAATTCACAGTTTATCATCACTACTTGAATCTTGATGTACATTGCATAGCAGTCTTCCTACTTGCTAATCTGTGGGTTAATCGACTTGTACAACGAATTGTCATAGTAAGGGACCGGTTTCATAGGAGTACAATTTTTGGTTTACTATAAGAATTCGATGTACGTACGTATCAAAGTCGACTAACCCACAGATTAAGAAGTAGAAAGACTCCTACCCAATATTCATCGAATTGTCATAGTAAGCTACGAATAGTAGTCTTAAAATACTCAGCCCAGGGTTTCCACCGCAGTATTACGAATAGAACTGGTTTGGGACTGGTGAGCTGTGACTGTTCTATTGGCAACCGCGTGCTTATAATTGATATGTTAAACGAGAACTAAAGCCTATTCATTGTATTATAAGGTGTAGTTCAAATCACAAAAAATAACATAGTTACACTAGGTATTACTATATTTTTGCAAACACGTTAAGTTTGTGGTGTAAATTACTTCAATAATGATAGATGATGTAATAATTAAGTAGTAGCTATGTACAAAGTCCATGCTCTGTGTACATACTCTCTCTGAGAGAAGGCCTGTGCCCTACAGTGGGACGTATATAGGCTGCTTGTATGTACAAAGTGTCATAAATATCTACGGCTGCTCTTACGTGGAGCGTGCTGTCTCGCTCGCACAATGTAACATTTTTTAATATTGTAATAATATGAGTAAACTTTTGATAAATGTGGTCTGAGGGTTTGACGTGTAATTAGATTACGGACATTTTAAATATATTTTTGTTTTCCTGTAAGTAGTTTTTCATGAAGAAAAGTTGTTTCCAAAATGATTAATTTTGGAAGCAATTTTTCTCAGTAAAGTACTTAGTACAGGATAGAAAAAAATATGCCTTGAATATCCGCAGTTTAATTATCCATCAAACCCTCAGACCACATTTATCAGAAGTGTCCTCTTTTTATTACAATCATAAAAAAAAAAATTGTACGAGCGAGACAGCACGCTCCACGTAACAACAGTCTTAAAGAATTTTCTGAGAAGCATTGTAATTTACATTATGTATGACTACATGAATTGCAGTACTCCTCAGAAATGCAGTTTAGAACATATTCAATACATTAGCCTTACAATTGTTATATCAAAGCCTTACAATTTTTATCTCGCTCTAGTACAGGCTCGCCTATGACTTATTGCGAGTTCAGAACTGCGAATAGAAAAGTCTTTGTCTGAAGTAGCAGTGTGCTCTGTCCTAAGGGTATCCATAGGGGTAACTAGCCCCACCAAGGCAAAAAAATCATATCTTCTTTTACAGGTCTTATTTGCAAAACGGGTCCAATCGTATTTGCAAATCTCTCAATCATGTTTACAGTGATTTTTAGGATCCGCGAAAGAGAACCTAGGATCATGGACCTGGTTCTAGATAGCATTTATGCCAAAAACGGCCCTTGTTGGCGTTAATTCTGTGTAGACCCAGATTTTTTACCTTAGTTTCACGGCCATGAGACTGTACAGACACTTAGTAAATACGATCTGTAAAAAACCGGCCAAGTGCGTGTCGGGCCATGCGCAGTGTAGGGTTCTGCAGAAAGAGGGGGTTTTTGCTTTATAGGAGTAACAACTTCATCAACGTAATTTTCCTCGAAGTTTCCCTTTGATAAGTTAGTCGCCTATTATTGGTTAACTTTTAAAGCCTACGTAGCCGTATTATTTACCTTTTAAGTTTATTATATATGTTACTACCCTGAATTTTTTTACGTTCCTAGAATCAACCGTTTAGCTAGGAGAGAGGGGGGACGGGACGGGAAAAGAGGACCTAGTTGGACAAAAATTTGCGCTTTAAAGCTTTATATTTCGCAAACGAAACCCTAAATTAAACAAATATCTTCCTACATCCACAATATTTTTAAACGACCAATCCAACAATACTACGCTGTCGTGTAGGCGAGAAAACTAGTACATTATTGCAAAGGCAGCGAAATAGGCAATTGCAGGTCGAGTATGATACGAGACAGGCAATTGCCATTTCACGGAGGCATATATAGTGCTTTTCTTAAAAAAAATGCAAGGAATTAAAAAGGGGCCTTTTACATAATACATTTTTCTTTTGATTTTGCTGGAAGCTGGTTTTCCATCGCTAATTTAGCTTCCGATCTTAAATCTGGTGGAGTGCAGTCAATGTTCATTTCATTTTCACTTTCATAATCATCGGAACTCATTTTAATTATTTTATTAACAAAATAACAACGAACTCCGCTTTAACGTCAATTTTTATTTTTATTTTACAGTTTGTGCCGAAAGGTAAACGCATCTGTGGCTATACAGCCACGAGAACGCGATGTGTACGATAGATGAAAGAGTACTAAATTCAAACAGCACACCATTTCATACAACATTGCCGGCGCGCTCTTCGTTCTAAATTCAAAGAACGCGCCGGGAAGTGATTTTGGTTTTTCAGTCTACGTAAATAATATATAATACTTCGCGTGTTCTTTATTCAAAAGCAATGACAATATTTCCGCGCATGTTTACGGATGTCCGTATGTCTGTCTGTTTGGACGGACATGGCGAAACTATAAGGGTTCCTTGTCGACTACGGAACCCTAAAAAAGATGATTTTTTTTCCCTTGCTGGCGCTAGTGTTCTCTATGGAGCCCCTTAACAGACACTAGGGGACAGTGTGAGCTTATCATATGATTTACAAAGTTGACACCCGAAATCGGGATCCTATTCGTCAATACGTTTAATAATTTTGCACTACGAAAACTTCGAAATCGCGGACGGATTATCAGATTATATTGTTTTTGTTGCACTAACCTGTGCTAAGGACAATCTCCGCGGAGGTAGCGGGTTCAAGTCCCGGCATGGGTGGATTTTTTAGCCGCGAAATAGGTTTTTAAGACAGCTAAACCACCTGCTGGCATTAAAATGTATGAAACAGCTGATTTTTATTTTTTTGCGATTGCAAGGTTTTACTGACGTGTAGTACAACTCCTCATTTCGGATGGGGATTTCGTTACGCCGTTCACACTATGTATGCTCTCTGGATGCAAACAAATCGTTTACAAAAAACTTAAGTATTTCTATGATCCTAGGTACTTTATTTATATTATTGCTTCCAGATACCTAGCCAATTATTTGAAAATATTTTACATCTGGGGAAAGTACATCTGAACTTTTAGCATAAATCTGCGATTATGCACGCGAGAATCGCGACACTCCGCTGTCATCCGCATTTTATTCAGCTTTTGAGTACATGTAAACAAACTTTTGCAATAAAAATCGCAAAAATATAGAAATGGAAGATGTTATTTGAAAGAAATAATGTATATTAAGTGATTTGCAAGAATTAAAATGGAGATGGGAAGGAAATATTTGTCGCAGAGAGGATGAAAGATGGAGTCGCAAACTACTAGAATGGCAACCGAGGACCGGACGTAGAAGTGTCGGCGAACCCCCAGCCAGGTGGCGCGACGACATCGACAAGGCAGTAGGGAAGACCTGGAGAAGAACAGCGCAAAGCAGAAGCCACTGGCGCTTGCATGAAGAGGCCCTTGTCCAACAGTGGATATCGACGTGCTGAAGATGATGATGATGATGAGGTGATTTGCTAGTGGTTAGGTCATTCATTTATCTCGTTAATTCAAGAAATATCTACTCCTATTACTCATGCTGTGCAAGTTAGGTAATTTTTATTGAAATTGTGGTGTTTTTTAGAAAAAAAAAAACTTAATTTGTAAGAGCAATGTTTGCGTTCCGACAGATATTGAGCAAGAAGAGTGTTGCTAGTTAACAATATTAATTGCAGATTATTGTGTTAGGTTGCCAACACATGCCTTGAGTATTTCATATTATTTAAAAATTGTTTACACCCTGACAAAAGCTGAATGAAATTATGTCTACATGGGAGCGGAAAGGGGCGATTCTTTCTTTTTTCCAAGCATAATTGAATCCAATGAGAGCATGATTCAAATCGACTTCTAACTACCTGATTTTATAAAAACATTGGGGTGTGTGGTCACATGAGGTCTACATTCGATTATTTACTATAAAAGATGTTGTTGCTAAGTACCTAGTTGAAGTATTTAAATAGCTATGTTTAAGCAAAGCTATGAGTGATATCATTTGTATATAATTGAAAATCTTTCTCTAAGCAGGAATCAGGTATATATTAACTTCTCAATGATTCTGTAATATTTTGCCCGTATAAAGGAGGTTATTTAACTCGTATGTTTTAAAAGGATATGAGTGTACTTTAGTATGACGTGAACACAACAACAAAAGTATGAAATACGTTATTTAACTGCCTAAAATTTGTTTCATAATAAGTAGCCACAACTTGTTCAAGTCTGATTGGTTTTAAAGAACAAATTAGCTTATACACTAATGACCAATTAAATACACTGTAATTAATGTTTTTTGCAAATTATTTGTAATTATCCGTGTAAGTTATTTGTAATATTATGTAACATGATAATTGAATGTGTCACAATTAATTTTATTACAACTTTCTAAACTACATCTCTTCAAATGGTACCATAACTACTGGAATGACCATTTGTTTGTGGGAACCTTTCGCTTTTCGTAGCAATACACAAGATTTGGGTAAATTTAATGGTAATATTGGTTCCGTTTGGAATGAGGTAGCTATATTTCGTGATATACCTCTTGCTTGTTGAAAAATAAGTCGGCAAAGTCTTATATTGGTTACGAATTCTTATCTGATTATAACAGCAATAAAACAGTTTATAATTATGTGCATTTGACAGCATATAAACTTGACTTTTTTTTAACAAAGTGGCCTAGAGTAGAGTGTATGCTTTACTTTTAGATTGACGTACCTTGTTTATTTGGTATCAATGTACGAAAAGTTATAAGGAAGTACCTACTGAATGACAAATCGTCTGGTTACTTGACAGAAACGCTATGCATTCGTTTCAGTGCCTGTTCTTTCAACGTCAACATTGCATTAAAATTAGGTAATAATAAAAAAAAATTGTTTGCAAAGATTCAAGGATATAAAAGAGAGAATATAAGAGTAAAAGAGAAAATTATGCAAATGTGCCTTGTACTAGCTTGTGGGTAGCCAAAATATCACCAGGAGAGATAGATTGGGTCTCCATAGGGCACTTATGTACACACGTCAACCGCATGAGTACGCACTACATGAGTACGCACTACTCTGTTATCTTACAGGCTACTTCATTTACTATGCATTCGTTTCAGTGCCTGTTCTTTCAACGTCAACATTGCATTAAAATTAGGTAATAATAAAAAAAAATTGTTTGCAAAGATTCAAGGATATAAAAGAGAGAATATAAGAGTAAAAGAGAAAATTATGCAAATGTGCCTTGTACTAGCTTGTGGGTAGCCAAAATATCACCAGGAGAGATAGATTGGGTCTCCATAGGGCACTTATGTACACACGTCAACCGCATGAGTACGCACTACATGAGTACGCACTACTCTGTTATCTTACAGGCTACTTCATTTACTTTACATGAGTATGCACTAGTCTGTTATCTTACGGGCTACTTCATCCTTGCCTACTTTGCAACGAAAATGTAAATATTGACCTGCTGTCTACTGTACGGTAGCTACACTTGGATATGTCACAAGAATTAAGAAATTAGGATACATACAGTAGATCAGTGTAAAGTAGGCTTGGTGTTACTTAGTGAATCAGGATGCGCGTTAAATAAGAGATCTATGTGAACTGAAAAAGGATGCAGTGACTGGAATTTTGCCTTGGTTTGGATATATAGAGTGGAAGAAGATGGAAAGGGACGGAATATTTGTGTGGCTGTAAGTAAACTGAAGAACCGGTAAGGGATGCTCCACGCGGACATACGTTGACGTAACAGTGAACGTATATTGGCGAATGGCAAAATTAGATAGTACTCTTCTTTTGGAGTATCCAGTTACCTGCGCAATTCCGGAAACACTTCTGTTAGAATGTGTAATTTACAACTTTTTGAATTTTTGTTAAATATTTGCACTAAGAAAATAAATGTAGTTTTATACATTTTAAATGTATGCACTTTAAAATTGACTTGTTCTGTTATAACTTATGATAGGTACTTCCTGTCGCGCTACAACAACCCGGTGTGGTTATTGGCTTCTTCAAATTTTTTTTTCCAGTTTGCTCGTTCTATGGCTACTTTCTTCCGTGCTGATATCATACCTTCCCGAACTTCTTAAGATATTTCACTGCATTGCATACAGTCAAGCCACCTCTTTTTCGGCCCGCCCGCCCCTCGTTCTAATTTGTTGTGGAACCCATGTGGACCTTACTTTCTCCCCTCTGTTATCAGGCACGCGTTCTAGATGGCCTGCTCATCTAAGCCGTTGAGACTTCTAGTATATCACTATTCGTCGCTTAGCAAGTAACGCCGCGCGTCAAGTCAATCCAATTTATTTCAAGTAATTTTTCTCCATTTTACAGGAGAAAAAAGACACTTTGAATCTTGAATGTTATATATCCTTTTCCTACTTTTGTCCCTAGTTATTTTGTAGACTTCTTTGCTTTCATCAGTTGCATTCTGTATTGGTTTAAGACCGGATTTTTCAATTGGAGAATAAAACTGATGTTGTTACTGTCGTGTCGTATGATTTAGACAATGATAGCATGCAATTTATTGTCCATTTAAGTTTTATCTGACTATTGAAAAATTGGCCCTTAATCAGGCTTTATCCGTTTTACCTAGTGAGAGACTGCATTCTTTCTTCATTATAGCACTCCTCATTTCTTTCTTTTGTTTTATTTTGAATGTTATAGAATATTTTTGTACCTTTAAACCCCCTTTAACCCCCTTTATTTTACACACCAGAAATAATATCATGAATTAGACTTAAATATCATAGGAGATATATTTCTAAGATTTAAAGTATCCGTAAGGGTCATTACCGGCGAAAGAGCATCTAGCAACTAATTCATGTTGATGAAAGCGATGTTAAGAAACCCCACCAACACTAGCGTTTTTCGAGCGTCGTCGTCGTGCAAGCGTCCGCATAGCGTCGACGTAACGTCGACGCCGCGGTGATGTGACGCCGGCGCTGGCCGGCGTGGTTTTAGTAATTTAAAACAACTTATTTTCTACGAGTTTTTTCTTAGATGATTATTTTTTGAAATCTGCATACCGTAAATCATTGCTTGCATGGAATTATGTCTGTTCTATATAACACTTACCACACCTAGGAAAGAATACTGTTGCAATTAGAATAACCGTGATTTCTTGATATATTTGACCAGTACTTCCTTCTCTTACTGGGCTTCTCTAAAGAAGGTTGGTCGCCAGCTTCTCCATAGACCACACAATGTTTCAAAATGAAATTATTTTTCGATATCCCGTACTTTCGTAATCTATCAAACAGTTAACAGTTTTTGGTGAGCGAGTCCTTTACGCGTTATCAACGCGTATTATCACATATATGGATGCGTATTATCGTGTCCAAAGGTTACAAAGTGCCGGCGTCCTTGCGTTTGCTGAGCTTCCTGATTGCGTTCAACGCGCGTCGTCAGCGCGTTCAAAAAACGTCGTGTGCAAAGGCCCCTAAATAGGTCCCCTTTATTTTGCACACCGGAAATGGAAAATTGGTTACTAAAATTACAAAACCGAAAAGAGTTATTGTAAATTAAGACAAAATCTTATTACGTACAATAAGAAATATTCTGCATATATTTCTATGTAATTGAAGTTATTCAGGAATTGCACATTTAAAAAAAATACTGTCGTACCCACAGAACAAATCGTACCACCTATGTGCAACTGTTGTTAGAAATAGATTCAGCTTTACTGTATGTTTAAAGGTGTTTGATTTCAACTTTTCTGAACTGTAAATTTTTAATACAACATTAATCTATTCAAAGAAAGAATTTCTTGTTTAAATGCTTTCTAGATATGTCACCATTACATAAATACATCTCGAGGAAGGAAGTCTAAGGAAGCTTAACAGTTCTTACAACAACGTGCATACAGCAGGTATTTTAATGAAACAATTGTTCTAGAATCTTAAATATATTACGTGCCTATCTGTATAATTGTAAAGCGAGATAGCTCTGGTAATATTTACTTACGTTATTTATTAAATTCCATGTTAAACTGGCAAGTCGATCTTGCAAGATGCTATGACCGAGCAAATCGTATTTAACTAGTCATAACTATACCGTATTTCTTTACCGTGTATTTCTGTTATGACTAGTTAGGTAAATACTCCGTATAAGACTAGTTAAGTTCTCCGTGTAGCGCCGGATTAAGAATAGCGTCACTCCATTTCCTACCGTGGATGTCGTAGAAGGCGACTAAGGGAATTCATTGCCAGGAGACGGGCACCAGCGTCTTCTTGAGATCCCAACCACATACCGCGATCGTTAACCCCGCCTGCCAATCGTGGCGATCATGGCAAAACCCTTCATGGTTATGAAAACCACGAGGGAGGCCTGTGTCCTGCAGTGCGCGTCGAATGGCTGATGATGATGAACAGAAGTACTTTTTGTAACTTTTTTTGTAGTTAAACGAATTATCAAACATTCAAAACTTTTTAACTTGCTAAATAGGTATATCAGCAATGCAATTTTGTAGGTACATGATTCCATCATTTCAATCGAAATCTTATAATAATAATTTTGTTCGTTCGATCTAAACGAAGCTGATTTGATACTGATTTTAGATATGTTATTCATCGATAGAGCCAATAGTGATGATCGTATGTTCAGTCATCATTATCGATCAAGCAACCATGCAAATCATAAATCGAACCCTGAAAACTTTGTATGTACAAATTAATAAGTATGTGGCATATCACTGACGAAAATAACTCTACTTATGTAATGCAAAGTATTGTTGCAGTGCTTGTAGCATTGACGTGTATGTATGTAGCTAGCGCCCCCATCCCCCATTTTGGCCCTTGATGTTGATAGGAATGCCATTTAATACGTAGGTATTTAAAATCTTAACATCAAATTCGTGAGGATGGAACCAGCTAAAGCTTTCCTATTGACCTCATTCTCTTAATACTGTGGGGCCCCGCTATCTAGATACACATCAATATCGTGCATTCTTGTTCGTATAAAGTCAGCAAATCCATAACTTAATCAAATGCAAGGCAATGCGATTAAGGACAAATGTATGGTTTGCATTGACTTTTAGATAGTATTAATACCTACTTACTTAGTTTATCTAAAATTCTAACTTATTTTTACTTATTTATTATATCTACAGTCGTCAAAATGTAAGAAGCCCGCTTTGACAGCTACACAAAATTGCATTTTAGTTTGGATTTACTTGAACAAATACATAAAAAGACACATACTCTGGCATATTATTTAACGCTCGAGAGAAAAAGGAGACTGTAGCTTATATTTATTGGCGCAAATAAAAATCATAGTAAATACAGACAGATATAATTGCAGTGTATAATTAGGTATGTAATTTTTTTTTATTTGGTAATTATCATTTGTATGGGAATCGTCCCAGTTCGTTTTACGGCAGGCATGGGCGCCTTATTAATACGCGTCCGGGATCCTGAACGATTCCAATCGTCTGTCAAATTCCAACGACGTCAGGATTCAGACATGATGTGGTGCGCATGATTAAGCCCTTGAAACTGTATTACCACAGAGTAATACTTATAATAATAAGGGTAATTTATTAGTCCTCATCCTCACGCCTTAAAGTTTATGTTAAAATTATTGTTCGTTGTCGGTCATACATAACCAACACAACCAGAGGTTTTCGATGGAATTCTTTTCAGCAATAAAAAACCATTATGGGAGGGTTTATTTTATTTTTAAACTTAGGTTTTCAGGCATAAATGCTTAATGTTGGTAGGAATTTGTCTTGAGCCGCGAAATATTGACAACATCTATAATGTAAGTGATACTAAAGTACTTCATACAAACTATAATAATTTTAGGGTGTTGTTTTGATACGTGTGCCTTTAAATTATGTTTATATTCGACAGAAGCGAGCGTTGAGCGTGGCTGCGAGCATCAACTTGCTGGGTGGGTGACGCACTATCTACTTGTGATGCGCGAGAAAGAAAGTGATTCCGACCGACCGGAAGACTTTCCGCCACGCCGCACTTACACTACTCGATATCTGTGCCGAGTTGCGGCCGAGTTGGCACATTCGCTAACACTACGTCCACGCTTCAGGTGAAGTTAAGCGCGAGCGACATTAGCGCTTCCACCACGCGCGGAACGCTCATTTCATAATGGCACGGTTATGAGGCCCAGCGTGTCATAAGGTTGCTTTGGCACAGGTTTCTCGCAGCGACCTCGCATCGGGCAGTGTAACCGCGGGCTAACTCATCAAGCTGCCGCCAATTTAGCACGTAGGTACGCGTCGCCAACTCAAGGTAAACGCGAGGCTCGCCAGTTCTCCCGCGCCAGTCGACCGCTTGCTTACGTAACGCAGCTTCACAACTAGCTAATGAAGGTGTGTTCAATTTGTATCCTTGATAGTATTTACGCTTATTGAAGAAGTCGAAAACTATATACCAGTGACTGTTAAACAAGCCGAACTTGCGGTTTCAGATGTACACGGCCTGGCTTCTCGTGCTGTTGGCGACGATGGCGCCCTCTCTTGGCCGTCCGTACGATCCGGAGGACAGTGAGGTAGCGGGAATGTTGCCCCCTAGCGGTCAGTTCGAGGCCTTTTACCCGCGCGAGGCTCACGGCGTGCCCAACGGCTCCTCGAGGCCTGCTCACGGGCATGGCAGTTTCTACAAGTTCCGCAACCCAGCGCTAGTGGATGTGAAGAACGCGGCGGCTTACGGGTTTCGCTTCGATGGCGTCAGGAGGTTCAACTTCGATGAAGAGTGAGACTTATGCTTGATAATAAAGTCGGTTTTACAGAGCCACTAAAGTTGTTTAATTTTGCTTGCGAATGCAATACTTCTTTGTTGTAAAACGTCCCTGGTCGCAGCTTATACAGTCATACGACTGACCTTAATTAAGTACCTAACACTAACGATTCGGTGACTTCAGCACAGCTCGTCCGAGTACATATTAGCTTACCCGACATACGAATGCACTTTCCAATAAATTTTCCATCACAATTCAACAATGGTTTGTCGTAATTTTCCGGCCAACTTTCTAATTTTTCGTTTCCTAGAAACGTTATTCGGGTTATCACAAATAAATACGTATTAAAAAGTAACGGTCTTATTTATAAAAACACGATTCCTTAAATCACTCGTCAAATGCCCATCAAAATAGTCTATGGTAGAGATTTTACAAGGAAAAGACGTAACCACAGATTAAATAAACTGCCTCTGAGGATCGCTTTAGAGGGATCGTGTTTTTATAAATAAGAGCGTAATTTTTTGCCAAATCCAAGTCTAGCCTTTCTCTAGTGAAGCGCTTACAGACTGACGTCATTCCATTTTTATTTATGTAGACGTAAAAATGTATTTATATAGATGTAAAAAAGTATAATACATGAGCTAAACCAACAATCATAGCCATCACTGTAGTTCATTGTTCGCCATGCTCTCTGAGTGGGACGCGTATATTATTATTATTGTAGTTTCTATTGTAGAAGATGGGAGCATGTAACGGAAAAGTTGTCACCTTTCCGGCTCTGCTCCGCATGACACAAAAAGAGAAGAATAGAAGTAGAATATCAGTAATCGTCAGAATGGCTGGTTGCCTGTAGAGTTTGACTGTAAAAGTTAATCCAAAAATTACTCCTTAATTGCTTTCTATGTATAGTAAAAATTGCTACATAATTATAATATAATTTTGGAAATGAATATTTTTTTTTGTGCAGCTATTCTGATGTCAGAACGGCTGTTCAAAAAATACAATCTCTTTATTCAGCATAGAGCAATGTGAGTCTATCAACCTGTATAGTACCAATAATTGCTACGAATTAGCTTCTTTCTCGTCTTAGCTTCGTAAATACATTGGCCAATAATTTGTCATTCATTACAACTTAATCGAGGAATAAGCGCCTGGTAAAATTTTATAGCATCGTTACTTTTAAATAAATAAGAAACGGTTTCAAAATATCCGCACCAGCGATTGAACACAGAGAAACTAATAACTATTGAGTTATTGACGGTAGGTTCGTATTTTACTATGCAGCAGCCTTTCTTACTTCGTGATATAATAACGCGTGCACATTTTAAATGATACGCTGCGCTAAACGTAAAACGCCGCTATTACTTTTCATCAGGCGCTTATTCCTCAATGTTAATTGTAATGGCTGTCATTTTTTTTTTCGATGTGTTTACGAAGCTAACCCTATGATACGGGAAAGAAGAGTTATCGTAGCAGTTATTGGTACTACGCAAGTTAAGGAACTCACATTGTTTTATGCTGTATATATACAGAGATAATGTTTTTTGACCAGCCATACTGACCTCAAAATGGCTGGTCAAAATTTTTTATTCATTCCCAGAAATGTAGCATTTGTTTACGATAGATAGTAAATAGAAGCAATTAGATAGCAATTTTTGAATTAACTCTTACAGCCAAATGCTATAAGCAACCAGCCATTCTGACGATTACGAATATCAGTCTGTTAGTTTACCTACCTGTCCTGAGAATACCTATATATAAGCTCCACCGAAAAGAGTCTACTCTTAAAATGATGATGATGATGAACTTAGGGAATTTAGTATTTCTATGTTTTGAAAGAAAGAAGGAAAGAATACATTTAAATTGTAACAGAAGCACAAAGTAAACACGAAGGTACACAAACAAAATACACGAACGTCAACAAAATAAAAACAAAACAATCGTGAAGAGAACGTGTGCGGCATATACCTAGAGTGGAAGGCAGCCGGGTAGCATACAGTAATGTATGACACCCAGCCAGTGGTGGATTTACCAGTAGGCTGAGGAGGTTGGAGCCTAGGGCGGCAGATTTTAGGGGGCGGCAAATTTGGCCCAATTTTTTTTATCTTACAGAAATTTAAAAAAAAACATTATATACACAAAGAAACGAGTGACAAAAATTTTAATATTTTAGTAATGCACAGTATACTGAAAACTGACGTCCGTAATCCGTATAATAAAATAAAAGATTACTAAATGCACTGTTAAATACTTATAGGTACTTATTTTCAACTTAGTTTCAATATTAATTACAATTTAAATTTCGTAACGTAATGAGGATGTTAGAACACAAATCATAACGTTGCAATTTCAGAATAAATATGTTTGTGAACTAAACTAGCGTAGCGTAGGTATTGAATTTCAAAGGTCAGTAGGGGCGACAAAAATTGAATAGCCTACTAGCGGCAAATTTGTAAATCCGCCACTGCACCCAGCCACCCCGGACTCCAAACGCCTCAGGTACTTTTGGTCGGTCGCTCACCTACCTACTACGTAGTCTACTGGTACGGTGCGTCATCATGCTTACATCTACGTATTCTACGTCCTTATCGAGTCAAGTATGCCAGTACTGTTACATTTGATGACGCCAGGACGTTACTAAGTCCATCAGGGTGCTTGGTACCCTGATGCGAGGTCGCTTGATTGTAAAGGCCAATTCAGATAGTGCAACCCATGCGCCACTAATGCCACACATTCGGAATATAGACGAACAAAGACTAAAAGAAAGCGGCTTACCCAAGCCGCATTTCACAGACGATCTAGAACTGAATTCGTCCAAGTAAGCAAGCAAGCAGGGTCTTCCCAATAGATGCTTTTTGACACTATTTTGTAGTCTTCTAAATCATGGGTTTACCTACACGTGCGAATTAAATATACACTATTAGACATCTCGGGCGGAGGAGCTCGCATCGCGTCAAGTGGCGAGTTATGTTGGACGGCTTATAAAATAAGGGAATTGATATAGCAAGCGAGCAGGGGGCGCGGCCAGTGCGTGGTTACAAAAATGTATATACCTCTACGGAACAAAATACAATAAGCGCCCAACGCGCGCCTGCGCAAATTCTATGGAGTTCCATACATTTTTGTGCCATAGCGCCGCGGCAGCGCGAACTGTCCGCTTGCTACATCAACTCCATAAGCTGCAACCTGGCGAGCTATATACACTATACGGTTGAAATGCGACTGGTTAATAGACTAGTGTCAATAAAACAGCCATTACCGTGTTCGCTCAACGCTCATAACCGAAAATTGTGCTTTCGTGGATGGCCTACCTATTTGTACAGGACCAGTCACTATCTACCCGTATATTGATTGATTGAAATATTACGTATGCATTTGTGTGACGTAGAGACTATGGGAAATTGAGTCACATGTTTCTAAAGTGCCAACCGAGGACTGGGCGCAAAAGCATAAGAACCACCAATACGGCTATAGGTACAATTTTAAAATATCGGAGGAGCCATTAGAATTTTTTTACAGGAGATCCACAAAATTCTCATATACTAAAAATATCACTAGTTCTACCTACTAAACAGGTGGTAGAAGTAGTAGTGATATTTTTTTCGCTCTAGTACAGTCAACTGAACTAGTGAGAATAGTTTTTGTCATTTGTTCAGTTGACTTAACTAGTAAAAATTGTTTTTTACTAGTTCAGTTGACTACTTTTTGATAAAGAAAGAAGAAGTTATATGATAAGTGATAAAGAAGTTTCGCCTTATCGCGCGACATGTGTAGCTCTGTTTGGGTAGACCTTTAAAGATTTTGAAGCTATCCCATTTCGGTCTCGTTATCTTACTTTGGTCTGGTGTTGTCGGAGGATCCACCGACCAGAAGGAGGGCCTACAATATATATCAGGAACCAATCTTAACGCCCTGGCGGCCTATATTAGGAACCAGTCTTAACATCCATAAGCGTACAAAGAAGAACGCGGATTTCCATAAATTTTTCCACAATTAAAAAAAAATAAAAATGTTTGTGACGACTAATTTCACTTAAAAATAAAGGTTTTGTGAAATTATAGGAGATCTATAATTTTACAAAATGGATAAAAAAATGAATAAATCTAAACTGTTTATATAAAAAGTAAAAAAAGAAATACATTATTAATCTAGCACACACACATTTATAAGCTGAAGAGCCATTGGCTGAATTATGTCGTAACTTATGTACTACAGTTACAGTGCGGTTCATCGCGTAACTCACCGTGCATCAGGATTATCGAGTTGCGTCAATTATAGGTACCTAAGTACATTGCGGTGATTTCATGATAGGGCCTCAGGGATACGAGTATACAACTATGGTCAAGGACTGATGTGACTCAGATTACTCCTCTACAATTATTTAAACCTTATCAGCTACCAATAAGCATGCACGTCATCCCAGATAGCCTAGAGAGGCATTCATCATAAATAATCCCCAGATAGGAAGCAGAAACCTCTTCCATTACCTACTATCATCTTAATATTGTTACGTTACAGAGTAAAAAAGAGATTTGTTCCATTTGTGATTATTACCTAATACAAATATTTTCAAAACTTCCCATGATGTTGTTAGGGTTCCGTAGTCCGACAAGGAACCCTTCTAATTTCGCCATGTCCGTCCGTCCGCGGCCTAGCGCAAATATCGGTAGTAATAGAAAGCTGTAATTTGGTATGTGTATACCTATTTATCACGCCGACAAAGTTGAAGAATAACATGTTGGAAATTTTTTTTTACTGTACCTCCCTTAGCATGAAAAGTGGCGATGATTTTTTTTCTCGTCATCATGTGGGGCGTTGTTGGATTGGTCGTTGAAAAATATTGGGGGTGTAAAAGACTATTTTTTGAGTTAGCGTTCCGTTTGCGAAATATTAAGCTTCAAAGCGCAAATTTTTGTCCGAGTAGGGCTTCCCCCTCCCCTCTCCTGGCTAAACGGTTGATTATAAACAATTTAGGGTAGTAGTACATATACTGAACTTAGAAGGAAAAGTATCACGGCTAAGTAGGCTTTACTAGTTAAGCAATAATAGGCAACCAACTTATAAAAGTAAAATTTCGTACAACTTCTATTAAAAATTACTTCGACTAACTTGTTAGTTCTGTAAAGCAGATAAAAAACACTCTTTCTACGGAACCCTACACTGCGCGTGGCCCGACACGCACTTGGCCGGTTTTTTTATAATCTGCATGTCACCGTTATGTCCCAGTCTCTTCTCCTATTACAATTTGTTTTAACATGTTTAGTAAGGTGCAATGGCCTGTCTTTCGATAGAAAGAAAGAAAGACATTTACTATACCAACAAGACACATTACAGAAACAAAATAAACAGTGGTATTAAATGTCCCGTGCATCACCGCTCGACCCGACGATAACAATAAATCAGTGAAATTAGAATGTGGTTCGTATTCGGGCATCCGATCAACTCTTGAAGTTTATCTCCGTCGTAAAACACTTTGTAACCTGACCAACTGACCACATCTTCGATCTCAGGCGCGTACTGCGCTGCTACACGATTCAGTCAATATTACAAACAACGAGTCTCGACCTAATTAATTATCGAGATGTAATTAAAATGTAAACGAAGATGGAGCGTAACAAACAGCGGCGGATAATTAACCCGGGTTACGTTTTTAGGGTTTCGTTGTGCGACAGAAAACTCTTGGCAGCAGGTTGTAGACTTGTAGGTGAAGTTTTTTTAATGTTTATTTTTTTCTATTTCTGGAGTTCTCGTTAGTTACATATCCTGTAATACAATTTGTTCGTATTGGATAGTGGGATAATCTTCGTTCTCCAATGCCTTCTCAAATCCGAAAACCGTTTCTCATTCAGTAGCTATATCAAAACACTTCCAATACCTACCTATTAGCTGAAGTTTCAAATAAGTACTTAATTATATGGTGGGTTTTAATCCCGGCATGTACCGACGGCTTTGTTTTCTAAGCTACGTACATTTGTGAAATTAGAGTAGCAAGAACTGTGAAGGATAACATCGCGAAGAAACCCTACGTATTCACATACCTCAGCACTTGCTACGTACAATGGCCGAACTATGAGGCTAAGTGCGGAAATCTCCAGTCAAACTAGCTCGTACCTTTTGCTTCTACAATTGAAATAGGTAAATATAAGCGGCAGCGTGGTAGGATGCCGAAGTAAGCCCCATTTACTGACCATCCCTGTAAACTTATGTGATAACTGCACAACTTCGTTATGTCTGTGAAAATTCGCGTTTCAAACAATAAAAAGTTACGATACCCATTAAGCAATCGTTCATTGCGCTCTTGGCCGACAATTTTTTCAGTGGTTCTATGTGTATTCGGGCGTATTGAACCAACGTCTCCACACCTATTTAGAGTTTATGCATGGCGGAGCGGAACAGCGGCCGGGCTAATAGACACGTCCTGCGGCGGCGCGGCCGGCGTCGTCCATCCGACAGATTCCGGCACAACCCCGGTCAAACCCCAAAAAAGTGTGAAATTATCTTAAGTGCCCGCTCCACGACACTCCCTCATAAAATCGAGCCAGCCTAACGGTTCGTTCTAAGTAAAGATAGAGGTGTAGATAAGTTAATAAGATTACTATTAAATCTGAGGCGGGGGTCGGGGACCGGCTTTTTTGGAACGGAATGTTTCCGTAACCGTGTATAAAAAACGAGTGGTCCCTTGGGAGCGGTCATTCCTCGTCTGGAGTGGGTGCGCGCGTTTGGTCTGCTGCCTCACCGTCCTAGCACCCACAGGGACTGCTATTATCTACTCTAGTGCGATGTATCCGGACACACACTCAATGGTGAGTAGCATCAACGTTTGTTTGGTACGTGTTTCTGCATTGCGTTAGGATGTGCTGATTTTCTCTTGCGAATTTATTTATTTATTTCTTTGCCTGTTTTTTCTGAGATACCGTTTTGCTTAAAATTAGGACGGCATGAACAAACTTCCGTAATAACATTAGATATTTTTCGTAGTCATTTCCAATAAAATGTTTTGTACCTTATTAGGTACCAAATAGCGTTTGTCTTGTGAACAGCGATGATCTATTAATAAATCAATTGAGCGGGTCATCGTAAGATGAATCAACGTTTCGATACCTAGTCGAATCTAGGCATAGACATTTCTTCTCTTATTTATAATCTTACATTATTTTTAATAAATAAAAAAATATATTTGTTCACTTTCTATTAAGGTAAAGCTTAATAGATTTAATAAATTTTGCACTACTTGGGAATAGGCGTGTTTTTGATATCAGCAAAATTGAAAATTACACATAAATTTACTTTTTATTAGTCATATTCAGAAAGTAGGTCTGAACTTGCCTGAGGAACGGGTTGAAAGTGATTCACTGCTAAACTTTTACAGTAATACTTTTTAACTGACAGCTGTCAAATTATTTCAAAAAATTGTTCTATTTTCACATTTCTGTTGAACCATGTTCCAACTTTCTACACAGCAATTTCAAACAATTTCAGCGCAATGTAAAATTGAAATAACATAAAGTTAATTATTAAATAAAGAACATATTTTTAAAATGACTTTATATAATTTACTTTCACCTATTTCCTTAAAATAGCATAGATTTGGGCAAAATATTTACCATTTCATCCAAGTGGCAGGAATGGATGCAAGCCGCTACCGACCGGTCTTTTTGGAAATCCATGAAGGAGGGATATGTCCAGCAGTGGACTTCTTGTGGCTGAATGATGATTTACCATTTTTTCAATGATGAAAATGAAAAATAATTCGTAATTGCTAGCCGGCCACAAAAAAAATAGCAAAATAGTTGTAGAGGTTTGTTTATACTTCCGTATAGCAGAGAAACGCATTTCGTATTTCTTTCATCGGTTTTAGGGTTCCATAGTCCGACAAAGAACCCTCATAGTTTCACCATGTCTGTCTGTCTGTCTGTCTATCTGTCTGTCCGCGGCCTAGCGCAAAGACCAGTGGTACTATAGAAAGCTGTAATTTGGCACATATTTATCACGCCGACAAAGTTAAAGAATAAAATGTTGGATTTTTTTTTTTTACTATACCTCCCCTAACATGAAAAGTGGGGACGATTTCTTTTTTCTCGTCTACCTCATAATGTAGGGCATCGTTGGATTGGTCGTTAAAAATATTGTGGGTGTAGGAAGAACATTGTTGATTTAGTTTTCCGTTTGAGAAATACTAAGCTTTAAAGCGCAAGTATCACGGCTAAGTAGGGTTTACTAATTAACGTGTAATAGGCAACCAACTTATAAATGTAAAATTTTGTACAAATTCCATTGAAAATGACTTCGATGAAGTTGTTAGTTCTTTAAAGCAAATAAAAAAAACCCTCTTTCTAATGAAAAGTACAGTGTTTATCTCGGGCTAAAGACTTCTTTAGTCTTTCGAACTATTGGCGCCCGAGAGCGTAGCCAAACCCTATCTCGGGACTAAATAAGTTACTTTCAGCTCTAAGGTAAAAATGTACTATTATTACCCAGTAAGTATTTTTTATGACTTCGTTGGAATATTAAAAAAGGAAAATACTTTTTATATGATGATGGGGAGCGGACTTCTATTAACGATTAGACACGACCCGGATCAAATCATCCGGGAATGCTCTGAGGGTCTCATGATCACTTATGACTTATGTCGGAAGACAAGGATGTCTGGTATTTAAATAATGTTAACAGGAAAGATTGTATCAAGTGTTGTGTAAGTTTAAGTTGAAAACTCTGTTAATTAAGCAAACCTGTTTTGAAAAGAATAAATGGGGAGTTTCTTTGCTAGCTTCTTCTCCGCATAATCTATTAATTGTGAAACTAACAGCTTAGACGTTCATCAAGTAATCATTTTGTTTTTATAGTGAATAAAAATTTTTGACTTTGACTTTGACTTAATTACTGAAGAAAAGAAAATAATACGAAAAAATACACGACGATCAACCGGCTATGCTCTACAAAATCTTATGTTAATAGTTGTTCATTTCTGTATGAAGTAATTATTATTAGACGTTATGTATTGTATTACTTTTCTTTTATTTTTTTTTTATTTAGGAGATCTCATATGTGTTTTGAAACTCGGTTCATCAATCTTGCTTGTTATCGCGGTTGGGGTGGATGAGTGATCCTTCGTTTCAAATCACCTCGGGTGGTTAAGTGGTTAACGAACAAACAAACTGAACGGTTAAATTACTTTTATCTTCAACATCTCTACACGCAAGTGCATCAACTGGAAACGATTAAAATTGGATTTATCATGAACTAGTTTTTGCCTATTTGTTCTGTAAGTTGCCGCTCTCTGGTGTACTCTGTTTTAATTTGTGTGAAAGTAAATAACCATTTGCTTTGCCGGGTTCAGAAAAATAAACGCAGATGAATCGCTGAAAATAAACACATGAAGACATTATTAAAGACGCCTATAACTTACCTTTAATTACATTTTAGATAAACTTTGGTGAAAGATACTATGACCAGATTTTATATTATCGTAATGGCCGAGAGGCGAGCTGGAAGAAAGGTTGGTTTTCAATTAACAATTTTGAAAACGACTAAGTATTTGGAATCTTAACAGATAGATATAAATATAATATAACACATATAAATTGAAGTTTTATTGTATATATTTTCTTATACCAATAACTATTTACATTTACATTTACAAACATATATAAATTATATTAAAAGTCACTTAATTGTCTATAGGGTGACTCCGAATTAGTTGACCGTTTTTAAGGGTATAGGCTACAAACCTCACACGGCGCTAGTTTTGAGACAAATGTTACAAACAAATTTTGTATACCCTAATTTACTGGAATATATCGATATCAGGGCGAAAAGTATTAAAATACTAATAAACCATGGTTTAAGCGTGTTATGGTCGGCGCCGGCCAACTCACTTGTGTTTTTACCTTTTTTATGACTGTTAGACGATTCAATATAATAGAAAATATTTTTGTTGTACCTACTATAACTTTTAATTTGAATTTATAGTTTCGGGCAAAGGACGGAAAATCACGAATTTTAACAAATAAATTAAACCTTTGATAATACTGTTAATCATCGTAAAAAGAAAATTCCCTGAAAATATTGCTAACAAACGAGTACTTTATGTATGATTTTCTTAAACGTTTCAATATTTAGTTGCTGCGCGTGTTTTTCTTGTAATTTTCTAGATTATTCTATAGGTATTATTGATTTTAATCTGTAGAATTTCTAAAGGACCCGATCGGACCACCAAAACAATCGTTTTTAATTATCGTTGTTAATTCTTTATTGCACAAAAACAGTGTATTAGTTAAAGTCATAGGCCGACTTGCACCACTTTATTAAAAATGTCTTAAACAGCATTTAACTAAAATTTTCATACAAAAGTCTATTTAAATGGCGATTTAAGTGACATTTTAGAAGTGGTGCAAGTCGGCCTTAATCTAACAGGCTAAACAGTCATTTAAACATAGACATTACTTATTTATTTATTTATTATTTATTTAAGGAGAAAAAACAGAATTGACAAACTTATAGGATAAAAAATATTAGAGTCAATATAGTACGTTTTGCCAATTCCTCAGCATTTCCCACAGATAGGTAATACTTCACATAATAAATAAGTAAGCACAATACAGGATTCTAGATTTAGTTCTAAGATTAAAATAAACAAACAATAAAGCAACTGTTTTAGAAAGAGATACATACACAATTGACATAGAATCTTCATGGTTTGAGGTTTTCGAATGACTTTTTTCAAATGGTTTCTATGATGTTCTTTTTTTAAAAAATGTGAAACATTTGAATATCGACTTTCAATTGTTTTTGTTATTCAATTTAGACAAGAAAGATGGATACTGCGAAAATTCGAGTGATAATGAGGCACCCATTTTTCGTATTTTTTTATTTTATTGATTTGACGCAAGTGAGTCAATATTGTGGGTAAGGTAACGTTAAACCATGCCGCTAATTCCTGGGTAGTTTGACTAGGGTCGGCTTCCACTATCTCTCTTAATTCATCGTTATTCACCTGTGTGGGCGGTCTACGTCGTGGCTCGTTCTTTAAGTCGAAATTTCCATCACGAAAGCGTTTAAACCAAAATCGCACGGTGCGTTCATTAGTAGACCCCTCTCCAAACGCAGCATTGATATTGCGGGCTGTTTCTGCCGCGTTAGTTCCGCGTCGGAACTCGTATTCAAAAATCACTCGAATTTTCGCAGTATCCATCTTTTTTGTCTAAATTGAATAACAAAAACAATTGAAAGTCGATATTCAAATGTTTCACATTTTTTAAAAAAAGAACATCATAGAAACCATTTGAAAAAAGTTTCATTCGAAAACCTCAAACCATGAAGATTCTATGTCAATTCAAAGAACCTATTGCAATAAAACGGCAATTTCATACTTTAACCCCTATTATTATACATTGGAAGAAGTAAACGCATGTATTATCATCCAATTTTTTTCTCAGATCAGGCTGGCGTTAGGCCTCGCGCTCATCGTGTCATCAGAGGGTTTCTTCTTCAAATGGGGATCAGACAACACGTAGGTACCTTTTGACTAACTTTTAGTAATAATATTAGCATGTAGTCACCTACTTAGGTACTTACCTGATTTGCTCAGCGCGATTAAGACTGCCAATCTCACACCATTATTTTGCTCGCGACTACCCTGATAGGAATGCCTCAAATATGTGTTTTGGAGAGTTCAGCTGACTTAAAGATTTTCTTTTCTGCTTGTTGTTTTATTTTGTTTTCTTTTTTTCTAGTGGTGTATATCTATCTATCCTATTTTACAGTATTTCATTTATGGAATGATATTTAAAAAAATCTTGTAAAGTTGCATCAGTATGAAATTTCTTTTGCCGTCGTTTGTTTTTGCTCTATTTGTATTTTTTTTCTCTGGTGACAGTAAAGAGTTTCAATTTAACCTACTGTAATCTAACCCACACATTCCTATTTATAAAAAGATCCGCTTACTTTCCACCCTTCATTGTTGCAGGCGGCAGGCGATAGCGCAGAAGGCCTGGATGCAGGTCCCGCCAAACATGTCGCCTTCCTACCGATATTACTCGTACAACCCTTATGAACAGCGCAAAACGTACCAACAGCAATACCAAGCGGAGATTCCGCAGTACCAACAACAGAGCATGACATCGATCCCCATCAGCGTCCCCGCGGGGGCCAGCCTGACACCAGTCTCCCTTCAACACGTGCAGCTCGTACCCTGCATGTGCCCGGTAGCCCCAGAAGAAGCCGATAAGCTGCAGGAACAAGTCGGCCCGGGCCCCTACTTAGCCCAATCCTACACACCCACCGCGACCTACTCTATTCCACAACAGTCCTCTGACACTAAAACTACGGTCAAACAGCAGTAGGCTTTATATCGGTCGCAATTATGTGCGATATAAATGTTTGATTTTTATAACATCGTTTTGTATCGTCGGTGATTTGTGTTGTACTTTACTTATTTAACTTATTGAATTTCGCTGTCCTATTTATATTATAATGTTTAAAATAAGAAAGACTGATAGTGTTAAGGGCATTAAAATTTAATCACAATTAAATAATTAATATGAGTGTTTTTTTCAAAAATCTTCTAGTCTAGTTTATGTTCAGCGAGCGCGTTCATGTCTTTTGTTCGCGAAATGTTTCGAGCCGTGTTTTGTTAGGTTCTCGTTCGTAAGCAATAAATATTTGTAATGAAAGGTATATTCCCGTTAGATAGAAGTATCTAGGTGCTGATTAATTTATTTGTTCAGTGTTTTGTTTGTTTTGACGTGAGGCGCCATTCTTGCACGAGCGGCCGTGCACCCCCCTTGCCCCCTCCCTCCGCTTGCTCGGACCGCACCTCGGAAGTGCTATTATGCAAACACTTTCATTGTGATATCACTCGATCGAAACACTGTTTGATTCGTAATCAATGCCGCCAACAATGGAACTAATTTCTTACAGTTGTTACTGGAAATGTCATGAAACAAAGATTATTATTAGTGAAAAGAGAGTAGCAGCCTATTTTGTTAGTTACATTACACGAATTTACTTTACCATTCCAAGATTTAGTGTTTGTGTTAAACACGAAAAACATCCAGATTGAGTCTAGTGGTATTAATAGAGCCTCCCACGTCCACCTGTTTTGTTATACAAAGTTTTATGTCACGTCACACGGGAACGACGGGAACGGCATAAAAAGTATTCTATGGCCTTCTCCCAGTTCTTAGCTACCTCCCTACCAATTTTCAGCCAAATCGGTTCAGCCGTTCTTGAGTTATAAATAGTGTAACTAACACGACTTTCTTTTATATAGATTTATGTGTGGTAATAAATAGGAAACGAACTCAATAATAATTTGACTCACCAAAATTTCGACAAGAAATAACAAAATACAAGGTACTTAAAATACAATTGTACTTTATAACAGCAGAGAGTCGTGAAAAGGTTTTCATGTAATATGTGGATAACCACAGAAGACAGAAAATCTATATTATTTCGGTATTTTTCAAAATTGAAAACACTTTAAAACCAATTACTTACTGCTACCATTTAGGCTCTGTTATACATATTTTACAAAATATCATAAAACATGAGAATGTTAATTGTCCTAAAAATGAGGTGCACAGAATTCAGAAATAAGCCTGGACCCAATACGGAGAAATGCATGCTGTGCCCCAGAAAACCAAGAATTCTTTAATGTAGCGCGACCTTGCTTTCTTGGGTTAAAGGTGGCTTAATTTTTAAGCAGTTTACCATTGTACATACAGAGGGGTAGGCAGAGACCAGGGACTGCCACTTGCCACGATCCTGACAGATCACTTTCGCTTCCTCAACATTCATTAGTCGTTTCATGCACGCACGTCTGTATCGGGTACTTTTTATCTTGACCTTTGCTAATCATCATCATCATCATCAGACATTTGACGCCCACTGCACATAGGACATAGGTTTTCATAACCATGAGGGGTTTTGCCATAATCGCCACGCTTAGCAGGCGAGTTGGCGATCGCAGTATGCGGTTGGAATCTCAGGAATACGCTTCTGCCCGTCTCCTGGTAATTTATTTCCTTTGCTAATACATCCCCTATTTGGTCGAAGTATGTCCGCCTGGGTCGTCCCTTACCGGCCCTTCCACCAACATTCACTCGACATATTTGTTTCGTCAATCTTTCTTCCTTCATCCTCTCCACATGTCCAAACCAATGCAACATTCCTTTCTCAATTCTAGTCACTACATCCCCTTTCAGTCCACAACGTTTTCTAATCAAACTATTGCGTATCCTGTCATTCAAAGTAATACAAGACATACTTTTCAAGGATCTGATTTCTACTGTATTAATCCTACTTTGTTGCTTCTTTTGCCATACCCACGTTTCGCTACCATACATAAGTGTTGGGACCAGAAAGTGCAAGGCACCGTTTACACAATTTCCCGCGTTTACTCTTCTTTCTATATCACCTGCACACTTTCCATCCCTCGTAAAGAGGCTCCCAAAATAGACAAATTCTTTCACTTGTTCCACCCTTTCACCTGTAGTCCTTATTACCTGCACTCAGTCATTTCATCGTCTTTTTCGACTACTTTCGTCTTACTCACATTAATGTTCATTCCTTTCTTTTTAAATGCCTCATCCATCAAAAGAAAGGGATAAATAATTTGGTATTTGACATCATCAACAATAAATTATTTCATATGCTCGATTAAAACAAAAATTACAAAATATCTCGGAAATTTATCTCTTTTAGTCAATAACTAGTTATTACAATTTTTAAATAGATTAAACATAAAAAGAGTGCTCTGAAATGTGACGTCATAAGACAATATTTTCATACAAAATTCTGTTTTAAAAGTAACTCATTATACTTATAGTGATATAGACCAATTAAATTTATATACATAAGGAGGAAATTACACATTGTTATTCTAAAGACTAAGATAGTGTTACTGAACTCGCTGAAAACGCTGACTGACGATGCCTGACGAATGTATAGTGGTAGCGCGTCCCACAGACGCACCGCTGTCACAGTAACAGAACCGGAATAGCCTGCCGTACTATGTTCTTGGATTTCAAGATGTAGATCTTTACGTGAGCGCTGAAGACCATGCGCGCCACGTGGTGGGACTTAATGTTTGCGTAGATAATGGGGGGAGGAGGGGTCGTGAAGGACGTCATAAAGGAGCGTCCAGATGTGGGCATTTGAGGACATCTAGATTTTTTTCCAATATGTTTTAGAAGGCTTTTTTAAAAACTTGCATGCTCTCCAAGTAGATGAACATCCAAACTATATGTGATATTTTTGCAGAATTCTATTTAAGTGTTTAGGCAGTGATTTAAGTGGGGCCGTTGACAATCTCACCCATGAAGAAATGCTCACATGACACTTAATAAAATAATAAAGAAAAATTTCGATTCGGGCTGCAAGCAAAAAAAAAATTAACCAGTGTCCACCAAACCGGAAGTACGTCATGCAGAGAAGTACGTCACAACTGAGATCCTACGAGCGGTCAGTTTCTAGTGATACCATGACCATGATACAAGTACTCTTTAAATAAACAAAACTAAAAACACTCCTAATATATGAAATCCACTTTTACGCTACTTAAATCTAGTGTAATATGAAATGAATAATATAGTAAATTTCATTTTAGTTTTAATACTGCATGCTACTCGAAAGTTGCTGTACCCTAAGTGGGCATCATGTATGAGACAAACCTTAAATAGTATGTAACAACTACATGGTCACAATAAAGTTACGAAAGTTAATCTATGCAAAACTAAAATATATATTTGTTATAACTGTTTGTATTTTTTTACGGAATACCTAAATCAAGATCTTGGCATTTTTAGGGTTTCGTAGTCCGACAACGAACCCTTATAGTTTCGCCATGTCCGTCTGTCGGTCTCTCTGTCTGTCTGTCTGTCCGTCCTCGGCCTAGCGCAAAGACCGGTGGTACTAGGAAGCTGTAATTTGGTATGTGTATACATATTTATCACGCCGACAACATTAAAGAATAAAATGTTGGAAAAAAAATTACTGTATCTCCCCTAACATGAAAAGTGGGGATGATTTTTTTTTTCTCGTCTACCCCACCACGTGGGACATCGTTGGATGTAAAAATTGTTGTGGGCGTAAAAACACCATTTTTTATTTAAATTTCCGTTTGCGAAATATTAATGTGATTGATATTGATTTAATGCGCAAATCTTTGTTCGTGTAGGGCGTCCTCCCACCCCCCTCTCCGTGCTAAACGGTTGATTGTAGAAACGTAAAAAAAATCAGGTAAGTAGTACTGATAATGAACTTAAAGGGATCACGGCTAAGTAGGCTTTACTAGTTATCGAGTAATAGGCAACCAACTTATAAAGCAGTTAAAAAACCTTTTTTTACGGAACCCTACATTGCGCGTGGCCCGACACGCACTTGGCCGGTTTTTTATTAAAGAATATTAAACATACTTTCATTCACATGTGAAACGATCTTTACCAAAAATCCATTCAAATCCACGCATCTAAATAATATTACATTTTCCCGCTCATTTCAAAAAACTTGTTTTTTCTTTTCGCCGTATCAATACCAAGGAGGTCAAAAACATTATTTCTAACCAAGGATGTTGGGTAAAACGTTCTTGTTTCTAACAAATTATGAAGAGCTAGCACGAAAACAATAAGGTAACGTAAATCAGGATTCTTATGCAACCTCGTTTTAAAAGTATCTGAGCTCTTGACACGTGCTGGACACCACAAATCAGAAATTTTTATTTGAGGTGTACATGACAGGTTGGGATTTTTAGTTTGCGTTAAAAATCTCTAGTTTGTGATTTATAGATTTATTTTACCCTTAGGTATATGGTGGCACCTGTGATAATCGTACCTGTTACAGTCTTTTAATAACTTCATAATTACACCAGCGTCATGCGGTTCCAAAGCAAACGAAGCGCACTCCCAAATACGGAACTCCTAGCTCACTTGGATGAATTACCAGATCTGTACCAGCCCGTCAACCTGGAGAGCCAGCATGAGAAGAACAAGAAGCTAGCACTCGCCCGGCTCAACCTAATCCTAAAGCGCGCGACGCGCAAGCAGCTGCAGGAAATTAACTCGGAAAACCTACTTACATGCTCTCTCGCGCTGCTTTACTACTACGGTATGCGCATTAAACTAGGCTTACCCAACAATTTCAACTTTAACTTTTGCCCCAAGAAAAAGTTTGCCAAAGTGGAGATCAGTTTTCATCGGACTCTGGAAGTGCTGCTGCCTGAGCAAAGTGAGAGTGTGATCAAGCTGTCGCTTCAGTTTTTTACGGAGTTGGAGATGTGGCCGCACGAAGACTTCATTCGGCAGCTGCTGGAGGTCATCATGTACTACTCGGGCAGCGGCACGCGGCTCTTCAACCTGATACTGACGGACCTGCACTGCGTGCTACGCGGCGACGTACGTATGGCGCGCCATCGCATGCGGGTGCTCTATGATCTGCTCAATAGCCAGTACTGGGTCATACAGAAGCAACGCTTGCTGCCTTTCATCACGCGCCTGCTTGATTTCTTCTCGCTGAGTCTGAACAAGGGGGACACGAGGATTACCGGCTTTCGGTGCTTGAGGAAGGGGTTCGTGCTATGTCTAAAGCGCACCTTTGAGCGAGTGGAGAACTGCTACCGACTGACAATTATTATAACGATGCTAAACTGGCTGTCGATGGTGACAATGAACGATGACGAGCTTTTCGAGTTCGCGGAGCTGTTGGTGTATGCGGCGGAGCTGTACCACGTAGTGCTGTACAACGACGCGCTAGGTGAATGCCTCCTGGATCACGTATTGACAAACCTGGTGGGCTCCTCCCACCAGCTATACAGCCTCATCGGATGTCGCCTATTGCAGCGGCTCTTTGACCGTCAGCGCAACGTGCACTACCTTATCTCACCGGCTATATATTATGAGTTCTCACAGGTTAGTACAGTCTACCCGATTCTGTAATTTTTTTTTTGTTTTCGCAAGAAATAGGTATTTTAGTGGAAATTATAAACTGAAACTCGACACTGGCTATCATCGTAACTAACTTTTTATCTTTTCGCTACGACCAAAATTTGCTGAAACGGTAAAGCTGGTTGCTATTTTTAACCGACTTCAAAAAAGGAAGAGGTTATCAATTCGACGCGTATATATATATATATTTTTCAGACCTCTATATTTCTATTAGCTCTCTTACAACTCTCACTTTGTAGAGCCTTTGATGGATAAATAATTTCAGACCACTCAGACACTCTAGCGCCCATAGTCAGAAGTATTCGTAGTTGGAGTAGTGAAGTAGGTTGAGCCGCAGAGCAGCCTAGTTCACCTAATCTAGAAAGAATGCCCATTACTTGCGAGGCGAATGTTGTCAACTAAATAGTATCCGTCTATTGGTAGCGCCTCAATGTCAATTCCAGGCGAGCGGCATCAACGTAGGCGAGTACGATAGCAGTGACAAATCGTTCATCAGCAACTATCGGGAGCGCCTCCACGACGCGATACTGAAGGCGATGATACTGCACTGCGCCAATATTACCAACGTGAAGGCCCTCATGGCGCTCGTCAGCTGTCTGGTGCTGGAGGTGCCGTGCGGCCTTACCGCCTCCGCCGCTGCTTGCTTGCTCATGGCCATTCAGGTTAGCAGCTAAAAATACTAAGTGCTCGAGGGTTATTATTAGGTAAAGATCTAATTACCTTAATTTCCGACGCTTTGGCGACGTTGCAGCTGCCGTGGTCACGGGTAGACTGAAGGGTTAGATAGCACGACGCTCACTATAGCATATTGTCACTTTTATTATTTTTCAATACATTCAGTAGTACAATGCCAAGCTATTACAAATCTTCGTAAGTGAGTTTGCAGTATGGCTAAAATAGCACAAAGCCTATTGGTATAAAAGATTTTTTTAGTCGCACGTTGCTCACTTTTACTGTCTGCAATACTTTACTGTTCCGTGTGGCGCCGGATTAAGAATAACGTCACTCCATTTCCTTCCGTGGATGTCGTAGAAGGCGACTAAGGAAACCAATTACCCGGAGACGGGCAGCAGCGTCTTCCTGAGATTCCAACCGCACACTGCGATCGCCAACCCACCTGCCAAGCGTGGCGATTATGGCAAAACCCCTCATGGTTATGAAAACCACGAAGGAGGCCTATGTCGTGCAGTGGGCGTCAAATGGCTGATGATGATGATCATGATGATGAATACTTTAAATGCTCCACGCATTGTACATTGCCATCGATTTGTACAGTCAAGAACAAGAAACTAAACCTTTTTATAATTATTAAAGTTTACGTGGTGCGATCTAATGTAGGTATAGAGAGTTGCAAAAGTTGTCATTGTGCTATCGATTGTATTGAAATTAAATAAAAGTAACAAAGTGCGATAATGGGCATCATGCTAACCGAATGAAGTGGCGAGTAGTCACAATCGTAACATAACTATGTATTAAAAACTAAGATAAGAATATTTTTTATTGTGCACCAGAAAAAAAAACAAACACGAAATATTGGCGGCACAGCATAATTAGCAGCCTTATCGCTAGACCAAATTTGCGAGACAAAACTCATGCAAGCGTTTGTGGAGAAAAGATAACTTTTTCTGGAGATCTAGCAGATATATGTCGCGATTATTTATTTTTATTACAATTTATTGCTCATGAAAACTCTATACAGGAAAGGTAATATTAATCTATGTTACTATCCATTAGCTGTCAGGATGGTAAAGGTGCTGGGCAAGCCTAATCCATCTAAAACAACAATGTCCCAGGCACTGCACGTCCGAGTGGTCCCTTCACCTATCTAGTGGAGTTGAAGGTATAAACGCTGGACGCTGTATAAATCATCTCATTACGTAGATGCAAATGCAAAGTTTATCTATTACATTAGTAAGTATATTGTTCAACGAAAAATGTTTCGACGTCATGCGACCAAAGAAAAATAACCCAAAATAAATAATTTTACAGAAACTGTAAAACTCTCAGTTTTTCGAAGGGGTTGTTGCTGCTCCTCCAGTCAATGGTCCCGAACTAAATTAATTACATTTTTGCTAAAAACTTACGGTGTTCTTTATAAAAGCACGATTGGAATAGTTTAATATCTAATATATAAAAATCTCGTGTTACATTGTTTGTTATCGAACTCCCCCGAAACGGCTTCACCGATTTTTATGATTTTTTTTTGTGTATATTTGGTAGGTCTGAGAATAGTTCGTAGGTTAATTAATATGGCAGAGCAATATGACCGAGTCGTCTAGTTGTAGTATATATATTTGACTGCCTCGTTGGTATAGCCGTTAAGGCGCTTAGCTAACAAAACAGAGGTCGTGGGTTCGATTCCCACTGGGGGCCGCCGTACATTTGTACAAATGGTCTCAGTCTGGGTGTATTTTCATGTTTGTGGCGTCCCTGTCTGGTTACCATAGCACAGAGTATCCTAGTTTGGGACCAGTACAAGTGATTGTATTGTTTGGGAGTTATTATTAATATTATTATATACTGCTCAAAACAATTAGGGGAATAAGATTTCAAAGTGGAGTCAAACTTTTGGCTTAGGTTTCTAATTATAACTGGCCACTCAATATTAAAGTGCTATTCTTTATAATTTAATTACATGTAGTTTTTAGATTTTTCCCTGTATTTGTAGTATAAGACAATATTACTTGCCAGACATAGTTCTAGGTCAAGGAAAGTACCCTACAAATTTGGATTCTCTTGAGTGTCGAAATATACGTTTATTGCGACATAAACGGCCGTATCTTTTTTTACGTTAACTTAGAAGTTTATTTTTTTCACAGTTTCCAGGGACTGTAGACCTGAGTATAATATGGTTGTAATTTCAACTCGATACATTCTTGCGTTCCCGAGGTAAACGGTCTTGACAGACAGACGGACGGACGGACAGACAAAGAGATTCTATAAGGATTCCGTTTTTTCCTTTTGAGCTAGGGAACCCTAAAAATAAAGAACTTTTTAAAAATCTTATTCCCCTAATTGTTATGAGCAGTATAATGATAAAAATCTCTTTCCTTTGATATCCCACTTGAAGCAACAGCAAAATAAAAAAATCAAAATAAAAACATCAAAGACTTGTGTAACATCTATATGATATTGGTTTTGTTCGGATAAAATATATCCTATATCACCCGAATCTCTTATCTTCTGTTAACAGCTGTCACTTGGCCAAAGTGCATGGTAAACAACTAAGTGACCGCTATTAACAGTAGGTTAATAGACTGTTAGTGTCTGTACGAGAAACCGAGGGTAAGTGCGGAAATCTCTGGTCTAACAATGCTAACAATCTATAAATTAGCTTGCCAGAAACAAAACAACAAAATCAAAATTAAGGATAAGATAAAGATAAAAACTATAAAGCACAAAAATATACCTAGGACTTCGCGCTGAACGGCAAAGACATCTCGGATACCAGCCGCTTTTGGCTGCACGCCATCGTCGTCTCAGTCATGTCGCTCATCTGCTGGGTTCACAAGGCGCCGGTCCTTTACGTCTACGTCAACCAGATCGTCTCCAGACGCGCCAGGGAGGCCCCCCATATGAACCCGCCCCTTATGATTTCCTACAAGATTGCGAGCAACCACGTCACTTGGAACAAACCGACGTTGTTTTTCGAGGACTGGGAGCTGCGTTACGGCCTGTGGAAGCATTTTCAGGACGTCGCAAGGGTATGTCAATTAGTTTGATCCAGTAATTGCGTGCTTCAGCTCGGAGCAAAATCAAAATCAAAAAAATCAAAATATTTTTTTTTATTCAAAGTAGCACAGAAGCTGCGATTAATGAACGTTACAAGTTAAACTAGGCGTCCATTTCAAAATCTAGATCATTTTGGAGAAAAAATGGACAAAAAAACTCCAAACTTAGTCTTTTCAAATCCTTAATTTACAGGATTTATATAAATGTTCTAAAACTCATGCATTGAACTGGCTTTAATTCCAGACATCATTATCATTGGCACAAAGTGTGCCAAAAAACATTTTTGAACCGCGTTTCTGGCAAGCTTATTATATCCTCAGGGATCTTATTGTAGAAACGTATACAATGCCCCATAAAGGATGTATTAACCTCTGCCAGCCTAAATTTTGGGAACGAAAGTTTTATTGTATTAGGGGTTAAAGTATGAAATTGCCGTTTTATTGCAATAGGTTCTTTGAATTGACATAGAATCTTCATGGTTTGAGGTTTTCGAAAGAAATTTTTTTCAAATGGTTTCTATGATGTTCTTTTTTTTAAAAAATGTGAAACATTTGAATATCGACTTTCAATTGTTTTTGTTATTCAATTTAGACAAGAAAGATGGATACTGTGAAAATTCGAGTGATTTTTGAATACGAGTTCCGACGCGGAACTAACGCGGCAGAAACAGCCCGCAATATCAATGCTGCGTTTGGAGAGGGGTCTACCAATGAACGCACCGTGCGATTTTGGTTTAAACGCTTTCGTGATGGAAATTTCGACTTAAAGAACGAGCCATGAGGAAGACCGCCCACAAGGGTGAATAACGATGAATTAAGAGAGATAGTGGAAGCCGACTCCAGTCAAACTACCCAGGAATTAGCGGCATGGTTTAACGTTACCTTACCCACAATATTGACTCACTTGCGTCAAATCAATAAAATAAAAAAATACGAAAAATGGGTGCCTCATGATTTGACTGATCTGCAGAAAGAAACGCGTGTTGAAACTTGTGTTGCCTTGTTGAACCGGTACAGAAATGAAGGAATATTGGATCGAATTGTAACATGTGATGAAAAGTGGATTCTTTATGATAACCGGAAAAGAAAAATGCAATGGCTGACCCCAGGTCAAATGCCCCAACAGTATTCAAAAATCACTCGAATTTTCGCAGTATCCATCTTTCTTGTCTAAATTGAATAACAAAAACAATTGAAAGTCGATATTCAAATGTTTCACATTTTTTAAAAAAAGATCATCATAGAAACCATTTGAAAAAAGTTTCATTTGAAAACCTCAAACCATGAAGATTCTATGTCAATTCAAAGAACCTATTGCAATAAAACGGCAATTTCATACTTTAACCCCTATTATTTAGCATCCTGTTAAGCCGAGTAACGTTTTAAGTTCGACCTTATGTATGCTTCTTAGCGTATTAAAAAAAAAAAACGATAACGTCTAGAATTTTCCTTACAGCACTCAAAGCAAAAATACGTTAAACCAGATCAAAAGGTACCTCGAGTGAACTTAAAATAATAAAAACTGGCGAGTGAGATCATTAACAAGTCAATAACGTGAGTTAACATAATTACGCACACTCAATTATGAGATAACAGTTATTAATTCATAACTTTAGCTACCCGAGGCCAAGCTGCGTTACGCTATCGAATCAATTGACTGATTCGGTAAAATAGTTATTTCTGGACAATGAGAGCGTCTGTAGGACCAACCTCGTAATCATCATCATCATCAGCCCAATCCTGCCCGCTACTGGGAATAGGCATTTTCCTCCATCACACCATCTCTCACGGTCTCTCGCCGTTAGCATCCACCATCACCACGCATGGATGCGAATAGCATAACCCATGAAATGAGAAGTCATGTTTTCACTGGTTGCGTTTTCCTCTGCAATACTTAGGTAAAACAACAAATCCTGTAATTTCATGGATATGGTTTAACAGTGCTCCGTACCAGATCGTTAACGTTAGGAGGTATCATAACAGTTGCATAATAATTTTCTAGCCCTAAACTTTCGTAATCCCCAGTTGGTGTAACGGAGCTCGGAGGCAGCATTATATTCTTGCAATCGCAGCCGATGGTTATTGTTGCCAACTTGGAAAACCAATCGATTATATTCGTCGTTTCATCACTGAAGGCAACCGAAGCAAATGGAACACGCCATCAGGCCGACTGCCCTAAGTAATCTTATCCAACTCCTACAACTAATTGTAACTCGAAATTTCAACTTGTTTCTAGCAATTTCTGAAACTACACAGTCTAGAAAAATTGCACCCCTCTCAGTAGTGGAGTTGAGACGGCTACAGTAGATATGCACGCACGAAAATGGGACGGGCTTATTGGCGTGTGTGTTGTATCGCAAAAGCTGGATTCTCGCGCACTGCTTTCATGTATGGCATATATAAGTAATAGCACACGCGTCGGCTTTCATTGTCAGTCTGTTTGTTGGCTCGGGCGCATCATTTTCGCGCGTGTGAGAAAAGTGTACCGACTTTCCGGCCCGCGCTGCGCCCCGGCTACTCTTCGCACGCTTTGAGCTGCGCTTTTTGCCTCCGCGGCTTACACATGTTAAGTTGCGCATTTCACCACATTGTTGTTAAACGACAATAGATCTAAGATTATGGATTGTCGCGGCGCGGTAAGTGTTTTTGTCTCCACCAGGCACAATAGCTAATTAGAGCGGTTCTTGCGTCCCTCTTAATTGTGTATCTCGATGATTTCAATGTTCAGCCATATCTTATGCTTGTTTGCGGTTTTTACTGATTTTCTTTCATTTGCGCAGCAATAAACATATAAATGATCGGCGTTTATCTTTCTTCATTATTATTTTGTTCAATCGTTATGATTATTGTCATCGACATGATTTACACGTCGTTGTACGCTGTTCAATGCAACATTAGCCTTGTCATGGCATATAATGTTACACTGCCGTGGCATATTACACTGCCGTAACTTGACTTATTATTAGCATCGTGTTATTTGTTGCAGCTGCTTCTCTGCGTGGCTGTACTTCTGGTGCTGATACTCTCCATGGCTGAAGGGTAATGACGGCATTTTTAAATTTGTGATCTACTTACCTATTAAAACAGTTACTTACCTATTCAATATTTTATTAATTTTAACTGGCTATTGAACCATAACATGTCCTGTAATAGTGAAGTCAGCCATTAGGCCTATAGGCAAGCTGTTGTTTAGCGGCAGTTTGCATAGCGTGCGCGGTGGAGTGCGACGCTCGAGGAAGCCGTGTTGACGGAAGCGCGCGCTTTGCTGTTATGTTACGCGGTGAGCTCTGCGCTTGCGCGATGCATTCGTGCCATGCAAGCGTTTTATTAAAATTTGTGCGTTCGATCGGCCAGTGCCGTAAACACCTCAAACTTGTAACTAATTAACCTTACGTTATACAATTTCTTTTTTCCCAATGCGGAAAACTCGCCGAGCACTAGCGTTGAAAAGAAAATGCGAATGACTTAACCGTGTGCGTTTATTGCAGGCGTAACAAGAAGGTCGTAATCCATGTGCCGTACAAGGTGAAGAAGATAAAGCACGTGCACACTGTTTACAAGACGGTGCACCACCACCACAAGCCGGGGTACGAGCACGAGGCGAGCCACCCGCACCACGTGGTGGCGAACGGAGAGGAGCACGAGCACTTCCATCACATGCTGATGCATGAGGACGGCGCGCAGCACTCGCAGCCGGTGCCGGGCATCGGCATCCCGGAGTTTCTGCCAGACGTTCCGCTGGACGTGCCCGACATGCCGGAGCTGGCGCTGGCGGGCCGCCACCACATCCCGCTCTACCGCCGCGCCATCAACATGAACGCGCTCAGAGGATACGCGTGACCAGGCCCTGCTTTTTGTGAGTGCAAAAGTACGCATGCATAGACGCATTGAGTTTTTTAGTAGTCCTTATAAAAATAAACCTGTTAAAGACTGTGGTTCGACAGTAGTTAGACGTTATGTAGTCTTGTATCATAATCATCATGACCATAAGCAGCCTATATACGATCGATTTTAGGGCACAGGCTTCTCCCAGAGAGAGAGTATGGGCTTAATCACCACGCGTGCCCACCGCGGATTGGCGATTTCAAGCGTTGAGGTATGCGAGTAGCTCAGACACTTAGTTTCCTCACGATGTTTTCCTTCATAGTTTGCGAGCGGTATTGCTGGTAGCGGTGGTAGCCTAGTGGGTAGAACATTGGGCTCAGAAGCGAGAGAACCCGGTTCGATTCCCAGTGCGAGCACATTACTTATGATTTTGTTTTCTAAGTTATGGACATATGTGAAGTGTTGTATCGTTAGACAAAAATGCTCTCTAGTGGTGACCAGGGACTGAAGCTGCTGTTTCCGCTATTAAAAAAGATTGAATGTGTTCTTATGCTTTATTTCAGTGGCCTCCAGCGAAGAACTAGATCGGGGAGGAATACAAAGAAAAGTCACTATTTTTGTAAATTAAAAGTTTTGATTACACGCGAGGTCTCTTGTACGAGTAGTTTAAGCACTTGGTACTTTTATTGTATTCCGTAGTTGGCTTTGCAGTGATGTAGAGACTATAAAGTGTGTTCAACCTTAAGATATGCCTAGAAGTAAAAAGTAGATTATAAAAGGTGTACAAAAAGTGATCAGTTTAATGCAGTGGACCTTGATTTTATTTACAACAATATCTAGTTTTATCTTTTAATCCGCAGAATTTTAAAGGACCCGATCGGGCTACTGTAACAATGGCTTATAATTGTTCTAACATCTAACAGGTTAAACTTAGTTATTTCAAACTTACCTTATGCCAAAAATTGTGAGTTGCTGAACAGCTGTATTAACTACGCTTGTACTCATATCTGCCTCGTTGGACTAGCAGTTAAGGCGCTTATTACCACTCGGGTTCGATTCTCACTGGGGACCGTCGTAAATTTGTACAAATGGCCTCAGTCTGGGTATACTTCCATGTTTGTAATTCCCTTGCCAGGTTACCATAGCACAGGGTATCCTAAATTGGGACCAGGTCAAGTGATTGTGTTGTGTGGAAGTTATTACTATTATTTATATTGTTATGTACGAATTTCAATATCTTACGTAAAATTGTTAGGCTATGTTTTCTTCCATGGGAAACCGACCTGGGGAATGTATTTTACTTGTAAAATATGTAAATAAGTAGATGGTTTTGTATTAATTTTAAATAGTATATGATAGCTTTTGTTTGTGAATACATTTCTCAATACGAAAACTTAATATTAAATTGTGTCTTCTAGATTAATGTATTGTACCTACTACCTATGTATTATATTGACAGCGTTGGACTTTTCAATATTTCTATGTTGATTGCGTATGCAATGCATGCTGAGCGAAATATCTACCTTACTTTTTGGCGATTTATTTAACGCAAAGCAGCTTGACAAACCTTCCATCATCTGTTATAAAAAGGACCAACGCTGGCAAGCTATAGTTTTGTTTCTTTTCGAAATCATATTTTCTAATAAACATACTTTAAATACTTGATGATAATGTCCATTTGTTCCCTACAGTTCCATTAGTTTCCTACAGTTCTTCTTCAAAGATTTGTGTTAGTTATGCTACGGGAAAAAGATACATCTAAATTAAACACTTATGCAGCTACAATCTCATTATAATAATTCACTCAGTAGTCATATATATTTTCTCGGAAACTATAAGTTTCCTACGTGAAAATAATGTGCAAGAAAGTTCAAGAAAATTGATGAATTACGGCCATCTGGCCATCTTATGAAGCCGATTTTGCGAAGCTCGGTTCTATTCTCGATTCGTTTTTAGGGTTCCGTACCCCAAGGATGCCAAACGGGACCCTATTACTAACTTCACTGTCCGTCTGTCTGTCTGTCTGTCCGTCCGTCTGGCCGACAGCCTGGTGACAGATAGACGTCTGTCACCGGGCTGTATCTCATGAACCGTGATAGCTAGGCAGTTGAAATTTTCACAGATGATGTATTTTTGTTGCCGCTATAACAACAAATACTAAAAAGAGAATAAAATAAATATTTAAGGGGGCCTCCCATACAACAAATTTGATGTTTTTTTCCATTTTTCTCGATCTTTGTGCCTAATGTTGTGTAGATAATGTGTGTGTACTTGGCCGGTTTTTTATTTGTCGGCCGATCGGGTCCATTCAAATCCAGAGGGGTTTTGGGCTAGCTACATTCAAGTCAGTATAGCCGCCCGCAAATTGGCCTTTTTTCGATTCCACCCAAAAGAATCCCGTAGCCATCGACAAAATGATTAGATAAAACTGTTCCATGCATTTTAATGCCGTAATAGATCGTTCTTAATTTTATTGAATGGCAGGAAATATCAAACACATCGGGCGGATTTTTACGAGGAGCAATCGAAATCCTCGTACGCAACAATGAATCATTCCTAACTCGCATCACTTACACATGTATAGCTAGTATTTATAGCTAAGGGCAGAAGTAAACCTTTAAAGGGAAAGAAGGTGAAATAAATCACCGCTACAAAATACCGTTCCCGAGGGAAATCAATAGATCGGAATGGAGCCGATAATTAAAATTGTAATGGCCATCGTTTACACTTGGAGATATTTATGGCTACAATTTGACGCCCACCAAAACTATTTAACGTAAAGTCAAACGATATTTACCTACCAATCCAAATAAAACAGGCGTAAGTAAATGTTATATTGAAGCGAATGTTCGAGTAACAACGAATTTTTATATAATTTTATATGTAATCTATAGTTGACAGACGAATGAAGCTCGTAATGTGCATGCGTAAAAGGCAACCTTTCTAATTTTCATTGCAGAATGTAATGTATGTATGAATGGAATGCACGCGTGAGATATGGTTAAGGCTATTTGTACTGTGGTTAAGGCGACTCTACGGAATGAAAGGTATGTTTTCAAAATAGTCCCCATCGAGTAACCGTATTTTCGGTGTGTGCACCCACCGCTATGCCACACTGGTGGGTCCGCAGGTACTTGCAGACTGCACTACAGTGGGTCTACGGTAATTGAAACAAAACCGTCTTTTAACCGTTTTAACCACAGTTGTCATGTTTGAAAAGGTATGAGTATGATGATTATAATCTCTTTGCATTTTCCTGTTATTGTTATTATTATTTCTTGTTGAAATGGCAACCACATTCTCCTGTTTATTCCCTGTGTCAAATTAGGTATGCCATTTCAATATTATCTAACTGGGCATAGTCATAGTAATAGCAAAAAAAAAGAGGAAAAGTAATGTTTACCAATTTCGACAATGGATACCAGTTTCATAAACATAAAGATTATAAAAATACTTCTAAGAGAACCATTTATCTTGTCGGCTTTTACTGCAAGTCCATATAGATGTAATTAGTCCATATAGGAATTAAAGGACTGAAATAATTGAAATACAAATTCTAACACTATAATTTTTACGTAATAACTTACATCATTTGCAGTAACAGCACTTAAAGTAATAGCAAAAAAAAAAGAGGAAAAGTAATGTTTACCAATTTCGACAATGGATACCAGTTTCATAAACATAAAGATTATAAAAATACTTCTAAGAGAACCATTTATCTTATCGTTTTTTACTTCAAGTCCATACATCGATTCATCATCGACAAAATTCGGTTCTGTTACTGTGAATGATGTAAGTTAAAACGTAAAAATGATAGTGGTAGAATTTGTATTTCAATTATTTATGTCCTTTAATTAAATACTATTTACAATCTCACAGAAAATGGATGTTATTACACAACATTCACACACATGTGTTCCGAAATGGCTGCAAAATGAAATTGGTATTGCAATACATGATATTATGGAAGTGTGGAAAGTAGGGTGCTTTCAGCTTCTTACCAAATTAATAAAGCATCGAAGGTCAATGGCCAAATATATTATATTTACGGTTCACAAAAGCCAAAAGAAATTAAATAAACACAAAACCAAAATATCGAATTAAATTATTGATCTAACAAGTCATGTCACAGAGTAGGTATCCGAGAGATAGTAACTAAACAGCTCTAAGTATTCTGTGGCGTCTAGATATATACTAATAATAATGTTTGAGCATAGCGTGTCTGTTTGTACCTACATTCTAATATTTTATTATATTTACACAAATACGCACGCCACAATATGTTGCACAAATAACAGATAGCCCTATACCACAAATATAATGCTTAGGCCTTAAATAACTGGCAACAGAAAGGATATGTCTTAATTACGTGTTTACCTCAATTCAAAAATGCAAAACATAGTTTTTTATTTTAATTTTTTTTTTAATTTTTATTAGTATTTTTTTTTTAATTATTAGTTGTATAGTTATTATTATTCAATTTCTATTTAAATAAAATATACCACGTTAAAAGTATGCGATTATTTCTTCAAACATAGTTTCTATGATTCACGCAACAAATTTGCAGGAGTGTAAAAATAATTTTAATAATTCTGAAGATCTACAGATACCAATGCAGCACTCGCGGTATGTAGTGGGAGATTACTATTACGGCCACACTAAGATTGTTGTCTTATGTTCAATTACAAAAAAAAATTACCTATTTGTTAATAGGTAACACAAAAACTTCAAAATTATTATTTTTATAATAAATATTTTTATAATATTATTACAAAATAAATATAATGTAAGTGCTAATATTTTAACCAATTACGTGTTTGTGTTTTTTGGTTAGGTACCTATTAATAATGTTCAATTACAAAATAAAAGCGCTTCATCATCATAAGCTGCCTATATACGTCCCACTGTGTGGCACAGGCCTTCTCTCAGAGAGAGAGTATGGGCTTCATCACCACGCGTGCCCATCGCGGATTGGCGATTTTAAGCGCTGAGGTATGTGAATAGCTCAGACACCCAGGTTTCCTCACGATGTTTTCCTTCACAGTTAGCTAGTGGTATTGCTACTATATCTTCACAAATGTACATAACTTAGAAAGAAAAGTCATAGGTACATGCCCGCACTGGGAATCGAACCTGGGTCTCCCGCTTCAGAGTCCAATGTTCTACCCACTAGGCTACCACCGCTTCTAAGTGCTTACCTATATATATTTATTTTTTGTCAAATGGAGAGTAGCGGCAGCATCACGGTATAGGCACATTTTTTGGCATATCTCTAGTTTAGTGGGTCAGATGAGAAAGAAAATGTTAGAGGAATTACCCGCGGATGCACGGGAACTGCCGGATTGAATAGGATAAATTAAAACTCTAGTGTAGTGGGTCTACAGGGAAAAAACCCTGTGGACTCACCAGTGGGGCACAGCGGTGGGCCCACGGTTAACACGCGACTGTATGTGCATAGTACTCGAGCAATGTAAAGAAATGCAGAACGAGGTATACGCACTTTTTATCGACTTTCAAAAGGCGTTTGATACTGCACTGGACTGCTATATGGAAAGTGCTCACAGAAAAAAGTGTACCCAGGAAAATTATAGCTATCCTCAAAAACCTCTACAATGGCTCTGCCTGGAGAGTTATTCACCGCGGGTAATTATCTGAGCCAAGCCTTCACATGCCCACCAGGTTAAGCGGCATAGATGTGGAATTGGTCGATACGTTCTGTTACTTGGGCAGCTTGGTAGATGAGCACGGCGGCACCGAGATTGATGTAGAGGCGAAAATTAATAAGGCTCTTTTGGCGATCAGGGCAGCTCTCACATCGAACGAAGATCCGAGTCTTCAACTCCTGCGTTAGTCACAAACAATTTGGAATGAGGACCTCTGGAAGTGTACCAATCAGATGCCTGTCCATCTAGAAATCCTCGATAGAAAATGGCGCTGGATAGGCCACAGACTACGCCGGGACAAGAGATGCCTGACCGGACAAGCCCCCACATACAGGTCCTCGGGCAATCTCCGAAAGGAATTTAAGCTGCCGCGAACTACCGTCGGAAGAGTAAATCTGTGGTTTAGGCCCTATGCTCCCCTAGGTGTTAAAGGACCTAAGAAGAAGTATTACATTGCGGACACGATCCATAGATATGACATTGTTCTGTTCTGTGACCCGTTGGGGACCAACTCGTTATACCAATTTACTTAATTATTTATTAGGGGTTAAAGTATGAAATTGCCGTTTTATTGCAATAGGTTCTTTGAATTGACATAGAATCTTCATGGTTTGAGGTTTTCGAATGAAACTTTTTTCAAATGGTTTCTATGGTGTTCTTATTTTAAAAAATGTGAAACATTTGAATATCGACTTTCAATTGTTTTTGTTATTCAATTTAGACAAGAAAGATGGATACTGCGAAAATTCGAGTGATTATGAGGCACCCATTTTTCGTATTTTTTTTATTTTATTGATTTGACGCAAGTGAGTCAATATTGTGGGTAAGGTAACGTTAAACCATGCCGCTAATTCCTGGGTAGTTTGACTAGGGTCGGCTTCCACTATCTCTCTTAATTCATCGTTATTCACCTGTGTGGGTGGTCTTCATCGTGGCTCGTTCTTTAAGTCAAAATTTCCATCACGAAAGCGTTTAAACCAAAATCGCACGGTGCGTTCATTAGTAGACCCCTCTCCAAACGCAGCATTGATATTGCGGGCTGTTTCTGCCGCGTTAGTTCCGCGTCGGAACTCGTATTCAAAAATCACTCGAATTTTCGCAGTATCCATCTTTCTTGTCTAAATTGAATAACAAAAACAATTGAAAGTAGATATTCAAATGTTTCACATTTTTTAAAAAAAGAACATCATAGAAACCATTTGAAAAAAGTTTCATTCGAAAACCTCAAACCATGAAGATTCTATGTCAATTCAAAGAACCTATTGCAATAAAACGGCAATTTCATACTTTAACCCCTATTATTTTACTAAGTAATATCCAGTACTACTACAATTTAAGGAGTGGTTTGTAGTCATCTATCTACAAATTCAAACTACTAATGACTTGGTTTTACTTAATCACTAGTCTTTTATAAAATTAAAATATATTCGTTACTAGACTATGTTATGGAAAAACGCATTTTAGAAGAAAAGCACTTCAATCCATTTTCCTTGTTCCACAGTTTTTTCTAATTTATTAACCTTTATCAGTACGTACCTAATTGATTGTTATTTAAATCAAACTATCGAGAAATAAGTGGAGGTGATACGAAGTTCATGGGGTGAGCCAGTAAATAATAAATAACTTTACCCAAGAAAAGGGAACTACCATTGTAACTGCAAATGCTTTTTCTCGAACATGCTTTGTTTGAGCATAATTTTGACAATTTCTTCGAGATAGATCTAAATTGCAGCAATTGCTGGAAATACATGCGAGTAGCGGCAGGCAAAAGTTGTTTGAACATCCACATCTGTCGTGTTTTAGCGGCCAAATAAATTACATAGTAAACTCATATAGGTGTGTCGTGTAATTTATGAATGAAACGATCTTTTGCTCCGAAATACGGCGACCAAGGAGGTAACTTATCAAAGATTTTATGTACCTAATTTCGAACTGGCTTGCAAATAGAAAGCTGTATATTGAAAAAGAAAACAAATGAACACTTTAACGCCGGAAAAAATATTGTTGTTCGTCATCGATTTTGCCTAGGTTGGTACTACCACGTACTAGGTACTTAGTTTTGATTTCCACGCACTATTTGAGAAAATTATTGTAAAAGCCTTGGCCACAACTAGGCATTGATGGACTTACGAGTATGTATGGTCCATACATATGTATGCCTCTTTTTCTGGCCGCTGCAGTAATGTACTATTTAAAACAGCACTGTTAGACTGAACAATTAACTCGACGAATGCGATGCACGTAATAAGTGATTATTAAAATGAAGAATATCTACTATCCTACAAAGCACTTAGTAAGTTCTAGAAATAATACGTAATCACTCATTGCAATGTTTGGTACAAAACCTACAGTCCCTCTAGAAAGATGTAGAGTAGAAAAGTGGACCAAGTTACATCATCAACCCTGCGTGTTAGTTGTTTTGGAACTGTAGCAAAACATTCATTTCATTCAGCGCTGATCAAATTGGGTCTCATAGGCGATTACACAATTCAACTGCAAACTGTACCTTGCGTCTTAGATTTTGGGGCTATTTTCTTCTGCGCACGTTTTTAGCGTAGTTCATTGACAAGAGATGTGGTTGCCTTTTTGTCGTTATCATGGGTTTATTTAAGTGAAATTGGATAAATGGTCACCTCATCGCCAGAGGGGCTCAGAGCCGACTCGCCAGCAGAGCCGGCCGCACCCGCCATGCGCGCTCCACTGAAGCTCTAAAAATAAAACCAAAAATAGGGAAAAACGAAAGTATAATAGTGATGTAAGACAAGATGTGAACGGTGGTTGTCGGTTTGCGTTCTGTTTACTCTGGTTCACCTAGCGTTGCGGACACTCGTGGGGCTGGTCAGCTGTAAGGTGTCTGGTGTCAGCAGTTGGAGGGCGATGGAGGTGGCCAAGTGTTTGGCGGTGCTGGCGGCGCTTTTTCTCCAGGGCACGGACTCCGGCGGCCATGGCGGCAAGCATCAGTGAGTCCCATCGCTCGTAATACCCGTCTTATAATCTCTGGATAGGTAGACCCGTAGTTATAGGTCATAGGATCCGTATTTTGCTGAATGAATTTGTCATGTATGTTAGTGGATGGTGACGAAGACACTTGCTAACTTTACATGACATAAAGTTACAGCTCTTTTCTCCATTAAATACCTCTAACTCATGACAGACATCTGCTAAGCGTGTACCAACTTCCTTTCCCCTGTGCGCTTGCGATTACTCTACAGTAGACACTCTAATTGCCTGCTAATTGCGATATCTGTTTGTTTTACAAGTCGTGTTTAGTGTAACAAGTTTTATCATTCCAATTAATAGTTTTGCGAGCTCATCAACAATAAATCATGTTTTTGTTTGCAGTCACCACCTGAACATACATGTTCCGGAGTTCAAACACCACGATTATCATACGAAGGTGATAACAATTCACCATCATCATCACAAGCCAAAGAAAGAACACCATCATCATCATCACCATCACCACAAGCCGCACGTGCCGCATCATCACTACCACAAAACGTCCCACAACACTCACACGACTTCGCATACGTCCAAGGGCCATCATGGTCATCATGGCCATCATCACGGTCACCATGGCCATCATCATGGTCATCACCACGGCCACCACGGTCACCATGGTCAACACGGCCACCATCATCACGACGAACCGTCCTACAGTCCTCCCGTGACCTTCGGGCAGGACTTCGTCTCGCCTTACACGCCATCGGTGTCCCCATTCGGGGGAGTACCTAAAGTGCACGGAGTGCAGCATACGGTAAAGCAAGTGAATGTGTACGATTCGCTGCCTGGCGCCGTGCCGCGCTCGCCCGGCGGCTACGAAGTCACCGAGCCCCACGAGGAAGAGGAGGACTCTTTCAACTCGGTGCACCAATCGTACCCCGCCACGTTCAACTTCCTACGCGGAGCGGCGCAGGAGCCGGCACCGCACGACCCCTTCGCCCCCGTCACGAGCTCCAGCTCGGCGCAGGGCAACCACGACCCTTTCGCCGCCGCACCGCAGCCGAGCTTCTCGAGTGCGGAATCCTTCATCGGCACGAATGGGCAGCAGCACAACCCGTTTGGGTCGTCAGCACCATCGGCGAGCGCCGACTCGGCGTCGCAGTTCCCGCAGAGCTTCGACGCTGGCGCCAGCGGGCATGAGCTGGAGGAGCCGCCCAGCTCGTTCATCGGCACGACCTCGAGTGACGGCTTCCTCGCCGACGACAAAGCGCTCGCCGACAACAACCCCGTGTCGTTCTCCCGTGAGGCCGGCATCCAACAAGTCATACAGACCGGCGGCCACGAAACTCTCGTGTATTGATGTTCGTTACATAAAACTAAGTGCGTAAATTAAGTATAATTATCTCTGTTTATTGTAAGGTGTTGTTAAGTTTATTTAAGTAGCTTCATAAATTGGTGTACTAAATTTAATGTCCTCTGTGTTTTATTATAAAAAAGGGTTTTTTCACAGTTGATTTCATAGATCTTATGTCACGAGCGTTTTCCCAACGTTCTTGTAATGTATGTAAAGATCGGGCAGTGACGCCCGTCGCGGTCCAGTTAACGGTATTTGCGCAAACCGTGTCAAATAGTTTAATAGTTACTAATGCTGATGTAACGAGAAATAGATTAAACGCCAATATAAGTAAAGTGGCAAAATATCGAGAGGTTTTGTGGCAAATACATATGAGCAGAGTTACCGCACTTTTTACGATAACATTACTGGTGAGAAATAAAAAAGAGTATGCTTAAAGAATGGTAGATTGAATAAATGGTAACCTACTTAATTATTTCTTTTTTTAAGTACCTACCTACTTTAAAAAGGAAATAAATAGCTTTAAGTAAGATCGGCCCCGTCGGCCCCCAGTGGTACGATGCCCGCTGGGAGCCGCCGTACAGTCAAGGCGTATTTTCATGTTTGTAACGTCCTTGCCTGGTCACCACATAGACTATCAATATGTCGTGAACGAGAAACCGGATGTTAGAAAGGTACCTAATACTTACTCAATTCTTCTATTTTTACGTACTGTACATTGCTAAGAAACGTACGCCACAATACCTACACACAAACTATCATTCTATAGTGGGTGCAGAGTCTGTAAAACAGCAATTACGCTGAGCCTCGGTCCTTTTCATAGCACATATATTTTATGTTACGAGCCGTTAAAGTGCTTAACTATCAAGACAGAGGTCGTGGGTTCGATTCCCACTGGGGGCCACCGTACATTTGCACAAATGGCCTCAGTCTGGGTGTATTTCCATATTTGTGATGTCCTTGCCTGGTTACCATAGTACAGGATACCCTAGTTTGGGACCAGGTTAAGTGATTCTATTGTGTTGAAGTTATTATTATTCTACTTAGGAAGGGGCCGATTTAAATTCTAGATAAGAGATAAGAATATTCTTTGTTCGGAAAAACATAAACACAAAATATTTACAAAGGTAGTACAATTGGCGGACTTATTTCTAAAAACAATTTCTTCCGGATGGCATTGCGGTGGAAAGTTGCTGAAAGAAATGAGAAACACGGATAGCCAGTGCAAATTGTTAAGTACCTAATTAACTTTGTAGGAACCTACTTTAGATATTAAAAATAAAATAAATAAATCAGACTTTTTCCATTACTCAAGATAAAATACAGACGTTTTTATATAAATAGGTATATAAACTTGAATAAATAAATAAATAACTTCCTCACTATATGGTCACTTGACCTGGTCCCAAACTAGGGTACCTTGTGCTATGGTAACCAGGCAAGGACATCACAAATATGCACTTTAACGGCTAGTAACATAAAATATATGTGCTATGAAAAGGACCGAGGCTCAGCGTAATTGCTGTTTTACAGACTCTGCACCCACAAACCGAGAAATAGAATGATAGTTTGTGTGTAGGTATTGTGGCGTAAGTTTCTTAGCAATGTAAAAATACGTAAAAATAGAAGAATTGAATAAGTATTAGGTACCTTTCTAACATCTGGTTTCTCGTTCACGACATATTGATAGTCTACTTTTAACAGCTGTCAGTTTTTGTGCACTTTGGCAAAATGCCTTAACAATAGTATACGAGTCACGAGAAACAGGGGATAAGTGGAACAAAGACGGTTAGGCCAAAAGTATCTGCATCTTCAGTCACTCCGCAATTTTTCTACTAATTTGCGTTTTATTTTATCGGGTACATACTTACAAGCTTCCAAGCAATCCATTTAATCGAACTCTTTTTATTGCTGGTGTTCATAAGTTAATTAAATGACGATTAGTGTTGCTCTTACTGCAGTGCATAAAACGTTCTAAGTAATTGCATGCCATTGAGTGTGAGTTAAATGCAAAACATCTAATTGAAAAATGTATGTTAGCTCATTGTATGGCGAATTAGTTGGAATTTCGGTTTTAATGGTATTGAAGAGAAGCGAAGTATTCATTAGCATGCGTGCGCAAGATCGGTAGACTTGCAATCATGCAGCCACTTCGATTCCTGGCTACTGATCCATTTAGATATTTGTGCATATCGAGGTTTAAGTACCTAATAATTATTAACACACGTTCAGAGTGACTGGAAAATTATACTTTTAGGACGAAATTATGAACACTCATAATTTACTTAGGCTTACAGAAATGGACGTTTCGTGTTTATAATTTAGTATTTATTATGCAAAACTATTTCCTCTCTCTTAGTAACGCAGAAATCCGTTGTTTAGCGAGCTTTGATGCAACGAGTTTGTCAGTAAATCTGGTCAGATTCAAAGGTACAAAGTAGGTGTAGGAATGAGCTTTTAAAAATAACTACTAGTTGTAATATAGAGTGAGACAGTAAGGATTGCTGAACTGATTTCAACTAAAGCCGCGCAAACCATGACCGTTAAAAACAGCCACTCGCGTTTTGTACGATATCAATCGATCAGGTTAAAGAGCATCAACTGTATAGGACCGATTGAGGTTAGAGCAGGTACCTTAAAGGTATTGTAATAATTTGCTAGGTATGGCTCCCCCCAACATCAACAGATGCGTAATCTTTTCCCACTCGTTTAATTATTATTAACAGCTGGTAGGTATTTAGGTAGATACTTACAATATTGTGTAAGTGTTGTGCTGAAGGCAAGCTCCCACGCCCTGTCAATAGAAATGGAAAAGTGCCGACAGAGAAAATGCCACGCAAAAACTGAGAGACTTATTAAGATGTTGAACGAGAATTTTCTAGATTACTGACTGTTTATTTTCTAGATTTTTACTACTTACTGTTACGTGCGACAATGTTAGGTAGCAAATTCCTTAAAACACAATGAGTCTGTTCCGTGATATTCTAATGTTTCCCAATGCTTAATAGGAAACATTAGTTTATGATGGAGTCTCAGACTTGGACCCTTCTGCTACATGATTTGTGAGTAGTTTGCATATAATTTAAATATCATGTTCTATGAAGATTTTTTGTTAACTACGACTTTAACTACATTCAAGTTGGCCTTGGATAACCTTAGCAGGTACTACGTAGGTGTGTATACATTTCTATCTAGAGAAAGTGAATGGTACACACTGTATTTTCTTTTATTTATTGTATGAACTGAAAAAAAAACAGAAGCAAACTACTCAACGTACGGTGAGTTATGAGAATGTTTACATTAGTGAGTTTACATGTGCCTTCCAAATAATGTAAAATATAGACTTTCGATACGTTTGGATAGAGACTATAGACTCTTTATTCCACAACCAGAAAAACGAGTTAGGTACCAAACGCGATTTTTTATTGGCGGTATTATCGCTTAGAGCTATGTCTTCCAGACAACCTTTGGATGGTGTGGATTGCAGGAATAATACAGTCGGTAGGTGGCTGTGCATAAATAAGAAAATCGAAAATATATTGATTTGTGAATAACAAGTAGCGAAAGACAGCATGAATAAAGCACTTATAATTGAATATTCAGTAATGCATATTATGTACTTCAATAATAATATTTACACAAATAGCTACAAAATAAATACATGAAACTTTGAAGAAATGTGACTTAGTTTTGTCAGTTACGTATATTTGTGAATTTGTAGTAGCTATACTGCTCGCTAACTGCGAAGGAAACGTCGTGAGGAAACCTTAGTGTCTGAGGTATTCACATACCTCAGCGCTTATTACCTACAATGTCGCAACTAAGAGGCTAAGTGTGGAAGTTTTTTGACTTGTGTAACTGACATTAAATTAAAGTATTTTGAAATTGAAATTGAAAAACGGTTTAATTATCACAAAAATACAAGGTTGATTTTGATTGTGTCTCCCCAAATTATTTATTCATTTAATGTAATGTTTTTATCAGGTAGTTAAGAAAGTCGTTTATACATAAACAGTACTTACTTAAGTAAGTAAAGCAATAAAGTAATTTTCCCAAAATTGCGATTTCAAAACATTTTTGATGGAAAACCATAAGAAACAGACATCAGCACATCTTTTCAAACGTACAGTAAGTTAAAACTGTATGATAATGAGTAAAAAAAATTGCTAATCTTTGGGTGATTTTTTAATACGCAGTAAATTCTTAAGTCAATTCTTTGGACTTTCGAATCGAAGCCACAAAAAAAACAATTGTGAATAATGCAATTCCTTGTATACGTGCTTTATGTAAGTATTTTATTATCAAAAAATACCTATGATAAAAATACTATACACAGCGGTGGCGCTAGCCTCAGTTGCCTTGTAAAAAGCGCTCGTATGCTCGTAGAAACGAATGAATCCGAGCGGGTTTGAATGAATACCCATAGTTAATATTATCGATAGTTGCCTACTTGTTTTGCCTTGGCTCGCCTATATCTGCGAGTGAGTAGTTAGGCTCACTGTACAATGATGTAACGTTATCTCTATGGAATAATCTTTGTGAGTCGTGTTCAGTGGTTTAGGCGCCAGCTTACTTTTCCTTCTCTGCATCGCGTTCTCGATACATAACGAAGTTTATTATCACTTAATTATCAAAGATAGGAAGTTATCACGACACATTACTTTGTGGTTTGTAAGCCCACAGAGCCATTGCGGCTGCAATAGCGTGTACCGACAGACGTTTTAGCTCTGTGAATCAAAAGAGCTTGAGTGCAACACGTAACTTTTCATCCCACCTCAGCGAGGAAATGACTACATGCAAAAAAAAAACACAAAGGAGGTTCCAAGTCTGAGTTTATAACAAATTAAAAAAGTAGTATAATAAATTTGGCACCATGCAGGTAGAAGTAAATAGGTTTAATGATGTTTAATGAATTTACATACTTAGTGCACTCGATGTTCTAAATTCAATTTACTTTATCCTCTAGCGGATAAAAACGGCTTTTTCACTCAGATATCGAAGAGCAAAAATACTCTTTCCGAGATGGGGGGATGAACCTACTTAGGTTCCCATAAGTGTATCCGGATTTTGTCTGGGTGTAAACAAACAACTTCTTAAACACTCATCATCATCATCAGCCATTTGATACCCACTGCAGGACATAGGCCTCCCTCATGGTGTTCTAACCATGAAGGGGTTTGCCATAATCGCCACGCTTGACAGGCGGTTTGGCGATCGCAGTATGCGGTTGGAATCTCAGGAAGACGCTGCTGTCCGTCTCCCGTCTCCTGGTCATTTATTTCCTTAGTCGCCTCCTACAACATCTACGGAAGGAAACGCTATTCTTAATCCGGCGCCACATGGAAAAAATATCAAGTTTGAACACTATCAAAACACTAATAATATGGAAAATAATAGGGTTGATATTTCTTGAATTAATGTGAAGAATGAATGACCTAGGAGAGGTTATTAGTTCAAATCAAATCAAATCAAATCAATTTTTTTTATTCAAAGTAGCACAGAAACTGCGACTTAATGAACGTTACAAGTTAAACTAGGTGTCCATTTCAAAATCTAGATCATTTTGGAGAAAAAATGGACAAAAAAACTCCAAACTTAGTCTTTTCAAGTCCTTAATTTACAGGATTTATATAAATATTCTAAAACTCATGCATTGAACTGGCTTTAATTCCAGACATCATTGTCATCTAAATAATCTTTAATGTTATAGTAGCTTTTTTGGCACAAAGTGCGCTTCACACATTTTTTCATTACATAAATTCAAGAAATAGGTAGTATTAGCTAGGTCCTAGGACGAGGTAGCAACTAGATAGGCATAATTGGTTTCCATATTTTTTATTTTTGTTTATTTCCATGTAATATTCATTAGGACATAAACCAAAGTTGGTTTGCCACTTTGGTTGGTAATGTTGACAATACAGGAGGAACTTTCCTAGCTTATTGCTATGAATTCATTGGGGTTGGTATCTTTACGACACATCCCACGTCCACATACAAAAAAAGCCAAACCCCAACGTGAGAAAGTATAACTTTTCGTTTTACTTCACGGCCCACGTTGGGCACCAGTTACGACGTAACAGTCATCGGCGGTACAACAAGGTGACCTTTCAATCACACTCAGTTACAGATAAGTAATCGTTTTCAAACTTAATAGTGTCTTTACTAGATAGCATGCACATAAACTGAGAAAGATACATAATAGAAACGAGTTTTCTTAATTAATGCAATACCTACAGATGTTGCAATATTATAGAAGTTATAGTAGCAATACCACTCGCTAACGGTGAAGGAAAACATCCTGAGGATACCTGAGTGTCAGAGCTATTCATATACCTACCTCAGCGCTTGAAATTGCCAATCCGCGGTGGGCACGCGTGGTGATTAAGCCCATACTCTCTCCCTGAGAGAAGGCCTGTGCCCTACAGTGGGACCATATACATAGGCTGCTTATGCTTGCAATATTAACCTAGACAAGAAAATAAAAACTATAACTCCACTAATAATAATAGATGGCGATATTAGTGTTCATAAGCACTGAGATATCGTAATATTTTTTTTTTCTGTAGCGAGGAATATTTTAATATGCTAAAATCATAGCTAAAATATAATTCAGGTTAATGGAATGGAATTATCAAAACTAGTCCGCTACAAACTTAGGTTCTCCTATATTTTTGCTACGGATTTTTAGGGCCAAGCACCTCAATGGTTACTACAGGTAGGTAGGTACCATGAAGGCTAGTTATCCTACGTCACTAATATAAAAAGTACCATAAATGTATGTGGCCTACGCTAAGGGCCTACGTATGCCACTGATTAATGAAAAGGTTTTTGCGTAGTCTTATTAATCTGTGGTCGGAACATCTGGCAGATAACTACAAAAAGAAAAGTCTTGCAGGAATATTATTGTTTTTTTAATCTGTGGAAATATTTCATGACACGCTGGTTGCCATTATAGGTCTACCAGAATCTTATGGCATAAAGCAAAAATAAAGGAATGTGATATTCATATGGCAATGTCAAGTGTCGCCCGTCAAATCAAAGTACGAGATCTGTCAATCGCTGCTGAGATTTTGTGATATATTTCTTGAAATTTGTTGTTTTTGTAAAAATGTTGAAAAAGCCACTTCGATATCAAGCAAGAAATATTGTTTTCAATATTATACTAAAGACATAAATAAAAATTAAACAGTATCAAAATCGTTTCATTCAATTTCCCAGTATTGCACACAACAAACTTTTATTTCCCTATTTCCCATAAGATTCTGGTACACCTACTCACCAAAAATTTAATTGCGAATACTACGCTGTTAAAAGATATTTAAGAACTGAAATATTGTGTGAATCAAGACTGTTAATTCATACAATATTTCGAGCTTTAATCAACCGTGCGATACTTGTAAACAGAGTGAGCGACCGATAATGTCTCCTCGGTTGCGGTTTGAGCTTCGCAGCGCGCTTTGCTTTGCGGTGGACTCCACAAAAAGGCAAAAAGTGCAAAAGAACTAAGTTTAGATGTTAGAAAGTGTCTTGTCGCGTTCTTTTTGCGTCTGAGGCGGCGGACGCCGTCGTGGCCAATTATGTGAGTTGAGCAATGTATTTCGTAATACCTAACTGGGCCAGAAGTCTACTAAAGTACATAGTTGTCCAATATTACACGGCGACGGCTAGGGCTGTTAAGGGCTTGTATTTGCCACATTAGTTTGTCAAAAGAATCCTAATTCTTTTACAATAATAAAAAAAGATTGAATATAGAAGCGAGAGGGAACGCCGAGGTAGTACTCACTCTTAATGGGCTATCCGGAGCTAACTAGCGCCGCAAATTGAAACAAAAAAACTCATCTTATAGTACGTCTTTGAAATCTCAAATCAAATCTGTAAATAGCTTTCACCGTCATAAATGACAATGATGGTGAAAGCTATTTGTAGAACCTACAGCCTAGAAAGTAGGTCCAGGATCCTAGGATTTCAAAGCATTTTTGCTGATTTTCGCTAAAAACGGCCGTTTTTTGCGAAAATCGATTAAAGACCTAGGTTATTAACTCTGGGTTCTAGATAGCCTATCACATTCCAGTGGTTAGGTCCGGGAAGTCCCTTATTATAGACTAAAACTCTTATTAAGACTGTTCTTACGTGAAGACTGCTTATTCGCTCGCACAATGTAACATTGTGAATTATTGTAATAAAATGGGTAAACTTTTGATAAATGTGGCCCATTTCCCTTCACACATTTTAAATATATTTTTTTCCTATAGGTAGTTTATAATAAAGAAAGGTTATTTCCAAGGTTATTATTAATACCGGAATACAACTTTCTCAATCAAAAACGTTATATCCTTGTATATCCATCAAGCCCTCAGACCACATTCATCAAAATAGTACTGATTTTATTACGATCACTAAAAACGTTAAATTGTGCGTGCCAGACAGCATGCTCCACGTAAGGACGGCCTTAAGCAGGTATGTATTTCGTAGACTCGTTCCCTCTGCTTCTGCTAAGCCTTTTCCGTTCGGCTCGGAAATAATACCCTGCCTTTTGCAGAGACGTCAGCCGATCATCTTGTATTTTGTTGTTGACTTACCGTAACATAACTAAAATAAATAGAGTGCATTTTATTAAAATTCCACTGTATTTTTGTTGGGGGTCCAGTGGGACTAACCCCAACATTGTTAGATCTTTGAGTGCAGTATAATATTGAGCACAGTCGAGGTATACATATATCGTTTCGATTTTATTACTACTTCTCGTATTCTAACGATTTCTATAAATTGGCGGAGCCCAAAAGGAGATTAATGTGTTTGACTCGTATGTGTGTAAGTTTCCCCAATGAGGATCATTCACGTTTTGAACCAAGTATGCAGTTTTACAGAGACATTAAAACAATATTTTCTGTGAAAAAAATATCGAAATCGGATAAGAAATGACGAAGTTACAGCGATTTTTGTGCACAGGTTCAAAAAACGGGCGCGGGCATTCACATATAGGTTAATGAAATTACATATAGGTCTGCATAAAAAATTCCATGTATTTTTAATGCGCGTTATCATTTTGTAATGCGACATTATTTTTCCTCAGCTTTCGTAGCTATTCAGGTAATTTTGTTTCTGATAGGTAAATAGTTTCGCATTATATTGCCTATATTAGAGTAGGGCGCAGGTATCTGAAAGGGCCAGAGTAAATTCCACTATTTTCTAAAGGCTACAGATAAAAATTAAACACAATTAGACAATTTTCGTATTTAATATCTTTGTAACTACCTGATCTAATGCCATTCAAAAATCTAAAGTACCTCTCGTAAGAAAAGAAAAAAAAATCTCTAAAAATAGAGGAAATATGGCTTACATACGACCTGTATATTTTATCTTCAATTTAAAACATAAAAACACTTACGAATCTAAATACATGCAATTGAGGCAACAAAACGTACAAAATATCACTTAAACGTACAAATAACACTTAATAGTGACGCAAGTCAATAACAAACACACACACACACAACATATTATAATACGTCTTAAAACTATTTATCTGTAACGAGAAAAACATCAACAACAATATTTATTGATAACGTCTACCCCTATAGTAACAAAAAAAGAGCATGGTATAAACCTACGAGTAGTTTCCTTACCTGACATGGAAGAGGTAAAAGTTTAGGAGGTGACAGTTAAGGCTGCTTTTACTTCTCATGTCCCCCGCTCGCGTATTATAACATTGCTAATTGAATAAAAAAAATACATAGGTGTACTTCTGAAAATATGTAGAATCCATGGCGGCTCTAGAAATTAAATTTTAAATTATTTAGTTTTAATTCCTAAAACATTTTCGAAATAAAACTTTTGTAAAAGTGCAGTACTTACTTGATTCGGAATTAAGTTAATCTAATACATAAAAATCTCGTGTCTATTATCGATTGTTTATTATCATCATCATCATCATCATCAACCCATAGCAGTCCACTGCAGGACATGGGTCTCTCCCTGTATCTCCCATACGTTTTGCCGTAATCTCCACACTTGGCAGGCGGATTGGAGATCGCAGTTTATTATCGAACGCTGTTTATTAACAGTGTTTATTATCGAACGCCTCCGATTATGATTTTTTTTGTGTATATTTGTTAGCGCTGAGAATAGGTCGTAGGCTAATTAATATTTAATAATAAACAAAGTTTGCCGAGTCAGTTAGTAATTCTATAAAATTCAAACTTTAACTAAATACGTCTGCAACCTTAGTTCGTCACAAAGAAGTAACAATACGATCCCTTATAAACAGTCCAAAAAATGTTGGGCTGATTTCCATTGAATTTCTTGGGCGGAATAATCACCCCACGAGAATGCCCAATATCAACAAGACAAACTCAGCTCTCTACACGAATGCTGTTGCTGGGATCTGACATTTACACGTAACAAATAAATATACAAGAATCGTGCGGCAAAGCTATTAATGATACATTTATTACATATCTAGTTGTTTCCGCGAGTCTTAACGTAACTTACACGCAAATTATATGATTTTATAGAGTAACCACAGAATACTAAATATTACTTCACTACGTGTTATTTTGTGGCTTAACTTTCGCTACTAAAAGGAAGCAATACACTTGAGCTCAAGTTCACTGCCGCTAAATGAAAATTGATGGTCTGTTGTCTGAGATAACAGATGCTAAGGGTCTTCCAAGCCGTTTTTAGGGTTCCGCACCCGAAGGGTGCCAGACGGGACACTATTACTCTGCCTCCGCTGTCTGTCTGTCCGTCCGTCCGACCTTTAAAGGGCTCTTTCTTCGAAACCGTAATAGGTAGCCAGTTGAAAGTATCACAGAATTATGTGTTATTAGGTGTATTTTCGCCGCTTTCAGGGTTCCGTAGTCCACAAGGAACCCTTATAGTTTCGCCATGTCCGTCCATGTGTCTGTCCGCGGCTTAGCGCAGAGACTATAAAACTAGTACTAGAGAGTTTAAATTTGGCATAGATATACAGATTAATTACACCAACAAAACGGTAGTACAAATGTAGAAAGAAAATCCCCTACACCTAAATTAGGGAGGCAACTTTTTTTCTCTCTTACGCCATCGTGTGGGGTATCGCTGGATTGGTCGTAATTTTTTAAATTAAAAATATCGTTAAAAATATTGTGTGTATAGGATTACCTACCATTTTTCGATTAAGGGCGAAGTATTAGGCTTTAAGCCGCAAATTTTTGTCAGAGTAGGGAGTCCCCTCGCCTCTCCCGGTTAAACGAATGATTTCAGAAACGTGAAAAATTTCAAGGAAGTAGCACATATAATTAAATTAAAAGGAAAACTATCACGGCTAAGTAGCTTTTACAAGTTAACGAGTAATAGGCGACCAACTTATAAAAGGAAAACTTCGTACAAAATCTACTGAAAATTACTTTGGTGAAGTTATTAGTTCTGTGAAGCAGAAAAAACCCCTTTACTACGGATCCCTACACTGCGCGTAGCCTGACACACACTTGGCTGGTTTGCATTATTTGTCTTTTATTATTTGTTTTATTATTTGCAGGGTACCTCCCCTACACCTAAATTAGGGATGCAATTTTTGTTGGATTCGTTCAAATCGTTGGATTCATCGTTTAAAAATATTGTGGGTGTAAATAGATATTTTTTGATTTAGGGTTCCTTTTGCGAAATGTTAGCGTTAAAGCGCATTTTTTTGTTATAGTAGGGCGTTGCCCCCCTCTTCTGGCTAAATAGTTGATGGTAGAAACGTGAAAAAATTCAGGACAGTTGCATATATAACGAACTTTAAAGGAAAACTATCACGGCTAAGTAGGCTTTACAAGTTAACGAGTAATAGGCGACCAACTTATAAAAGGAAATCTTCGTACAAATTCTATTTGAAAATTAGTTTGATGAAGTTGTTAATTCTGTAAAGCAGGTAAAAATCCCCTCCTTCTAAGAAACCCTACGCGTGACCTGTACTTGGCCGTTTTTTAGTTTGGTACCGTAATGGCATTCGTTTTCTGAGTGAATCGGAATTGTGTTAGCAATGATTTTACTAATTGAGTGGACACCATAAGTTAGTCTTTTTAATGAAAAATTAAAGTGACACCATATTTCGGTCCCCTGTAAATTTAAGGACATTTCTTTGAAAATTTCACTCACATATCTAAGTTGAAAGCGGTGCATGGACGGCGTGGTCCTGGTCCAGCAGTGGATATTGACGAGCTGAAGTTGATGATAATGTAGTTGAAAGCAACTTAAAGAGATGATGAAACAAGCCCTAATTAGTGCAATCTCTAATATCAGTTAAAGAACAAATTTTGTGACTTAATAAGCTAAATGTGGTCTGAGGCTTATAATACGGACATTTTAAATACATTTACGTCTTCCTAGACTAAGTGGTTTCTAAAATTATAAATTTTAGTATCAAATTTCCCCTGCGGCCACGTGGCTCGACAACGTTGTCCGACATGTCGGACGACGAGGAATTTTGATTCATTGCTTGACGATTTTTTTATTCCACTTAGTTCGGCCATCGGACCAAAAGGATATTTAAAATTCGACTTGTTTCGATCCGTGAACCACAACGATTTTTAAAATTTCATTTGGTTCGACCGTCAAAACTATAGCAAAAAACAAATTTCCAAATATTCACAACGAAAAAGTAGGTGTACGATAACAAATATATCCCAAAAACGACAAATGAAAGTCGTCGATATAGCCCGGCGGATTAGTAAGTTGAAGTGGCAGTGGGCTATGTGCCCACATGGCACGCAGAACTGATGGCCGTTGAGGCCGAAAAGTTCTCGAATGGAGACCACATATCGGCAAGCGCAGCGAAGGACGACCAGTCACAAGATGGACAGAAGACCTCATCCAAGTGGCAGGAAGACGCTGGATGCAAGCCGGTCTTTTTGGAAATCTATGGAGGGGGCCTATGTCCAGCAGTGGACTTCTTGTGGCTGAATGATGATGATGATGAACCTTTTTTTACAATGATCAAAAATGTTAGAATGTGCGAGCGAGGCGGCAAGCCAGACGTAACAGCAGCCTTAAAAGCTAATCACCATTTTTGGGGTTCCGTGCCAAAAGGTTAAGGGACCCTATTCCTAAGCCTCCACTGTCCGTCTGTCTGTCTGTCTGTCTGTCTGTCTGTCTGTCTATCTGTCTGTCACCAAGCTGTATCTTATGAACCGTGATAGCTACAAGACAGTTCAAATTTTCACAGATTTCTGTTGCCGCTATAAAAACAAATACATACTAAAAACAGAATAAAGTTAATATTTAAGGGCGACATGCAAAAAAAAAAAACGTGATTTTTAGGTCATTTTTTGCTCGATATTAATAACGGCAGCAGGTAGACGCTTGAAATATTCAAATGTTGTATAGATAAAATGTTGTATAGAGAGTCCGACACGCACTTGGTCGGTTTTTTAAACTTGTGTTAAAGGGTTCTATTCTAAATCATGGTCAGAATACCGCCTTAATATTTTGCTAACGATTCAATTAACCCTGTTTATTTCGTCTCGTTTTAGTCTGGGTGTAACGAAAACTTTTTTTTAATAACATCAGGAAATTTATGACATTGTCGATATTTCTCGAGTTGCTTGAATGACCTAGGACATGCAACAACTATCCGTATTTGTTGCTTTCCATTTTGTAACGATTTCTATCAACGGTTTGTATCAAAGCTGGCTGAAATGAAATATGGATACGCCAATAATACGGCTGATCAGTAGCCATGTTCGTTGCCGCCATTGGAGCCAAAGTCGCTGGCGCCGTAATCCGAGCCGCCGGCGGATGCGCCCGCGTCGTATCCGTGCTCTCCTTCAAAGCTCACGGGCGAGTCGTGCCCGTAGTCCTGAGTCTCCTCAGCGGCGTGCCAGCCGTGCCCTGGAAGCGACAACGCACTGGGGTTAAGGCGAAATCAGACGGTCCACTCTTCGTTGATTTTGTCTGATAAAAAGTACCCGAAATTGGTGAGTGTGTATGCAACGAATAATGAATGTTGATGAAGCGAAAGAGATTTGTCAGGATCGTGGCAAGTGGCAATCTCTGGTCTCTTCCTACAGGCGTGAGTTTGTTAGATGTAAACAAGTTCTGTCTTTCAGACTGCCTCGTTGATCTAGCGGTGATAAGGTGAGCTACCAAACCAGAAGTCGTGGGTTCGATTACCGCTTTCAGTGGCCCCAGTCTGGATGTATTTTCATCTTTTTTTGTCCTCGCCTGGTTACCATAGCGCAGAGTATCCTAGTTAGGAATCAGATAACAAGTGATTGTACTGTGTGGAAATTATTCTGCATCTTTCGTACCCGTTGGGAAGAGGTTAATTATTCAATCATAGGTGATGGTTAATGTGATGGAATCCCAAGCTATTAGGGTTTTCATATTTTAGAGAAGTGTGCTGTCTTGCCACGAACAAAATTATCCTTGTATAGAATTTTTATAACTTTTATAAATTTATAAATTTTTATATTTGCTTGGCAGTCTACTGTCATCGAATTAGCCATTAATAATAATTGAATAAACTACCTTTGAGGAAAAAATGCTCCTTAGATAAACCTGACATTTCCACACTTAACTTGCAGATTTAGTTTGGCCTGTATACTGTCTACGTATTAATTACCACCCTGTGTAAATTTATTAGCCACCCCGTCTTTTTCTAGAAAACTAGCAGTATACTGATGCCACTGCAGGACAAAAATTAGAAAGTAAATTTGTGTTCAATAATAATTTGCAATAAATTCGGTATCTTTGTAGACAATAGTGACTAAATAAGCAGAATTAATTGGACAAAGACATCGTTTATCAATTTTAACATTGTCTTCGACCCATCTCTACAATACACAGGTGGTGTATGCTCATACAACCCTCATTCATTCATTCCCATTCATTAATTGAATATTTTCGGGCATCAATAATTACAGTGTTGAGAATTGAATCAGAATTGGTTCTTCTGCTTAAATATCAAACTGGCCCATGTAAAGACCCAACTACTGGGCAAAGGTCTAATACACACATAGTTGTTCAATAGAATGATGTTAGCATGACATAAGCTGTTATTTAGCTATATTTTGTAGTCTACTAAGGATTAGCAATACAAAGACATTCTATAACCATTAGAGCTAGTATAATCATTTAAACATCTCTAGCGAAGAAGATCGAATAAATTGCGCGAGGCGCCGAGTTCAGTTGTACGGGTTTTGCCATTGAAATGCGGTTGTGACCAACAGTAATGGTTGTTTCATTGGAATGTCAATGAAACAACCATTACCGTAGTAATAATAGTGTCTTAAATGCATACTATTTAACAACTATGCATTTAGACACTAGCCCCCCAGGCCACTTGCGGCTTTGCCATTATTGCTTTACAAAAGACTCACCGCCAACATGTCCGCCGTGGGGAGCAGCCTTGGGTTCCCCATAGGTATAGCCGAGTACCTCGTAGTGGTCATCGCCACCGCCGCCCTTAGGCTTGTGGTGGATGTGCTTGACAATGGTGTGCTTGTGGTGATGGTGGTGCACCTTATAGGGCACGTGGATGATCACCTTCTTGTGGCCGCCACCGTGGCCGCCAGCCTCGGCCACCAGCGCCAGGGCCGCCGCGCACGCTAACAGTAACTGGAACGAGCGAGATAAGGGGTCACTGGACACAATCATTATAAATTTGTTACGCGTAGCTCTGCAGATAAGTGGGAAACTCGCTATGAATACCTAGATGGATTTTGTTAATCATTATCAGCCATCCGATGCCCACCGCAGGACACAGGCCTGCCCCATGGATTTCCAACCATGAAGGGTTTTGCCATAATCGCCACGCTTGGCAGGCGGGTTGGCGATCGCAGTATGCGTTTGGAATCCCAGGCAGACGCTGCTGCCCTTCTTCTGGTAATTTATTTCCTTAGTCGCCTCCTACGATATCCACGGAAGGAAATGGAGTGACCCTATTTTTAATCCGGCGCCACACGGATTTTGTTAATAGAGCATCGGAAACAATTTTGTATGAAAGCGCCAAAGTACACGGTAGGCTTGTGCACCTGTATTAGTCGAGCCCGAAAATAGATGGCAGAAGCTAGTCTTTATAACAAACAGACCTCTCCATTAGAGGGAGCTTAATTGAGGGGCTTTGCAGTCCGACGCAGTGTTGCGGTAACGACCACGGGTCAATCAGCGGCCCGGAAGCCGGACTGACATACATCTCAGTCAATTGTTACCTATGTTACAACTTGTTGCAATTCAACCACTCTATTCTTCCTTTTGTTGCGTAAACGTACGCAGTTACCGGTGCGCGAAAATGGGATATAAAGATGCATTCTATTCCGCGTAAGAAAATTGAACATTGTATTCCAGACAATTACACAATACAATTCAATGGTGCTATACAGCAGTTCCTTATCGGGAAACTCGCAATGGCAACGCAAAAAATAGGCAAAAAATTTTTTTATAAAATTCGCTTTTGCTGGTTAGATTGTAATTACATTTATAAAGGTATTTTTATACATCTGCAACGTAAGTATGTATTATAAGTAGATGGAAGAGATAGAAGACGCTACGTTTTTTGTCACAATTTGTAATTGTAGTTGTATTGTTAGTCTAGTGGCAAGTCTGCTACGAACTCAGGCATCGTGTTTTCGATTACGGGAACCGGTAAGACAGTGTAACCCTAGTTTAGGGTTTTTCACGATTTTGGTGATATTTTCCTGCTAATCATAGCTTAATATATTATGTTTGGGACCAGTGTGTCTGAATTATTAAAAAATCCCTTTTAAATAATACAAGAGTTGCTGGGAAGTAAACCAATTGATACGAGTATGACTTGGGCCATGGGTTCATTGTTTACTATAACATTTCTAAATACATTGCATAGCCGATTGACCTACAGATTGACTAGAGGATTTATTTGTACTAATAGGCGCATTTACCTACATCGAATTGTCAACGCAAACTATGAATTGTTTATTTATGAAACGCGGCCCAGGCTAATTGGCTGACGATACTTCGCCACTACATTTGTAGGCAGTCTTTTCTCACGAGTAGATGAGTAACTACTATATTTGTGTTGCAACCTAAGCGTTCTTACTAAATAGTTTATTTTTGTCTAAGCCGCAGCCAAAAGGCAAACAACATCGATCCGCTTTCCTCTAGTAAAGTACTGCCGTTCACTTCTTGTCGTCTTTTTCCCTTGCAGCACTCGCACTTGCTGCCTTGCTTGACTTTTTGTTATCTCCCCATTCAGCGCTTATGAACTACATAAATATAGATATTTTTGTTGAAATGTTGGCTTCCTATGAGAATTCAAAGGAAATGAACTCCATTCACTACGGCAAATTTCTCGATGAAAAGCTAACACGTTTGCATAAGAGCTGTGTTCAGTTGATAATCATCTGTGATTTTATCGGAGAAATGGTACTTTGTTGCTCTCATTGTGTAAAAGTGAATAGCGTCCATAGTTTTTTATCGCAATACTGCAAAACACTATTGAAAGTAAGCGAATCGATGGTGTGGCTTGGTTTTTAAGGTTCCATGCCAAAACTCTAACCCTGTGCCATCTGTCTGTCTGTATCATCATCATCAGCCATTTGACGCCCACTGCAGGACATAGGCCTTCTAACCATGAAGGGGTTTGCCATAATCGCCACGCTTGGCAGGCGGGTTGGCGATTCAATTCAATTCAATTCAATTCAAATATTTTTATTCATTGTAAAAACAGAATGTTTACTTAATGAACGTCAAAGTTGTTAGTTTCACAATTAATGGATTATGTGGAGAAGAAAATAACAAAGAAACTCCATCGCAGTATGCGGTTGAAATCACTGGAAGACGCTGCTGTCCGTATGTCTGTCTGTATGTCTTACTCTTTTTAACTAATACGTAGCTGGTTAGAATTTTCACGGTATGTGTTTTATTATGACGGTTATAAATAAAAATAAAAACTGTTTTTGTTTGTTTTGCTATTGTATCCTTGAGAGGTTTTTTATTTAAATATTAAGATATTTTTTTAAAAACCTAACACAAATACTGTATGACGGTACGGTACCAACGTCCATGAGTCCGACTCACACTTGGTCACTTTTCACTTTTTTTCTCCTAGGCTACAGAGAGTCAACACACGGTTACGAGATACATACTACGAAGCGCTACGAATTTACGTAAAGCAGAAGACGTAATTTTCATGAAACTATGTACGATTCATGAATTTCCAAGAATCGGTTCTCTTCTAGATTTCTTAAATTCTCATGTTACTATAAAATTAGCTTGCCTTCTGTTCATAGTAAATAAAGCAAAGTGTTATGTTGTTCTTATCTACCCTTTACGTAATTTTAGTTCTGATTGCTCTCTTTTTATTCTTTGGAATCTTTAAATCTATTAGGTAACCCATTCTTGTACGTCTACTAATATCTCTTATCATTGCCACGCTATGTTTTCAGAGAGCCACGTGGGTTTTTAAATTCAGGAGCAAATGAAAGTAAACGGTTGCAAAACAGGAATTGATTGCGCGAAAATGAAGCGAAAGCTTTTTTCACTTTAACATTACACGACTTTTCACAAAACTTACTTTCATTCATGAAACCGTTTCTTATACCTACGTAACACTTCACTTTAATAACAGATGCACATCTTTTTGCCTAATTGTTGTTGATGTTGAATGCAAACTCACCAGAAATCTGGCAGCCATTATGTAAAGCCTTCAAGACTGAGCGAAACCGAACGCGGAGACGGACAGCACTTTTCTGATAAAGTGATTTAAACAAAACTTCCTTTTATATCGCAACGTGCTTGCGTTTCGCGACTCGGCCTCTGCGCGGCATCTCTCTAATATGCAGCCACCGCGGACAACCCATTACGGCCCTTAACAACAGTACCATAAGACTCAGATACCCCCACGGGCATTTCAGCCGCATAGAGCAGAACTCTTGTAATTTGAATCGTTACCTGCAGACTGACGAGCCAACCCTAATTTTAAACATCAACTTAAAAAGTAATTTTTAGACATCTCCGGGATATTATACGTAGATCAAGGTTTTTCGTCTAAGCCAACTTTCATAATTTCAAAACAAGCGGCCAAGTGCAAGTCGGACTCACGCACCGAGGGTTCCGTTATTTATTATTTGTCGTTGGAATTTATTACCTATATAATAAGCCCCACAATCACGCCAAGTTTGATGCCTGTACGTATTACCGTTTTTACGATAGAGCATAAACAAAAAAAAAACTGCGAAAAAGCCATGTTTTTAGGGTGTCGTACCTCAAAAGGAAAAAAAAGGAACCCTTATAGGATCAGTTTGTTGTCCGTCCGTCCGTCTGCCTGTCAAGACCCTTTATCTCGAGAACGCGTAGAGGAGTTGAAATTAAAATCATATACTCAAGTCTACAGTCCCTTGAAGCTGTGAAAGAATCAAACTTCTTAAATTGACGTAAAACAGAGATACTGCCGTTTATGCCGCAAAAACACATATTTCGACACTCAAGGGAATCAAGAGTTGTAGGGTACTTTCCGTTGACCTAGAACTATGAATTTTTGTCAATTAATATCGTATTATACAACAAATACATGGAAAAATCTGAAAACTATACATTTGTATAATAATTGCATCACTATACATTCGATACCCTCGCCGCTAAGGCTAGTCCAACCAAGATAGAAGTCGTGGGTTCGATTCCCACTGGGGGGCGCCGCACATTTGTACAATCTGGGAGTATTTCCATGTTTGTGATGTCCTTGCTTGGTTACCATAGTACAGGGTATCCTAGTTTAAGACCAGGTCAAGTGATTGTGTTGCGTGGAAGTTATTATTACTATTTGTAATCAAATAATAACTAAATTGGTCTTTGAAGTTCGGGAAAAGTTTGGAAAAAACTGCTAGACTCAATTCCTGAACTAGGTATTTATTATATGTAAGTTTATTCAAATTTGTACGGAACACTCGGTGGGCGAGTTCGACGCGCACTTGTCCGGTTTTTTGTATGGAGACCCTCATATTTTTTTATTATTTTTTAGGTAATCCGCCGTAATAATGGAATATTCTGTGAAAATTTCAACTGGCTACCTATTACGGTTCCAAAGATGGAGAGACAGACAGACGTAATAAGGTCCCGTTAGGCACCCTTCGGGTACGGAACCTTAAAAACAATCATTTCAGGAAGCTGTTGGGTTCAGTAAGTTCCGGTGAAACTCAAGGAGGCTATTCCACTCGTCACTACAAACTTTTATTATGAATAACTATCGGCCGTTTCATAGACCAAACCAGACCGCTAGACCAAATACTAACATTTCAGGGTCAGCTGTTATTTATTTATTTATTTCAGAATTAGTTTCGTAATAAAAGTAATTTGTATTGATCAGTAGAATGACCTACTCAAGTTTTCCCAACTTTTATGGAACACACAGTGAATTCTAGTGAGAGCTAACATTTTCATCTCCAGCATAGCCTGAGAAACTTACGCTTGATTGATAAGATAACAAAATCGACCAAATTAAACTCTCATAGCCGAATTAAAGTCATACGGTGCTTAACCGATTCCACGTTCGTATATACTCATTATCCTGACTAGAAGTATGCCTACTTGACAGTCTGACAGGATGATTAGGATCTTAAGAGAAGACTTCACTTAATTACAAACCGGTCTACTTAGTTTCGTTCATTGGATTTTAAATAAATACTCGTTGAATTTGTTAACTTTGGGAGCTAACTGCTACAGAATACCTATACTACATTGGGCACTTCAAGGATTGGAGGCATTGGATGAGTTATATGGTAGATGTATTGGTAATGTCTGTAAGAGCTTTGGATTCATTGGATTTTTGGATAAGGCGGATATTATTATTTGCGAATATCTTAGGATATTGGCGAATGTTTTAATTATTTCCCTACTGTCCTAAATATAATGAAACCCAGCTTTGTTTTAGAATATTAGAAATCTGCTAGTTTAAACGTTAATTGACACCAATAAAATGTTACGTATTTTTGTTTCTATTCTTAATAGGTACAAAATATGTTTCCACAATCCCAGGGCTAAAACAGAGAGCGGATGTAAAAAGGTGACCCTGAAATAGACTACGTTTCTGTAGAAAACTACGGCGAAAACTTTTTTGCGCCAACTTAGGCTAGTTTCTATAATAGTATTTTTTATTTTGTAGACTATATACATCGGTGTAGCGGGTACGCGTTTGTCGCTGTTACACAGGTCGTGGGGTAGATTCCCGGATTGATTTGTTAGCTACCTCAGCACAGCAACCAAGTACTTTGTATCACACTAGCGATTTGCGAGCAATTTGAAAGCGATGCGATTGCGAAGCGAGCTCCGCGGCGAGAACGCCAGCCGCGGCGACGACGCTGCGCGTCACTCAATAGCAAAATGGACGAGGAAACACTACTGCTTGCTTTGTTACTTCATAGACGCAGAAACCCAAAGCAGATACAAGTCAACGACGAATCTGGGAGGATTCATTTTATCAAGTAATCGACTGAGAGAGAGCGAATATCTACTACGTATCCCGTGTTACGGAACACTTTGAATGTTACTTATAAATAACTTTGTATGCATTGTATCAACGAGGATTGTTCCTCTAAATGATGCTACGTCCGCTTACACGCGTACATCTTTGATATGACTCAATTGTACAAAATCGCATCGATGGCGTCCTCGCCGCGCAAATCGCAACGTTTTCAAATCGCTCGCAAATCGTGATGATAAGGGTCTTATGATCATCACCTACTAACATTTCCAGTTATTACAATTTCTGCAATCGTTCCCCGGATAAAAAGTATAGTCGGACTACTGATGGCAGGAGTGTAATAACGACAATATCGTAATAGGTTTACTAATAATAGCCGGGAGATGACTACTCATATTATTCAGTGAGCGCTTTTGTTGGTTTTGTCGGTGAATATTGACCATATTCCCGGGCGCGGGCCATCAACAAGCTTAAACATAGCATAAGCATTAAGTAATCTATGTTACTAAGGGGTTGTAATGTTTAGTTTGAGTCTAATTCTCTTGTTCTAATATGTTATAAAGACACTAGTGAAGCACAGCATAATTTAAATCTTACTAAGGCGTCCCCGTGGAACGATTTACGGATTTAGTTGCATACATAGTTAACTCACGAATAGGATTAAATGTGAAAATAGTCCAAGTTCATTACAAAGGAAGATCAGGATTTTTGTCATTGGCAACAACAATTGCTATCAAAATCCTGAATCCTGGTCCTATGAAATGAAGGTTCAAATCATGCAGGGAAGTACAGGTTTATTATATTTTATTGCACATGAAACATATTACGAGATATTACTTACAAAAATATATTATCACTGCGGCGACTTGCGCTAAGTCTCTGACTAAGTAATAAAATAGATACATATGTATCCAAGGATAAACGAATAAATAGCTAACTGACAGAGTTGTCAGTCATATAATTTATGTATGGATAGCTCTGCAAACGTAATGGTGCAGGACGTTTTTTAATTGGAGCTCATCCCTGGATAAACAGATAGATAGTACTGTCAAATAGCGTTGGCATAAGCTAGCCTAAGAGAAAAAACTTTGTAGAGTCGGACAAGCAGTAAAAAGCAAAAGACTCGTCTACTTGCAAAAAGACGATGTTGACCCATTTAAAAAAAAATTTTTTTGCTAAACTAATTTTCGTTCACTACGTAACTTGGCAAATTTTCTTATTTCATAGTCAATCAACTGCATAATACAAAAATTTTAACGTAAGCTGTAAAGCAAAGAACTCAATAACACTCACAACACGGCTTTCCTTATTAGTAGTTGGTTGGTTGAACATTCTAATGTTAGCACAATAACACAAAACGAATCATATCGATTCACTCTCAATTTAAAATGGGAGCAAATTATATAAGACACCGAAGTAGGTACTTTCGCGTACCAATCGACATCAATAATCATGTAAGTTTGATCTAACACTCTATCTCTGCTGTAATTAAATTACGCATGCATGCACGGATCAAAATGAAAACAAAACAAACTGAAACCGTTAGGCAATCAAACCTTATTTAGAAATGTCAAAATCTGTGTTTTGTTTTGTAACTAATTTCTGGTAGACCACCTACATTGAAGCTGGTTGGTATGATTTATATAGAATGTATTACTTAGATGTAAAGTTATAACATTTCCGTTTTCATGTTTGTTTCCGTCTACAAAGACTCTTATTAATCGGCATTGAATATTGATAACGTGCCTCGTTTATAAGGCGGCTTTAAACCATTCATCGAAAGCAGTAAAAATGTCCACCGCTAGATAGACCCTATCCAAAATACCCATTATTTTCTAAACGGTACTCTATTATGCCAGATTATACTCTTAACAGGTTGGTAGAAGATATATTTTTCTATATTACGTAACGTTAGGTGATTTCAAGTTTACATCTTTGTGATAGCTAACTACGTACTAATTAATATCAGCCACGGCATCAATAGATCACTATCAAGACGCCATTACAAAAAAAATTGGTTTTACCAAAAAGGTGAAAATAAAATGTCAATTAGTCGAGACCCGGGGAGCGCATTAATTTTAATAAGCGCCTCAAAAACTTAGCCGCATCGTTCTGCATTCCGATATAATCGATGCGAGGCTGCGGCAAGCGGAGAGGCTGCGCGGCCCTGGGTGGTATCCCGGCTCAGTCCCACACTGTCCACAGTGGATGGGACAGACGGTACACAGCACCAGTTTATTTACATTATGACATTCTGTGCACTCTAACAATTTCAATCAATTAGACCCGTGGCCAACGGCATCTGACGGTAGTCATTTGTTGTCCAATACTGTTTGTGGTTTTTTCGTAGGGTCTCGTGATATAAAAATAGAATACGGCATCGTCTTTAAAAGAAGCCGATGCGTGAGAAGGCGGGCTCGTAGTCCGCTATTTGTTTCCCTTTTATCAGGCTGTGGAGACCGGAACCAGGTGGCTGGGAATATTACTTACTGGTTTGTAACACAAAGGGAAGAGTTCAATGATTCGATTACGTTTCATACGAACAAATCGTTGCGTAACTCTTTGTTTTGTAGATCGAGCATGAAAGTAAAAGTTATTTTAAATAGAGTGAAATAGGCCTTTGTTGTACACAGTAAATAAAACTCAGATTAAGTGTCTTTGCATCTAAATAAATAAAATACTCGAAAGTAATACGTATCTAGTACAGTTGGTAGATTATCGTTGTAACTAGAGAGAGCACGTTGATGTTATGTTAAGGTTGATGTGGTGTCGATTGTTTAAGCCCATCGATCTGCTGAGCACAATAGTATTTCTGTACTACCAGTTAAAAATAAACCTACATAAACTTTTACTAGAGTGCACTCTAAACGGTTACGTTACCCTCCTAAGACCTAGTGTGCTAAATTTAGTACGGAAACAATTGTTATTTTCAAGGTCAGGACTTAGGATAGGTGACTTTGCAGCTAAAATATAAAGGTTACTCTGCTGTCGACAACAAATCATCTTCATCACACATCCATCACAAGATGGGCCCCAATTTTCGATCAACTGAGTAAATAAATTTCCGAAGATATCCGTATGCAATATACATACTTACGTAATAACCGTTATAAATTTACAAATGTTAAACTTAACAAAAATATTTTTTTTTACATATATCTTGTTGGTCGTTTTATTTGTATGCAGTTTGGCCAACTGACAACTGTTAACAGCATATGGACAAATTGTTAGTTTACAAAGTCTTCTAACGTTGAATTCCTCTCACAAACCGGCTTTAATCCATTAATTGTGAAACTAACAACTTTGACGTTCATTAAGTAAACATTCTGTTTTTACAATGAATAAAAATATTTGAATTGAATTGAATTGAATTGAATTAACTCCGTCTTAAAAGTGTTTTAGTGTAGTAAAATAATAGTCCAGTACAGGCTCAAAATCAACTAGAGGTTCTGTTCGATAGATTTACATAATAAAGAAAAAACTTTTTTTTTCTGTTTTTCGACAGGCAAAAAATTGCTCTTGGTAATTTAGGGCAAGATAATCTGTCAACCGATCCCGAAATAACAGACTTATAAATAAATGTTTCAGAACAACACCATCTAGAGTATAAGTGCGGTATCTATCGCGAAGAAAGCTGGCAAAATTGTGCAAGCACGGCATATTGTAGCACAATATGCCGTGCGCTTGCGCAGTTTCTTAAAGACTTTTCACCTAGTGACTTGTGAATTCAACACCACGATGCTAGATGGCGTGGCTACGTAAATTTATCTACCCATTACATGTATCTGGACAATTCCCTATCGGTAATTAATATTTTTATAATATGCGATTATTTTAAAACATGGGAGTCGAATAAGAATTACCATTCATTCTCTTTTTGTTTAGAACGGGGGTACGTACAGGATAGTTCCATTTAAATTTGGTCAAGATCTGTTGATGAGATCCATCAGAAAGTCGTCAACCGCTTCCTTTTAGTAAATCTTTTAATAAAGTCGAATTTTTGAGCAGTTGATTTGGGCACTTATTATGAAAAATGCGACATTATAGGAAGGGTCGTCAATGTCGCGCTTGAGCCCGACAATTCACTAGAATCTAGCGACAAATACAGTTCTTTTTTTGAATAGCTATTACTATTAAACTATGGAAACTATTCAAAAAAAGAACCGTATTTGTGGCTAGATTCGAGTGAATCGTCGGGCTCAAGCGCAACGTTGACGACCCTTCCGATAATGTCGCAGCTTCATAAGGGCACTGTTTAGCATGTTTAGCGTGGTCAAGCTGAACGAAGCTGACTGCCTCGTTGGTACATTTGTACAAATTTCTTCAGTCTGGGTGTATTTCCTTGTTTGTGATGTCCTTACCTAGTGATTGTGTTGTGTGGGTGTTATATCATAAACATTCATTTAAAACATCCACCTAGCGGGAATAGTTGGGTAAGTGTTTTGGAGAACCGCTATGAGGCGTATTCTCAAAATGAGATAAAAACGCACCAAACGAGCTGTGTCCGGACAGGCCTTTGGCATACGAGACGAGAATTAACGTCAGATTAATTTATTTTCTCCGGAGCCTATTCCTGCGACCAAGTTGGGTGGACCTAACAAAGAGGTAGATACATTAGTGAAGCAGTAAGTGAATAACCATAAAAAATCATAGTTGTAAATCGTTTTTTCTGGTTGAGCAATAAAGTTTTCTCTATATATCTATATACTAACCCCATGTATCTCCTTAACTAATTATCTATTAACAGCGGTAATTTGGTAAAAGTAAAAAAATTATTAACAGCTGTTAACAGTATATTGACAGACTGTGTGTGTATAAGAAACCGGATGGCAAGCATTACTGAATCATAAAGTCATTTAAAATATATCGAGCTAAGAAAAAAATCTAGAGGCTGCCTGCTTTACAGCGAACTTGTGAAGATTCTTTCTTTCCGTAGCCGTCCCGTGCTGCGTGGTCGCTGCTCTGGTGTCCTTTTGAATTCCATGTATCAAACCTACCTAAAAACCCCACCTCATGGTAAGCATAGGTTCCTTATCTAACACTCATCCCTGTTAGCTTTTTTATCTGCATTTTAAATATCGGTTCTCGTAATAAGCGTGCCTCGGAGTGTTAAGAGCTGGGAATTGGGAACGTTCCGGTGTGAATGAACCTTTGTTTTAGTGCACCCCTCGCTTCTCTCTTTCAGTTTATTATGTTCTTTTTAGGGTTCCTTACATACCTCAAATTTACAACAAATAGGATATATAAACCATAGTAGGATCACTTTGTTGTTCGACCATCCATCCGTTTGTCTGTCTGTCAATACTATTTTTATCAAGTACCGATAATGCTATTAAGTTTAAATTAATGTCAAATATTAAAGCTAACAGTCACTTGAAGGTGTACAAAATTCAATCGTCTAAGTATATAAATGATAGGTATGATAATTTATGTAACATTTTTCATATAAACTAGATGTACTAAACAAACCCGAGTTGTTATGTCTACGCCGAGTAAGTGTCATTCACCTATCTGGCAGGTATTGGAACTAAAATTACGTAAAAAATCAAAAAGATCATCATATAATAAAAGTAAACACGTGCTTAATTTTAAAATGGCGTTGGAGTGGGCCGTATTTGTACCTGAAGTGAGCCGAATGGGTGTGTTTAGAAGTAGTCTCTTACCGGCGTCCGTCCCCACAAGGTACAGGTAGCGTCCATTTGGCGGGGGGACGTGAGTGGCGACGCGGAGACATAGTAAAGGAACACACAGTATGCAATCTCGGCCGTCCGCCGGATTTAACTACCTCCGCTCACTCGATCGGAGTAGGCGCGACGGGGTTGACGTGCTTATGTTTCGAATTCGATACTGCCACATTTAAATATTGTCGTCTCATTTACCGGGTATTTCGAGAGTTGTAGGAATTTATTTATATTATGTGCTTGTTTAGTATGAGGTCTAATAAGTTTATACGAAATAATATGTCTAGTTTCTACTCACAATACATTCTCATGTATCAGCTTGTAATACATTCTCATGGAAAAAAGAGAATAGAAAATTTAAAAAAATTAAGTGAAATACCTTACTTACCTTACAATAAAACTACTCCTATATTGTAAAATAATAAATTTAACGCGGCCGCCATCTTGTGTTACAAAAGCACTAAAGTACATGCTAAACCTGTTAAAGTTTCGTTGCAACCCCAAAAACCTTAAAAACGACGGCAGCCATCTTGGATTACGAAATGTATAGTATCTTGTATTATTTACAAGTTGGTGTTGGTCGAGTGTTTGGTCTCTACGGAATCAGCAGTTTAAAGAGAGTCGCCGGCAGCGATTAGATGAGAAAGGCTGATTACAGATATTGTAAAATAGATAGGTACCTATAGGTACATTTCTGACTGTTACTAACTTGTATGACTTCTTCTTCATATCACAAAGTACAATCGAAAATGCTGCCATAATTAAAGACTGTAACCAAACTACGTTACGGGAACAACATAAAAGCTAAGATTTTTTACTACTTTTTTAGTCGGTTAAAATGTAACCTATGTTACCAAGGTCATAATAACGAATCGGCTGACACATACCTACATAGAGTGCTAAAATCATAAACATTTTTTTTTTGGCTTCGCGTAGTTAGCAAAAAATGTCATTCAAAGGTTCTGTTCGAGCGTCTGCTAACCTTTATTCTCGAATCGCTAAGGTTCGAAGTAGATCTAAGCGAGTTCATAACTTGCAATAATTATGTGAAGTTTACAGTTTTATCTTTTCGACTGAATAGGAAATTTAAAAAAGTTAACTCTGGTCTTGATACCGTCGAGTTTAGACATAGGTACGTACACCGAGCAATATAGTCGACGTGATTTCGACATTTTCGTCTAACTAGCCTATCCGAGGCGTCGCCCGTCTGCACTCACGCGCGGGTGAACACCGGATTACGTTGGAACCGAAGTTCACCGAGATCTCGCGTTTCTTAGTTATGTATATTGTATAGGCGCGTTTTGGACGTTAGTAGGAAGATTGGTAACTGTGTCTTATTTAGTGTGACGCAGAGACGGCGAGCGGTGCGTGATTGGTATATCAGTCGCCTTTCGTTTCCCGCGCTTTGCACGCACGTGTCTAGTCCTCTAAGTACGCTCTTCATTTTTTTGGTTTCGTCGCGGAAAGGATGCCGAAACAAAATGTGTAAAAAGAGAATGGAAAAAATAGTTTATGGTGTCAATGGTTTTATTCAAAATTTATTCTACTATACTGGTTATATATATACCTTACAATGGCCAAATTAGATTAATTTACACTCTATTTGATTTTGAAAGGTACTGCAAAATTTGAAGGAACTGTAATATTCATCAATTCAAACAACTTGTGTTCGCACATTTGGCATTAAATCATTTTTCACTGATTTTACACTCGTTCTATTGTAAAGAACGTTAAAAGTAATGTAGTAGAAAACAATTTGGATAATAAAATGAGTGCAAAATTCATATTTCAACGATCGCTGTAGTTCAGCCCCAATCCTAGGGCCACGCCTTTATATGTATTCAGTAAAGATACGTCTCCGCAATAATATACTACTAGCGGTCTGTCCCATTGCACTAGATTTTCTTTGATTATAATACTTATTTCTACTTTATCAAGCAACTTTATTTTGTCCTACATTTCTTTATGTGTTTTCCACGACGGTTTGTCTAGTACCACAGTCCACACATAAATTAAGTTAGTATGAGTAGTTTTGTTTTTCGTTTGTTTCGCCTTACAAACAGGAAGACTGGACATGATAGGACCATGGAAAATTGTAGCAACATCTTGGTCTCCGCATTTCACTTCCGCTGGTGCGATTCGAGACTGTTACTTATTTGAAGGTTTAATAATATAGGCCTGATATAATGAGTTTTATATGTTACGTTACTCATACATAGTATTGGCAAATCTTATCTACACTATCTACATAGTGACCGCTCGGACGCTGCAGTGCCTGGGACATAGGCCTCCGCGGTACCTATACCCTCTCAAGTTAGTAGCCAACTCCGCTACGCGTTCCTTCACGATGTTTCCCTTCAAAGCGAGAGGTATTCTCGTTACGACTAACAAATACAAAAAGGGCATGTCAGGGAAATTCCCAAAAATATTTCCTAAATGTAATTTGGAAACACGGAACTTCACAAACTATTGTTACTTACATAATAATTGTTGCCTTTACAGACCAGTAATCGATAAATGCCATTTATAATTATATAAGCTCATGTTATTCGCATTATTTTGTAGCCACTTTCACCCGGGGAAGTATTGGAAGAATGTAAGTTACTTTGTTATTTACTGTCGGTGAATATGAAAAAAAAACAGGACAAGTGCAAATAGAACTCGCACAATTAGGGTTCCGGACAAACAATGGCAAAATTAACTTTGCAGTAAAAATAAACAGTCTCCCCTGTAACTTAACTGCAAAGGTTTGTAGGTAACAGTACAAAATATATTTTTAGCAATTTAACTATATAATCGTATTATTTGACATTTTTAAATTATTTTTTACTGGCTATTAAATCATACTAAATTTCATGGCTCTTGGTCAAAACCTACGAGTATGTAAGTTGTGATAGCGAATTTGATTGCGAATATTTTTAGGCTGGCTTATGTTAACATGTAGGTACCTATTAGTGTCAAAATATTAGCATCGTTTTTCATGTCACAATTTTCTACATAGATAGATAGAATATTCTTTATTGTATGTAAACCAGGAATTACAGAAGTTAAATACTGCCAAAACGTGTGTTAGATTAAAAAATAATTAACGTAACTGTGATAATGTTAGGTCCCCTGATAATATCATTTAAGCAAAGGAATTCGACATGAATGAAGAATCTTACACAAATGTCTTTTGCGTATCTATGCATCGACTTAGATGCCTCAATTTTTTACATAGTTCTCGGCAGATGATAAGGAACCGTTAGCCGCAAGGATTACTGAGTAAAAATTTATTAAGCAAAAATTATATCTTTTTCGAAGAAAAAGGGTCTTGACGCCGGTCTAACAATATCGTCATCCTGCAAGGGTTCCATTTTTTCCTTTTCAGACACGGGACCCCAAAAATAATATGCATCGAATATGACGCTATGCGTATGCTACGAGCTACACTATTAATTCTTTTATTTGGTTATATAACTCATGATATAAAGGCATTTTACTTTAATTGGCACTACTAAAGCATTTAAACATTTTGTTCAATAATTACATTATGAATTCATGTAAGAAGATGTAAAGCCGCGCCGCACCTTCTGCTGAAAATACTAGACGAATTAGTCCCATGCGCAAAACATTTTCAAGCCAAATAAAAACAAAGGTCTCTTTTTCAGCTCTTAACTTTAAGTAGTAACACTTTGATTGGTTTGAGTGAAAAACATGAGCAAGAGATCTTACTATTAATTACAGGTTGCATGACCTACGAAAATACTTCAGACTTAAATAATCGGTAGAACTTTCAAGATGTAAGGGGGTCCAGGGTCCTAAAAATTACTATTATCATGATTGAGAGGGGTGTAAATAAACAGTTTTTCGAAAAAAAAATTATTTTCTTTTCATGTATAATAAACGAGTTGTTTATCAAACAAAAATAACCCCCTCTTTTGGAGTATAAATCGGAAAATATCGATCCTAGGAAAAAAATTATAAAAACAAAAATAGTAGGAAATTTAATTTGAAACAATTTTTTAATTACCATTTTTTTGTGAAATTGAAAATAAACGAGTTATTCAATAAACAAAAATTAACCCTTAAAATCAAGATGGCGGATGACGCAACGAATCGTGTATCACGCAAAACAAATTAATTTGAGCTGCCAGTGAAATGCGACAAAACTGCGAATCAGTGCGAATTCGCATCGCGCTGATTCGCAGTTTTGTGTACGGAGCCTAACACGGTTTTGGGAGAGTGACGTCTAAAGAAAAGTTCACGTCTTCGGCACAAAAGAAAAAAATACAAGCCTTAAAAACCACTGAGTACATTTTCATCTCCCTTATTTATTAAACTGTTTGTTATTTGTTTTTGTAAACGCCGGCGTGCAGGGAACGACCGAGCGGGGGGCGAGGGCGGGGTGCATTGCGTGCGCCCATGCTTCCTGCACCGCGCCGGTGAAACTCATGAAAATACGCCCGCAATCAGGAAAATGCTATCGCGAAAGTGATTCATTAGCTCAAATCAAAAGATTCTTTACTACATTAAATATGATTTTGAATATTTTATGATTGAGTCAGTACATTATATATTAGTTGCTTGAGTGTCACGTGACTAATGTTTTTATTACCTTCAATATACCTACCAACTCGATAAAAAATATGGCGTTGCGTCATACACACGACATTACCGAGTACTTTCCTAACTTAAAAGAGAATAAGAAGCACTCTGTATTTGTGTACATCTTGGGAACATAATTTTTGTAGGCTTTTGCGCATGCAGACATCCGTATGTAAAGTTTGGCGATTAGCGGGCACACGGCGTTGCATTCCGCGAATGCGCGCCCAACAAAAACCGTGCGTTGTGCAACCGCTTCCTGGCCCCGCGCGACGCTCGTCCGATTTATTAGTAAAAGAGCGTTCCAAATATTTGAGTTATTGCTGGCCGAGTTCCGGCACAGGATCCTCCTGGAGCGGCTATCTCCGGAACGCCGTATAGAGCGGTTCAAACGGCACTGGAGCGCGCCGGCCCTCCCGGCTCCAGATAACAACTTGAAAGTAGCATGGGTAATAAAAAGGCTCAGAAATTGGTCGCAATTATCCTGCTTACCGCCTCGTAACATTTTAATAGCAACTCCCCATTTATTGTGGGAAGCGCCCGCGCCAGTCGCCCAACACGGCCCGAATTATGCTGATAGGGGCTTTAAAAAAACACGCATTACACGTTTTGTTCTATTTTTTCATCTCTCTTCCACAAAGGACCGTGGTCTTGAGCGAGGGTGTAATTTAGCATGATTAAAACAACTGTTTTAGTTTCATGCATTGTTGGCGCTGCGACGAGTTGTCTCCTTCGAGAAGGCGCCAGGGGTCTACTTCTCTGTCGGTCAATGAGCCTCGGTGCTATCGAACGAGCTTAAAAGCTTTAAGCTATTTGAATAGATAATACAGGCGTTGATCCATCCTATATTATGTCCTCTTCCCACATATAATTTGATTATTAGTATGTTTGTATGTCTATTTATTCAAATATTTATGTATGGTTCAGTTAAGGTTATATATTTTTTCAGCTCATAACAATATTTCTTGATTGCACCGACTATCCGTCTCTAATTTCTTTATTGTCTCCGTCTGTGGTTGCATGGAAAAAATTGCTTTTAGTAATAAGGCCGCCAATTGTACTACGATTTATTAAATTTCTGTTAATGTAATTTCTGTGTACAATAAAGAATATTCTATCCTCTATTTATTTGAGATGGCGTTTGGTTTTTTCTATTGAAACAATTTATTTTACTGGGCATTATTCATTTTTCCCTTCTAAATAGCATTGTGGTCACCTCTAATTTAAGTATTTTAAAGCACAATTCGTCAATAGCTAAGCTTTAGGCTTTTAAACTACTGGCACAAAGCGTTTTCATACATATTTACTGGTTATCAAATCACAAGATACCCTACTTTGGGACCAGGACAAATGATTGCGTTGTATGGAAGTTCTCTCTCTCTCTCTGAGAGAAGGCTTTTGCCCTACAGTGAGACGTATAGCAGCCTGCTTATGAGTATGGAAGTTACCATATACCTAAGTGGTTACAAAGTACCGCAGTGATAAAATTGATCGTATCTGACCGTAGATCATACACTGGCCTGGAGGTAGGTAGGTATAGAGTGATGTTATGAGGCAGTGTATTCAGGATTAGACTATCTTGGGTGATCGCACGTCGGGTTAGTTACGCTAAGTAAAGCGCCCAGTATCTGCGTCCGGCACATACCGCGGTAGAAAGTGGGAAGTGTTATGTAACAGTGAGGAGCCACGCTTTCGACGTAGACCGATATCGCCCCTACCACATCATAAACTATTAATTGCGCTAATGTAAGCGTTACGTTACCCTCATTTAAACGCTTTGATCCATTTATTTGTTTGTGTTACTCGACTTTTGTTGGATCATCAACTTGAAATAAATTGACTTACTTGAGTATTATTTCATAACATGACAAAGTTATCCACATGAAATTAGGCATGCACATGTGTACATGGCACGTGTATATGCCTAATTACTGAGCGCATGGTACCTAGTTATGATGGTTTGTATATTTGCTTAAATAGGTGTCACTCTCTATGTCTTTTGTTACCTAATAGTTTGACGCATAATTATTAATAATCTCTAGTTCCAGTTGTATGTAAATCACGGTTATTCACATCTTAAAGAGGAACATAACTGCACAGAGAATTCACAGATTTAGAAAATATGGCAAAATTATTCGCCTTGATTGCTGTACGTAAACTTCTAACTGACAAAGTTATTTCATGTTGTAGAACAATGAGTGAAGAGTGTAATAGCTACTTACAATAAAAAAAAAGATCGATGGAGCGTGTCCCGTCCCCGCGCTACTAAAGCGTGCTTAGCAGTTAGACGCATTAGCAAGTTTTTAGGCACAGGTAATGAATCGTTGATCACTTTCCTGCGCGTATGCCCGGTCACGGCACCCCCGTAGCGGAGTTGCAGTTACACTTTACTTACAAAGCAGAATTATTTACTCAAGCCTGACCGCTTAGAGATAGAGGTTTAGGTCTTATAAAACTGTATTCACTTATTGAATGTTGTACCTATTGTGTATATTGTTTAATAAAAGAAAAATACTTTCAAATTATTTTCTATGGGTGTAACAAAAATTATTTTCTGATACTTTTTGAAAGACTTCCCCATTTGTTATTATTCGAAAAAAGGAAGTTGGTTGAGATATTCTTCGCTGTATACCTTCCAGATACCAATTTCAGAAACAGAAGTTCTACACGTCATTAGAAGAAGAAAGAAGAAGAAAATTTATTTGACGACACAATACTCAAAACAACAAAAAGAAAATTTATCACACTACAATAACACAGAAAGGTTACAAAAGTGGGTAAAAAATAAATAAACGATAAAACATGAAAACAATAATAAAATACATTGTAGTTTTTAAGTATTGAGCCCCCAAAATGGGCCCGACTCAGCATAATGTTGCAACAGAGTGGTCCGTTGCAACGCTGATTTTCAGTCGGGTCCAAACTGCGGTTAGCATTGTACGTGTGAAAAAGTAAGGTTAAATAAGCTGCCCAACGGTGTGAAAAAGACAATGACAATAAGATACATTACTTAAATATTATACCTACTGTGCAGTGTTTGTGAAGAGTGAAGGTAATAAATACGGTGCCAAAAATACAATAGAATACCTACATTACTTAAATATTATACTGTGTAACTTAGTGCTTGTGAAGAGTGAGAGGTAACAAATACATAAAATAAGATCGGGTAAAAAGTGAAACAAATAAATTTGTGCCATACAAATACTGTGTTGAAAAAGACTTGCGGGTAATCGAGGAAATACAAACTAAGAAGAAGTTCGCAAAATGGTGACCCGCAAGAATTTTTCCCGTTCACGCCAAAATAGGCCGTAACGTGCACGTCACAAGGACGCGTACGCGAACACAGACCGAGGACGAGAAATGGAAGCGCGAGGCAACCCGTCAGTGAGTAACACATTTACCTGCTACTCATGCATTTGCGTACTCAGGGCCATTTACAGGGGGGCCCCCGACCGATGTTTCTTTCTTTGCTGCTACGTTTGTTGTTGTGTCTGCAACAGATGCGCCCTATAATTGGACCTAAAAGTGGGCTTACTTTTGCAGACACGGAGAGGTGGCGGGATGTTGTTCCAACATTTAGTAGCCGCATATCTAAAACTTCCCCGGAAGGCTGCTGTACGGTGTCTCGGTACTAGAAGCGGTGCAGTGGCCCCTCTTATCCTCTCAGTATGTCGTGATTGTCGCCAGGTAAGCTTAAAAAATAAATATGGTGGGTTGCGAGTATTTATGACGCCAAACAAAAGAGTTGCTAACTGTAGCCTTTGTCTCGCTTCCATTTTTAGAATGTTCGCGCCATTGAGGAAAGGGGTCACGTGTGTACGAGGTGGAATAGAAAAACTGTAACGAGCGTTTTGAACCCTTTGCACGAGCTTTTGGGTCCTTTGAAGTAAACAGGGACCATAAACAGTAGCGCAGTAATTGAGTTTCGATAATACTAGAGCCTCGCAAAGTCGTAGACGGAGCTTCTCACTAATAAAACTACGGATACGATACAACATTTTGAGTCGATAAAAACAGTTTCTCACCACTTCTTGAACATGGCGCTCAAAATGCAACTCCCCGTCCATTATTATACCAAGATTTCGAGCTTCTGCTACTTGGTTAATTTGAGTGCCCAACATCTCCACCTGAAGATCGGCTTGGTTCATTGTTTTTATTTGCTTTTTTGATCCTACTAGCATATATTTAGATTTCGTGGGATTTAAAACCAAGCAGTTTGCTTTGGACCACTCAGCTATACTATTTAAATCCTCATTAAGGCGCTGAACGCAAGAAACAGCATCAGTCGGAAGAACTCTAGTGTACACTTGCAGGTCGTCAGCATATATGTGATAATGGCAGTGTTTGATATAGTTAGTTATATCGGCTGTGTAAATAATAAATAATAACGGACCAATAATTGATCCCTGGGGAATTCCTCTATCCAATAGCTTATCCTGGGACTCACGCGTAGTTCCATCAGACTTTTGTAGCAGTACACGCTGACGCCGACCCGACAAATAACTATTGAACCATCCAACACTGGCAGTATCAAAACCGTAATATGATAGCTTGGAAAGCATTAAGGAATGGTTTATTGAGTCAAACGCCCGCGAAAAATCTAGCAATACCAAAATACTACCGCTGCCGTTATCTTGAGCACATAAAATATTGTCAATAACATCCAGTAGTGCGGTGCTTGTACTATGACCTTTGCGAAATCCTGACTGGATTTTAGGTAAAATATCATTGTCCTCGCAAAAGCGAATCACTTGATCGTATACCACCTTTTCAAGGATTTTAGACAGTATAGGCAGTAGGCTTATTGGTCTAAGGTCGGTTACATTTACCGGATTGCAGTTTTTAGGTATAGGTCGGACAATGGCAGTTTTCCAGTATTCCGGAAAAGTAGAAGTAACTATTGACATGTTTATGATATCCGTAATAGAACTTAACGAGTGTGGAAGGGACGCTATGATCATATCCAAACTGATGCCATCTACACCTTGTGCATTTGAGGAAAGAGACATTATAATTTTAGAAACGGCAGTGTCATTTACTGGATGAAGTGTGAACGTTGCACTATTATACCTATTACATTCAAAGTACGTCAGACGTGAGATGTTAAAACAATTATCCCCAGGTATATTAACGAAATGATTATTAATTTCGTCGGGATCATCGAAGTAGTCCGGTATGTCATTTTTCCTGTTAAATTGGGGAAGAACTATATTTTTAAGGGTTTTCCATAAGGTTTTAGGTTTAGATTACATTTCACTTCACTTCACTTTTTTATAGTGATAAAATAACTGTATTCCATGGTCTGTTTTCTTTAGTGGAATCATACCATTGATCGAGTGGGATTGAGATTAGGATGGTGTGCTTAACGTGTTATTAAAATTTTGCAAAACATGAAACCCGTTTTTTTTAAGTAGGCCAGTGATAGCGAAAACTGTATTCATAGGCATACTTAAGTTACATTTTTACGAAAAAAAGTTGACGACTTTAAGCTTGTGCTGAAATTTTCAGATATAATTTCAAGAACACTTTGCACGAGTTTTTTTCCAAAGGAAAATTTATCGATAATAATCTGTTTTGTAAGCGTAAAGCGAGGCTTTCTTTTCATGTCTCAGCTGTAAATAGTTGAAGATTATGAGAAATTATAGTGCAAGCCACTTATTTTAAAGTTCATGATCTGTGTTTTGAAGTGCGTTTCAATATAACCCTATCTAAAACTGTTAGTTAGACATTTCTGCATGTTTTCTAAAGAGTGGCAATATTCAAATTATGATTGTTCTCTATTGTACACCAGAGCACATAGCACTCTTGTAAATTTTCGGCACTGTATTTCTATTTATCTCTAAGATTGTATTTGATAATTTTCCTGTAATGAAGATGATAAAGATACCTGAAGGTAAAGGAGTCTGTACTGTACCTCCAAAGCACTCGCGTAAGGTCGAGTGGTTCCGTTAAAGACTAAGGTCATGGTTGGCTTGTTGCTCGATACACCACGCCGGTGTTATGTGGTCCTGCTTTATTTGTTCTGGGCGAGGTATATCGACCATCAAGTAAAGTGTGATATTTTGCTAGTACATGCCCAATTTCCTTCTACAAGTAATAAAACAGAATGCGAATGAATTTTTTGTAATGTATTTGTTTTTACATAGCATTTTATGATGAAATTAAATTTTTGTTTCTATGTACTTTACATAGATGCGCTTTTTACCTGGCTTTTTTATTTTAGAACTATGAAAAACTCACCTTACACTTCTATAAAGTTACTTAATATATCAAAAGGAAAAACGTTTCTTAAGATATATATAATAGACATTTTTTTTTGTTGTGAATTTTACGTCTGCTTACAAAAGACATAAACGCACGCACAGCGCTTTTTTTGACAGAGCATAATTTTACTTGCTAAGCTAAGAATAATTTGGACAAGAATTCAAATTTACATACCTAGACTTCTATCAAGGGTAAACAGAGGTACTTGGAAAAGCATAGGCAGCCTTAAAGTTATATTTCCCTACTATCCACAAACCTTGAATTCGGAAAGTATGGTCAACGGAAAGTACTTAAGTGAATACTTCAGACCACCAGATGTACTCACACCGTTTTCCTTGACAATTAGCTGATTAAAGAGCTGGCCTATAGTGATAGAAAATCAGTTTACTCGTAATAATGGATCAATATGTCAAGAGGCGGGTAAAATGTTTGATTACGATCACATAAAATAAATCATTATTCGCTAGTCAGTCACAGGTGAATTGGATTATATTCACGAGGAACTACTTCCACGCATTCATTACCGTAATTTATATTCGTACTCACGTAATTTATACTCGTACTCATATTGAGTTACTGCTTCATGTTGGTACTTGATGTATTACAGAGACAGCGCTTATCGCTGCTATCAAATACTTAAATAAAATATTGGTACTGTTGTGCTACCTAGGTACTATGAAATCCGGAACTTACTCAGATTATGTATTGTTTAATTAATAACTACTTAATAATAACTGTATAGTGGTAAAAACTATTCGCAATCTTTAATCTTCACTCAATTACAGATGGAAATAAAGCGCGTTGGTACTATTCGGTAACACTGACTTTTACATCAATTTAACGACGCTTCTAACTGTTCAAACTTACCAGGCTTGTTAACGACTTTTTAATGAAATGGCTGACATTTTGGGGGATATTTTAATTGTTTTATATAAATACTTCGTCGTAAATGGTACAATAAGATTGCATACAGTATCTGTAAAACTTCTTGCCTTGCCGCCCTCTTACACAACTTACTCCCAGTTCCTCGTACATTAACACGCTGTTAATCTACTGTTAACAGCTGTCAATTGACCAAAGTGCATACAAAAAAAAAACCACTGACAGCTGTTAACAGTAGATTAACAGCTTGTTAGTGTACGAGAAACCAGGGGTTAGACAGGAGTAGTGTGTAAGCGCCATCCTTCTTGAATATTCGAATGTTTCACGAATTTTACATTCTCTATGATTTTTCATCTGTATTCGATAACAGTATAGAAAAACATCGAGAGGAAACCTGAGTGTCTGAGGCACCATAAGACGTTCACCATAAGACCTATTGGCATACCTCAACGCTTGTAATTGCCAAAACGCGGTGAGCTCGCGTGGTTAATCCCATTCTCTCTCAGAGAGAAAGCCTGTGGCCTACAGTGGGACGTATATAGGCCGCATTATTCATTTAAATTCATCTTACAGTTTTCCATGTTAATTCAGAAAATAATTTACGTATTTTAAACTTTTCGCTTCGTTTGTTCATCATCAGCCATTCGACTTCCACTACAGGACATAGGCCTCCTTCGTGGTTTTCATAACCATGAGGGGTTTTGCCATAATCGCCACGCTTGGCAGGCGGGTTGGCGATCGCAGTAGGCGGTTAGAGTCGCAGGAAGTCGCTGCTGCCCGTCTCCTGGATATTGATTTCCTTAGTCGCCTTCTACGACATCCACGGAAGGAAATGGAGTGACGCTATTTTTAATCCGGCGCCACACGGAATGGAAACTTCCTTTGTTATTTTGCGTAAATTCGTTATTGTTAAATTAAATTATTTAATTTAAATAAACTATGAAAAATTGCAATATTGTAACAACCGCTTAGTTTCCTCACTTATGTATATATTTAACAACCAGAAATAAATTATTTCAGTAAAAACCATTTAGCTATTAATAAAATCGATAATAATAGATTTTTCTGTAAATCAGCGCTGAGGGATCATTTCCACAGCACAACGCTGAGTCAACTGCCTTTTGTGCCACAGGCTACATCTATGGTCCTGTTTTATTTATTCGTTTTGTCTGTTGTGTATTTAGTTTTCTTTCTGTTGTTGTGCATATTATGTTACTTATGTGCTTATTTTGTTTCTGCGATGTATCTTGTTGGTATAATAAATGTCTTTCTTCTTCTTCTTCTAGTTTCTAGATGGCGGGATGTAAATTTCTTACGTTTTTTAAAGATAGTTTTGTCGCTAATATCAGCTAAATACAATATTACACTATTTTATTAGTGTAATTATTTCAAAATCAAAATCAATTTTTTTTATTCAAAGTAGCACAGAAACTGCGACTTAATGAACGTTACAAGTTAAACTAGGTATTAATCCAGTAAAACGTGAATTAGTGGCTTGAAGTAGCTGGCAGCTGGTTTTATACGGCCTCTTAAGGGCTCCACGCAGTATCACTAGCGCCACCAACCGAAAAAATCATATAATATCTTTTTTCACATCGTTTTTGCAAAAAGTGACAAACCAAACTTTCAATCATGTTAATAGTGATTTTTAGTACCCATGGCCGTGAACCTAAGGCAAAAAACCCAGGACAAGAACATTAACGCCGAAACGGCTGTTTTTGGCAGAAGTGGTATAAAGTCCCACCTTGACCTTGGCTTCTCGGTCCTGGTTCCTAAAAATCACTACTAACATGGTAGAGAGATTGATCGGACTTTTTTGGTTTTGGTGGCGCTCGTGTTGCTGCATGGAGCCCCTTAAGTCCTTATGCTTGTATGAAGAAAGTCCTCAGCTACTGGAGCGGCTTGGCTATCACCGTCCTCATCTAGGGTTGGCAGATAGCTGCGTCTCACTAGGATTGTCTCAGAATGCCAGTATATGTACTGAATTTAGGAATTTCCAGAAATGCCCCGGATTTTTTGAAGTCCTTCAATAGTAAAACTTGCGACTTCACTTTATAATTTTTTTTTTAAATTCTCATTGTTTCAAATTTATAGGAAAAAACTGATAAACTCTGGGTACAGGCGTGAGTTTATGTATGTTATTGACAATCAATCAATCAATTAGCCCGTATTCGTTGACTATTGGTTTCCCCCAAGGAACGCCACTTCGTTCTGTTCTCAGATGAGAACTGCATCCTCATCTAGGCGCTATAATAAATATAATGTTGGGGTTCTTTTATTTATTCAGGAATTTATTCCAGCAAATCTGACAATCCTATCGTCATCACAAGTCACGTGCAACGGCGGTGCGGGCGATAGCGCGCGCGTCCATGGCCGATGGCCGCTTATACAATTGCTGCTGCTACAGTAACATCACATAACCTTCGCGCTGAGATTCTCATCCATGTCTTTGTGAGCGTGGCGTTGCATCAAATCGTATCATATCGGACAGTTTATTGTTTTTTGGCCTCATTTGATCTGTTCTGCCCTTTTTTGTATTTCCAGGCCTGTTTAATGTTTATGTGACGAAAAATTAAAATGTTTTTCATTTATTTTATATTAAAAATATGATTATTGTCTGCTTATTATTAAATTACTATAAAACACTGACATGAATAATACCGTGACCTTTGCAATATCTACATAGTGAAACCAATCTACATATATCAATATTGGTATTCCTGTAAATAAAACTAAGTAAATATTTAATTTGATTTGAGCTCTTAAAGCTCTCGAAATATTTAAAAATATCTTATGGTTTAATGCTAAAAATTGGACTTTGACGTATCAGTAGAGTTCACTCTGTTCACTGAAAAAGTTCGACGGAGTCAGTATATGAAACTTAAAATTTTCATAAGTTGCTTATGTCCAACGTTCCCCTCTTGGCGCCCAAAAGCATTTGTGTTTGTGTTCAAACCACAGTGAGATATCTAAACCATTTTGTATCCAGTCAGCTGAAACATAGTGTTGCTATTAGAATGGCTTTATGGTGCGATTTTTTGCTATGTGTGCGAGCTCAAGTTGCAATGCGAATGCATTTTTGCATCGACCGACTCACACATGCACCGAGAGGGATTCTTTCAGGCGTGAAAATGAATGTTATAAATAATCAAGCGCGCCGCGGGCTTTACCAAACTAACTTCAGGCCTGATGCGGCTTCAGCCGGTGCAATATTGACTTAGAAAAAACACGCTTCAATTCATTAATAAAAATCAACCGCGATTTATTTTTGAATACGACGACACGGCGGAAGGCGACAATGGATTGGTGGAAGTTGGTCGGTATTATCCACTGCACTTAATACAGATAACCCAAGTGTGCTCTTATTGTGATATCATATCAGTGAAGTGTTTCATAACCTGCAAGGATTGTGCTGCTATCAAGGACATTTGAAACGTAGTGCCGATCCGGATTGATAGTGTGGTTCTGTTTTTGCTACTAACGCAGGAAGAAAGACAATGGATGCTTTCTAAGCTAATTATCAATCAAAAAAAGGTTACCTCAAAAATTCGTAGTTCAATTAGAGTTTGTCATTTACGGCAACTTTTGATCTACGATTTTTGAAAATGTATTGTAAATCTAATATATAAAATCTCGTGTCACAGTGTTTCTTATCGAACTCCTCCGAAACGGCTTAACCGAATTTGGTAATTTTTTTGTGTATATTTGGTTGGTATGACAACAGGACGTAGGCTAATTAATATGACAAAACAACGTACGCTGAGTCAGCTAGTAATTTATAAAAAATATTTAATACAAAATAAAAAACTTGCGATAAAAATAAGAATGTGAATGTGTTTTACCTATGTGGTTTTTCTGTTTTGTTGTGACGCTGGATAGACTTACAAATTAAATCATGTATTAAATGAAGTGGTAATTCTATGTAAGGTAGTGATTTCCCGATGACTGCGAAATTGGCTGAGCGCGTCAAATCTAACAAAATTTTGTTAGCCTTGATATTTTTATAATACAATTCTGGGATGTTGCTGTAAGACAAACACTCTGATTAGTGTGTTTCATGAACTGTGCATTTTAGAGCTAGTGCAACTAGTGGTTGTTTATGCAATTAGTGGTTATCTCCAAGATTTATTTAGTTTAAGTCCTCTAATAAAAAATATAAATAAAGATAAGAAAAAAAAGTATTTATATTACTGTCACTTGCTCTAATTGCGCATAATTCCGCAATAAAATTTTATTTAGATTGCATTTGTGCAATGAAAGATTACAAGGAAATTCTTTGTCCACATGAAATTAAACAACGCAATAAAATCACGAATGAAAACAGCAGTTACGGTGATACTTAATATTATTTTATAGCTTTTAAAGTGCAGAAATTTATATTTATTCAAAAATAACAGATTTCAAAGTGCCCCAATAATACTTAACTGATGTTTGATATGGTCAAATTATAAAATAAAAATGTTGTTATATCTATAACAGGTACTATAAGTAAATCACAGTAGCTATCCAATATTTAGGGTCCGTCGAAGTGCTAGATTTGCTACGTTAGGTGATTTGCTATTATTTTATTACCATAACGTCAACAGGGGCCTAATGACACGCACCAAATCCTATCGGAATCCTGGCGTTTGCGATAGCAATTTGCATGGAATTTGACAGTTTGACAGTTCAGGATTTGGTGCGCGTAATACAGGGGCTGTAATATAATATTGTTAAGTTAGAAAATACTGAGGGTACTACTGATACAATGTTAGGTATCTTCGTTCACGTTTTTCTATGCACGTGTACAATATTTATTTATTGCGGATGTTATTAATTCAAATATTTTAAGCTACAGTCGTCATATTCGTTCTTAAAAGTGATACATCAAATAAGTTCTGAATATGAATCCTGAGTAATCATGAATAGGACTAAAAGGATTTCGTTTATAACATAGGGCTTTGTTCTCAATCCTCGAATTGCAGGGCAAAGCCAATATACCTACATGGTGTAACAAAATCGCCACATACTCCTACAGTCATAATCGGATTTTATTCGTCGATACGAACAATCGACAAAGCTAAACAAGCTTCGAAAATTGAGAAAAATTTCAGCTGTTCCTTAGGTGCCGAAATTACCACCAGCGCATTAAAATGTATGGAACAGCTACTTTTGTAGCAGTTTCGATGCTCTCCACACTATAAATTGTTCTTATTGACGTGTAGAACCCTCCTTTGTCGGGTTTTGTTATACCCTGCATATTTTAGCACAACAAGGGTCGGGGTGAGAGATGGCATTTGGAGGAAAAGGCCTATACCCAGCAGTGGACAGCGATGGGCTGATGATGATGATGAATGGTCGGTTCTAGATAAGGTACGACTTTTATCTCAATTGAGACGAAGTTGAGAGCAACGCTGGTGTGATACCCATAGGCTAGATTCATAAGTATCATACAAGATCTAGATGTAGCTAGGTATTAGGGTCTAGACCTATGGGTATGACATCCAACAAGATTAGGGATATAAATGGCTTATGTAATATTTTTCCAAGTACAGAATTTGTGGACAATATTTTTTTAACAAATTGTTTCCGTTGTTACAGTTCGCTCTTCTGGTAGCTTTTGCTTCAATCTTCTCATCTGCAGAAGGAGCGAAGTAAGTTTCGTATCGCAAACGAGCGAAATTATCTTCAGGATGTAACCACATTTCCATACACATAAGGGGGTCCTACTCGTTATCACCCTACTACTATGAAGATAACATTGAAATTTTGAAAAAAGATAGCAGTGCTCCATACATTTTAATGCAACAGGGTAGTATAGAAGAGCTGATTTTATGTTAGCGATTTCGAAATTTTTGTACAGACGAGTTTTCATATCACACTTCCCTCTAATATTACAGGCAAAGATGAAAGTCGTATGCTTTTCTGTTGATCTTAAGCCATTTGTTACATTAGGCAAATCCCAATTTCAAACAAAAGAAGTTACTGACAGAGCTATACATAAAATATTCCCGACCATGCCGAAGAAGAAATCACAAGAAAAATCGTGTAAATGGCTTTTACGTAGTTCCGCGTAATTTGTCGACATTGTAATCGATAAGCAAATTTACCGCATGCAGCACGTAATCTGTGTAACAGTTATCTCACCGAAGCGTCCGCCGCGTCACGCGGAGCGGCTCCCGCGTACACGCAAAAGTACCGCCCACGTGTATTTCAGCCATGGCGTAGCGCTGCGATTGTCAATGTCACTGTGCCAGCTCCTGCGACTGTAATTGTTAAGTTTCTCCGTTTAGCGCTCATTAGCTGCGCAATGAACCGAAACGCCCGTCCAGGTGCGTAATGACCGCCCAATGGAAAGTTCGTGTCAACACCCGCACGCGAGGACATTCTCGATTAGCGCCGGGTGTTAACTTCAGCACCATGGCCGCATCAATCAAGCGGTGTGTTGACACGGGCGTGCCGCGAGCCGGCAGTGCCGGGTGGCGGGCGCGCGTTGCGGGGAAAGCTACGTCGCGCTTGCAGCCAATGACACTTAACGGAAATCTAATTCACATAAAAACACTAATTACCAATGCACGCAACGGCCAACGACCGCCGCCGCTACGATAGAATATCATCATACTAATTTTCTTTTGTTGCAGGAAAAAGATTCGTATACATCTGCCGCAGAAGGTGAAACACATCCACCACCACAAGAAGATCTACATAACGAACCACCCAGCGTCGTCGCAGTACGCACCCGCGTACCTGCCGACGGCGGACAGCGGCGTGCTGGCCGGCAGCGCGGCACTACCCGCCACGCTCGTGCCGCTCAAGAACGAGCTGCTTGATGAGCGGCGGAGGCCGCTGCCCCTGCGCCCACTGCCCGCACGCCCGCTGTTGCCAATGTACCGCGCGCGTGGCTACTACGGCCCGCACCCCAGCGACTGGGAGGAGCAGGAGTTTGACATCGCGCCGCCCGAGCCCACGGCACCCGCCTACGTGCCCTCCGCCTTCTCGGCGCCATCGGGGCCTGCGCCCTCGCCCTCCTACGCACCCGCGCCATCGTTCTCACCCAAGCGCGTCAAGCTCCTCAAAGTCAAGGAGTCTCCGCGCAAGAAGAAGATCGTCAGAAAAAGGAAACCGAAACGCGTCGTCAACAATATTCCACCGGTCGAAGAGGAAAATCCTGTGTCTTCTTTCCATGAACAATTTTACTCTGACATTGAGAACACCGGCACCATTAAGAAAATAAGGAAACCGAAACGAGTCGAGAAGATAATCGATGGTGACACCGAGCACATCCACACTTATAGCGAAGAGCACATTCACAAGGTGGTGTTCGATGACGGCCCGAAGCTGACGGGGCTGGCGGGTGAAGACCCGCTGGCCGGCGTGTCGGCGCTGACGGCGGCGCACCCACTCGTGCCGCTCAAGAATCACCAGTCGCTAGTGGCCGTGAGTGATAGCTATCAGTTACGGCCCGCCGCAGGCTCACTGGGCACGCCCTCGCACTACGAGTATGCCGCCTACAACCCACGTGATGTCACGCACGACCACATCATCCACGACCACGGTGAGCTGCCGGCCAACGTCGACCTAATAGGTGACGGCCTGGGCCACCCACCGAAGGCATCTTACACAAGTTCCGGCGTGAAATTAAATGGTCGCCCTGTTAAAAGCACTTACAGAAAGCCTACGCGTCCGACCCCAATTGTGGACTTCACTTACTACGAGAGCATATACGACGAGAACGGACGCCCGAAGAAGCCGAGATACCCGCTACGCTACAACAGTGAGCCGTCCGAGGAGAGTAATATCGAGGACTTCCGGCCAATACCCGCGTTCAAGTTCAAAGACACGAAGCAAAAGAGGACTCCGGCAGTGATGTACTACGGGCACGGCAAGGTCAAGTACCCCATTGGACAAGCCAGTGTGCCCGTGCCCTTCTCGGCCGCCGGCAGCATCGCACATGACCACGCGCACGCGCAGGCATCGAGCTTCGCCGCTGCGCGCCCCGCCACCGCCACCAGCTTCTCCAACTTCAAGGACCCTTTCTCTTCCTACAGGAACGTTTACTCCAACAATTTCGAATACGATACATACGCCTCCTCCTCCAACTCTAATAACAGAGGACATGACACCCAAAAAGTTTGGCCAACGCAGAGCACCAGAGGCAAACAGAAATCGATCTCGAGTCAAAACGTGAACTTTGGAGGACAGGACCACCAAACAATCGTGGATCACTTAGCCGAATCGTCTCAAATCCAAGCTATGTACCACAAGGATGGCCAGTCCCAAGCAACGCAATTCGAGAGTTTTGTCGATTCAAAACCTATTGAAACAGCTACTCCTACCACGCACTTCACAATTACGGAGAACTCGCCAGCGCACGCGTACTATACCGCCATGGCGGAGGAGGCGTTCCAGGAAGACGTGGAAGATGACCCACTGTCGTTCCCCGAGGCCTCTAACGACCACTATCAGTTCGCGGCGGCGCCGGAAAGCACTCCGCCGCCACTCGTTTCCACCGCCGAGGCGCCGCGGCCATTCCATCGGCAGCAGAGCGAGGAGAGCAGCACGCCGCCGCCGGAGGCGCCGCGCAAGGCGGCCAAGCGACGCCGGCAGCGTGCCAAGCAGCCAAGCGCACAGGCAGCGGCTGAGCGCCTGCGCTACCTGCAGCCCAGCCCGGAGCCGCGGCCCACACGTTCGCGCCGCCCGCTCGACCACCACACCAGCGACGAGCCCTCCACGCGGGGCAAGCTCAAGTATGGTGATAAAATATGAGCCAGACGCTATGTACCTAGTGGATAATATTCGTGATCTTAATATTGTATTCGTTATCTGAATGCAGTGAGTGAGATTTTTTTCTCAATGTTTCTGTAAGTACGTGAACTTTATTTATGTTGGTCTTGTAAATAGTTTGCTCAGCCATGGTCGCCGTGGCATCAACGCATTTTATGCAAATTCTTAGTAATAGATACGAGAAATCATAAAAACAATAAACTGAAAAGATCTATATTGTATTCTTTTCATTTGATTTTACTAGGGCAATCAAAAACTACATTAAGTAGTTGACGAATTGCACGACAAAATAGGACAACACGCCTGACACATTGTTGCTAGGTAGGTTGCGATTAAGAAATATAAAATATTTTCATTCAAGGCGCTAATGGCTCAGGCGCTTCTCACACTGTACAAAGAAAGACGCTACACTTCCTCGTGATACAAGAGGTAGACACGGCAAGCCTTTGTCTTAGCCTAGCAACCGTTAGTTATATAAGGGGCCGAAACATAACTGAGAAATGAAGGGCGAAGAAAGTCCTCAGAGTAAAAGTGAATGGACCAGTATGTACTCCTTTGCGAGTGAAGGCACTCCCGCCTCCGTGACCGCACATTTTCATTGGAAAATAATTACCATGTGTGGGATAAAGAGTGTTTTTTCTATTATTGAAGTTTTAAACGATGTGTTCCTTCTAGTGATAGTGTTTTTCATACTCATAGCTTGTAACATTCACAGTCACCTTTCGCTATTTAACGAGCACATCACATTATTCAATGCGAGAGGTCAAAAGTTACGTGCGCGGATGATATAGCCGCCACGTAATACATGCCAAGCTTCGGTGTAAGTCGTACTTTTATTGAGGAACAAGCTGTGCTATCGATTTCCTTATCTAGATGGAGCGCTGTTTTAATGCCTTCTAACTTTCTACCGTATCGTTGACCAGTCGTCGTCATACGAGTTTCCCGGTGTTGCCACCTCGAGTAGGCATGCACTCGACCGTCAAGCGACGGTTACGTGATCATTGTTGTCTGTGGGAATCCTAGTTACACAATGCATGGCAATTTGCAGCCAGTGGCAGGTGTGTGTGTCTAACACGCGTTTACAAAACAAGAGCAATCAATGCGTCTCATGATCATCTTCGTCACGCAAAGGAAACACACAACTTAAGTGCTTAAATAGTTTTTTCTTCTTTACTATAAAACAATAACAATAACTTCATTATTTACAACAATAATTAATTATTAGACTGAACGTATTTGCGATTTGTGATGGCTCTATACATTCCAAAATCTCGTCCACTCTGTACTATACAGTGTTCAGTCTGCGCTAATAGCGCGCCCGCATATGTTTAGGCTTACTTACTCTTGCGCTATGTAATACTGTCTATATAACAATCAACAAAGCAAGGACTATGACTTAGTTGGCTCGAGTTCACTTCACTCCACGGCTCACTTTCTGTGGTAGGGTCCGCCACCGTGGCCTGCGCTGATGGCGGCCGTATAGCTGTCACTGTGGCCGCCCCCGTGACCGCCCCCATGACCACCCCCGTGACCGCCCCCATGACCGAAGTCACTCAGACTGAAACCTCCGTGTCCGCCGCTCGAGCCGTGGCCATGACCACCACCAAATCCACCCCCGTGGCTGCCGCCCAGGTTGTAGCTGACTCCTCCATGACCGCCCCCGCCTAAGCTATAACTGTCTCCGCCATGGCCTCCCGCGTAACTGCCACCGCCGCCGAAGCTATAGCTGTCACCACCGTGACCACCTCCGTGACCGCCGCCCCCTAAACTGTAACTATCACTGCCGCCTCCATGTCCTCCGTGACCACCTCCTAAGCTGTAGCTGTCACCCCCGTGGCCGCCTGCGTGCCCACCCCCTAAACTGTAGCTGTCACCTCCAAGGCTACCACCGTGACCGCCTAGGCTGTAGCTGTCTCCTCCATGGTCACCGCCGTGTCCGCCTCCGTGGCCGCCCCCTAGGCTGTAGCTGTCACCCCCAAAACCGCCTCCATGGCCACCTCCTAGGCTGTAGCTGTCCCCTCCATGACCGCCTCCATGTCCGCCGCCAATGCTGTAACTGTCATCCCCATGACCGTCTCCGTGTCCACCACCGAGACTGTAGCTATCTCCGCCGTGGCCGCCGCCATGTCCTCCCGAGCTGTAGCTGTCATGGCCGCCACCGAAGCTGCCAAGCCCCGAGCTGTGACTGTCGTGTCCTCCGCCGAATCCTCCACCAAAGCCGCCTCCAAAGTCGTGTCCGCCACCGCCGTGGCCTCCAAAGTCGTGGCCGCTCCCACCGTGGTCTCCTCCGTGGCCACCGCCGAACCCTCCACCCAGGTCGTGTCCGCCGCCGTGCCCGTGGTCGTGGCCGCCGAAACCGTGGTCGTGGCCACCAAACCCGCCGCCGCCGTGGCCCGGTGGCCCGTAGCTATCGCTCCCGCCATGGCCTCCGCCCGCGTGTCCCTTCAAATGGTCCACGAATCCTCCATGCAAGTGCTCGGCAAACCCGCCACCGCCAAACCCTCCGCCCCCACCCCCGTAGCCCCCGCCGCCCCCGTGACCGTGTTCCTCGTGGTGTTCGTGATGTTCAGGCTCAGGTATATGAATCCGAATGTGCACACTGAAAAAAAAAACAATATCGTTAAACAACTCTCATGAAAGCTCATAAAAATTCAGGAAAGCTATGACGTAGCGCAGAAAAAAATAAATCGCATAGCAAGCAGGTCGTGACATCAGAGAAAACAATAAGTAATACAGACACCGAGTGCCGTATCAAACACAATAGGTTTTCACCGTTTACCACAGTGATGAGTCGTGTGAGCATCGCTTAAAGAAATCTCATCCAAATTACTCCATCTATAGTTGTTTTTGCGGTGCGACTAAGTAGACAGCAGTGGATTTAGATATCAAGCTGCATAGTGAAACCGCAGCTTTCGTGGGCAGGGCGACAATGCTGGAGGAGAAACGGTCGGGAAGTGGAAACATGAAGATACTAACTGTTCATTGCCAAAAGTCGCGAAGCAGACACCAACGCTAGCCAGTAGGACACAGGTCAGCTGAAATGCAAGAAAGTACACGGTTACACGCTTTTTACGGTACAGTGTGTGCATGACATACCGCGCATAAGTGCAGCTACGCTATGGAGATGCGGAAATCGAAAGTGGTTTGCAAATGGATCAGATGGACGTTGCGGATAGCGACGCCGCTTCAAGAGACGTAACAACTCATGCAAGTACAATTAAGCTCATCGCTTAATTGTATACTACTACTGACATACTTATTTTACGGTGTTATGCTGTAATTCGAGTGAAGCGGCAGACACGTAACTTAATTTCCACTGTTAGGCATACAAATTCTCGAGATTGGAGTACTTAGGTGGGGAGCCGGTTGGGCCTTGCCCATCCCTGGATGTGGGATTACAGCATCTTTGCATTGGGATCCGGTGTGGCAAGCCATCGTTTTTCAGGGCCAGCCCACCCCCGGGAAAATAACACCATATACACCAATTCTCAGAGGGAAAAAGTCGAAATATGATCACGAATCAGTCTTAAATTGTAAGAAAAATCACAGCCTGTACAAATCCCATAATTAAAAAATGCCGCCCCAGAATTTGACATTGAATCGTGATTTCTCACAGGGCAACTTCGAGTCCAAATCTCCGGCACTAGGATGAAGGAAGTACTCACAGCCAAGCGCGAAGCCATCGTGTATGTGAGAGGGTTTTGCGCCCTTGGTGAACCTCGAGCGCGAATGCAGGGGCCGGCGCTGCGTTAAGCGATCTCTTGCTCTGCGACTCTCACCGGCAGCTTTTATATTACAGTGAACGTATACCACCTCTCTGCGGGCTACTGAATTGATAACACAAATTCTAGTAATTATAAGAAAATTGACTGAGAATCGTTAATATATTTGCATCTCTGCGTATTCATCCACTTCCGCCTGTACTCATGGTATGCGATTTTGTAGAGGCAAGAATCTTAGTCAACGAAGCTCCAGCTTTATGCGATGTGTAGATCAATTTTAATTGTTTTCATAGTGGTTGTACTGCAGTAGGTATCTAATGGATAACAATCGTGAATCATACATTAAAGTAAAAGGTGAGACATAATGTGGAACTACCTACTTAATTTCACTCATTCTTAAAATTATAGCTAACACGCTCCTGTACGATTTGGATTGGCCTACATAGCTAAATGTAGGTCACAAGTTGGTAATAGTTTTCCTAATGACTCTTTCTCAACATTTAAACGCGTGCAATTGGCCCTAAGAGACCTTTTATGGTGTCACAAATTCATTCGCGTCCTTCTTCGGACAAAAATTACACTGTTCTGTATTTCAAGCGTGTTGACTCAGCTTGGGACGAACTTTGCATCTGAGTGTGTACGTAGGTCACTGTAGAGTCTTTAGTACAAGATCTTTACATTTAAAGGTTGATTAGCTGTCAACCGTGGCAAAGTCACCTTTAATGTTTGTTTATCAATGAGTTTATCAATGAAAGGTTGATTTATTGTGCTGATGCTTTCGCCGAATGGTGCCATTGGTTATATTATAACACGCACAGAAGAAAAGTTCAGTTCTAGGTGAGCTAGGATGTAAATTTTATGTACCAGCAACTTACATATACATGAATGTGTCTTTGTAGACTGTCGGATACGAAACGAGTCAATTTGTCCTGGGATCGATTACAGCATTTTTAGGGTTCCGTAGTCTGACAAGGAACTCTTATAATTTCGCCAGTCCGCCTGTCTGTTTGTCTGTCTGTCTGTCCGTCCGCGGCCTAGCGCAAAGACCGGTGTTACTAGAAAGCTGTAATTTGATATGTGTATAATACATATTTATCACGCCGAAAAAGTAAAAAAAAAAAATTGGAATCTTTTTTTTTACTATACGCAACATGAAAAGTGAAAATATATCGTTGGATTGTTCGTTGAAAAATATTGTGGGTGTAGGAAGACCATTTTTTGATGTAGGGTTTCGTTAGCGAAATATTAAGATTTAAAGCGCAATTTTTTGTCCGAGTAGGGCGTCCCTCCCCTCTCTTGGCTAAACGGTTGATTGTAGAAACAGGAAAAAATTCAGGGTAGTAGCACATGTAATGAACTTAAAAGGAAAAGGTAAAAGGCTTTATTAGTTAACGAGTAATAGGCAACCAACTTATAAAAGTAAAATTTCGTACAAAATCCATTGAAAATGACTTCGATGAAGTTGTTAGTTCTGTAAAGCAGATAAAAAAAAACCCTCTTTCTACGGAACCCTACATTGCGCGTGGCCCAACACGCACTTGGCCGGTTTTTTTTTGGTTGGTTATGCGAGCCAGATGCGAACACACCATCATCACCAATACAGGACTTGAAGTAAACGCCGTGACCTAAATCGGTCGGGACCATCATTTTATTAGCTACTAGCTGTTGCCCGCGACTTCGTTCGTGTGGTTGATTTGTATTTTTCCAGGATAAAAATAGCCTATATGCTACTCCAGACTATAATCTATCTCCGTGCAAAATTTCATCCGGATCCGTTCAGCTGTTTTTGCGTAAAAGAGTAACAAACATCCATCCATACATACAAACTTTCGCGTTTATAATATTAGTAAGGATTTGGGGCTGTTTCCCACAAGTGCCAAGAGACAAAACATTACCCACGTAATAAAAAATCTGATGAAAGCCTTTTCACTTTTTCGGTAAGCCTTTATCACTAAAATTGGATTACTCCTCCGACGTTCAGTCATACGAGACCAGAATTACACTGCTGGGTGTCAAAATTCGAAAAACCAAGCACAATGTGAACTGCACGCAATGTGCTCGAAAATATACCGTACACGCCATATCGGACCGAATTCTCCTAGATATGAACATACCACACATACAAGAATTGTTAAAATACGGTAGTAAATGTCTATCGAGTTATTTGCTGGTTCAATCATTTAATTTTGTTTATCTCATGGATTCAAGAAATATTGTAGCCTGCTTTTAGCCGACAATTTTAAGTACTGAAAACTCAATGCTAGTATGGCATTGTCACACGCATACTCCTTTATTTTTTAATTATTGTATGTAAGCATGTTTGTTTGTGGCAATAAATTATTCATTCATTCATTCATTTATTCATTCGACCCAATACGAAGAATTGATTGAAGGTATTGTAGAAGTATAATTTGGAAAAGTATAACATGTACATACCTACTGACTTCAAATTTAAATGTCATATTAGTTTAAATTAGTTCTGTGTTTTAGCCCTGTAGTGTTCTGATGTTGGTTTTTATGTTTTATTTAAAAAGTGTTCTTTCAAGATTTTTTGTGAATATCACTATGACTCCACAAAGTTGTGTTTTCCGAGAGCAAATGCATTAATCACTGTAAAAAACACCCAAATCGCTTTAAGTGCGCCTTTAAAATTAGAAGAGTCCCTCGATTTCTCCAGGATCCCACCATCAGATCCTGACTTGTTGAGCATGGGAACACCTGTGAAATCTACCCTTCAAACATAAAATAATTTTCCAAATCGGTCCAGGGGTCTTCGAGTAATCGGGGAACACACATAAAAAAAAGAATCAGACGAATTGAGAACCTCCTCCTTTTTTGAAGCCGGTTAAAATAGGATATTATGCAATTAGTTAATAAAGGACGGATTTAAAGCGAGGGCCATAGATGAATCACGAGAAAGTGAAGAATAGGACCGTAGGGAGTGATTCATGATGATTGAGTCACGAGCGTAGCCAGTGATTCAAGTGTTAGAATCCTGCGTGACGCGAGTGATTCATAGCCCTCAATGTAAATCCGTCCTTTATTCAAGAGTTGCATACTAAACTTTATATCATGACTACGAGAAAATGAAATAATTTGAGCGAAAATAGACATTTCATGAAGAAATTCAGGGTTCAGCCAATTTCAGGGTTGGCTGGAAGAGATTTCTGCTGAAATAAGCTCGCCATGTACACTTTTTAATTCTGTAAATGTTTTGTTTTATTCGTGTAATTTTATGTGTGCAATAAAGTATAAAGTATGAAAAAAGAAAGGTTAAATTAATTTAAATGCACATCATAATTGGAACAATTACTTAAATTAAGAGTAGTTTCTTATTATTAGGGGTTAAAGTATGAAATTGCCGTTTTATTGCAATTGGTTCTTTGAATTTACATAGAATCTTCATGGTTTGAGGTTTTCGAATGAAACTTTTTTCAAATGGTTTCTATGATGTTCTTTTTTTTTAAAATGTGAAACATTTGAATATCGACTTTCTGATTAACAACTGCGAAAATTCGAGTGATTTTTTAATACGAGTTCCGACGCGGAACTAACGCGGCAGAAACAGCCCGCAATATCAATGCTGCGTTTGGAGAGGGGTCTACTAATGAACGCACCGTGCGATTTTGGTTTAAACGCTTTCGTGATGGAAATCTCGACTTAAAGAACGAGCCACGAGGAAGACCGCCCACACAGGTGAATAACGATGAATTAAGAGAGATAGTGGAAGCCGACCCTAGTCAAACTACCCAGGAATTAGCGGCATGGTTTAACGTTACCTTACCCACAATATTGACTCACTTGCGTCAAATCAATAAAATAAAAAAATACGAAAAATGGGTGCCTCATAATCACTCGAATTTTCGCAGTATCCATCTTTCTTGTCTAAATTGAATAACAAAAACAATTGAAAGTCGATATTCAAATGTTTCACATTTTTTAAAAAAAGAACATCATAGAAACCATTTGAAAAAAGTTTCATTCGAAAACCTCAAACCATGAAGATTCTATGTCAATTCAAAGAACCTATTGCAATAAAACGGCAATTTCATACTTTAACCCCTATTATTATTATTAGGACTCTAATGGCAGTAAAGAACAGAAAACAGTTTTTATTCTAATGCTAAACTCCTTGTCGCAAATATGTGCGCAAGGAGGTTGTATAAGCACTGAGATGGCGGTCGAATATATTGGTGTGTTCTAAATTCAAACGCCAAAATAGTGATTAAAAGGCCTTTTTATTCACGGTTTTCAATGAAAAAATGTTTAGACGCAGGGCTAAGTCATCTAGTACGAATTAAATATCATGCTAATCGATAATAGTGCGTGAGCGCGGCCTTCAGGGATGAACGAGATATTGACATACCTAATCCTAAACCTGAAAACTTTTCCTTCAGCACTTCCAAAAGTAATCCAGTAACTTTGTACATTATAGTATGCGTCAAATCTGGTAGTTATGATATTTTGCAGACTTGTTTATGATGTTGGCCCAATGAATAATCCAAGTTTGTGACCTCGAGCGCCGAACGCAACTTTGTCAAAAACCGTAAAAACTGCGAAATAATCGTTTTTTTTTTATTTTGGCGATTATAACCCTAAAGGACTAGTTTTTGAAAAAACTTTCTTAAGTCGTTTTTAAAGTAGACTAAATTTGCTACAATATGATACTAGAACTACCTCTGTAGACCCAATAGTTTCTGAGATTAAGCCTTCCAAAGTTTATCATTTTTTTCGAATTTCGCAATTTTTTGCGATTCTGTCGTTTTGAATGAATTTTGACCCTGATTATACTATCGAAGCCCTGTACTTTTATGATCAGATGTTAAAAAAGAAAATGAGAATGAAGAAAATGAAGTGTGAACGATGATGTTTAAGCTAAGCTACGAATAATGAAGTAAAAAAGATAGGTACTACAAAAGTTAATAAATCTATTTGTTAGGAAATTGAGTAATATTCAAAATCAAAAAATTAAATTAATTTAGCCCTCTTGGAAGGTCCCGGTTGAGGTTCGTCCGTATCTGGATCGACGTATTGGGATGGCATATCCCCATCAGGGGATAGTGATGAATTATCGACGTCTTGTGCCCACAAGTCATCCTCCATTTCGACATCGGACAGATCGTCGCCTTCGTGCAGCCGCAAGAAATCATCCGCAAGAGGTGTTGTGGGGCTGCATCTCTGGTCATCATTTTTGGGTTGAGGCCTTGTGACGTAGATATCCACCCCCAGGAGAGAGGGTTCAGTGTGACTCCCAACCACGCCTGTACCTGTAAAAAGATTGTACATAAGAATAGAAAATGATGAATGATATGTAATGTGTATTACTGATGCAAGGACAAATTTTTACCTGATGGTATGTCCGCAAGGAGTGAAATCGAGCAGAGTCTCGTGTAGGAGGTAGCCTGGCTAGATTGAAGCTGATTTTCGTCGCAGCCCTGGCGAATAGTTGGTACCGCAGCTCGTCAAGGTTATAGGTGTTGGGGTTGCCTCCGTATAGAGCAATTATGACTCGCTCTCCTGCTGCTGCTATCTCGTCAGGTGTAGAGTTGGTGTCGAGAAAAATCGCAGCTTGCTTTTCAACGTCCGGATTTTTTTCGACTATGGACATCATTTGCTTCTTCCCTAAGCCAAAGAAGCAGGATGTCGAGTCACAACCACTAAAGGCATGGATGAAGAGGAAATATGCAAATGCAAAAATTGCGAAGTTCGAAAAATTTAATAACTTTGAAAGGCTTAATCTCGAAAACTATTGGGTCTACAGAGACAATTCTAGTATCATATTGTAGCAAATTTAGTCCTCTTTAAAAACATCCTAAAAAAGTTTTCCAAAAACTAATCCTTTAGGGTTATAATCGCCAAAATTTGAAAAAGAACCGATTATTTCGCAGTTTTTACGATTTTTGACAAAGTTGCGTTCAGCGCTCGAGGTCACAAACTTGGATTATTCATTAGGCCAACATCATAAACAAGTCTGCAAAAAATCATAACTACCGGATTTGACGCATACTACTCCATACTTTCAGGCGACAAAGTTACTGGACTAAAGAGCGAAAGCAAAAAAATTCTCAATTTCATTCTTGGATTTTTTTATAAAAAAATCTTTTAAGTCTTACGGCCTTATTTATAAAAAAAAATTAAAAAACCGACTTCAAATTTAGTATATATGTATATTACTAAAGGATGCATTACTAAGGCCTAATGGGGCCCCCCATTAGGCCTTATTTACTGCTGACCATTGAAGAGTTGAAGAGTTCCGTTCTCCATCTCTGAAAGTCTTCATCAGATCTTCACCAAATGAAAATGGGACCAATGGGACGTTATATCTATTCGAACAAAAAAAGAATTGTCGAATTCGGTTCAGATTTGACGGAGTTATGCGGAGAACATAGCCAAACAAAAAATTCGCGTCGAATTGAGAGCCTCCTTCTTTTTTGAAGTCGGTTAAAAAAACAATAAAATTCCTCGTGCAGTTTCAATAATCTGTATTTACGTTACGCTACCACCACACGTTACCACAGACTATTTAAACTGCATCTAAGGAGTATTATAAGGAATCACGTTTTTTATAATTAAATTTTTTTAATATCCATTTATTGAGACAACAAAGGTCCGTTTATGTTAGTAACAATAGAACTTATAGGCAAGGGTTAGTACTTAATAACTAAACATGATTTTGTTATACACATCAAATTCCACAGCAGTGGGCTATCAGGACGTGACGCAAACACATTCAGGATACCATTGCGACTATGGCGTACCCGGGTAAGCAATGAGGCACACTTTTTGCGTACGAGGGCATGGAACCCGTCCACACGAGCCTCCGCAAACATGGCCGACGCGCTACACCAACGCGGTAGCCGCAAGAGTGCCCTGAATGTGTTATTGTATTGGACCCGCAGAGCATTGTAAGCCTTTTGAGTATACGCAAACCACCAAGAACCTGCATATAAAGATGTACAGTAAGCTTTAAAAAGTGTAATTTTTACTGCATCCGTGCAACGCGAGAATCTGCGACTAAGCATATTGGCCCTGACTGACAATGCTCTGCGTTCCCTTTCTAGGTCATCGTCATCTTTTAAATCCTCCCTAAGTAGATGGCCAAGATATTTGAATTGGGGCACTCGTTCTACTGTTACGCCATTTAGCATTACAGGGGGATAATCAGTTGGATTCTTACATTTGGAATGAAATATCATGAGTTGCGTTTTACCACCATTATAGATAAGACCATGCGCCGAGGCGTAACGTTCGCAGATCGCTAGCAACTTACGCATTGCTCTGATCGAGGGGGTTAACAGAACCATGTCGTCTGCATAGCTCAAGTTGTTGACACTAACACCGTCAATAGTAAGGCTGTAGGTTATTAGACCCTAGGTTCTAAAGTGCAGGCAGTGATAGTTAAAAACGATGTCTAACTAGCGCTAAAAACGTTTGTGGTTGGGAGGCCCATCAAGACGAACGGACGGACAGCGGAGTCTTAGTAATAGGGTCCCTTGCCCTTTGGGTAGGGAACCCTAAAAATTACGCCACGTTAAATTGTGGGAAGGCGGGCGGGGCTTATCAATTGTGTTACCAATCGGAGCGAGATTAGTATTACCCGGCAAAATATCTATGCACCTACCACCGTCAGACTGCCATATTGCGAGGTACCGAGATATTTCGACGGGTTATGCATCATGAAGTCAATGGTTTGACGTTTTTGTATAAAACCAATCATAAGTTACGCTGTCATTTACTATCGCCCAATCGACGTTCACCTCGTCACGCATGGCGCACAGAATGAACCAACCACAGAGTGATTTAATCTCATCTTGCGATCATTTCAGTGGTACACACTAATCGGATGACAAGGGCTGTTTTTGAGAGTGAATTTGGCGGGAAGAAATACTTCTATGGTTTTTTGTCGTAGACTGCAAGTTCTAAAAAAAATGCCATTGCACTGGAGAACTTGCGTCTAACTTAGATTTGAGTGACATTGCCTTTATACTATAGAAATCATATAAAAACTTAGGAAAAATTTAACTTGGATCTCACTTTATGCAAAAAAAAGAAAATAAAACAAAAATGTAAAAGAAAGAGACGGAGGAGCAGCGTAACCAAAACGTATCTTAGGGCACAACGGAGATCGAGATAATGGGAACAATTCCAATTGAGTTTTGAATTTGACGAACCGAGCTCCATAGCAGGCACTAGAAGTTTATTATATCAGAGTTGAATAATAGAAGCATTTTTCAGCATCTAGAGGCGACTGCTTCACACTACAAGTGAAGTGTCCACTAAAAATACCACCCGCGGCAGCACCAGTCGTTCTCTTAGCTTTATCCGCCTAAGGTAGGGGTTTTCAATTGGTGCGCCTCGGAGTACAACGCCCCATGAGGAGCAAAAACCCCCCTGTGTTCTCTTCTCAGGTACTGAACACTTTACGTTTTCTTTTTTATTGGTGTGCCTGGTATCTATGCACATATTTCGACAAGAGCAGCAGGATAAAATATTAAGTCTTATTAAAAAAAGTCGATTCCACTAAAACACTCCAAAGACGGAGTCAAAGCCGTTTATGAGAGGAATTCCTATTACAAACCGAATTTAACTCCGTCTTAAGAGTGTTTTAGTGGAAATTGGGATCAACTTTTATAAGACTTTTAACCTGTAAGTACGCTGCTGAAATTTAACTGCTAAACTTTGGGAATCCCTGGATTAATCCTTAGAAAACACAAGACAAAGGCGAATGAAACTAACGAGGTTTTCTCGTATTATTTTTTAGCTGCAGAATAGTCAGATCTGTAGGAAGATGGTCTCGTCAACAGGAACCTTTATTATTGTGATCTTTCCCAACTTCCTTCTCTTAGTATGTCCTCAGTGAGGGTCGTTGACATGTTTAAAAATACATTCTCATTGACCACCCTTCAGATTGACCCACAGTTCGTTGGACCAATAATCTGAAGCAGTTTGCTCCGCCGATGAATAAGGCGTAGGTACCTACTATTCTAGAATTAGGTACCTCTAAATAACTTTTACAGAAACCGTTTTATTTTGAAATAGGAAAAGCCAATAAATTGAAGTAAAGGAAAAATAGAAAAGCAGCACTTAGGGCCAGTTTCTGAATTGAGAATTTCGCTAAGTAAATAGTGCTCGAATTTCTCAGAAAAGTGCGTCACAGAACGTTATTTAAGCATTTATTTAGTGAAATTCTCAATTCAGATACCTACCCTTAGTCACCGGAAGGGAACAATTATGCTACAAGGCTCCCCGCAATAAATACCTTAAACATTTACTCTGGGCCCGAACAATACCTATATTATCATCGACACAAGAACGATGTTTCCTTAACAATCAGTCTGTGACAAAATGTCTTGCAGCATCTCTCCTCGCATCCAATTCAACTCTTGCGTAATAATGCATCTGGCTGCGAATATATCGCCCATAATGTCTCCCTTTCATGTAATACTTCTGAGTTATTAGAGTTAGGTACTAAATGACATGCTAATTTAGATTTTTCACAGCCGTCGTAATAAAATTTACTAAACTAAGTAGAGTTATAAATTAAACTCTCAACTGCTGGTGACACCTAGACCAAAGACATGTTTAGATAGACAGATATGCTTAATTATTAGATGATCGAACCTGTCTTTACCGACCTTTGACCAGTAAATGACCTGTGGATAGGGTCAGATCAAGATATTTGGATGGAAGCCCACCCCCCTCTAACGTGAAAGCGGGCTCCAGCCTCAGTTTAAATGGGTTCGCTACGCAACTCTAAAACACGTTTCATCTAGTATCATTTCACCTATGACAACTCGTCGGCCGCTTATCTATATTAGAATTCATTACTCACATCAAATGATATCACATTGGTGGTTCATTTCACCTAAATTCAAAAAGATCGAAGGCTTATTTTGTCTAAGGTTAAAAGTTCTTTTGACTGTTCTTCTAATATTTGCTACTACCCTTCTGATAGACTGACTTAAATGATACTTTACCTTCATACAATATTATTTGACCCCTTTAAATACATAATTAGGTTTTCACCGAAATGACGAGAATCAACGAAAAAATAATTATAAATTTACATGGTTTGCAAATAACTCGCAAAAAATCGATCGTATTATATCTATAGGCCGCGCGGCCATCTCAATAGTACAGTCGACAGCTGTCAACCTTTACATTTTTGTTTCAGTCATTCGTCCACTGAATGTTGATCTCAAGTATGTAAAGGTTGCTTTTTCGACTGTACTAATTTGAAATAAATGCTGGATAATTTGAGCTATGTTGCTTCGATGACTTGTTTCAAGACGATGCGTGCATTGGCGCTTTAACTGCTTAGGTAAAACGTAGCACCGAACAAAGGAGACTCGTAAAACAAACATTCATCATCTTCATCATTCAGCCACAAGAAGTCCACTGCTGAACATAGGCCTTCTCCATGGATTTCCAAAAAGACCGGTTGGAAGCGGCTTGCATCCAGCGTCTTCCTGTCACTTAGATGAGGTCATCTGTCTATCTTGTGGCAAAAACAAACATTGGAGAAATTGAAATTTCGAACAAACAAACTGTCGATGAGCCGTCATAGATGAAATTTAAGATAAGATAAGAATATTCTTTATTGTACCAGGAAAAATTAATTAATTAATTCGGTGAATCGAAGGTATAATCCCACCCAATAGTTATAAAAAAGTAATATTTAAAATACAATTCTGCATTAATTGCGGTCGGCTTTGAGGTTTTGAGTTGTAGCGATTAAATAACTAAAACCTCGCGAAAATACTTTCGTTTGTAAAATATTGGTTAACGATGTGACGACATCACGTCTAATGAACCGAAATAGGTAGGCTTCCTAATTAGCAACATCGTTGCAACCACGAACGATGGCATCTGACCCCAAAAAAATTACATATTTTTGACATAAGTAGTTACCTACCCATGATTACGTTCGCGCAGAATTTAGACACAAACGTATAGTTACGGCGCGAAACATAATCTCCATAATTATATATCCGACTTTAGGGGGTTCTTGCTGTCAATTCCTAGAAATTTAAATCAGGGAAAACTTCGACACTTGGGAAAAATCACAACTGTTCCTTATGGAACTTAACTTGGCCTTATGGCCAAGCGCGAGTAGGGAGTTCTCGGTGCGAGAGTCCGACTCGCACTTGCCCGGTTTTTTTTTCATTCCAATGACGCCTAGATTTGATACGAGTAAGCATACAAGCGTAGGCTTCCCCTTGGCTCGGTAGTAAGCGACAACGAAATTAACTCGTCGCGTTAATGCAATTGTCATTCATGTTGAGGAGTGGATTGTATAAATATATATCCGCATATGTTATTTAATGATCATAAGGAATATTATGTTACTGAAATAATCGATTAATTTGTGAATTAAAACATCGTGTAGAAACCCCAGATGTCTTAACGCTTGAAATTTCCACTCTGTGGCTAAGCCCACACTCACCTAAGAGAAGTCCTTTAAATTATACCTACGGAGTGTAACAAAATCTCTGTAAAATTTTTTAGGTATTCCAGATTGTAATGCGCATAGATATTCCACAGATATTTTGCGATTTCGAATTTTTCCCCATAGGGGTACATATAGAGGGATTACATCACCGTTACACCCTGTTTAGGCAGTATGAGAAAGGGCCAAAATCGTGCAATCATTCCTGATTAAACCCGATTTGACGCTTCAAAGCTCGTCAAAGCAGATGATAGATATCTCAGAAAGGTGACATAAGATGACCGTTGCGGATACCGACGGGTGTTATTTAATACGCACATCGCGAAGCACCATAAAACCTTTTGAGTGGCCGTTGGAACTATTAAACTGGAAATAACTATAGAGATTAAAAGAAGACAACTTTTCCGAAGCCGTAAGTATCCAGTGACATGAATTGCAGAGATCTTCGCAAAGATTTTCCATAGCTCCAATAATATAATAATAATAATATTATAGTGGTTGTCCATTGTGCGCTATCTGGCGAGGCGATAGAAAAATATCGGCCCTGAAACTAACTTAACCATCACTCAATTAAGCAGAGTTGACTGAAGTCTTATCCTGAATTAAAAGTGTCTGACTATTAATATAATATGAATAACATAAGTAGGCCTTAGCACAGGCAATAAAACCCTCCCATTAGAACTCAACGAAAACATATTTTGTAAAAGCCATATTTTTAAACAGAGCAACTCGATATTAATAAACTTAAATGGTGAAGATTATATATTTTCAACAGGCTCTATGGAATGAATGTTAAATTTTACTATGGGTAAAGTACAATCGATAAAAGTACCCGAAACCGGCGTGCTTCCACGTAGCGACAATGAATGTATGTGTATGAATCAATGAATGTTGATGCGAAAGCGAAAGTATCGTGGTAAGTGGCAAACCATGGTCTCTGTCTTCCCATCTGGGATACAGGCGTGAGTGTATGTAATGTAAAGCGTGACGGCCTGCGGCAGGAATCGAACCGGCAATCCGTGTATTGGAAATCTAGCGTGTTACCGCTAGACCAACGAGACAGTCAGTTGACTAATCTACTATTAGAAAAAGAGAATAAGACCATAAATACCCGCGTAATATATCTACCTATTACTGGTAACACATCAGGAAATATACTCGTATATTATCGACATGATTGTCATGTCAAGCGAGCAACAGACACTGACGGGGTCCCCAAAATACACATAATTAAGGACATATTATTATATAACTGCCTGCAATGATTGGTTGAAGTGATTGAGTTTGTGTGAGCAAGTTATAAAGCGCTCGACACCTCTCGCCGAGTCTCGCATTCATTGACCTCTTGTCCCATTCAATAGACATCAAGCAAACAAAATGTAAGGCCTGAATCATGCACATAAATTACATACGTAATAACACAAAACAGGCATTATGACAAAACAACTTCGAGCGATTCTGAAATTTTCTTATCGTTTTCAAAACCATTGAATGAGGTCTGAATTGTTTCACAGCAATCCATCCCTTCCAGATAGGAACCAATGAATGAAGGGTCATTCTCATAAACTAGTGAATCATTAATTAATTACTTTCATATTTCTGCAAAGGCAAGGTAAAAAGTATGTACCTGAAACAACTTGATGCAACGATTAATGAATGTTGATGAAACTTAAGAAGTCTGTCAGGATCGTGTCAAGTGGCAAACCCTGGCCTACCCCTTCGGAATACAGGCTTGACTTTATGCAATGTAATGTTTATCTTCTTTTTTTATAATTCATTTTTAAAAAAGTGACCAACATTAATTTGAATAGTAACAGCCATTTATAGAACCTACAGCCTAGAACTTACAGCCAAGAGAGTAGGACTTTCATTGAAACCCGTTACAAACTACCGTTTTTAGTAAGAATACTTCTAGCATTAAGTGACGGTAAACGTGAATAGTTGGTGAAACTGAAATAACCATCAAGTCCTTAAAGCGAGTTACGGAGGCCTCTTAAAAGTTGGTGAAATCGGGCATAAGAGACTCTATCTAACTACAGGTGGCCCGTAAAAGAACATCTAGACAACCAACACAGCTGAGTGGACTTTCAGAATCGGACTATTATAGGGTAAGTAAAGTAGAGAACAATTTATTTAAATCCGTTAATATTGTAACCCTTAGTTAGAGTTCTCACGAAATCTCAAATAAAAACCGGAAAAACATAAGTACCAAGTAAAAGTGTAGAGTACTGAGTGCCTAAGTACTTCACTAAATTACATTTGAAGTTTAAGAAACTTTTTACCGCATACAGTCAACCGCACATAGGTATATCAGATATGTTAAGGGCTACTTAACAGTAAAGGCCGACCTATTGTCGACTTCACGCACGATAAGAGTTCACGTCGACGCTCTACGGTCAGCATGCACAGAGTTCAGTAACTTTTAACATAGGTGGTCTTAAGACTGGTTTTACTTCGCGCATCCCTCTCGCTCGCACAGTTGACATTATTTTAAGATGTGGTTTGAGACGGTACTAGAAAAATGTGGGTTATTTTGCCACTAAAATTATATAACTACTTCTTACATGTGCCATGGTTCCCGATCAAAAACTGAGTGTTATTTATAAAACCACGATATCTTGAAACATTTCTCAAATGCAGTTTAAATATTGTGTGGTAAAGGTGAAGACTTGTTCAAAATATCCGTAATTTTATTTTCATTTGACCACATTTGGCCAAAATTAACACTATTTACAATTGTTATATGATGTGCAATCGAGAATTTTTATGATTTTTTTTTGTGACTATTTGGTAGGTCTAGGATAAGAAGCTAATTATTATGGCAAAAAAAATGTTTGCCGAGTCAGCTAGTCTAATATATAATAATCTCGTGTCTTTGTTATCTAACTCCACCGAAACGGCTTCACCGATTTTTGTGAATTTTTTTGTGTAAGTATATTTGTAGGTCTGAGAATAGGTCGCCGGCTTATTAATATGGCAAAACAACGTTCGCTGGGTCAGCTATCCAATGTATAAAAATCTCGTGTCACCGCGTTTGTTATCAAACTCCTCCGAAACGGGTTCACAAATTTTTAGGTTTTTTTTTGTGTATATTTTGGTAGGTCCGAGAGTAGGTCGTAGGCTAATTAATACGGCAATACAACCTTTGCCAGTCAGATAGTAATTTACATTACTTTTAAATTTCCAATGGTCGTCGATCATTACCTATTATGATATTTCAAACTTTACTGAATAAAAAAAATCGGGTGCATGAGTCTTAATCATAACCAAATAGGTATGGACTTATTTGAGCGATACTGAGTTTTGGATTAATAAAAAATACACCAAAATGATTATCACTGAAGATGTTAGTGACGTCGATCGTCAAAATTGTATTAATTAAGTACCTATATACATAATTACATGTGCATCTTTGCGGTTTCAAAACTGCTTACATTTCCCTCAACTTTATAAGTCGCAATAAGTCCAATAGAAATTGAGTATCGCGAGCGGGTATCGAGAAAAAGTGATAGCCCACGGAGAAGTCCAGTTACGTGAAGAGTAGTCCAGTGCAATTCACTTTTATTTTTTAGATAGGAAATTTCCGAGGCCACGCAAGTACAGTGTTATGCAACGGTACCGCGAGCACCGTGCTTGCTGACCTCTATATGTCACATTCATTATGTCACCAATATCATATCATGAAAGCTTGATGGAGTACTTTTCGCTTCAGGCGGGCCCTCAAGGAGCAGATCCCATACAAATTAGTTTGGTTTTTATTCACAAACGACAGGCGGGATCGCAATGAAACTTTACCAACACGTTTAGAGGTCACAAATCGAGGTTTGATCGTGCTTAGAATGGGAAATAAACTTATCAAATAGAAATTATAGCCTTGTGAATAGTTTCAGAAACCCGCGGTGCGTATACTAAAGTCAATGTGCATTTTACGACAAAGTTACTGTAATGGACAAGATTAAGATCATCCTTCAAATGGGCCACAGAGCCTTGAAATCATTCATAGAAACGGACTCCACAAAATTTAAAAGACTACGAAACCCAAACCAACAATAACGAGACAGCCACAAAGGTCAGTATGCCCGCTCTTTGTTTATTTTTATCATTTAGTAGGTAGAGTCCAAACTCGTCATTCCTTTTACTCTATTTGCCTCTGCCACCGACCGGCTGTCTACTCCATCAACATTATGAATACATAACAAGATAAGCTTTTGTACCTAAATTAATCAATTCAATTTGATCGAATCCATTCTTTGAATTAATTAATCAAATTGAATTGCTTGTTCTATCAGCTCCTCGGAAATTTGAAGTTAACCACGTAAAACGATCCTGATTCCGATTTCTGATTGAGTTGATCAGATGCTATAAGTCTATTTGGTATATAATACCTTGCAATAAAAATGTTATGATCTCCTTAACAATGATGAAAGATTTTTCTCTAGAGGTAGTACCATTTTCAAAATTATCCTGTCGAATAGTCATGGGGTAGAAAATTGCTATAATTATGTAAAATTTACTGTGACGTCACAAGTTGCTAGTGACGAACACTTTTATAATAAGTATACCTACAGGTTTATTACTAAAATAAGCATGTTCTGAGACACCCAAGGAGTCTGTGTTTCTTTAAGTTTTTTTTTACTTTAAAATCGACATACAAGTGTGCGACCACGTAAGTCCTCCACTGTATGGAGTTGTCTTATTTAACCTACTCCGAACTTTCAAATACATACAAAAGTTTGACACGTTGGAGTCGAGTGAAATGTTACATGATACAAGGGCAGGTTAATATAATTTTAGTACATTCGCGATTTACGCGCTCTACAAATGTCGCCTTGCCTTCAGTGAATCATTGCCCTACATAGAAGAATGTCCATTTTATTTACCTGATATAGTTATACGAATGTTGAACAATAATAAATATTCGAAGAAAAAGCATTTATCAATATTAGTCTCGTAAAATATTGTATTGTATACGTTCTGATTACAAAAAAAAGTAAATACATAAAATATTTAATTTTATAGGAGTAACTGAGTGACAATAAGAGATTTCTCGCACTTTTTAGGGTTCCGTATCTCAAATGAAAAAAACAGAACCCTTATAGGATCATTTTGTTGTTCGTCCGTCCATCTGTCAAGACCCTTTATCTCGGGAACGCGTGGAGGTATCGAGTTGAAATTAAAACCATATATACTCAAGTCTACAGTCCTTTGAAAAAAATCAAACGTCTAATTTAACGTAAGAAAAGATACGGCCGTTTATGCCGCAAAAAACGTATATTTCGACCTTCAAGGGGATCAAAATTTATAGGGTACTTTCCGTTGACCCAGAACTATTAAATTTGGCAAGTAATATTGTCTTATACTACAAGTAGGGGGAATAATCTGAAAATTATACGTTTGCAATTAAGTCATAAGAAAATTAGTCTTTAAAGTTCGAAAAAAGCTCGTAAATAATATGTAAGTACCTACAAATATGTATGGAACCCTCGGTGGGCGAGGCCGACTCGCACTTGTCCGATTTTTTTTGCTTTCTTCCTTTTTCGTCCGTCCGTCCGTCCGTTCGTCCGTCCGTCCGTCCGTCCGTCCGTCCGTCCGTCTGTCTGTCTGTCTGTCTGTCTGTCTGTCTGTCTGTCTGTCTGTCTGTCTGTCTGTCTGTCTGTCACCAGGCTGTATCTCCTGAACTGTGATAGCTTGGTAGTTGAAATTCACAAGTCACATAAATACAATAATACAAAGTCAGAGCGTCAGAGTGCATCCTGTGGTGTGTCAAATGATGTATTTCTGTTGCCGCTATAACAACAAATAGGTACTAAAAACCGAGTAAAATATATATAGATAAATTAAGGGGGGCTCCCATACAACAAACTTTTTTTTTGTCGTTTTTTGCTTCATATTAATAACGGCAACAGGTAGTCGCTTGAAATATTCGCTTAGAAAATAAATAATTAAAATAAAATAAAAATTTAAGGGGGGCTCCCATACAAATGTGGTTTTTTGCAGTTTTTCTTGTTCTTTGTGTCTAATGTTGTATAGACAATGGTACGGAACCCTTCATGCGCGAGTTCGACCCGCACTTGGCCGGTTTTTTATTACCGAGTTACTCTATGTCTTTTTTTTTAATAAATACAGTCACTCGAACCTAATGCGACAAATTTAAATTGAAGTGACATTGCTTTTATGTTTTATGCCTTCATAGAAAAAGAAAAAAAACCAAGGGGTTTCGGGGTTTTCGGGATCCCCAAAAATTCAAAAAATCAAGTTACTCTGATAATAAAAAATATATAAAAATATATTACATTTCGTTTCATCATTGAACATTTCATATTTTACAACGCCTAAAACTAAAAATACCGTTTCTTAATTTTGCTATCCTGATTACGAAAAAAATATTTACAATTTTTATTATTGCTTAATTTTAGAGAAAATAAATAAAAACCAAAAATTGTGTGTTGACGTCACACATACGGTGGAATGAGAACTTACCGTTGCCTAATAATAGAGGTTAAAGTATGAAATTGCCGTTTTATTGCAATAGGTTCTTTGAATTGACATAGAATCTTCATGGTTTGAGGTTTTCGAATGAAACTTTTTTCAAATGGTTTCTATGATGTTCTTTTTTTAAAAAATGTGAAACATTTGAATATCGACTTTCAATTGTTTTTGTTATTCAATTTAGACAAGAAAGATGGATACTGCGAAAATTCGAGTGATTATGAGGCACCCATTTTTCGTATTTTTTTATTTTATTGATTTGACGCAAGTGAGTCATTTTTTAAAAAAAGAACATCATAGAAACCATTTGAAAAAAGTTTCATTCGAAAACCTCAAACCATGAAGATTCTATGTCAATTCAAAGAACCTATTGCAATAAAACGGCAATTTCATACTTTAACCCCTAATATTAAAAAAAAGTTGTTATGACAGATAGTTGACTGAAAAGGGAAATGTCATTAAACGTCAATCAACAATAGTTTTTAAAAAGTCGCCAAAGGTGTTACTATTACTATGCCGTATGTGTGACGTCATTTGGCGTTTACCTCCTTTTAGAATAAGACGAAATTCAAACAGAAAATTATGAATAAAAATCATACAATTTCTGAAAATAAAAAAATATGGGTAGTTTTATTTTATATCTAGTCTCCTGCAAGACAATAAAATACGCATGCTAAAAAATTGAAATGTTGTCAATTCTAAACGTTTTCTAAAAGCGGTGAAGATGTATAAAACATTATTTTACAAGATAACTCAAATATTGATAAAGGTGACGTCATACTTTGAGCCTGTTTTGTATGGCGCGTTTTTGTACCACGTGAATCACTTTTCGACAGGTTATATAATATAGAGTATTAGACGTAGAGAAAAAAATTAACCCCGTTTATTTATCTTTTCACATGGCCTCCTTGATTACATTAAAACATTTCTAGTGCCATTTTAAGCAAGTTCCTCGTTGTAAAATGCGGCCAATTCACAAACAACAGTAAAGATCGCGTAAGCATTACCAAATCACGTCGTTGCCATGTAGTAGCTACCTGGCTTAGGTCTACTTTAAAAATATGCATGATGACCTACAGCTCTTATGATCTCACATTACGTGGGACGGTAAAACGTAATAACAATAATAAGAGAGAGAGGAGCACAAAACGAAACAAAAAGTGTGTCAAACGGACAATTTGCCGCGGCCACACCGAATGAGCACCAGGCACTATTGAATAATTTATTTATCTACATACATAGCCATTTGAATGTTTAAGACTGGCTGATCTTCGATAGTTTACATTGCCAAGGAGTCTGCTTTAGAACTACAACCGTGCGTACCTAAATAGGTAGGTATGCTTTTTCTATTAGCTTAAATTCTATTAAATTCGCTGTAGTGGATTGCGAATTTGCGACCAAGAGGGTAGGTACAGAGAATCGATGCACTAACAACAAATAAATGAGTCAGCCTGCTAAACTGTCTGTCCGTCTGTCAGTCTTGGAACGGCTTTAGGTCCAGCGAGCACGATTACACAACTTTGTAATCATCCATAATTAGAACCTCTCGATCCAACTACGCAAATCTGGTGCTTGTATAGGTTCAATTATAGTTACAAAAAATTTATTTTTTATTTTTATTTATTGAAAGAAAACAAACAATTGTACAATATAGTTACAAGACAAAACAATCTTACATGGATATATATGTCACGAGTCCGGAGGGATGTAATTGTTCAACCAGAGGCGTTTTCTATAGATTAATAAAAAGGCATAGAAATGAAAAGAAAAACTCAGTTTTGCTAATAACAACAGTCAAACCGTTACGTAAGCAGTGATTTTGCAACAGAAATGTAAGGGCTGACCTATTGTTAAAAAATTCAATGTGAAATTACATAAAATTTCCTGAAATTCAAATAAAATGTATATGTATACATTTAGATTTATAAAGTGTATATTTCAATAAAAAGACGTATCAAGATTGTTTAAATTTATTAAAATACCTAAACAAATGAACTATAGCAAGACTGACAAAAATAAGAACAAGAATAAATAGTTATTTAAAAATTGGCGAGCTCTAGGTAGCTGGTGTTTAAGATTCCGTACCCGAAGGGTGCCAAAGCGACCCTATTAACACAGTTTAAATATATGCCTATGACGTCAGTCTGTGTCTGAAAGTGTATTGAAACGTAGCTGTAATAGGTAGATGAGAAATTTCCACAGAATTTGGGGGTTGAAAAAGGACACATTCACTCGTTCAATGCTGTTACACCATTGGTGGTTTGTCTCGAAGTTAGCGTCTTCGGATATTACAACGGTAGGTAGACAGGTAACGTCGTTTAATAGGTAAGTATATGAGATTCAAATTTTGTTTCTGCACTTCGTAAGAACGGTAAAACTTGGTGTGACTATAATGTAGTCCCTATAGTATAACAAACAAATAAAAAAACTGGCCAGGTGTGAGCTGGACTCCCGTTATGAGTCTCGAACTCAGTCATTTTATGGTTTTAAATTATTATTTAATTTTAAGGTGCTACCTCGCACTTGGCGATTTTTTACAGACTCCTTTGAACTTTAGGCGAGCTTTTATCCTCTTTGCTCTTTGAAGTTGGCATAAATACACCAAAATGTAACCTTATCAAACAATAACCTAAAACCACACATTGACATCTGTGCCTAAAACGAAAAAAAATACTACAAGGCAAAACACTGATCTCCGTAGGTTCTATGGAGGTGCAAATCCATAAAACTTAAAACCATCATGCATCGGAGTCCATATCCCAAAAATAGCCAGTCATGTGGCAGTCAGGACTTAGCGCGGAGGTAAGGCGGGACCATCTAATCAATGAGATAGTACTGCGGGCAGTGCTAATGCTTCTCTTCTGTGCCATGAACGTGGTGCTCCAGCCACACGCATATCAACTGACCGAGGAGCAGATGATCCACTGCAGGCGGCCGCGGCGCGAATCCTTAGTACCCACTTGGCTCATGTTGTGCATCGTGCTTAGCGTGCCACTGTTGGTGCTATCTTTACCCACCGTCTGCAACTCCGAAAACCGAGACACCCTACAGGCGCTGCTCGCGTGGACACTCGCGCTCGCAGCTAACGCCTTCCTAACCGAACTCATAAAGCTCATCGTAGGGCGGCCGCGTCCTGACTACTTCTATCGCTGCTACCCGGATGGCGAAGTCCTAGCGGGTGTGGATTATACGGTCAGAGACGTGGTCGACGGACGGAAGTCGTTTCCTAGCGGCCACAGTAGCTGTTCGTTCTGTTCGCTGGGCTTTCTGAGTATTTGGCTATGCGGGCGGCTGGAGGTGGCAGCGGGGCACCGGGGGCAGCCCAACCGTGTGCTGTGCAGCCTGCTGCCCGTGCTGCTGGCCAGTACTATCGCCCTGAGCCGCTGTTGGGACAACCACCATCACTGGGAAGACGTGCTGGCGGGCGCGGCGCTCGGCCTGCTTTCTTCCTACGCCAGCTACCGCCAGTACTACCACCCGCTCGACTCGCCCCGCTCCGGTTTACCCTACGTCACCTGGCATCCTAATGTCGCTGAACAAGGTAACGCTAATCATGTAACAGAAGAGAAGGGAATTCAAACGGCCGATTAATCAACAAAAAGAGACGCTGGAAGGATAATTCGCGTGTTTCTCGGAACGCGGCGCGGTCGTGGGCGATCGCTTACCGCGTGAAACCGGTCCCAGCGCCTGGTTCAACGCTCGGCTTTACAGTTCCGCTCTTCGCCCGCGGCGCTGGCTTGGCGCGCTAAGCGACAACTAGCAAGAGCACACTGTCTTGTTAGAATTCAAATAAAAATAAGTTTCATTATCACTTTATTAAATGCAATAAATTAGTACGGTTGGAGTTACAAATATAGCGCTTTACACCACATTTTGATTAGATCAGTTAAAATTACAACAATATTTGTGACACAGTTACAATCAATAGAGTATTTAGTAGTATTTGATGCTCTAAATAGTAGAGCATTTGATCAGATCTTTATGCCGAGAACGCTCGAGACACCAAGAGTTATAACATACGCCAATATCTCTGAAAATACAAGTACATTTATGTGCTTACTCGAAGTAATTCTAAATCTACTATGTAGAGAATAACTATTATGATATTAGACAATTATTTCTTTACCTATACTTACTTACTACCAAATTAAGTAGGATTACCGACAGTCTAGTAAAATATTCGTGTCTAAACACCAATGAAGCAAGTTTATAAGATCTTGGAAGCCCATCTAACTTTTTGAATGACCAATGCTACCAACCTAATAATGCTTGTCGTACTTCAATGCGGTTGTAAAAGAGTTGTCCGAAACATCGGGTAGATATACCAATGGATACTGACATTCAATAGGCAAGCCAGTTATTTAATATAATTAAATAACATTCATTTCACTCTGTTCTGAAACAATTTAATGAATATAACTCTTTAGATCCATAATAACTGTTAAGGATACACAAATAAAGTACAAATATGTACATATATATTTATATATTTACGTACATATAATATATTGACTAATGGCAAATCTAAACGCTTTGTCAACGCATTTCTAAGCGACAGTATTTAAAAAATTGTACCTATCTATCTATTAAGTAATATAACATCTATCTAAGTAGATCGATACAAAAATAAATGCATCATATATATCTAAAGGAATTCAAGTAAGAAACTAAATTATTGTGCTAGCACATTCAAACACAGACTACATCATAACATTTAAACTGTTACGAGTATATAAGTTGCGCAATTTTAATGGTTGCGTATTCGACGAGGATTCCCTCTACGGTCGAAAAGTTTTTTCAATAACGGTAGAACCAACAAGTTCAGAATCACGAGCACAGTTAGCACCCTGTGGCTTCGAAACCAGTAAGACTGCACTGAGTACTCGATTGATAAGCTGAACTGTGCAAGTGAATAAAGGAATGTCAATGTTGAGTCTCACAATTCGTCTTTCCCTTTGAAGCTGGTGACAAACTTCAGCATGTCATCGTAGGAGCGGTCCCCTTCGTAGTCCGCGAGGAATTTGCCGCTGGAGAATATCTTGAAGGTGGGGAGAGTTTGAATTGAGGCGAAGTCGGCGACCTTGGGATTCTCAGCTGCCTCCACGGCGATCGCCTTGGCGAAACCTGCCTCCTTCAGCTTGGTAGCTAGTTTGCTGAACGCGGGCTTCGACTCCACGCAGTGGGAGCACCCTGTAGACAGAAACAGTGGGGTGGGCATCGCAAAGCTGAACGCGCCATCTGAAGGAACTTAAGTACTCTTCAACTATTTCTGATTAGCTAGGCGTAACCTTAAGCGGTGGAAAAAAATCTTCACTTGTCTTCTCCTTCTCCGATAAGCTTATACATTTTATTACATTTAATACATTTCTTACTGTTATCCGCCTAGGCAAGGGCCTCGTTGCTTTTACAATTAATTGCTTAAAGAATAAAAAACTTTATATTGATTGTGAATAAAAAAAGTTCAAACTATTTTCAAATAAAAAATAGCATTTTAGTTGGACCAACAAATTTTCAGTTAAGACATGCGCCACTATTCACAATTGCATGCAAATTATATACATACTTCGCCCGCTATACTCTATCATGGGCGTTTGATCCTTTTGCCCCGATTCTCCAGGTGTTCCCATCCCCGAATTCCATTTAATTACAGATATCTTGATCCACCTATGCCTGTCTAGTTTATCCATAATTTACAAAGGGTGTCATAATAAGTAGCCGGCTGAAATTTTCACAGGGTACGTGGTATTATGGCGGATATCCTTAAAGTATACTCGACCGCTCATAAAAAATAGTCACTTGTAACGTAACTGTAAAAAAGAAGAGCAAAGAAAACAGTAAAGTGCACGCAAAGGTTTCTGTCAACTGTTTGTGCAGAACTTTAACAGTATGTGTCCTGCATACGAGTTTGTATCATGCCCAAATTTTTACATGATAAAGTCCCCCGATACATTGATGATGTTTGTCATCTGTGCCGTAGACAAGATCAAATTTTCAGTTCATTTTACTTAGTTTGTTGTTTTTGTTCTCTTTTTTTTTTCACTGTTTATTCAACGTAACACAACACATTTGTGCCAACCTCTGTACAGCACAGTGCCAGACTCAGGTAGAAACGCACCTTAAGCGGTAATGGAAAAGATTGTTTTTGATCTATCGTAAAAGTCTTAACAAATATAAAACTGCAAATGACAACATCTCTTACTTCAATCCTATCACAAGAATGTGTCGCTCATATAATGAAATCGCAAACACTAATAAAAAATATCGACATATTTAAGTTAGAACTTAGTAAAAGTTTAACTGACCAGGGAAAAAAATAACCACCCCCTTCTTCTCATTTTCTTTTAATAATTATTTTGGGTTTGCTTGCCAGCAAGCAAATCCTGATTTAATGTTATAATAAAATGTACGGTGTTGTTGATGGGAACACGGTTCCCTGATGCGCTCCATAGGCGCGGTGTGGTAAAGGGAAATACTTTAGCATAGACTGCGCTGCGTTTGTGGAGTGTTTTGGGGAGTAGTGTTTTTATAAATAACACCGTTATGGTCTAAGTAACTCGTCTAAGTTAGGTTTCGTAAATTATGATCATGCTGTGTACACATGTTTTGGAGATTAGTCTAGATTTCACATAATAATTAATCTTTTCTTTAAAATCTACTTGCTAATGTCTGTTTTCTGTGCCTAATAAATAAAAATTAAAAAATAATAAATAACTCTGCCATGTATCTGGCTGGCGCTAAATACCCCAAATTGAATGAAGCTCTGTCCTTTATATCACTTCTAGTCAGTATTGATGAGGGACTCCTCTTTTCGGAAAGATAAGAGGATTAAACGATAAAAAAATAAAATTCAGTTCACGAAATTAAATAAAATTTTGATAAATCTGTGAAACGCTTGGTAACAACCCAACAACCACAAGGATCCATAAGCCGCCCCTTCAGGGCTTTATTACTTGCATAAGGCATAAATACATGCATAAACTCACGCCTGTATCCCAAAGGGGTAGGCAGAGACCAAGGACTGTCACTTGCCACGATCCTGACAGATCACTTTCGCTTCCTCAAAATTCGTTAGTCGTTGCATGCACGCACGCCGGTTTCGGGTACTTTTTATCTTGCTCTTTGCTAATACATCCCCTATTTGGTCGAGGTATGTGCGCCTGCAGCACGCAATGCAGCTGCAGAAGTTTTTTTCTTTTGTGTGCCAGTTGGGAATGCCACGGAACGATTTAAAGAAACGTACATGTGGCATAAAACATGACCATGGTCAATTCCTTGGTGGCGATCATGGCGTCGAAGTTCTTGTCTGTCGCCAGAACGACGCTGGCGCCGAAGCCGGCCTCCTGGCCGCTTTTCTGGGACAACGGCTGGCCCATCTGGTCCCTTATGTAGGATATGAAGTCCATGTCCTATAAAGATAATAAATACACGATTAAAGTCAGTCAGCTTGGTTTTATAATGAAAACAAACTTTTGATAGAAATCGTTAAAATACGGGAATTAATAATGTCTATCAAGTTGTTTGCCCATCTTAAGTCATTCATTCATTTCATTAATGGAGAACTTTCACAAAAAATTTTATGCTGCACCTGGCCAAAAAGTGGGTTTTTCCGCACGCTACGCGTACGGGAAAACCCACTTTGAGGCCAAGTGACGACACAAAATTGTGTACACAACACGGACCGTAAAATAGAAAGCCCTCTATCGCATATTTATGAACTTAAACTTCTGCGATATCGGCCTTTCTTTATTTGACGGCCCTAGTTGTGTAAATAACTATTTTAATCTCATTGATGGGGCCATTTTACGTTTAAGTTTTTCTATGTTTTCTATGGTAGAAAAATAATGCCAGTCTAACCTAAGTTAGACACAATTTCCCCATTCAAGAAATAACCTCTATTATCAATTTCTGAACTTAACTTAGTAGGTATTTAACTTTTCTTTTACACCAAAGCTGAATGAAATGAAATAAGAGCACAGTGTATGTAATCTTTTAGATCGTGTATCTAATATTGATCTAATCAGAATGGAGATCGAGCAAAAAAAAAATTGGAGAGGCCATGTCTGAGGATAAAATAACAGTGATAAACATTTTTCTCTATAACTAATACTTTTCATATTCCAGTCGAAAAGTAATTCTAGTCACGTGATACAAAAAGGCTCCATACAAAGTGGGCGTAAACTGCGACGTTGCTAGGTATCACACGTTGCTAAGTGTCACCTTATAAGTAGGAAGCATTTATCAAGTGACCATGAGACATGTATTATTTGCGTTATTATATTTTCGCATTTTTTGAGACCTGCAAAATCCCGAAAAAATATATTATGGTGTAATGTCACTACAAGTTGTAGTTCTAGAGAGTTCTGTAGAGACTTGTAGTACCACATTCACATTATGTAACCTCTGCAAACCTCTCCACTGCTGGGTGTTAACTGTAACCACTTTATTTTCACGCCACTTTATGCGGTCATGTGCTACATAACTACTGTTTTTCGGCTACTCGGGCTATATCAACGGTGCATACATCTAGAAAGAAAGAAAGAAAATATAATATTTATGCCGTGTGGCGCCGGATTAAGAATAGCGTCACTCCATTTCCTTCCGTGGAAGGCGACTAAGGAAATCAATTACCAGAAGACGGGCAGCAGCGTCTTCCTGAGATTACAACCGTATACTGCGATCGCCAACCCGCCAAGCGTGGCGATTATGGCAAAACCCCTCGTGGTTATGAACACCACAAAGGAGGCCTATGTCCTGCAGTGGGCGTCCATTGACTGATGATGATGATGATGATGATGATGATAATATTTATTATGAGAACAAGACACACCACAGAAACAAAATAAACAGATAAGGCACATAATATGAACAACAGCAGAAAGAAAACGAATAACACCACAGACAAAGCAAAAAAACATAGATTTAGCATCTGAGGGTTTGCATACTATACATTTAGTTAAATAGTTGTAATAGGTACGGAACGTTGAAACAGTTGTTTTATTATTCTATAGGTTTATAAAATCAATATAAGAAGTAAAAAATATAAAAAATACAAAATATATTAACTTTATTTATTATTTACCTATCCTAGTTGGCCGCCGGTAACGGAGCTAGGCTCAAGCTACCGGTGGTTAGGGTCGCAAAGAAAGAAACCTCCGGACGATGCCCGCCGTGTCCAAGAGCACTGCCTTCTGTATCTGCCCGTTGATGCAGCCATCTAGCGAGAGAGCCTTAATATGTTGGTCAAGACTCTTCGCTATGAGACCGTTCACCGATTATTAATTATTATTATTAAAATCCTTTATTGCATTTAAACACACAGTTTTGCACATAGGCGAGCTTAATGCTACTTAGCATGTTACGCCAAATTCGTAACATTTTCTAATATTTTTGTCGGGTTTTTATCGACTTGTTTTCTTTCGTCGGTCAACAAAGCGAAAAGTGAAAGCGACGACATTAAGGGCTAACCACGTTAGGGTTTTATGATGCGTACAATATACAAGTTGCACAAGGGCTAATAGCTGTTTGCCACTTTCGGAATTCGGTACTTCTTTTTTTGTGTATCATCTAATATATAAAAATCTCGTGTCGTAGTGTTTATTATCGTACTCCTCCGAAACGGCTTCACCGATTTTTATGAAATTTTTTGTTTATATTTCTTAAGTCTGAGAATAGGTTGTAGGCTAATTACTACGGCAAAACAACGTTTGCCGAGTCTTAATTTATATTTTTGTGATAAGTATGCAAAACATGAAAAGTGTAAATCACAGTGGAGTTGAAGCCTAAAGTTTAATGCACGAGGTTTTAGAATAAGAATTTAAATACTGTAAGGGCTAAGGAATACACTAAGGACGAAATTTGAGAAGACTGAGTTGACTTTTTATGTCCAAAACGATCTTGATCTTGAAAAAGCCACATATTTTAAACTTAATTAATATTACTGAGTTAGAGAATCTGCGCAACTTTGAAAAAAAAAAATACTTCGACCTTAGGCCCAGGTGACTCAAAACAGTATAGTTAAAAACATAGATGTCTAACAAACGCTAAAAAATGACCCCACGTTCAATAGGCTATTTGACCGTGTGAATTTTTTTTATTAATTATATATATTCGTATAAATTATGAGTTTTAAAACCGATTTAAAGCATTTTAACTAAAATTTTGAATGAAAACATTCTGACTTTGACCTGACTATGACTGTAGGCCTAGGTGAGAGAGAGGCTAAGCGCGAACCAGTTAAAAGTAAACAATCACCTTTCTGCCGCCGCTGTATTCCTTGCGGGCTTTATCGAAGTGGCTGAAGTACTTGATAGTAGGGTAACCGGAGCCGCCGTACTCGGCGCACAGCTCTTTCTCCGACGTGCAATCGATCGCGCCGAAAAGCACGTTGAGCTCATCGGCGAAGTGCTCCGCCGCCTTCACAAACTCGGGTTTAGTCGTCTTACAATGGCCGCACCCTGCGAGAGAAATATTTCAGTTATGCCTCGTGCATGCCTTTTAAGGGGCCACTTGAAAGTGAAAAACATTTATTCCCACTGTAACACAAAATAAAACAAATTTACGCAGAGTCGTACCCAATACAATCATACCGAACACAATTGCTACAAGGCTGCAGCTCAGCAAAATGCTAGTCAAAGGTGACTAGCGCTGGTTTTCTGCTGCACCTGATTCGCTGAGCTTTGAACAAATATATATATTTGATAACAGAGAAAAAAAAACTAACTTGGTGCTAACTAAAGTCTGTTTATTATTTCGATGCAAAAGAAAGAAATACATTCATTATAACAACGAGACACATCACAGAAAAAAACAAACAGGTAAGTGAGAGTGTCACTATAAAATATATTGTTTTGTTTTACTGTAAAATAGCAGACTCGTGTGACCAAAAACCTTATTGCATCAGACATAAATATTTGGAAATAGTATATTTCATTACGAGTGCGGTAAGCCTGTCATTGCAAAGAGTTACGACGAATGTCTACCCGAGCCGAGACTGAACAACTATTTTTAATACAGTTGCGAAAAAATTAAGCAATTTAATAAAGAAAATTTTTGGAATTGGCTACAACCGTAAAAGAATATAAGCAAAGACTTTTTTTTCTTCACCCATTCTGGTTCGGCAAAGGGAACTGATGCCCATACAGCCAAGTCTTCAGTGGAATTTTTTTACTGATATGAAATGAAAATGAAATTTAATGAGATGTAATGAACTGATACCTAACCTAACTCATTGAAACAAATTAGTAGCTCCTTTTTAAAAATATTTGCATGAATCATAAAAACTTCTATGAATTTTTTTTAGTAAAAACTTCGTGGTTGGTTTTTTCTTTTTAATAGACATTATTTTGACGGTTGGAAAAGAGAACGCACGAGTTCGGAAAAGGTAAAGAAAAAGCTCGAGTATGTAATAGCCCACATCCCGAACGCCATACGTCCCTGCAATACGCCACTTTTTGAGCAACTGTATTAAAAAGTATTTAAAAAAAACACTAAAGTAACTGACACAACTTTTATTTGGAAATAAAATGGGATTATTAATTTTTTTACGTACTGACAACACTTGGATGTTTAATGCTATGCTTTAATAGCTGGCTTTCTTCGTTAGTGAGATATGAAGGATTTCATGATTTTCCACTAACCAACCCGTATCCAGTGCTTTTTTTTATTTATTTGCGAATTCGGAAGACTGTAAACACAACACCGATCGCTGTGCTAATTGAACAACAAACAACTGTGATTTAAACCCATGTTAGTGTTTTGTAGACTCAAGACCCGGATGGATTAACGCGAAATAGGAGCACTCTAAGCCCAACAGTGCGAAATGTACCTTCTTTAACGATGTTTCTTTGTACATGTAGTAGCTGGTCGGCGCAGCTGCCTAGTTTTATTTTTGGATAGAAGAATCATTACATTTGTTTTAAGACTCAGACGACGACTATAGCTAGGAATCAGATAGGATGTTAAAAAAACCGGACAAGTGCGACTCGCCCACCGAGGGTTCCGTACAAATTTTTAGGTACTTACATATTATAAATAGTTCAGGAACTGCCTGCAGACTCGGATCCAGTCACGTAGTTTTTTCCGAGTCATTCCTGAACTTCAAAGACAATTATTTTTTAATGATTTAATTACAAATGTACAGTTTTCAGACTTTTCCCTGTCCTTTTAGTAAAAGACGATATTATTTGGCAAATTTCACACTTCTAAGTCAAAGGACAGTACCCTATAAATTTTGATTCCCTTGAGTGGCGAAATATACGATTTTTGCGGCATAAACGGCCGTATTTTTTTATTACATTAGAAGAAGAAGCTTGCTTAGAAGTTTGATTTTTCCATAGCTTCAAGGGCTTCACTGTAAACCGGAGTATATGGTTTTAATTTCAACTCGATACCTCCACGCGTTTCCGAGATATAGGCAGACAGACAGACGGACGGACGGACAACCAAGTGATCCAAGCGGTTTCGTCTTTTTCCTTTTGAGGCACGGAACTCCAAAAAGGATAGAATTTATAATATTGCGTTTGGTTTATCTTGAGCTTTACAGTATGGGCTGGTTAAACGAAGAAAATAAAATGACAGGCACTCACAAGGCGCGTAGAACATGACGAGCGCGTGCTTGACTTTTCGCAGGGCATTCCGGAAGGTCGCGGCGTGGAGGTGGCGGACGGACGACACCTCCTCGGACCAGGGCTTCTCGGCGGGGGGCGGGGGCGGAGGCTCCGTCGGTGCCTGCAGTAACAACCCTTTAGGACTGTTTCCTCCACAGATAATGTTATATTACAGAACGGTAAAAGGCAATTACGCAGATCTCAATGAGATAACCTCTCTCTTGAAACTGGAATAGAACTAATCTCAGCTGTAAATTGATTTCCACAGAATCAGCTTCCGAAGTATAGGTAGATTTTCAACACATTAGCAAGCTATTCTTTGCATTCGAAGATCGAGAACAGCGCGAGCGAAAAAGTATTCCAAGAGGTATACACTTACTTAGGAAACACGCGCAATTGTAAAGCCTGCTTGTGTAAGCTGCAGCATCTGAGAGGTTATTCCAATTTGATCATCAGAAACTTCCAAATATATCGGCTTTCATGTTATATTAAAATGGCTAAGTTTTATTTTCTGATTCTGACCTAATGCAGCTTTTTGTTGACCAAAATGAAATCTAAGGTTCAGATGGACTGGGCGTGCCCAATCTCAATACTATACCTCTAGGCCATCAGTACGCATGAGCTGATTAACCATCAACATATAAAAGTAAATATCACTGCCGGACACAGTCCTTTCGTAGGTGAGTCCGACATCACGTCAAATCAATTTTTAAGACATTTTATAGCACATACGTAAGGCTTTTCTGTTTTGTTACAGAGAGAATGCCGAGATAACATGATCAAAAATATCAACAATTTAAGAAACAGATAACGGTTTTACCTTAAGGAAAGCAATAATTTGTTCTTCCTGCCTAGCATGACCAGCGTCGAACTTGTACACGCCTTTGTTGAAATACTTCAACGTCGGGTACCCCTTTATGCCAAAACGTTGGCTCAGATCTCCTTGCTGGGTTGAATCGACCGCTGCCAAGATTCCTTTAATCTGTGAAGGTAGGTAATTTAAATCAAATTAGCTTCCTGGACGGCATGCCCGCAGACGTCCACGTATATTGTTACAAAACTCCATTGATGGGTTAAATATGTATGTTATTGCTGGCATTTCAGGCGTCTGACGATGTCAGCAATTAGATACGAGTTCGAAAAGCAAATTCGTAAAAATATTGCACATGCAAAATAAGTACTTCTGGTTGAGTGAAATTATCATGATGTTATGTAAGAAATAGTCCCATCGACAATATTAATAACTTCCACACAACACACTCACTTGGCCTGGTCCCAAACTAGGATACCCTGTGCTATGATAAACAGGCAGAACAAGACTGAGGCCATATGTACAAATGTACGGCGGCCCCCACTGGGATCCAAACCCACAACCTCCGGCATGGTAATCACACATGATACCAATCGACGTGCTCTGATACAAACTTCTCCAGCGAATATCCAGCGATTTTCAGAAAATCTTTGTGAAGCGAAGATTGTAAATTAATATTATGTTCACGCATTGGTATGTTGATATGCATTGCTTATACGAAATTTTATACTTCTAGACTACTGAAGACAATACTAAATCGTGCATGCTAAAAAGCCAAATAATATTTATATTTGCAAGTAGACTGTATGGGTCACAGTGTCTACGTACCCCTTCTTTTTTTATTCTGGCTGCAGCTCTCTCGAACTCGGGTTTAATGCGCTTGCAGTGGCCGCACCAAGGAGCGTAAAACACCACCAACGCGTTCTCCGCCGACGCTAGCACACTGTCGAACGTTTCCGCTGGCGAGGAAGAAGTGATTTTAGTACGGGTTCATATGCGTGACCCAAATGTAATGCAAAACTTAGCTATGCACGACTGTGTTTCATCGTAGCGTTATTTCTGTTATTTCAAAATACGCTATTAATAAATTAAAATATATATTTTTCTTTAATTTCGAACTTAAGTTTTTCTCTCAATAAATTACATAATACTATTATTTAATTTTCCCGCCTTAAATTCAACTCGTGCTTGGCCTCAGTTTCGGACGCTTTTTGACGCGTACATTTATGTTGCTAACACATGTCGTCGAATTGCTGACATAGCCCACACCACTGCTCATAGTCGGCTCGAGCGCCCCATCAGTAACACCAACCATCAATCAATGTGGTTGTTACTTGAAATAGACGTCTACAAGCTAAACCATCTTCCCATCACCGTCCATCATCTCTAGGTACTGTGTGGCAGATTGAGAGTGGCACACGCTCTCCTCTCTGCCTTCTTTATTTATCAAATAAGAAAACCCGCTTTAAAATGTGCACCAAATTCTGTCAAATTCCTGACTTTTCACTGTTAGAGAATAAAATGATCTTGCGAAAATGTCGCACCGGGCGCAATATCGCGTCAAAACTATGTATTATTGTGCCTACAAATGATATTTCGTACGAAGTTTAATTAATATGTTTGGGTGGCTCAGTCCAATCTAATTTATCGTTATAGTGCGAATATTCATGTTGAAAATAACCCTCCTCAAAGCACGCCACATCTTTCTGTTCTTGGGTATCCTCAATTAGCCGCTACCAGCAATTTGCCTTAGATTGTAGATCCATTGAGCTGATAGGCGCTCTTTGCTGCGTTTGTGCAATATTTCGCAAACAGATTTAAATGACAAATGTAATATAGTGATATATTACATTGAGTATTCTATGCCACCTGGAATGAGTTTGAGCGAGCGACAAGCTAGGCCGACGGGGGACGGCGCGGCGTGGTGAGACAGAACATTAGAATAGTAAATTTAACCTGTTAAATTATAACCTTGAAAACAACAATTAAAAACTATTGTTATGGCGGTCTGATCAAGCCATTTAGAATTGGCCTCAATGGACAAAATTTAGAACGGAGATAGACCATGACCTTGATTAGGGGGTACGGGCACTTCATATTCTAATTTAACGCAAACGAAGTCGCTGGCACCGCTAGAATAATAATAATAATAAAAATCACGCAACGCCATACTTGTCATTGTCCCAAAGGAGTAGATATTCCCTGTGCTAAGATAACCGGTCAGCGACATCACCAAAAGACAAAACACCTAGACTGGAGCCAAGTTTAACTGACCAACATTTATCAGTCAAATGATAACAAACACGAATAATTCTAATGGAAACATCATAGCTAAAACAGAAGGCGAAGATGCATTACATACAGTACATATATACGTCCCACTGTAGGGCACAGGCCTCTCAGGGAGATCGTATGGGCTTAATCACCACGCGTGCCCACCGCGGATTGGCTATTTCAAGCGCTGAGGTATGTGAATAGCTCAGACACTCAGGTTTCCTCACGATGTTTTCCTTTACCGTTAGCGAGTGGTATTGCTACTATAACTTCACAAATGTACACAACTTCAAAAAACAAAGTCATAGGTCAAAGTCAAAGTCATGCCCGGACTGGGAATCGAACCTGGGTCTCTCGCTTCCGAGCCCAATGTTCTGCCTACTAGGCTACCACCGCTGATGCATTACATTACATTATACAAAATTCACATGTTTATCACATTCGAATACAGTATGAACCATAAATATATCAGTAATTTTGTGATTTTTAGCACACTTTAGTTTAATTAAACATATTGTGTATTGTTATCCAAGGCGACATATGGAACGCACAACGCGCATACATACATGTTTATTGTGAGATTATTTTGCATTAGATAAAATATAACTTCCACACAACACAATCCTGTACTGGTTCCAAACTAGCCTTTTTTCCCATGTCTACACTAGGATACCCTGTGCTATGGTAACCAGGCAAGGCCATCATAAACACGGCAATACGCCCTAACTGAGGCCATTTGTTCAAATCGAGGTTGGTTCAATTCAGACTGGAGCGGCCTCCTGTGGGAATTGAACCGACAATCTCTGTTTTGGTAGTCAAGCGTGTAACCAACGAGGCAGTCTATTGTAAAGAAGCATAAACGAATATATCTCTCGCCTGCAGCTTCGTATAAATATAAACATCAACATATTACAGAATATACATATTAATTACGAAGAATAGATAATAGGCCTGGATAATATTTTAGCAGCCGAATGTTTGTTTTACACGCATTGTGCAATCCTACATACACACATAAACTCACGCCTGTATCCCAGAGGGGTAGGCATAAACCAGGGACTGCCACTTGCCGCGATCCACGATTGCGTGCAATCCTGCTAATATAATATTGTAAATGTGAAAGTTTGTGAAGATGTTTGGATGTTTGTTACTCAATCACGCAATAACGGCTGACCGGATTTAAATGAAACTTGGCGTACAGATAGACAAACACCTGAATTGAGACATAGCATATATCCCTATAAGCTTGATATCCCGGTAATGCTTTCCCGTAGGATAATATTTACTTAAGTTTAAAATAGATGGCGTTGTGCGAGCGAACGTTGTTTTAAAAATAGATGGTGTGCAACACAAGAAAGGTACGAAGTTCGCTGGGACAGCTAACAGAATATAACAAAAAAAATCGCGCATTTTCGTGCATGCATTCGTCCAATGACGGACTAGATATAAAACAACAAAGCAACAAAGGAGTCAATAGAACAAAGGCGAGACATTGAATCTATTGTTGCAAGATCGCATAGCAATTTCGCTTTCGATAGCAATTTCGACATTGGCAGTTTGTTACTTTTATATCTTTTCAATTCTACATGGTACGGTAATCAAAGATGGCATATAAGTAGGTTATAGTTTCGAATGAAATAAGTCGGTTAAATGCCTTTATGACGCTTGACAAGTAGAATTCTGTAAAATCTCGCAGTTATAAAGAAAGTAATGAGCAAATATTTCTCATTGGTGCTGAGTTCTAAGCCTCAAATAAAATCGAAACAACAAGTACGACCATTTCCAGCGATGTCGAAAGACTAAATATATTTTTGTTTTCGCATCCAACATGCCTTCACGGTTACATAAAATTCGCTAGCTGTCTGATTAAGATGACAATTTATTAGTTACATTCTACTTTTAGATTTGGATTTGACTTATTAAATGTGTAGACTATTGCTTGGAGTACAAAAGAACTTTACTTACGAATGTCCCACACTTGGACATAGGCGAAGTCTAATGTATTATTAGAGAGTAGTTACACATTTACACAACGCTGTGGGTTTGGATAAAATTTGGTAGACAGGTGGACCAGGTCCAGACCCGGATTACAGTTGTAGACTCGCTTTTGCCATGCGCTTACCTAAGAGGATCAGAATGGCGTAAAACAGTCGCAGGCACATTAAAAATAAATGAACATCTAGATGAAACTAAATATAAAATAATCTACTTATTAAAATAGCACGCGGCACGACTATTTCAGTATTCAGTGTTCACAATACGATGACACAAAACTGAACTGGATAACTTAACAGCACTTCAAGTGAATTAAGAGTCAGTACGTTTGCCAATTGTGGTGAAACTCATGTCATCAGTTCCTTGCAGGTTCAGGCAAATATTAAATGAAGTCGTTCGGTAGTTATATCTACAGCTTACGTTCAAATAGGTCACCCATTCGAAACTATTATGATTATTTGACGTCTGATTTATGATGATGATGGCAGAGGTTGTGGATTGATTCCCACTGGGGCCATACTTCGATTAGTACGAATGACCTGTGTCTGGGTGTTTTTCCATGTATGTGATGGCCTTGGATGTTCATCACATTAACATAGGTTAAGTTGTGTATGCTTACATAAATCTTGGTTTCTTGATAAAATTATTGCTAGGGAAAATCTACTGCTGCAAACATCATACTACTGGGCATCCTACGTCTGCGATAATGTCACTCCTGGGAATAACCAATGTTGAGCACATATCACTGCTGGAGCCAACTAACTGCTGGGCGTATCCTCTGGGTAAATTCCACTGCTGGGCGCATCCACTGCTGGGTTTTTCTCCTAAGCCTACTGGGCAGTGGGATTGTTAGTCGTACAGTATAACAATGATGAACTAGTCCTAAACTTAGCTTAATATTTACGCAGGTAAAATTCGGACTTAACATACACGCATTAAAATACTAGACAATATCTATAAACTTCGCACAGCGAATAAAAATCCCGCATTGCGATGCAAATTATTTTAAATGTTAACATGAACTACTGAGGACACATTTTCACAACGTTATTTACTTAAATTAGGTGCTTGTTCTAATTATTAGGCTGAAAAGTCTTCGTAAATGTATAAATTAATTGATTGGTTGTATTACGACCGGACCGGACGTCTATAGGGAAAGTTAGTTACAAATATAAACATTCGCGAACAAAACTAGGTTTAGCAAATACCTATATACTCGCACAACTACTCTTTAACATTGCATTCCAAAATTAACTAACTCAGGTAACTTCGAAAACAAAGTTATTGGAACATGCCGAACCCGAACATGGATGCCGAACATGAACCCCAGAACTGTGCTTCATTTTAAACCGAATATAAATGAAATCCATCATTCCACTGTCAAGGAGAGTTTTGGCCTCAATTCATTAGGTTATCGCAGGTTTTCAGGTCTAGTCACCTCGCATCGATAACGCCGATGTCCGTCGCCAGCCGTTGTCAATTTGACCATTTATAAGCAAAAACAATATTCGCAGAATATTATCCTTATCCCTATCCTTAAAGCATGAAATTCTCAAAGGTCCAATTTGCAAAATGTTCAACTTTTTAGTTAAATGGTTTAGTTGTGAGAATCAAGATTTTTAGGGAAATCAATAAAGTAAAAAATATTTCTGGTTACGACAATAATATTATTGCCTACGCTATCGGTCAAATTCGCAAATACGGCGTTTCTCCTCTCACTGTCAGTGACAACCTTATTCTCTTATGCAAAAAAGAATTCGCAGCAAATACTTAGGTACTCAAAAATAACAGATATTTTTGTCTTGATCATTTGTGTCTCACTACTGGGAAATCGGACTACAATATAGTAAGGAGTACCTCCACAATTACATAAAATACGCTAGGTTTTTGACCAAAATATAACATTTTGTTACTTACATTTCACGGTTCGATTTGGATTTGACTTGGCAAATGTGTAGATTATTGCTTGAAGCACAAAACAACTTTAGTTGTGAATATTTTGATGTTCGGTTGGCTATTACACAGTTACACGCAAACGCTTAAGCAGGTTTAGATTAAATTTGGCAGAAAGGTGAACCATGTCTAATATCTCTCTAACATAGCAGGCGTCGACTTCATCTTGTCTGCGCTTAATCAAGATAACTCCGTACTAGAAAAGCGGTATCACTGAGGTAAGCGCTGACATCATGTTAGGTCGTGTGGATAAAAACATAGGATAGGTACTGGAACATGAATTCCGCAAATGGTTAGTGCAGCTAGTGGTCAATAAACACATTCGCTTCCGAAACATTAGCGTTGTTCAAATAGTTTGCTGCTAAAGTTATAATCATCCAAAACGTATTGAGACATACAAAATGCAAAATACTGCTACTCTAGAAGGAACACACAATATTTTTCTTACGCCTCAGACCAAATGCTTTCACAATCCTTTTAATATTCATAATTGCTGAACAACATAAATAAATCGCATTGCAAAATAAAATAAACTCATTACAAAACTGAAATTACGATAAGAAAAATCAAAAAATATTTTCATATGACACGGTCAGTGATTCTGTCCCCAGAGGATCCATAAAGAAGAGATTGTGAATTCAATAGCAAGGAGGTGTTCTGCTACAATATACAATGCTGGTAAATCCTCTGCAGTCCCACAAAACTTATTACTTACCCAAAAAAAAAAAATTACCTTTTAAGCTATTCTAGCTGTTTAGGGTTCCGTAGTCTACAAGGAACCCCTTATAGTTTCGCCATGTCCGTCCGTCTGTCTGTCTGTCTGTCCGTCGGTCCGTCTGTCTGTCCACGGCTTGCTCAGAGACGATTAGTATGAGAACGCTGAAATTTGGCATAGACATACATAATTTTGTATTTTGTGCAATAAAGTCTAACAAACAAACAAACATATTACTCACGCCGACAAAACGGTAGAATAAAATCTAAAATTTTAAAAACATTGAAACATGGTGTATTTGTGGGGTATTGTTAAATTGGTCGTTTAAAAATATTGTGGGTGCAGGAAGATAATTTTGATTTAGGGTTCCGTTTGCGAAATATTAAGCTTTAAAGCGCAATTTTTTGTCCGAGCAAGGCGTCCCCCCCCCCCCCTACCACTCCTGCTTAAACGCTTGATTGTAGAAACGTAAAAAATTCAGTGTAGTGAACATATAATGAACTTAAAAGGAAAACTATCACGGTTAGGTAGGCTTTACAAGTTAACGAGTAGTAGGCGACCAACTTATAAAACAAAAACTTCGTACAAAATCCATTGAAAATTACGTTGACAAAGTTGTTATTTTTGTAAAGCAGATAAAACCCCCACTTTCTACAGAACCCTACACTGCCGGGCGGTTTTAAAAAAAACAATATGTTCAATAAGCTTCTCGGGTCTTTTGTTTCACATTTTTATATAGGTACTACATAGCTGACTCAACAGACGTTGATCCGTCCTGTGAAACCAGTGTTTTAGAGAAATCGTGTTATAAATAAGACCATTAAATGTTAGCTTTTCATCCATTTTAAACATCGGAACATCGTAAGTACGTAAAATTATCTACGATTCCCCATATGTGTAGACATTAAAGAATTTCAAAGATTTTATTGTTCCGATCGTTTCTAAGTTGTTTTAAGCACAGAAGCTTAACTTACTTTTTGTTCCGTAAACAGTTCTCCCGACTAGCTACTTGTTTGTGAGCTGTGGCAACCTCTAAGCGAATCATCACCTACAATATTATCTCTTTCTTACACATTTTATTGCACGTACTAATGACGTATTTATTAGTCGCACTAATTATAAATTAAAATATTTTGTTTCATGGATAATGCTGACTCAACAGCAGCCGGGGGACAGCACTATCCTTGATCTACTCGTAAACAGTAATCTACTCGAATTGTCGCCAATGCATCACAACAGAAATGTACTAAATATACAGTTGTTGTTGGACAATATGTAAAAGTGTAATGAATACAATGAATATAGAAAAAAACCATTTTTAACACCTGTGGCGCTGACAACGATGACTTGTGACAATTACGAGGATAATGACAGCGATAATTTCGAGTAGATCTATCCAGCAGCTGCCTTTTCTTTACGCCATTATTAAAATACCTGTCAAATGAACGACATCGGTGTCTTTAGACCAGGTGCCATCCTCGTCCGGTTTCTTCTCTGGCTGCTGGGCCTCCGGGTTCCTGACGTAGTTCACGATTGCTTGCTGCTTGTTCTCGCCGTTGTAGGGCTGAATCAGCTGGCCCTTTCTGGAACACACAACTGTCTTGTTAAGATAAGATCATTCATCTGAGCGAAAATTTTACAATATATAAAAATATTTATATATAGTACATTTTTCGCTAAGCTACTAAACTGGCCTTTTCTGAAACACGCAACTGTCTTGTTAAGATAGGATAATTTATCTAAGCGAATTCATCTTATCTTAACAAGACAGTTGCGTGTTCCAAAAAGGGCCAGCTTAGTGAATAAAGTATTGAGTAGTCTAGATTTGAGACTGGTTAACGGAGGGTGCGACTAGAGCTAGTTCTAGTTGGACCTGGGGTAAGGAGTACTTAAATACCTCAGACACTAGGGTTTCCTCGCGATGTTTTCCTTGACTGTTAGAGTGTGGTATTGCTACAAGTTCACAAATGTACGTAACTCAGAAAACAAAGATCGGTACATGCCAGGACCCGAAGCCACGACCTCCCGAATGAAAAGCCGGCGTTCTACCGCTCCGCTACCACCGCTATTGCGACTAGAGTTAACACTAAGAATAAGAGTGAGATACGTCTGAATCAACAGACTAATTACAGGTGAATTCGGAATAGCACTTAAAGGGTGCAGGGCTTACATAACACGAGTAGCCCATCTATGTCCCATTGTAGGGCACCGGGCTTCTCTCAGAGAGAGAGAGAGAGAGAGAGTACGGGCTTAATGACCACGCGTGCCCACCGCGGATTGGCGATTTCAAGCGCTGGGGTGTAAACCCATAGACACTTGGGCACTTTCCTCGCAGTGTTTTCCTTCAGTGTCAACGACTAGTTTTGCTACTGCAATGAAACTTAGAAAACTAAGTTATCATGTTTTTTTTTGTTTACTTTAAAGTTGTCACCATAGTAAAAGTTGTTCGTATTGACAAACAAAGCACCCCTTTTCGAATAAAGCACCCCTTTTCGGATACACGTACATGGGGATTATTTGCACTCACTCAAAATACAGCAACGTGGGGAACCCAGTAATGTTGTAATGCTGCCTGATCTTGGAGTTGCCCGGCTTAGCGACATCTATAGCAGCCAAATATGCCTCGCCCTGAGAAAATAGGGAGAAAAAAAATTGTAAAAGAAAAGTAAGACCGCCAATTGTATACCACTACTTACATATAAGAAACTATTTGTAATATCTTTCACCTGAGTGTGCAATAAAGTGTTCTCTATCTCTATCTATCAGATAGATAGATTCTATCTATCTATCTAAAATCAGGCATTTACTCCCTATTTCTACTTTACGGTGTAGACAAGTATCCCGGAGGGGTAAGTAGAGACCAAGTTTTACCATTAGCCTCAATCCTGTCAAAACTCGTAGCCTTCATTAACATCCATTATTATTATTATTATTAAAAAAACAAGTGCGAGTCGGGCTCGCGCACGAAGGGTTCCGTACCATTATACATTTGAATATTTCAAGAGCCTACCTGTTGCCGTTATTAATATCGAGCAAAAAACGGCAAATAGATCTCGTTTGTTGTATGGGAGTCCCCTTCAATCGGAACCCTATAAAATATCATGTTCATAAGCCATAAAAGGAGTGTGTAATACCTTCAAATCGGCAGCAGCAGCAACGTAATCAGGTTTCATCATCTTGCAGAAGCCACACCAGGGAGCGTAGAACATTATCATAGCCTTTTTGTAGGCTCCTGATCCTTTCAGAAACTTTGATAAGGCCTGAAATTATGAAGTTTATGTGTTAATTTATTGAAGCTAAAGATCATTTTGGGCCTTGTACACTTTGATAATATTTATGAAATATGAAGCCATACTGGATTTGAAAACGTTCGAGTTGGATTGCAGGCCCATTGTGGCTTCGTTTTTCTAAGAACTTAAATATTTTTTTTATTTACAGCAACAACACCACTAAGTGGTATACTTCGGTCTAGTAAAAGTGTTTATAGCTTCTCGCTCCCACATATTGCTGTCCATATCGTGTGAGCGGGAGGCAAACAGTTCTTCAATCAATATCTTCAATTCACTGTGTTGTAGGTGTGAGTTGCCTATCTCTATAGCAAATAAAAATATTATGCAGACAAGTGGAAACACAAGAAATAAAATGTGTATGTTGAGCTGTTCTTTTCATGAAGGCTACAACATAAATCATAAAGATTCAGTACCTCAGTATCACGCAGGTGGATTATGTCTTTGGCTGTAGGGTCTTCATCCCAAGGTAAGTCGCCAGCTGGATCTCGTAGAAAATTTGTCATGGAGTGGACAGTCTCGCCCCTGTCATAATCTTTGTGAAAATCACCATCTTTGTAGTGCTTCAGAGAATGTGACTTTTCAGGGTCAACCTTGAGCTTCTTACATAGCCTCTTAGAGTCTCTGTTTAAATTTATAGACAATAGTCAACCAACAGAGAAAGAAAAGTAATAAAGACCTATACTTAGATATCTTATTTATTTTAGCTGTTTTCTGGTTATTAACAATTTTTGAAACACCTGCACTTTTCTCAAATAGGTGGCATTTGATTTTATGAATATCTGTTAAGTAATTAGATACAATGACCAGCAGATAACTTGAACAAAAATCAGCGCAGTCGATATGTGTTTGCGATGGACATGTTTTTTTTATTATTTTATATCTGTCCATGTCTGTGTCCCCAACCAAGAGACTTAAGTTATTTGTCGGGCATTATACATTAATTCATGTAGAAATTCAAAATATCAGTGTTGCTAAGTCTAAGTAATAAAACCTACCCACTACCGCAGTCAATCAGCACTAATGTTGCCTGCCCTTTCATAACTTCAGCAGTTTCTTTAAATGCATCAGTTACTGGCTTAGCTGTCTTGGGCACATTTACAAAGAGAACCAGTACATTGGTCTTTGTTCGTAGTAGCTTTTTGAACTCCTTGATATCATTAACATCTGTGACCACCGCTGTTTTGGCTTTTTTTGTCGCCTGCAGTGTTAAATTAATGAGAAGCAAAATAAATATTGCAACCTGAAAAAAAAACACCACTTCATAGCCTTGTGGAGAAGAAGAGAGTGTAAACCTATCAACCCCACATCATTGATGACTGGTATATACTTTTGAAGACTGAACATTATTTTTATTACCTACTCTCAATCAACCAATCAGTCTTATGACTATGAGCAGATCTGTTCAATAAAGAGTCTGTTTACCCTCCAGTGAATGCATGTACTCATAAGCAGACCAGAGCTTCAGTCTGCTCCAGGCTGTTATGACACTTCGACTGCTAAATTTCAATTACTTAATCACCACATGCGTCCACCGTATGTGAATAGCTCAGACACTCAGGTTTCCTCACGATTTTTTCCTTTAGTGTTAGCGAGTGGTATTGCTACTAGAACTTCACAAATGTACATACTTAACTTAGAAAACAAAGCCATAGGTATATGCCTGCACTGGGGATTGAACCTGGGTCTCTCGCTTCTGAGTCCAATGTTCTACCCACTAGGCTACCACGGCTCCTTCTACCCACTACGCTACCACTGCTTAATTTCTGCCAAATTTCAATTACTAATATGTTCAAATATGTCTACATAATAGCCATTAGTCTGAGTGTATTTCCAGTGTCCTTGCCTAATTACCATGCATAGAACAGAGTATCCTAGTTTGGGACCAGGGCAAGTGATTGTGTTGCGTTCCATACATTTTTGTATCACAGCTCCCCAGCCACGTGATTTATCCACTTGCTACATCAAGTCCCATAGGATAACAAAAATATATGCCCGACTTCATTATTTGTGAAGTTACGTAGCAATACCACTCACTAATGGTGAAGGAAATGAGAAAACCTGAGTCTCTGAAGGGTTTACATCCCTCAGCATTTGAAATTTCCAATTCGAGGTGGGCACATAAGGTAATTAACATACTCTCTCTGAGAAAAAGCCTGTGCCCTGTAGTGGGACATATATAGATTACATAAAGAAATGTCTGAGCAAGAGGGATTCAATCCTCCCCCAACTTTACCCACCAATCCTTAACTGCCTTTTAGTAATGGGACCGCAGATTTACGGCTTTGTTAATAAAAACACAAATCCTCTAAAGCACTCCTCAGAGGCAGTTCATTTAATATCTGGTTACGTCTTTTCCACGTGTTGCATGTTATGAATGTTATTATTAATATTTTTTTTAATAATTTACCCAATAGTTTACTCTAGAACACGTGAAATAGAGAGTATCTCGCACGCACCTGCCACATCCGAAACTTCATCCTTCGACGCGTGAAGATCATAGTGAAAAAGGCGCTGCAAGACTATTGCAGCGTCAATTGAAATTGGATATGAACCAAAATATTTCAAGCGTACGATTGTAATCACAATAATTTACATAAAAATCACCAATTTCCTATTATAGGTTACCTACATGTATTTTCCTGTAAAGTGAAGAAAACCTATGATTAATCTGTGAAAAAACCAATAAAGCAGGCCGAAAAAACAACTCACAGATTAGATTTAACCTAGTGATGCGAACAGGTTCAGAAAGATGAAAAGTACGGTTTTAAGTAAACGATGATAACCGGTTATTTAAACGGTTGTAATTTGTTAAGTGCGGCCAGGAGAAAAATCACGTAGATTTTTGACATGAAAGCCTTATTTTCAAATTAAGCCGTACTTTATAGAAAATCCCATGCACAGGATAGATACACTCAGAGTGCGTCACTTCCGGTTCAGCAATCCGCTTAATAACAACAACTAACTGAACCTGAGGTTGACGTCGCTCAACATGACCTCATGAGTTTGTCACTAGGATGCCTCAATGTGATGCTGTGCATCGTCTCTGCTTAATAATACAAGTTTTATTTTAGTTTAAAAAAGAAGTTAAACGTTCTTTATTAATTAAGTGGTTACATACAACAGACGCAGTGAAACTCCTGACATAGCTCTCTCCATTGCTCGCTGGGCGACCTTGAGCCTTCTTATGAGGCCCATAGTCGGACACCAGGTCTCACATCCATAAGTCATCCCTCAAATCAGGAATGAGGAGATCCGCAGAAGAAACCGAGTTACTGATATAGCAAGAAGAATTGCTCAGTTGAAGTGGCAGTGGGCGGGGCACATAGCTCGGAGAACTGAAGGCCGTTGGGGCGAAAAAGTTCTGACGTGGCGACCACCGCCGCCAAAATGGGCCGTGGGCAATGGGAAGCCTTTACCACAGACCAGTCAAACCACCCCCAAGGACTACCACAGAGGAATCGTACTCTACAAATAACACTATTAAGTTTAATGTATATTATCAATATTACCTCCAAAAAACGTAGGTACATATTAGACATGACAAACAAAGATAAGATGTTGATATACCTACATAAAATATGTAAATAGAATAAAATAAGTATTTTATACTAACACACTTTGTTTAAAAGAGTAAAAGGACAAGCGAAAAGTTCTCCAGTGCCAAAAAAATTTGATTAAAGTAGAAATAATTTTAGTTTTGACTTTGCGATAGAACGGGAGAAATCAAGGAAATAGGAAAATCTAGAGATTCTATTAAAAAGAAACGGTTGTTGATATAAAGCGAATCGATTGGCGAATTTACACTGCGACTAGTAGACGCGGAACAGATCGCGAAATGTGAAACACGAAACGAAATACTCCCGCTGCCCTCAGATCAAGACGCGCCTCAACGCTCTGGGGACGGTGAAAAGTGACGGCGGAGCAAGATGCCAACGCCGAAGAATCTTGGGAGATCTGCGGGGACTGCTAGAGTCACCGCCACCGACCATTGTCACCGGCAACCTCAAGGCAACGCCAAGCATACTGTGTGGAACTCATCGGCCACCAACGCCCAAGGATGATGCCTCTTCGCCGACTCCGTGATGTCCCACTACGACGTTGTAGGTCTAGACAAGCCCACCCACTACCACTGGGACGCCTCGGGGGACGTACTCGACGTCGTCGTCTACAAGGGACCCCGGCGCTTCCCATCGCGTCCCGTCGCCACGCCGGAAAACGTTGAGTGCTTGACGTCTGAGCTGACTGCCTGTATCCGGAGCACGCTTTACTCATCCCCACGAACCTGATTCGCGAACTACATACAGTTATATCATCAACAAAAGAGTGTACCCTTTCTAAATCTTCAAGTAACTGAACACGGAAAATATCTGAGGCGCAATTTATTCCATAAGGCAATCTTAGGAATTGATTCTTGCCAAATGGAGTGGAAACGTTAGGTCTAAGCTTGCCTTTTCACGTGTAATTTCTTATGTAATGTTCTGTTAAATGTCTTGTGTGCAATAAAGTCTAATAATAAAGGTACGAAGATCAGCGCTTCAAAGATTGATCGATGCAGAGTTATTGTAACTACACAGTCTAGCAAAGTCTCCGTAGTCAAGACACTCGTAACACTTCACTGTAGAAGCCACACAGGCTGGCGGCTGACACTGCGTTGAGCCACATCCACTGCGCACTTTCAACCAACGTGCCGGCTGCCTCGGATTTCCTGAACCCTGGAGAGCGCGCAGCCTGTGCGCTATGCCACCCGTCCCGCGCCAGCGTCACCGTGGCAAGTGCCCGTCGCATAAATCCCACTGCATCCACTCGAGCAAGTCCCCGACCTGCTCCACGCTCCAGCTGACGACTACCATCAGAGGATACTGCATCTGCCATACATATGAGGATAGGTAAAATCCTTTGTTCTCAGCATGCGATCTCTCACAATCGCGTTACCCCATACACGATTCGATCCCTGATCAAATTTTCCTCTAGCGTGGAAAAATCAAAAGTTTTGCTAATTAGTTTGACTGCTGTCACATACCTACCTACTGATTAATGAATCTCCATGTTCTTGGTTCCGTGTGAAGATTTGTATTTGGAAAGCGCTATGTTTGGCTTAGTACCAAAATAAGCAACAAACTTCATGATAACGGTTTCCACATTTTCTGATGACTTACAACTTTGATACGTAAATGTTCGATAAACATCAAAGCCATCCGGAATAATTAAGATAATCAGCAAACTTGCTTGCACTTCTGGTTGCTCTTTATGCACCCTGCCTTAAGGAACAGCAAGAGCGGTGTCTTCCATCTTTTCCAGGCGTGAGCCCTGCTGACGGAGCTGCCATCCATGCTCAATTCCGGTGGCGGCCAATGCGACAATTTTTGGCTCACTTTAGCATAAATTTAAACTGTTATGTAATTATTGTGTACGCTGCACACTTTAATTATACTTTTGATTGAATTTTATAAGTAAAAATCACTTAAAAATCATCGCTGTCACCATCTTACGCAATGAAACACGAGAGCATAGAATAACACCTGATTATTTTTACTCTCGTCTACCGACATTAGCTACACCATAACACAGATCAGACAAATAAGTCCCGATTGGTTACGATTTGAAGATGGGTTCTTGATGCGGTCAACGGCAAGTTTAAAAATAGGTTCAGGGTGTTGCGACATACGTATTTTAACCATGCGTTAAGTCATATGTTCTGTAACTTTAAATCGCAGCGACCATAATATAAACGCCTATTATCGTGTCGCTATAGATAACAGACTCGCCACCGAGATGTAATTAATTCTAGAGTGAACGTACCCCCAATCTTTTGCATGATTATATGCATATGAAAAATCTTAACAAACAAAGAGTGCCTTTTGAAGCCATGCAAGTGAATATTTGTAACTTCGAAGACTTCCCACGTTTGTCTGAAGATAAGTGTTTCTTTTCGCGCTAGGGAGCTATCACATTAAGCTGACCAAGCCTTACTGCGCCAAGCACCTTCGCGATGGCCTTTATTATATAGAACTATACCGTGATAAGGAGTTAAATGATTTACCGCGGCGCTATATCCTGCTAAATATTGTTTAGCTGGTCAGAGTATGGATTTAGTCACGCCATGTCGCACACTGTAGGAAGTTGTGCGCACATAGTATCCATTGTATGGTATATAGCGTTAGGGCGTCATATTGACTTTAACACACCAGCACAAATGCTTGATAATATTGCAATAGAAGACTTAATGTAATTGTTCGTACTTAGTACTTCTGGCTGTGCTAATGAGTTAATATGTAGGTATATTGATTAACTTAAACGCTGTTATTATTACTCATTGATTTTTAGTTTGAGAACCAAGTATTTTTTAATATAGAATCGCCATTTGTTTACGTAAAATAAGTTTTTTTCTTTGTGGAAAAAACATTTTTGTTTAAAATAAATGCAAATCTGGCGAAAAGTTACTTTTTTTATTATAAATAAACCCAATGGTTTTTGCAACTTACACAGGTACTTTAGGCTTTTTTGAGACCCAATGAACAAATTCATGCGTATCCCATGACTGTCGCAGGGTGGGGAAGGGGTTCATACAAAATCTCCCATGGTCCTTTGTTTAACATCTGTCAAGTACGGTTGAGCGGGAAACTGTGCGACAACTTTTTGTGAAATTGGAAAAGATTTTTATACCACACCTACTTAGAAAGTGTCTTATTGCTCGTTCATAAACGGATTACAAAGTTCGTCATTTCTCCCTTTTAAATCTGCGACGGGAAAAATTATATGGAATTTCATTACCGGTAGCAGGGCAGGAATGTTGTATGAAAATCCATTCCTGTCCTGCTACCGCTCTTTTGTTTTTAAGTAGCTAACATAAAAAAATACAAACTACAAATCTCAAAAAGGTTTTATATCAAATAATTAGAAAAAAGAGGTAGGATTTTTTGTACTCTATTTTCAATGAAAGAAAGCCTGGCGACCTTATTCTGCACTAAGAAAAAGAACAAGCGCGGCCATTTGTTTTGTTTTGTCAAATTTTGTTTTTTACGAAGTTGCTAATTTAACAGTACGCTTTTAATTATTCTAAATCATTTTATTTTCCGTAGTCGCACTATTTAATCGTAGGTGCAGTATGAAACACTATGTATCACTTGGAATAAAGTTCTCATTGTCTCCCCTCGGTGTATAACGTACTATAGTAAAGCAGACTCAAGAAACCTTCCTAAGGTTAATATGGACATGGCGCGGTGGTTTTTTTATTGATAATTCTAATTTCTCAAGAGTAAAGATAAAAGGACAGAAGTTTATCTGGTAACTATGTAAAGTCATGTTATTTGAAATGTACTTTTCCGTACGATTCAGTCTCATTTTCAGCTCGATCAGAGAGTCATTTGGTGATAACGCAGTTGGTTTTGTGCGAGTGAAAAGGGAAAACCCATTCGTGAAAGGGCGTGTAACTTCTGAACATAAGATACGTGAAAAGGGCTACAAAGTACAGGTCGAAGTAGACGAGAAAGACGTAGACCTGATGTTTCACTACTGCTGGTTGGGAGGTTTAAACATGCTGTAGCACATAGAAATATTACACCATAGAAGTGTAATCCGGGCAAACGACGCCAACGAGTGTTTGCCAAATTGGCATAATAAGCGAACCCGCAGGCTAATTACGTATCTTGAAATTACAAGCAAAAGGCAAAAATTGCGCAATATCTGCTGTAAAAATCATATTTTGTATTACCTATTAGCAACGCGACAGCAACAAGCTCAAATAATCGATCGCAACGCCATCTGCAAATCGACAGCGATCGAGGAACTAAAAATGCATTTTTTGTTACGTTCACCTGACCGTTTGGTATTACGTAAAACTATTTGACAGCCAGCGACAGCAGATAAAAATGTCAAACGGCGATTTATGAGCAGCAACTAAAGTGGTGTCTGCAAGGCAGTTGCTATTCGTCTGCTTACTTTAAAAACTATTTAAAATACTTGGTTAGTGATTTAAAAAGACTGTTAGAGACTATAGGCGTGAGATTATCTTGTGTGACTCTTTTTAAACGTACCCCTATTCGATTCTAAGTGGCAGTGTTATCTAAAAAGAAATTTCACACCACATTTCTCAAATTTTGGTAGTCAGAATACCTCGAAATTAAGTAAAAAAAGAGAACTTCGTAAATTTCACACGAATTAGCAAAAAAGGGAAAAAGGCAAAAAATGGCTTTCGTACATAAATCTATAGTCTTCAATGTTTAGCAGATGCTTACAATGGGCATTGTTCACCCATGTTTTTTTAATCTATAAATCGAAAATATAGCCTAATATAATAAACTAATTTGAATATTTTCTTAATTTTCGATGCCATTATTTTTTTATTAATTACTTAAAATTTCTAATAGCTTAGTAAGTATGACGTCACCACTGGCATAATGATGCACGTTCCTTTGCCATTTTTCATATTTTAAAAAAATAAAAATACGTTGACGTTTGACAATGACAAACAAATGTCAATCAGTGTCAACTACTTACCGATATTTTCTTTTCTAATCATATTGCCAATAACCAAGAATTGTATTAAATACATCTTTTCATGTAAATACCAAGCTAGCGCCTCCTTCGTAATAATTATTCAAATTACTTGAATATTTGTTGAGAATTGAGGTTGTCTTCACTGTATCTAACAATTTGATACTTTTGACAGTTGTTGAACGAACGAATGTATTAATTTTTTATGTTTGAAGATAGTGGAACTACCGCATTAGAGCCAACGATGACGTAATTGAAAGACAAATGAAGGTTATACATTTTTTGCGATAAATATTAATAATCCGTCTTTATTTTACTTATTTAAACCTCTAATAGTAATCAGTATCCCTATTCCTCGAAATGGTTTTCACTTTACGACAGTCGATGCCTCCCTGAAAAATGCCCATTCACAACGAAAAACACCGCGACGAATGACAGGACAGACACTAGTCAGTGTTGCCAGCATGTACTCACGATTTAGTACGGCGGTTTGCTTGAAAACGTAGGTACGGCTTAGAGTGAATAGGTACGTCTTATCTGAATGAAGTCGTCAAAAAATCATTATTATAATACCTATATCATGAAAAAAAGACCGGCCAAGTGCGAGATGGACTCGCGCACGAAAGGTTCCGGAGGTACCACTAGACTACATTAGACACAAAGATCAAGAAAACTAATGTATTAGATTATAGAATTGCATGCGTGAAATGGTGCGTCCGACACACGTAGGTACCTACCCGATTCCAGTCTAACTTCGATCTGGAAAACATGCGTTATGCTATCTCTCTTTTTTATTTGTCATATGAAAAGGATAGTTCGAAGTGTACTATTTGTTGGCATCCCCAACAAATTATTGTGCTACTTTTTTGATATGGCAACAAAAATACTTCCTTCTGTCACCGAACCTTCTTGCAACGTGTATCTCTGTGCATTAAGAAAATAAAAAAGTGTCTTCAACTGCGACCGGGCGTTTCTTCTCCTCAACTTCTACCAGCAACAAGGGCAGCCGCCCACATATGGTCCTTCAACCCGTCGAAGGGGGAGGAAAGGCTACGGAAAACCTGTCGCGATCAAGTCGCAATCTTCCTCGACTTCGGCAGGCAGACGGCGTAGAAAGAGACATTTCAGAAGCCAGTTCGAACATACACGCAGAATCTTGCAAGAAGCAAAGAAACTATATTATAATCATCGTTGAAGCATCACGGTAACATCTACCTACTTCGTTTCATACATCATCTTCTAGGTGACGTCAGCCATTCTTAGTCGACTTGGACGTAGCTATACGAGTAAAAATCGCCTTTATCGTCAAGTGTTAAGGTTGGAGTTCGCAGAGCAATTTCACCGGAAACGGGCAAGTTCATTATTGCTACGTGGGACGTCCATTCCAAAATAAAAAATCGACTTCCGCCAACCCGACGAAGCAAAGGAGACCAGTGTACCTACATTGTGTGAAACGCAATATAGCCGTTTTCAACGCGAGTAACAAGGACAGCAATATAACTTTTAAGTCAGTCGTAAGTTTGTCAGTTCACGGGGTTCTCAGAATCACAAGACTCAATAATCGGAACGCAAGCGCAAGCAAACGCCATTTTATTTTCTACACAATACGCAATAGAAGCGTCGCATTGAAATTCAAAAATTGTCATCTTCAGTAATTTGTTTAAGTGCATTTCTTGTGTAAACAATGTCGTCCTCGGAGGGAGAGGAGGACGTGGTGGTGAAATTAAGTAAACTTAAAGTAAACCGAGGATATAACAAAGGTACGTTGTCACGATTATATTCGTCAATAACCAAGACTGAGATCGAACAATTAAAAGACTTACCATCAAGTAGTCTTGCAGAGAAACGTAAAAGAGCCATTTCTACTTTCGATCAATACGAAATTTATAATAAAGATATCCTCTTTCTAGATCCAAATGACAAGGAAGATATTGCCGAAGTAGAAGGCAAACTTTATGCAATCCTCTCTGTCTTGGACCGTGAAATCGCGTCACGCAATTATCAGGTTTCGCAGACTTCACCTCCTCCTCTTCCCACAAAAAGGCTGGTGAATTTACCAACATTAGAAATACCAAACTTCACAGGTAAATATTCAGAGTACATACCATTTAAGGAATTGTTCACTTCAGTAATTCACAACGATGCCACGCTTGACAACATTCAAAAGCTCCACTATTTGAGATCCTTTTTATGTAGTGAGCCACTAAAATTGATACAAAACTTGCCACTTAGCAGTGCTAGCTACAGTGAAGCAATCAAGATGCTTGATGACAGGTACAATCAGAAATTTCAAGTAATCAGTGAACACATAAATATCTTATTGGACTTACCCCACATATCTAGGTCAACTTCTATACAGCTCAGAGAATTCATTAGTCAAACAAAACAAAATTTAGCTGCAATAAAAAACATGAAAATTTGTATTGATAGCTGGGATCCTATCCTAATTTGTATTTTGTTACGGAAACTAGACTCGTACACGGGAAGAGCTTATCATATGGAACGGGACCCATCTGCTGAACCAACTGTAATGCAGCTGCTGTCTTTTTTGGAGAAGAGGGCGCTCGCATTAGAGAATGCTGAGCCGTCTCCAAAGCCCTCTACCAGTGGAGGGTATGGCACCAAGCAGAGCAAGTTTGCAGTCAACGTAGCGGCAGTGGAAAGCAAGACCACATGCAATTACTGTAAGTCCACAGAACATAAAATATTTTCATGTCAAAAATTCAAAATTCTACCTTCGGTAGACAGATTTAAATTTATAAAAGATCAAAAGCTATGTGATACATGCTTAAATAAGCATATGGGAAAATGCAGATTCCATTTTAGATGTGATCAGTGCAAAAAAAACCATAATACACTAATCCATCTAGACAAAATGGCAGAACCAGTTATTATGTTTTCAAGTAAACAAACTAACGACATTTTACTCCCTACAGCTCGCATAAAATTGTTTACCCAGGATAACAGAGAGGTGCACATCAAGGCAGTTTTAGATTCCGCCTCACAGGCTTCCTTAGTAACAAGAAAGGTAGTTAGTTTCCTAGGGTTGGCACCTGTGCAGAATAAAACTAACATCATAGGTGTCACAGATAACAAAAGCAGTGTGAAATTCTCAGTTCCATTAGAAATTCATTCAATAAAAACTCCTTATAGCACATCAATAAACTGCCATGTGGTAGACACAATTACATGTTGCTTGCCTCAGAACAGAATAGATACCTCAACAATCGAAATACCAGCAGGGATAGAGCTAGCTGACGATGAATATTACCTACCGTCAGATATAAACATGCTAATCGGCGCCGACGTGTTTTTCCAGATACTCGAGCCGTTGTCGCCGAGCCCGGAGACCGAGCAAACATCGAGCTGTGCGCTGCAGCCGAGTCCGGTGGCGTCGCCTGAGTTAAGCGCACGCACGCCAGCAGCGGACGGTCCGCGCATTTTAAACACCAAATTTGGTTACATAATTGGAGGTGCTTTGCCAAGTCAGCATGAGGTAACAAAGCTTACATCGCTCTTATGCACAAAATGTGACAATAATTTAAGCAACACTCTTGCCAGCTTTTTTCAAACTGAGAGTATCCCTGAGGTATTTAAGGAGCAACTCTCGGAACACGAAATTGTGGAAAATAATTTTCAAACCACTGTTAAATTAGAAAATAATAAATTTCAAGTGGATTTACCACTAAAGATTCCAATTTCTGATGTCAATGAAACATTAGGTGAATCTTTCGATCTAGCTATGCATAGGTTTTTATCTCTTGAAAAAAAATTGCAAAGAAATAGTGTTTTACACTCAGAATACAGTAAGTTCATAAAGGAATATGTAGAACTTGGTCACGGACATTTTGTAAATTTTGATTCATATAATTTCAAACAAGACCCCATATATTTTCTCCCTCACCATGCTGTTGTAAACGAGAACAGTCAAACTACTCGGACACGAGTGGTGTTCGACGCGTCTATGAACACGCGCAATAAGCTTTCTCTAAACGACCTTTTGCTTAACGGCCCAGTGGTGCAAAGAGAACTTTTTGATATAATTATGTTATACAGATTTGGGGATTACACATTTAATGCTGATATAAAACGCATGTTTAGGGGGGTCATGGTGAATCCAGAGCACACGTCATTGCAAAATATTTTGTGGCGCGAGAACCCTTCTGAATCAATTAAATGCATACGTTTAGACACCGTCACTTACGGCTTAAAAACATCTAGCTATTTAGCTACTCGATGCTTACTGGAGCTTGCAAAACAGAATGAAACTAATTTGCCATTAGCCGCTGATTTAATTAAGAACTGCACGTATGTTGATGACGTTATGGCTTCACATTCAGACCTTAACACATTGCTTGAAGCCAAAACACAGTTAAAACAGTTGCTTGCCCTAGGAAGTTTCGAATTACACAAGTGGTCGTCTAATAACAGAGATATCTTGTCGGATATTCCAATAAGCTTACAACAATTAGATGATATAGAACTACAAAAAGACAATTTTAATATAAAAGCGCTTGGTCTCGCTATAAATATAAATAAGGATTGTTTTGTCATAAAGCCTCCTAAGCAGACAAAAACAACGAAAGTGACTAAAAGAGAAATATTAAGTCAAATATCTAGATTTTATGACCCGCTTGGTTTTGTCAGTCCGATAGTGGTAAAGGCCAAGGTCATCATGCAGCAGCTATGGCTTGAGAGGATGGATTGGGACGACTGCACACCTCAGCACATACATGATGCATGGGTACAATTTTCTAATAATCTAGGTTCCATGGATAACATTGAGTTGAAAAGAAACATACAGATCCCTTCAGATGCTGAAGCAGTACAACTTCTTGGTTTCGCCGACGCTTCCAGTTCAACAGGCTACGGGTGCTGTGTATACTTGCGCGTGGTTCACTCATCAGGTAAAATTGCAACATCCTTACTTTGCTCGAAATCACGCATAAACCCACGCACAAAGGCATTAACCGTGCCGAGGCTTGAGCTCAACGCATGCTTATTATTAGCCAGGTTGATAACCAGAGTACATGAAATAATCTCAACAAAAATCCGAGTGGATAATGTCTACCTATTCTCCGACTCACAAATATCATTAGCTTGGCTGAAAACAGAAGTTAACAAATTGCAAGCCTATGTTTCGAACAGAGTGAGAGTTGTTCAACAACTAACCAACGGGTGGCGCTGGCTGTATGTGAATACGCATGATAACCCTGCAGACTTGGTGAGCAGAGGAGTGGATGATCCGCGAGCATTAATTTCCAACCCACTGTGGTGGAACGGACCAACATTTCTCCAGCACAGGGAGTATTCATTCAGTAACAAAATACAGTTACCTAACGATTTACCCGAATTAAAATCCCATGAAACCGAATTTCATAAGACAGTAATACTTATAACTTCAAAACAGTCTCAGTTACTCGACTCATTGATACAAAATATCTCAGATATTAACAAAATGCAGCGAATTTTGGCATACATACTTAGGTTTTGTCATAATTGCGTACCGACAAACACAAAAATACAGACTGCTTCTCTATCGAGCAATGAATTGCAAAAAGCGTTACTACTTTTAATTAAGCACGAGCAAAGAGTTCATTTCAAAGAAGAAATACAATGTTTATTAAATGATGAGTGTATTAAAGGCTCATTAAAGCCGTTACACCCATTTCTCGATGAAGAAGGCCTCCTTAGGGTCGGCGGCAGACTACACAACTCAGATATGCCATACGCACAAAAACATCCCATTATCTTGCCTAAGCAATCGAAAATAACGCAACTTATTATACGTCACAAGCATCTTAGATTGCTTCACGCGGGCCCCAAATTGATATTAGCCCAGCTAAATCAAAAATACTGGCTAGTAAACGGTATTAGAATAATTAAAAAAGTCACTCATAAATGTTTAGTTTGTTTCAGAATGAAAGCAAACGCAGCAAAGCAGCTTATGGGTTCCTTACCTAAGCAGCGTGTTACTGCTTCGAGGGCCTTCCAAGTTGTCGGAATAGACTTCGCTGGGCCAGTGCAGATAAAGAACTCGCGCGTCAGGCGAGCAGTCGTCAGTAAAGGTTATATTTGCGTATTCGTCTGCTTCTCAACAAAAGCAGTTCATCTAGAATTAGCTTCAGATTTATCCACGGATACCTTTCTAGCATGCTTTAAGAGATTTATCTCCCGACGATCACTGCCCACCGAGGTCTTCTGTGACAATGGAGGCGCCTTCGTAGGTGCAAGGAACAAATTGGCTGACTTGTACAAACTGCAAGGCTCCGCTAATCACCAGACACAGGTGCAAGGCTTCTCTGCCCAGCAAGGAATAACATTCCACTTTATTCCTGCATACTCGCCTGTCTTTGCTGGCCTAGCGGAGGCTGCAGTTAAAAGCTTTAAATACCATTTAAAAAGAACTATTGAAAAAAGTATTCTTACTTACGAACAATTACATACTGTGTTATGTCAAATCGAGGCTATTTTGAACTCGCGACCTATCATGCCAATTTCATCTTCAGACATTGCAGACTTCAGCTATTTAACTCCTGGACACTTCTTAGTGGGTGGACCCCTTGTAACTTATCCTGAACCTGACATAGCAGAGGTTCCTATAAACAGACTCAAATTTTGGACCCTAGTGGAAAATATGAAACAATGTTTTTGGAAAGCGTGGCATAAACAATATTTGAACATATTACAAAGTAGACCCAAATGGCGTGATAGTTTACCTAATGTAACTATAGGTTCATTAGTAATTTTGCGAGAACCAAATTCAGCCCCTTTATACTGGCCCATGGCTAGAGTTATACGTGTCTTCCCTGGTGCAGACAATAAGGTTCGTGCCTTAGAAGTTAAGAAATCCAATGGTAAAGTTTATACTCGTTCATTGTCGAATATTTGTGTTTTACCTTTAGAATAAGTAACATAAGCATATTATAGCATAAACAGCCTACCATGTCTTAATGAAAACGAACAAAGTATGATTGTTGTTTACATGCTTAAACAGTATTAATATACACTAAGTTACCTATTATAGTAAGCATTAAAAATAACTATGTAACAAAGAAAAATTAGGCTACCTTTTTCATTAAAGTTAGTTTACCTACCAAATGTAATAAATTTTAATACTCTAAGAGTTAGATTATTTTATTACTAATGCATGTTCACTTTGAGATGCAGATTCTAGAAGAATAGATTGTGTTAACTTTAGTTTTGAAGAATTTATTAAATTTTTACTTAATAATTACAAGTAAAATATTAACAATGTTATTCATAATAAAACAACATCTTCAGGCATAAATGTATAATCAATTCAACCTTTATTTAGAAATTGCAAACTGTTTCATGTTGTTTGACATAGCATTGGCTTAAAAACATAAATTAGGTTTGTTAAGTGGTTGCCATACTTAATTTACATAACTAAACGATGGCTCGGCATAATTTTGCTTTGTATAAAGTTGATTAATTACATTTCGCCTTCTCAGGCCCCAGCATGTTGGCATCCCCAACAAATTATTGTGCTACTTTTTTGATATGGCAACAAAAATACTTCCTTCTGTCACCGAACCTTCTTGCAACGTGTATCTCTGTGCATTAAGAAAATAAAAAAGTGTCTTCAACTGCGACCGGGCGTTTCTTCTCCTCAACTTCTACCAGCAACAAGGGCAGCCGCCCACACTATTTAGTTTCTTGTGAATCTGAATCAATTCTGAATTCGGTCCAAAACTACATATGTTTATGTGTGTACCATTATTACCATCCATCCACCAATCCATCTTGGGAATAGAAGGTCGATTTGTAGAGCAGCTTATGTTGATAGTCAGTAATTACCTGAAAGTATTGACCATTTATAACCTACCTACTATGCTTTTATACACTAATTTATTTTTCATTGTCTTCCATTCCATGTTTGTCAAAAATCATTAGACATGGGAAGTGAATTTTGACTACGAATTGCTTCACCAAAAATTCCCCTTCACTTTATTTATTTAAAAGCCATAAAAAACTTTTACTAATACTATAGAAAAAACGACGACAAAAAACTATAATTTATTTCTATACTAATGTTATAATGTTGGTTCAAACAAATCTTGGGCGAAGCAATCGATCGTTGGGCAAAGGGCAAGGAAGTTTCAGGAAGAAAACATTTTTGTGACCAAAGACTATTTGATCACAAACTTCCTACTATAGAAAATAGCAAGTACGCAAGTATCAAAAGGTACAGTTTGGGGGCCAATAACCGTTTTCGTACCAAAAGGTACGATCTGGCAACCCTGGACTGGACAGAAGATATTATTTGAAGTTTGTTGACGTTTTGTAGTTCCATCGATGGCTACCTGGCTGCTGGTGGCGCTAGCAAAAGTGCATTAGCGGCTAGCAAGCAGCTAGCAGACGATAAACTTAGATAATACTGTTTTTTTTTTGCAACCTCTCGACCGGTCGCTGTCACTCTGCTGTTGCTTTACTTTCGGGTGGCTGTCGCGCTGCGGTTGCTTTGAAATACGTAATCAGCCTGCCGGTTGTCAGTTCTCAAGCTCACGTTCTAACGTATGAAGCTCTCGCAAATTTATTGATTATGATGGGCTGCGCTGTAAACGGCGGCAGAAACAATAGTGTGAAGCATTATCACGGCAATAGAATATAATTTTTCACTCTAAAGTACCATCATTCCGCTTGGTTTATTTCGTAAAATAACGATATTTTTTGGCGAGGTTATGGACCATAATATATTACATAAAAGTGATGCCAGTAGTAAAACACGAACTGTCCCGCGATTTATATTTTATTAGGTCGAGCTGGAGATGGGATTCCTATTCCGTATTTATCCACCTGAGAGTGAATATAAATAGCGGTGTCCACTCGTTGAATTATTGTTTTAGATAAGTAAGCCTTAAGATAAACTACTAAAATGAACTATGAATGTTCCCCATTGAATTGTACTTCCTTTTTTAAGTAAGATAAATTCTTCGATAATAAGTATCATCTCAAAAAATTTATGTGATTTTTATCTTGCCCATCGGCCGCACCCCACAAATTACGCTACAAAATCGCTAAGTAATCGATTACTTTTTGAAGTAACCGGTTTTACATAAAACCGGTCTTAACGGTTTTCTTAGAAGAGGTCCATCACTGGTAGGTACGTCACGTTCTTTCTGGTTCCGTCCGTATCACTCACACTCGTGCGTGTAGTCGTGATAAGTCGTGTGTCATCCACCGAATCCATACTGTCAATCAAATTCAATCAATCAATCTGTCATATAGGTATATTGTCGGCTGGGACTACAGCTTTTATAAAGCTTTTTTTGATATAAAATTCAACCACAATAGTCATTAGGTACTATGGCTGGTTTAGAGCCCACATTGCAGCGAAAATTCATCCTGAATAATGGTACAGAAATGCCGGCTGTTGGATGTAAGTTGTGAAAGTTAATAATTCGTTAAACGAACTTAATTCAACCCGCCCCCAACTTTACCCACTAACCCAAAGTTTAACTATGCAGTGTGTTTTGAAATACTTTTATGGTTAAGATCCACAACGTCAGAAATTTGTTAATTGAACATTCAATGTTAATAATTTATCAATCAGTAACGAAGGTATTTGTAGAAAACTTATTGAGTGAAATGGTCTTCCACAGTGGGCACCTTTCGCATACACAAAGATGATGTCATCATGGAAGTAGTGGATGTGGCTCTAAGTGCTGGCTACCGGATGTTTGGTAAGTTGATACTGAACTTAAACGGCCTACATACATTCCACTGCGGGGCATAGGCCTTATCTCTATGAAAGAGTATAGAAGTAATCCCCACTAATTCCCACTGCGAATTGGCAATTTGCTAAGTCAATGTCAAGCACTGAGGGATGTTGACATCTCAGGCACTCATGGCACTAGCTCCTCACAAAGAATTCCTTCAATGTCAGTGAGTAGTGTTGGTGCCACAAATTCACAAACGGAACTTGCAAACATAAAACCCACAAACCCTCTAATGTGAAGCATGCGTTCTACTGATGAGCTACCACTGCCTCACATTATTTTATTATCATTGAAAAGAAATGAAATAAAATCCTCATAAATAAGCACCATGTCCTCCTCTGTCTAATGTCCTTATTAGAACCCAATAGGTAACCAGCTCTAAGAAATCTTATAATTCTATTGTGTCTTGGTCCTTATAGTATAGTCCACACAGATCTTTTTGGCTGTAACATGAACATAGTCACAGATTGTTTGCACATTGCACTGTCTTTACAGTGTATGTGTGAGTAATTGATGTGGTGTGATGCGTAGCAAATTACTATTAGTTAACATGTTGCCTGTGTAACTGTACTATTAGTTAACATGTTGCCTGTGTAACTGAAAATAAGACAGTGACCCCTCACATGCAATACGTTTTTTTTGGAAACGCATTCAAATATTGTATACGTTAATATTATCATAGAAAAAATATTTTCTGAAAATCCCTTTTCCTGTTTCCATATTTATCTCGGTGCCCCATATATGGGTCATGCACATGTGAGTTCTTAACTTAGTGCCATACATAAGTGGTGCAAGCACGTATGAAGTCATTCTAATTAGAAGGTAGATACAATATTGTAACCTACCTGAGTTTGTCATAGGTGAGATGTTAGTGTAAAGCAAATTTCTGAACAAAGATTAATTCTCTTAAGCCTAAATAAATGGAAATCATAATATCCTTATATTTTTGCCATATTTTTACAGTGATTATATGGCAACATTATCCAAAATGCCCTCCCGGTACTGACATGTTTTTATTCACAATTTAACAGCCCACACATGTAAGGCAAATGTAATGCTTTAGCTCAAACGTGCTAGATTTGACAAGCCTAATACTTAATTTGGGGGAGAGACGCACATGTGGTGCACTCACGCCTCACCTAAACCTCGAAATGCCCCACATGTGGCTCACTCACAGGGAACGTGTTAAAGTAGTCAATTCTCAATTAACAATAGTCAATTACCCATATAGAAACACGTTGTTGTTATTCAGATACAGCGGCAGTTTACCAGAACGAGTCCCACATCCGGAGAGCCTTTAAAAAACTCCTGCCAAAATATGGATTGGAGAGGGAAGAAATATTTGTCACTACAAAACTAAGTAAGTTTTTTGTTACTAATCTCTAAGATCACCATTCAAAGTAAAACAGGCTTATCACTTAAATTACGAAGTAAACTGCTCCGTATTAAAATTGGTTTAGATTGTGTGGTGAGTTGATACTTGCTTTTATTTTATCCATATTATAATTTACATTTGTTTTCGTTTCAGATCCGAGATTTCATGGCGAAAATGAAACGGAAAATGCATTCATGCAATCTTTGGAAAACTTAGGCCTGGAGTATATTGATCTGTACTTGATTCATTTTCCTGGTACAGCTAAATTTCATGCTGAGGACCCCAGGAACAGTGTACTGCGCAGAGAAACTTGGGAAAAACTAATAGAAATCTATGATGATGGAAAAGCCAAGGCTATTGGTGTATCGAACTTCACCCTGCGGCACCTACAAGAGTTGATAACTCACTATAGTAGTATCACCCCAGCTGTGAACCAAGTAAATTACCTTTTATTTTCTATTCTCTGCTCAACTGCCTTGTTGGTCTCGCTAGATGTTATAAGCCTTTTTAAATCTGTGTTACAATTTTTATACGGCATCTAGTGCTAGTTTCTCATTCCTTATATAGGTAGGAATTGCTCCTAACTATATGAGGTATGAGAAGTTAGCACCAGAGGTAATAAATTTGACAGAGGTTGTGGGTTCGATTCCCGCTGGGGTCCGCCAAACTTAGATTTGTATAAATGGCCAGAGCCTGGGGGCTTTCCGTGAGATCTCCTTGCCCTAGTTTGTGACAAGGATAAGTGTTTGTGTTATGTAGTTGTTATTAATGTTATTAGCCGGTTCAAATGCTGTTAGGATACGACCTGTTGGAGTTGCGTTACGCGACAGTGATGACTTGTAGGGTCAGGAAAACAATCAGATGAATAATATTAATAAGTTATTTTATTTTTTTGTAAGTAGGTACCTAAAAAGACGTCGAAGGTAATAGAAAACTATAGAACATTTCAGAATATCTTCTGGAAGTACTTGGACCACATCGAAGATACTAGAAATAGGTTCTAGAAGACTATCGAATATTCCACAATGTATTTCTATCTCTGTCTAGCATACAGCTGTCTCTTTCTAGCACATAGATTATTCCGAATGGTTCTGTTGTATCCACATACATAAGTAGGTACCAATCACGTAATCTATCTGCACCTAGCATCTATATTGTTCTACACAGTTCGACTACACTCTCGCTGTCCGTAACAAATATAATTTAAAAATAAATACTTCCGATAAAGTTGTATTCGTCACTCACGTGTCACGCGCTTTCCCGACAGCGTTGCTAACGGTACTGACAGGCTTCAGTTGACGTCATATGCCGCTCTATTCCAAAAGGTCGTATCCTAACAGCGTTTGAACCGGATAATAATTGAATTATTTTATGGTTCTCCTATAAGTAGGTATTTTGAAATATGTTTGAGCAACCATTATTAATTCCAGGTGGAGTGGCATCCTCACTACTACCAACCAGAACTGCTCTCATATTGTGAAAGTAATAAAATTGTCCTGCAAGCGTACTGTTCATTCGGAGGACTGTCTCAATATAATAGTTCTCTGGTGCAAGACAAAGTTGTCATACAAATTGCTAATAAAATGAAAGTGAGTCCACAACAACTCCTTCTGGCCTGGGCATTGCAGCAAAATGTGGCAATCATCCCAAAATCAACTAATCCCGTGCATATAGTCTCAAACACTAAGCTAGATTTTGTTATATCTGATAAGGACATGAAAGCCATCAATATGTTGGGAAAAAACAATATCAAATATGCATGGGACCCATCCATAGTAGTTTAAACTCTCGGCGTCTTTTTGTATAGCGTTAAAAAAGTGTACGTTTTTAATTAGGTAAGTAAGTGCTGAAGAAACAGTTCTCAATCAATCTTCAGTCACGAATTTTAATTTCTGTCGCTCTTACTAACTACGAAAGTTTCTAATATGTAGAAAAACTATATATACAAACTTTGTAAGTTTTTAATATAAAGTTTGTATATTTAGTTAGTTTTGATGTAGGTACTAAATCAGTGAAAAGCATAATTTAAAAACTGTTACAGTGCCTTAACCTCAAGGACAAGAATTTGTAATAAGCACTTGACAAACATAACAAAAAATAAATATGTACTTGATTGCAAATACGTATATTCTTTTTATTGCATTCCAGTCTGTAGCTGAAGCGATTTTTTGTAGAATTAATTTTTGCAGCAGTTTATATTTTATGCGATTATTTTGATAAAAAAAGCAAAGCGTGCAATATGGGGCCTAGAGCTATAGCATTATAGGCAGCGATAGTTACAAACATAGATGTCTAACTAGCGCAAAAAAATGACCCCACGTCAAATTGTGGGAAGGCGGGCGGGGCTGGTCAATTGTGTTACCAATCGGATCGAGTTCAGTATTGTACTCGTATTAGCCGGCAAAATATCTATGCAGGTGCCACCGTCAGACCGCCATCTTGCGAGGTACCGAGATGTTTCGACGGGTTATGAATCATGAAGTCAATGGTTTGACGCTTTTGTATGAAACCAAACATAAGTTACGTTATCTTTTACTATCGCCCAATCAACGTTCAGCCCCTATATTACGCTCACCAAATCCTGAGCGATTCCAATCGTTTAACTGTCAAATTAGTATGGAATTTGACAGTTAGACGATTGGAATCGCTCAGGATTTGGTGGGCGTAATTAGGCCGCTGGTCGTCACGCATGGCGCACAGAATGAACCAATCACAGAGTGATTTACTCTACAGCACATCTTGGCCATCTTGCGCTCATTTCATTAGTACTGACTAATCGAGGGGAGACTGGCCGTTTCTGAGAGTGAATTTTGTAAAGCCTGCTATACATGTTGGCCGAGCGGTGCCGAGCGACGGCCAACGCCAACATGTAGACAGCCTATTTGCCTTGCCTTGTCATCGCTCGGTGTCGCTCGCCTAGCTGGCCGAGTGAAGCCAAGCGCCAACGTGTGTAGGGTTCTTTTGGCGCCACTTGTCTACGCTCGCCGTCGCTTGTGACCACTCGCCTCACTTCGGATCGGTGTCGGTTTTTGTGCACAAATCAAAGGCGCTCGCCTGCGCTCGGCCAATAGCGTCCACATGTTTGTCCGTGTATTATTATGTGGTTGGCGTCCGTCGTATGAACACGAAAAAATGTCGCTGTCAACAAACGACGACATATTCAAATTTTTGGAGTTGGATAAGCACTCATTAAATATATAGCAGCAGCTGAAATAGCTACTACGTCGTCGTCCATATTCTTTCAATTCACAATATAAACTGACCAAGGCCAACGTATGGGCATCTTTCAAATTAGCTTGCGTCCATTGGTCTAGGCTCGCGTTGGTCTTTAACTTGCCAAACATGTAGACAGTAGCGTTTGGCTTGTGTCGATTTGCTTAGGCTCGTGTTGGTCTACGCTCGGCCAACATGTATAGCAGGCTTAAGAAGAAATACTCATTGGTTTTTTTATTCGTAGATTATAGGATGATTATTAACACGATTCCTTAAAATGTTTATCAGTCTGTTTAAATAATCTGTGGTAAAGACTTAACGTAACCACAGATTATTTAAACTGCCTCTGAGGAGTGTCTTAGAGGAAATGTGTTTTTATAAATAAGACCGTATGACCTGGAACTTCATTATAGAGACTAATATTTCTTGAATGAACGAGATATAATTTTATATAGGGTGGCAGGACTGGCAAAATGCCACGGGCCCCCGACCTGAGGGAGCCCCAAAACTATGAGGCCGCGAGCTCAGATGTAACTTACCCGCTTGTAGTTCAACTAGTAGTTAACAAATCGAGAATTTAGAATTGACCATGTCAAGTAGTAGTTAACATAACCTTGAAGTCAGCTTTGCCCGTGTTAACTGGTACATAGTTGACATTGCATTTCACTCAGCTGTGACCATGTCAACCTGTTGTGGTGGTCACAGGTGGTTAACATCGCTCCCGCCGTCGAAAAAGCTGATTCTACCCGTCTTTATCGCTCCAGGGCCTAATTTGTACTATTTGTCCCGTTTCTTCGTGACAAGCGCCTTGTTGCCAGAATTGCTTCCTGTTAGCAGAGAGATGACTCGGATTCTTAATTTTCAAATAATTTTTTTTAAATAAAAAATAAAAACCGACTTCGAAACACTACAGCACTAAAAAGTTAGAAATAATTAGAAGTATTTATACATGTACCTAGGTATTGTAGAAGTATAATTTGGAGCCGGTGCCCAAAATATATTTGCTGGTCTCAAAACTGGGCACCGACTACAAATTATACTTCTACAATATCTACATGTATAAATACTTCTAATTATTTAAATTATTTCTAACTTTTTAGTGCTGTAGTGTTTACCCAATAGAGCACGCGTGGGATGCTCTTAAACGAGCTATATGGAACCGTGAGCCACGTCCCCAGACAGTTCCAGAGCTCAGGGAAGCCGCTATTGAAGAATGGGATAGGTTAATAATAACTTGACCCTCAGCATGCCCAGGAGAATCTCCGCATGTGTTCGAGACAGGGGAGGAGTTATTTTATATTGAATTTAACCTTTTAATAATAAATTGTTGTTTAAGTTTAATTAAACAGTATTTTTCTTTCTATAAAATTTCTATCACAATTAAATTATGACTAATGGCTCAATTTTGTTTAAATAAATAATAAAAAATAGTTTCATATTTTAATTTCAAAGAGGGTATTCCTATTTAAAGAAAGCATACAACATAGATTGTTTCTTGATAAAGTTAAATTTAAAGAATTATAGGAGCTTATGCTATTGATCACAAACTTTTTTTGATGTGTGTACGTAACTTAGAAAACAAAGTCATTAGAACATACCGGGATTCGAACCCACGCCCTCCCAAGTGAGAAGCCGGCGTTCTACCGCCCCGCTACCACCACTAAAAGGTTGCTTTGATTTTTGAACTAAAACTTTCGTAAGCACTACACATTATTAGCTTAAAAATCTAGTAAGTGAATCCGCAATTAAGCCAATAAGGTTGACACTGACCATAAACAAAAACAAAAGTATACGTGGCAAGTCTTACAAACAAAATAGGTATTACCTATTCAACCAGTGGTACGTCCCTAGTGACTCCCCGCACAGCTCCCCTTTGAAACCTAAAATTAGTCATTGCGCAGGAATTAACGAACTTCACTCAGCCGCCAAAACGATTTACGCGGACTATACTTGCCTCCCGGCATAAGGGAGGGACTAGCCACTCGGAAATTCGGAATGGTGGGCGTTAAAATCTCGCAACAATACAAATTGTTCAGCGACATCCGAAGCGTCTCCTGGTCACCACTATGCGACCGGTAGACACTGGCGAAGAGTGATGTTCATAGCCAGTATCGACCACAAAACAGAGAACCTTTATTCTCAAGGTTACAGAGACGCCAGCAACAGCAGAGATCATCGCGTATGTAGACAGACTGCAAGCAATTGCGAACGGTCTACGTGCTAACTTCAAGCCCAGAGGCGGCCCTGACTTCTGCTTTTATTTTAGTGGCGTTGATTGTTGGATCACGGGCTGCCAGCAATCTAATATAGCGCTTTTGGGCAGCTGTCAAAACAGGTGGGCGACCGCTGCGGGGTCGGTCAGCTAAATTCCTCATTCCGTGGTACCTATGCAACGTAGCCACGACACAGGATTGGGATATAACAATTCTGCGTGCTAGTACTCTCGTGGTGTATCCTTCTTCCCTCAAAGTTACTATTATTGCTCGTAAAACCTCTGATAATCCTCTTGGCATTTTTTCAATCACATCTTTCCGCAAAAAATATCTTGAATCGGTTATAATTGACTAAATCAGATTTCTGAATGAGCGTAAGCTAGGACTGAAAGCCTTTTAATATGAAAAAACAAACAACTGAACGGTGTCATTGTTTTGTGTTCTAATTCTTTATTTTTAAATAAAGAATCTAAAAAGAAGAAAAAATCATAATTTAATCTACAGTAACAAAAAAGATTTCAGTTTTTCAAAGTGATCGCAAACTTTTTTTGATGTGTGTACATTTGTGAAGTTATAGTAGAAATACCACTCGTTAACAGTGAAGGAAAAACATCGTGAGGAATCCTGAGTGTCTGAGTTGTTCACATACCTCAGCACTTAATATTGCCAATCCGCGGTTGGCATGCGTGGTGATTAAGGCTTGTGCCCTACGGGAGGACGTATATAGGCAGCATGATTATAGCAACCTATAAAAATAAATTTCAAGATTAATTACATCAGCGTTATAATATTATGCCGACTTATGTCGAAGTATGTAGCAAATTTTGATTAATCGATTGATTAAATCTTTTCTACTTTGCACACCACTACGCATCACACTACATCAATTACTCACACATACATGAGTGATGAATGAATGAAGCGTGCCGTTCGGTCGGTCATTTTGTTAGACATAAATCCACCTCTGGAACGCCGAAGCGCGGATCCGCGCGGCAGTACTAGAATGCCGAAGCGCGGATCCGCGCGCATTCGATATCGTGTAGGTTTTGCGCTATTTTAAGAAATAACACGAGGGAATAGAGTTTAAAATTGTGTTTTTCTTAATCCTAATGAACGAATGAACCATAAACAAAAGTCACCCACAGAGTACAATATCAAAAAACCGGTCAATGCAAGTCGTGGAAATTCAAACTTGCCGAGTGCGTACAAACAACTACGCGGTTGACAAAAAAGTGAAATTCTAAGGAAAATAAGCTTATTTACGAAATAAAGGATGAGTAATCATTATTTATAGTTCTTCTGCTATCCACATAAATAAAATTTAGATTGAATCTATGCATTATTATCGTATTATCTTGAAACCAAACTAACATTCTAAAGTACTTGAGACTAACCTGAATGTTTGTTCGATGATTGTACACATGTCTCGGTATGTTTGTAGTGACTTACTTGTATCATTTTGATGGGAATTTTGTCCCTATTATATCTTTCAATTCAATAATTACGTCGGATAAATAGTGTAGCAGATAAATGCCTTTTTTTGACCACCATGCCCAAAATACACGCACACATGCACACATACGATGTGTAGGACGTTGTATGTTCACTCGTCCGCCTAAGCGCGGATCCGCGCGACTATACAGGTGGCTCTCTTTCCTATTTCGAGACAACATCATGCCATGTAAACATTGAACATTTTAATATGAAGACTGGCATATTCTACGATTAAGAAAATAGCATAATAATGATTTACTATTTACTTAATAATGACTACGTTTATTTCCGATTTAAATCCATAAAAAATATTTAAATTAATATATAATGAAATTATTAATAATAGTAATTATTATAATACATAACTAATAACTCCAATTTTTAACAGACTTCAAAAAAGGAGGAGGTTATCAATTCGACGCGTATATATATATATATATATATATATATATATATATATATATATATATATATATATATATTTGCTATGTTCCTCCATAACTACGTCAATTCTTAACCTATTTCGACAATTCTTTTTTTTTCCTTTCTTTAGTTCAAATAAGCACCGATTTGTGTGAAAAGCGCCTTTTGTGTACATATTCAGTGCTATTTTAGTAACTTCCAGCCTGTAGCGCCACTTATTTTTTAGTATTATTTCGATCGATTAATTTATGCGTTATCTTACATTTCTAACGATTCAATAGGGACATACATTGTTATTTAAAAAAATTAAGTAGTCTGTCTACTTGTTTAATTTATTGAAATTACCTAAAATGTAAATATTGTTTATCAATAAAAAAATTACTCTATCCTAACTATTTATTCAAACCATCTCAATAATTATCGGTAAGTCCATCTATAAAATAATAACACGCAATTGTAATTGGTACGAAATGTCCCTAGCTTTTTAGCTACTTTAGACGACCCCCTGTATAGCCGCGCGGATCCGCGCTTAGGCAGGTGAGTAAAGATTACTTCGCGCGGATACGCGCTTCGGCAATTGAACGCAGTAGACCGTTCACTCACACATGCATAGAACAGTAGAAATGTGGTGCGAGAATATGCTGTTTTTATAGTTTATTTTCTCAAAAAAGTAGCTCCACAGAGTACTACTGCCTTATACACATCGACAGTCCATTTATTGAACATTGCAATACTGCTACTTCCATAGACAAAAGAGGAGATCTTCATAAAAAAAAGCTTGAACTAAAGTAACCTGCTCTAATCACAATTGTTAGATTCATTTGGCAAAAAATGTTTCATTAGAAGGATTATGTGATTTATTGATAACTATAAATGAAAAAGGACATTATATTTTACCTAAATAAGCACGTACATATGACTTACATCAATGTGACGATGTGTTGTGAGCCTCGAAAAGTGAGCATCGAAAAAGTACTAAATGGCGATTTTTCTGGAGAAATGTAGAATTTTGATGATAGTATTTCGGCGACAAATTTCACTAGAAATGCGTTGTTTTTCATGTCAGTGAATTCTTCGGTAAATGGTGAATAGTAAGCGCTGAGTAAAAGTAAAAATAAAACAAAGTAATTGACAGAAAACATCATCAATGCAAGAAGAGGTAGAAAAAATATACATTGTTTACTTTGTGAGGTTGTATAGTAAAAATAAAAAGCGTCTTTTCAATTCTATTGTGTCTATATTACTAGTTCATTATCGAACTTTCTATATCAGCAATAAATTTCATAGGTTCCACACATTTTACCAAGTTTCCAAGACATTTTGTAACTCGTTGTCACTCGCGCTAATTTACACTGTTACGCCCGGCGTACAAGGGTGCAACATTTTCGGTTGCTCTGGCGTTCCAAAGGTTAATAAATAAAATTCCTAACCTAACTCCACACCACAATAAAAAACATAAATCAACTCGTTCTCGAATGACAGATGACAAACCCCATTACCCCAGCCACATCATCGCAGCAAGAAACGCGACAAGGCGACAATCCCTTTGATGTGTCGAAAGAGACCGCCGCCTTAGCTATCGCCAAACGTTCAACGTCATTGACAACGGCGTTTATAAAATTATTACGGCGTTAAGCCGGCCACACTAACGTTCAACGCCCAACAACGCGTTAAAGTAGCCAAGGCATAATGCAAGGAAGGAAGAGTTTTTTAACCACTTTCGTTTTGTGCCCTCCCCGGTTTGAAACAACAAATAGACGGAATCCAACACAGTCTTAGTAATCTGTGAATCCAACAAATGTATGCAAGAACTTGTTATTGTCTGTATAAGAATCAAAATGCTCTACCGGGCGGGACTTTTTTGAGACAGAAGTTTATTTTTATTTTTCGATCCAGGTTTGAGCAGATTTGAAAAAAGCGGAACCGCGAACCCATGCCCTACTCGGACAAAAATTTGCGCTTTAAAGCTTAATACTTTCCCTCTAGGATACCGGCGTGAGTTTATGTATGTATGTATATCCAAAATAGAGGATATTTTTTTCTGAATTTTGGATTTTTCGATTTTCTATTTTGGATATATTACCATAATTAATGATGTGTGGTCACCATAAAATATCATATATATTTACATTAGAAAAAATACAATTGAATATCTTTATAAACAGATAACGAATATAAAATATTAGATAGTGGATATGTAGTAAAATATTTTACTAAAAGTTGAACTAATTTATAGTTTCTGTGATACTACAAATCTTAAGATATTAACATTTTTAACTTGTTTACAACATGTGGACTGAGTGAGCACTCACAAAATTATCCAAAAACCTGCCACGTCAGTGGTTCGTTTTGTATTATACAAAGTCCCATATTAATTTTACTTAACTATACAAATACATACTCGTAGAAATTTAAATCTTCAGTTTCTTCATCAGAAATCGGGTTTTTGAAAGTGCGCGGATTAAGTGAGCATAATAAATTATTTGTAAAACCTTAAATAGGTACGTTACCAGGTGACATAAAAATTACGTTTTACTAAAGACTAGTATTCATGAATATTATGTGTTAAATTAATACATTCACTGATTTCGTTGGTAGTTTGTGAGAAGTAAGTGAAATTATGTATTATTTAGTTTTATCTTTTTACAAATGCAGAGATTACTTTTATAATTGTTTTAGAACTTTTACTAAATAAATAGCATTTCCTCTTCTTTTTCAGAAGGGTGCTCACTTAATCCACACGCAAATGCAGCAAATTCATTAAATGGGGCCCTCCCAGTAAAAAATATGTATATCGTCGCTTAGCAAACAACACCGCTCAAGTCGAAATTTTACGGTTTTGACATTTGAATACCATTGGGTGCAGATTTTAAGCGCGAATCGATCTACCTATAGAATTCAAGCCTTCAGACTAATCAGCGACCGTTATTAAAAAAACTGGAACACCACATACATAGTTCTTTCTATGGAACACCGTAGAAACTGTTTACGAAATTAAAAAGTTATTTGTCTCTCCCGTAAAGTAGGGAAAAACGACTTGTGCGGTGTTGTTTGCTAAGCGACGATATGTAAATATCTACATATACTTTACAGTCGCCGCATAAAAAAAATTATAGATATATTTTTTTAAATATTTTTTTTCCGGCGGCTTTTGGGCTACTTCAGAAGTTAGAAACCTTTTTCGCGTCTTTATTTACCGGTTTATGGTATTTTTAGGATTTGTCGTGACGCTGTAAAGGTCTGAATGCAAAAACGGCGATTGACCTGTAATTTTACGTAAAGAAAGCACTTACGTTCCTTGTCAGTTAGTTTTGCTTTTAGTAATATTTAGGTAGAAATGAAATGAAAAAGTTAGTTTCAAAGATGCATCGAATAGATACTATGTTAAATTAACTGATAATGCTCATTTTTTTTAAGACAATTTATGAAAGATTCTTTTGATTTCATTCGCGTAAGACGGAACGGAAAAAATGGCGACAGGAGAAACTTTGAAACCGAGAAACTCTGAAAAAAACAAAACCAAATAATATTCCATCTTGCAGTGATGCCATCTTAGCCTATTTTTGCCTTCATCTACATTATAGTTACTATACTATGTAGTCTATAATATTTAATAAATACTATTAGGGCACATAAGGCGTAACTTTAGACTCTATAGATAGGTTTCGTTAATTTAAAGAAGAAGATTTAATTATGCGGACAACTTTTTCTTGTGGTATTGCACCCGATTTCAAATACTGATTTCCTGATTTTTTTATAATATACTTAATCATTTTCTTTAAAGTGTTTGGAGCAAATTGTGCTCATTTTCGTTGGCATCCCAGTTTCTCTTCCAATCACATCTATCCACTGCCCTTTTGTAGTGTGATCTTTAGCAAATATGAAATTAAATTACAGTTGTATACACAATATCCGAATGGGACCGCATGAAGAACTACGTGATTGTATAGAAGTACTTTGAAACTGTCATGGTGGATGACACCTTAAGGCCATTCATGCATGTCACTTTGGCATTCGCTGTAATAAGTGGTACCTATACTATTGTTCTGTTCTTGTTTCCTTGCGATAGGGGTTGACTCAAGGATTCTTGGGTTGACTCCGTCAATAAAATATTTCGATGTTTTAATCGACTTGTGAACATGGCGTAGAAATACTAAAGTAGAAGTAAAGAAGTAAAGTAAATTCCTCATAGCAATCAAAAACCCCTCCTACTATGGGTGTGGCCCGACACGCGGTTGGTTGGTTTTTATGTTGTAGTCGTACTTATTATTTTATAATGTGTCATAGTTAGGTATGTCCAGTTTTGTACACCAAATAATTAAACTAAATTAGCTAGAAAACGAAATTCTTCTTTACTTTCGCAGTCCGGTTAACAGATTGGCAAATGACTGATAAATGGCTTGTAAAAAAAATGTTTGTAAAGAAATACCTCTATTGACTCTTCTATTGCATTCGAGCTCCTATTATGGCTCAACCATTACTTATCTATAGTACTTTATCTACTTTGTCAAGATCTTAAGTCATATTTTGACAATTACAGCTTAATCCCACCCCTACAAAAAGTGGTCGTCTATATCATGGTCAACAGCGACATTAAAATTTTTAGCACAGGTAGGCTTTTTTTGTTTTTATTTATTTGTCTTAAAATTTATGAAAAGTTATGAAACAAGAAGTTAAAATGAAGGAAATTTTGTAAAGCATCATTTTAGCGCACAAATATGTCAATGACGCTATCTAACAGCATTCTCTACCAGAAAATACCGATTATTGTAGGCACAGGTTTCCAAAATATAAGCTGGATTTAATTCTTATCTTTAACGCTCGTCTTTGAAAAGGTTTAATCCTAAAAACCTGAAAATCAATGTTAATTTTCTCTTGGATACCGGTCACACTGTGCAATTTACTGTCAAAATGTAATCGATTAGTTTTTGAAGTAACTGGTTATTATCGGTTTTGTAAGAAACCGGTTTTCTTAAAACGGGTCCATCACTAGTCTGCAGCAAGTGTCACTGTCATTTAAAACAAAATGATATTTAATGTTTTGAAAAATGTGAATTTTATTTACATATATACGATGTATCTATTACCAAAAATGTTTTAGTGAAGCTAAGTCCTAAACCACATAGCTTATATTATGTAACAAGTATGTATTGATAAAGCGTAAAATTTTCATTCGATGAAACTATTACATATTTTCAACAACGTATGTAATGTAAGTGATCTATTTATCGCCGGCACCAACAACGTAACCGTAACGACACTGCCAATTTAGACCGACCTTGAGTCAAATTTAAAAAGTAAATTGCCACCGAGTCGCTTGGTACCTACACTGCCAACAGCATAATATAGTGTAACACTGATAATAGCTTTTTTATAACCTCAACTTTACTTTTATTTGAGCAGAATCCGTAACTCTTCTAATCAAGCTACCGGGCAAAATCATGGACACCATTCAAAAAATTATAACTGTGCAAAATATTGCACATATAATAAGCACCATGACCATACTGTCATGTCTGTTCCTGAAAGTGCCCCAGATAAAGAATATCTGGACAAAGAAGTCTGCTGAGGGCATTTTGGTGAGAAGTATGCTCATGGAAATCACTGGGTAAATATCATCCAAGCTTATCACTGGTTAAGTATGTAAGTAATTAACTAAATTGACACAGATCTGTGTCCAACTTAGTATGGGCCACCTATACGTTCCATTCCGCGAGGGCAGTTCAGGAGTTAAACACCTGGTCACTTATTGATCAGTCACCAATAATAATCGTCACACCTGATTTAGTTTTGGTATTTTATTAGGACTAGTTGGGGTGGTATTGTAAAGGCAAATTTGCAGTTTTGAAATACCTGTACCTGCTGAGTAATGTGAAGTCAGACCAATTTTTCTGTTTTTACTTTTAATTTTTAAAAGAACACATTAAAACACGTATAGTTTCATTTTAAATACTCAAAGTAGTGTTTTCTAGAAATAAAAATGGACAACCAGTATCCAAATGATTGGGGAATAAAATTGTATGCAGAAAATTTAATTGGCTTTTGTCAAGGCTCTAACGAAGATATTTACGAGATAAAGTTTTTTATGCTTGTATATGAATAGCACAGCTAGTAAAATTATACGAAAGTTAAATAAGTACATCTCATCATATTTAAATAAAATCGAAGCACACATAAAAAAGGATTTGCTGGAGTATATGCTGGCTGATATACCTACCTATATGAAATTCTTAAATCTATATCAAGAATGTTCTTTATCCCACAGATACTCTATAATGACACTCTACAACTTCACAAGTGGCTATGACATCATGACATACCTGGAGTATCCCATAATTCTGGCCCAAGTATATGTGATGGTTTTTTTGGTGCTGAAATTCAAGAATCACCTATCTGAACCGATGGTACCTCTCGCAACAGTTTCCTACATAACTTTAGTAGCACTGTTTGGATTAGAGTTGCTACCAAAGAGCATCATCTCTTATTTAGTTGTGAGTATGCAATAGGCCTAATATCTTTTTCAATGCTTCATAATTGATTTATCTAACCCTTGAGGCATGGGTAATATGCATTTTTCATTGGCTTTGGATTTTGATTGCAAGGTGATGGAGTTTTTAAAGAAGTAACTATTACTTGTTGGCCTTATGTGATCGGCTAATTTATTAATTAAATTATCTTGTAGCCAAGTAGCGACCATTCCAATTTTTATATGTTATTTAAGTTTACTCTAATTATTAAACTTGTTTTGTAAGGCCAGGACTAATTCTAGATAAACAAAATCCATCTTTAAGATCAAAAATAATGTAAACCTCCTATTTTATTAAAAGTAAGTGTTCATATTTTCAGCCATTTTGTACTCCTCTTGCTGGCTTTGCCAAAATAACTTACATCTATGGAATTGTGCATTCAGGAAATGCTGATGCGGTTTCCTTGACCACATGGGTCATTTCCATACTTACTAATCTAGGTGAGTGTGTGTAAGTCTAACACGTTAGTTCCATTAACTTACGATCATTCAGCTATAATTTGACAGCTTTTTTCTTTTACATAACCTTATAACAAAATATAACTTACCTGCTGCAAAAATTATCTTTAATTTTTTTTTAATAATGTAGTCTAATCTAATAATGTTTTATCTCCTTCAAAGAAAAACCCTACTTGCCAAATCATCTTTCGTACTTTATTGCACACATAAAAACATACAAAAAACACCATATAAATCTTTCCTAATAAATGAATAGTCCTAAGAACTTCCGACACTAGGATGGCTGACCCAATCGTATTGATAACAGACCACTGTTTTTTAGGCGCAGTGTATACACCATAGCAACGTGACTGCACGGAATTTAATTATTTGGCCTTGGCCAAAAATGTTTAAAATGTTCTGTCTCCCAAATTACAGCCCGCATCTTCACCGTATACGTGGACTCCGCGGACATAAAGCTGATGTGCAACTTCCTGGTGTCGGCGATGCTCAGCGCAGGCGTGCTGGTCACCGCCATCGCTTACCAGCGCCGGTCCTCGCTCGTCTGCTCGCGCCGTCGCAAATCTAGGAGCAGGAGCCTCAGGCGAGCGTCGGTCAGCAGTCATGAGCACAAGGATTAAGGTATAAGGATCTCGTTGTTTGGAGACTCGGTAGTCGAGTTATCGCGTCAGTTTGATTAGTTTTTGGCATTGCTGTCAGAATAATAGATGACAAATCAGGTCCGTACGGCGATGTATTCTTAAGATACTATAGGGTCGTTGTAGCAGTAGCCCAAATAATTGGGTCCCACAGTATGTCGTATAAACGCCCCAGTAATAAGCCAGAATAGAAATTGCGCAGACAGAATTGCGATTTTTTTAGTCACTGTCGAATTGCAATAAGTACTAATAATATTACAGATAATAAAATGCAATAAGTACCAATAATATTATTGATAATAATGTTACATAAAAAAAAACTAAGAAGAATAAAATACAAGTCCAGTGAAAAATACAAAATGGTTAACTGTGCCTGATCAGTAGAACCAGTGCAATGTTTGTAGTACAAATTATAAATATACAAATTCATTCGTGGTTTGATCTTGGCGTTGCACAGTGGTCCCGATTAATTAAAACATGGACATTGATGCTAGAGCCACGATTTTTTTTTTGTAGGTTGATACTAAGATGACTAATAAGACAAAAAATAATTATTTCCCTACCATGCCTACTTTCAGTAAAAAAAAATAAAACTTTTTTTTTTGTATGGAAGAAAATACGTTTCCGCTAATTTCTCAAAATTGTGAAGGGATGTCGAGATGGCGTTCACACACATTAGAGTTTAAGTGATTCTGAGTATTTTATGTGAAGATAGCTTTGACTTATCTCTGCGTACTTTGGAGTTATTGCAGGTCGAAAAATCGTGTTCTGTAATACTAAATTTGTCCTAACTGTAAAATTAAACGTTAACTTAAATGCTTACAATATTTGCAAATTTAAATTTAACAATAGTTTCTGAGATTAGTGCGAACAAATACAAAACTACGCGGTGTGAAACATATTTTATAAAGAGTTGTAGACTACTCTATTACGAAAAAAAAACGTTTCCTTTGGAAATTTCTGTTTCTCCTAAGGTAATACATTGCTTAAGACCAACGAACTGGCTTCAGGGAATAATTTGTTTCTGCGACTGAACAAAATTTTATTTTATATGACTGATGTAGGGATCTTCTTCTTCTTCTTCGGTCCTTTAACTCCTAGGGGAGCATAGGGCCTCAACCACAGATTTCCACTTCTGACGCTGATTTGCGGCAGCTTCCAGCTGAGGCCAGCTCATGCCGATCGACTTGGCCTCCTTGGCTATGGACCTTTTCAAAGTGTTCCTTGGTCGCCCCCTTTTTCGGCTGCCCAAGGGAGTATACGTGAGGGCTTGTTTGATCAGACATGGGTTGTCCCTATGTAGATGTAGGGATCTGAGCTTATTAAAAAGTTATGGATATATACGATCTATTTATCCGAGGTCCGCTGGCCAGCAAAAAATAGCTTCGACGATAGATACAAGTGCACGTGCGAGCTAGCGGATCTTTTATTTTTATGACTCATACGCACGTGCACGGTGCACTTAAATCTATCAGTGTTCAGCTAAATGTGGTAGCGAGAAGACGTGTTTCTATATTTTCTGTACGCTTCCAAAAATATTTCGGTAAATATTGTTTGTTTTCATTATTGTAGTCTCGTTTTGTTATTGTGGTCTTGTTTTGTTATTGTGGTCTCGTTTTGTTATTCTGGTGTCGTTTGTTATTTTTAATTGTTTTCGTTATTTGTTTTTATCACAGTATTAGATTTTTTATTCAGTTATTTTGCTTTGCCTCTAGATCTCGTATACTGTTGTTTGGAATTCACTCAATTTGGTTTTGTCTCGTGCTCTCGTATTTGAATGAACTCAAAAATATTGTACAAAAAAATTCCTTTCGAAAGTCCTGTTTTTTCTGTTCTTGTCGATTCTCTTTGAATATCACACAATATGTCTGGATTTGTTACAAATTTAGATTTGTACTGTGCTCTTAAATCAGGTGGTGGTTCTAAAAATACTGAATCTTTATATAATACTATTGTCGAACGTATTGGCATCGAATTGTCTTCAGAAGATTTGAGTATTATCAAATCATTCTGTCGCAATTTTTCAAGCAATATATCAAAGAGATGGTCACGTTCGAGCAGAACCCAAAAGACATTTTTGAGTCAGAATTCACACTGGTTAGATTTGGAAATTGTCTGGCCCAAATGTAAAAATATTGATTTAAACAACGTTTTTAAAATTCATGTCGAGGAAGACGTTCCAGTTATTGAGACTGCGGAAGTAGATGCGCATAAATCGAGTAGTGTTGTAAATAAAAAACCTTTTGATGACTTATCTGATAAACAGAAGAAAAGGCGCTCTCTCACACTTCTAGATCATTCTGAGGAGGAACTAGTTTACGCTTTATGTGCTAAACTGAAAGGGGCTAACAAAACAAAATTAGCGACTATAATTAAAGAACTCTTCCAAAACGAAGAAAAATGTGAAATAGTGGAAGACTTTTTGAAGCACAAAAAAACTGAGCAACGTTGTCTATCTGATGATAAAACGTTAGCGCTATTTACGTCAACGAATTTATCAAAATGGCAATATTGCAATTTAAGATCCATTCTCGCTTCAGAAAATATTTTTGGCCTTCCATCCTATCAAAAGCTTCTCGAAACGAAAAGAACTTGTTATCCTCCAGAGGCAGATATAACTGTAACCGAATCTGGAGTCAAAATACGACTACAATCACTACTAGATTTGACTATTAACAGGATTTTGAAGCTAATTCAGCTTGATTCTGCAGCCACAAAGTCACTTAAATTGATAAGTAAATGGGGATTTGATGGGTCATCTTCTCAAAGTAACTATAAACAAAAGTCACAGTCTGACATTGAAATTGACGATTCTTCAGTCTTTATGATTAGTTTGGTTCCGCTTCGTTTGGTTGAAGATAGTGGTACTATCTTATGGCAGAATCCTGCACCATCTTCGACAAATTTCTGTCGTCCAATTGGTTTTGAATTTTCAAAAGAAACAATTGATTTGATCAATTTGAAAAGTGCTGCTATAAATGAAGAAATCTGCAATCTTACATCGACAGTTGTAAAGAATCTGGAGATACGTCATGAATTGTATATGACAATGATTGATGGGAAAATTTCGACTGTAGTTTCTAATACTTCTTCTGCAGCGGTTTGTAATATTTGCAGTACACCACCGAGTAAAATGAATGACTTGGACTTTGTTTCCAAACAACCCATCAGAGATGACATGTACAAATACGGTTTGTCCTCGCTTCACATGTGGATAAGATGCATGGAATGTGTTTTACATATTTCCTATAACTTAGATTTCAAAAAATGGTCAGCTCGTAATGATGACAAATTGTTGAAACAGGCTAAAAAACAATTGACTCAAGAAGAATTCCGGAGAAGAACTGGTTTGTTGATCGATATAGTTAAACAAGGATTTGGCACCACCAACGACGGTAATACAGCACGAAGGTTTTTCACGAACTTTGAAATATCTGCTGAAATAACTGGTATTCATCCTGATTTGATCAAAAGATTTGCAGTTATTTTACAAACTATTTCCTCTGGGCAATTGATTAACACCAGCCTTCTTAGAGAATATTGCAGAGAAACAGCAATACTTTATATCAACTTATACCCATGGTATTTCATGCCGTCAAGTGTCCATAAGCTGTTGCTTCATGGTGCAGATATTTGTGAGAGTTACTCATTCATTCCCATAGGCATGCTTTCCGAAGAAGCATCCGAAGCCCGTAATAAAGATTTCCGGAACGTTCGACGAGCACACACAAGGAAAATCGGTAGGGTTCAAACAAATTTGGACATAATCCACAACTTTTTAATAAGCTCAGATCCCTACATCAGCCATATTAAACCGAACTTTGTTCGGTCGCAGAAACAGTTATTCCCTGAAGCCAGTGCGTTAATCTTAAGCAATGAATTACCTTCAGAGGAAACAGAAATTTCCCAAGAAAACGTTGACCCAAATATTTTGTAATTTTTTTTTTTTGTACTTGTTCGCAATAATCTCAGAAACTATTGTTAAATTTAAATTTGCAAATATTGTAAGCATTTAAGTTAACGTTTAATTTTACAGTTAGGACAAATTTAGTATTAAAGAATACGATTTTTCGACCTGCAATAACTCCAAAGTACGCAGAAATAAGTCAAAGCTATCTTCACATAAAATACTCAAAATCACTTAAACTCTAATGTGTGTGAACGCCATCTCGACATCCCTTCACAATTTTGAGAAATTAGCGGAAAAGTGTTTTCTTCCATACAAAAAAAAAAAGTTTTATTTTTTTTACTGAAAGTAGTCGTGGTAGGGAAATAATTTTTTTTTTTCTTATTAGTCATCTTAGTATCAAGCTACAAAAAAAAAATCGTGGCTCTAGCATCAATGTCCATGTTTTAATTAATCGGGACCAGTGTGCGTTGTGGTGGTTCTATCTTATATATGTTTTATTTTTTTTTCAATCCATCCACCAGTTAATTTGATCACAGTGGAGCCTATTCGAAATATCCTTTTAATGAATCGTGTTTTTATAATTTATACTATGTTTGTATGTTTATAATGTTATACTTTTTTTTAAATTAAAATGTCACTGTACTTGCGAAAGTTTTAGTTAGAAAAATACAATGTCACTGCATATTTAGTGTAGAATATATAAAATACTCTCTCTCTCTCTCTGAGAGAAGTCCTGTGCCCTACAGTGGGAGGTATATAGGCTGCTAAAAAAAAGTAATATTTAGAAATGTTTTGGAAATCTCATCCACATTTAAGGTTGGCAAAATCTCTATTAATCTCTATTTTATTATCATTATATTGAATTTTACTACTATATGGACAGTGCCAGTAAGATGAAGTCACTTATGTGGTGTCACATAGTATTTATGAAGAATTTGGCTATCCATACCTATTTATAGTATCTCAATTTTACTTGTTTTTTTGTGGTTGATCCTGAATTTCTGTGTATAGTCCAGCTACCTTTTGTTGCGACGTGCCAGCCGGCCATAAATATTACAAAATGATCGTCTACTCATAAAATTTGCCAAGGTTTTTGCATTTGTAAGAGTTAAGAAAGAATGCCAAAGTTATATTGGCAATCGGCTATACCATGAAAAAATAATCCTATCGGCCCTGCTGACTATCGGGCTGACATAATCAATGTATTGTTCAATCTTATTATGCGTTAATAATGAAGTGCCAGAATTGTGAATACATTTTTATCTACACTAATGTTGTAACATTCTACTTATGTTTTCAATACTTAACTTATAATTACTACTGTTATAGCGCAGACAACAAAACACTCAATTTAAGCAATTTCACATGATGGTATAATATTCACATGGTATAATATAACATCAATAAAACGCGACCAACTTGATTGCAGGGCCAATCAGGTTGGTCGCGTTTTATTGAAGCGCGCAGCTGCGCTCTCATTGGTTAAATTTTAATGGCGGCAAAATCACTGTGATTATACGTACGCGTGAATTTAATTTTTAATTGCATTAGTGAAGATAAAGTAGTGTATGCAACTGCATATAACACGGGTATTAAAACACTCGTTACTATTATAAAACTCGCTGCGCTCGTTTCATAAACTCACACTCGTGTTTTAATACCCTTCATTATATGACAGTTGCATAAACTACTATAATCCAACTACAACTGTCCATAACGGCACTGTCTAGTCTTAAAAATAGAATATCTCGTTATTTAAAAACAAAACATAGGTAAGTTTGGAACTCTAGCAATAAAAGCAACACTCCCGACAACTGCGTTTTTTTTAGTGTTTCTTTAGCAGTCTCTCCTACATAGACTCAGTCAGTCCATTCGTTATTATGGCCTGGGTAACATAGGTTACATTTTAACCCACTAAAATAGTTATTTACACAACTAGGGCCGTAAAATAAATTAAGGCCGATATCGCAGAAGTTTAAGGCCCGAGCCGCAGGCGAGGGTCATAAATATGCCATAGAGGGCTTTCTATTTTACGGTCCGTGTTGTGTACATAATTTTATGTCGTCACTTGGCCTCAAAGCGGGTTTTCCCGTACGCGTAGCGTGCGGAAAAACCCGCTTTTTGGCCAGGTGTGGCATAAAGTAATAAAAACTCTTACTTTTTAGTGTTGTTCCCGTAGCTTGGTTACAGTTTTTAATTCTGGCCGCATTGTTGATCGTACTTTGTGATATGAAGAAGAAGTCTACAAGTAAAGACACACACAGAAATGTACCATAGGCACCTACCTATTTTACAATATCTGTAATCAGCCTTTCTCATCTATTCGAAGACATCTAATGAAGAAGCGGTATTTGATATAAAGCCTCAATGAGCCGGATGGATGTGGAAGTACCAGGAGACCATACATGGCTAAGAGGTTTCAGCTACGAAAATGGAAAAAAAATCCACATTCGTAACTGGCTTGTAGCTGGTTACGAAACAGCGATAAAAAGTCCACATTCGTAACTGGTTACGAAAATTTGGTTACGAACGTGGCTTAAGGGCTTCTACCTAGGGAAAACGCGTTAGATAAAACGGGTTTTAACTGTAACATATATACAGGGTGTCCCAAGAAATAGTGTCAAGCGGAAGTCCAAGGACAGAATACCCCTAGGGGTACCCGAATTACCCCCATGTATGTTCCGCGACTTTTTGTAGTTTTCGAGATATGATTTTTTTTCATATTTTTTTGTTAAACCTTGGCTTATTTGACATTATTGGTCACAGAGACATCAATTGTTGAGATACAAGCTTGATTTTTTTTTTCTGAAATAGGTGAACAGTAGCACTTGCAAAAACAAAAGCAATTGTGAGCCGATATGCTACTATTAAGCCATTAAAAAAATGTTGAATCCTAAGTTTGTTAAAATGTTTCAATTAAAGATCTCTTTTGAAACGATTTAAAAAAAAAAACTTATCCCAAAAATGTCTCCAAAATTATTTTTAAAAACTTGCCAATTTCGTCAGCTATTTGCCATGTAAATTTGATTGAGCTATCTCCACGACTTCATACTTGAAAAAATGTTTGAAACACAGTAAGTCGAAAAAACTTAATTAAAAGATTGGGCCGAATAAAACTAAAAAAATGTTATTATTGATTGTTTATTATTAAATCACAAAAAGTTTTCGAAATGTCGCCCTTCCTGCTCGATACAAATTCTACATCGCCTTAAAAAAATTTCTTTTAGTCGTAAGAACGCTACCCTGTTGCTTTTTATTGTTTCTTCTGCTTGTCTTAGTTTTGTTCGTAGTTCCGCTATGTTTCTGATATCCTTGGCGTAAACTAATTCTTTATAATACCCCCAAACGAAGAAATCGATAGGGTTTAAGTCGGGAGACCGTGGCGGCCAGGCAATGGGCCCCCCACGGCCGATCCACTTGTCTCCAAACCTTTCGGTTAAATGTTGTCTGACAATCCTCGCGAAGTGACACGGAGCGGCGTCGTTTTGAAATATCATATTTCTACGCGTTAATAGGTCTACATTTTCTAAAAGACCGTCGAGATCTTGCCGTAAAAATTTCAAGTAGGACTCGCCATTTAATCGGTCAGGCAGTTGAAAGGGGCCAATCAGCTGTCCATTTAAGACGCCTGACCACAAGTTCACACTAAATTGTTCTTGAAAATTGGAGGCACGTGTCATGTGTGGATTTTCAATGCTCCAAGAATGATAATTGTGAATGTTGAAAATTCCACATCGTTTAAAATGAGATTCGTCGGTCCACAAAATCGTATTAAAAAAAATTGCGTCTTCAGCTTGACGCCGCAACATTTCTTGACAAAACGCCACCCTTCTCGGATAATCTTCGGGCTTAAGCTGCTGAACTTTTTGAATATGATATGGGTGAAATCCCTCTTTTTGTAGTATCCGATGTGCTTCTGATTTTGGAATTCCGGTGCGGCGTTCTATGGTTCTGACACTAACTGATGGGTCTCTTGCCACTTCTTCGACCACTGAATCGACCACATCTGGGTCATGCATTTGTGATGGACGCCCGGGTCTTCTACCTGGTAGGCGACCTTCCATGTAACTATTATGGACTCGCAAAATTGTACGATGATCAGGCCAAGTCTCAGGCTGAGGTTCACCACTGTTTTGTACCTGCTGTCTGTACAATCTAGCCGCTTCCGAAGCATTTCCTCTTGCATAGCCATAAAAGTAATGCATAAGCGCATAATCTCTTGACGAGAAAGACATAGCTCACCAATTTATTGCGCTTAGAAATCCCAATTGATGTGCACTCCGAAGTCCGTTGAGAAAGCCACAGTCGTCTAAGAAAGTTCGTAACACCACACAAAAGCCAATCGATATGCAACCAAAGTCCGTAAAGAAAGCAAAGTTCGTCAAATAATCACAAAGGAGCTAGTAAAGAAGTAACGTCGGGCGCAAATGCAAGCAAATGGTCAACTGACCGGTAGCCGCCGAACACAATGGACCAACGCTAACCCCGCTCCCTCACCTCACGCTTCCCCTTGCCTTGCCGCAACTCAGGTAGTAAATTCCGAGAATTGCACTCATAATCACCCTTACAGCTCAACTGCCCCGTGTATTGAGTGACGTCACGCAATAGACCTGTTAACATGGTCTTGTAGACTACAAGAATTTTTTTTAAGGCGATGTAGAATTTGTATCGAGCAGGAAGGGCGACATTTCGAAAACTTTTTGTGATTTAATAATAAACAATCAATAATAACATTTTTTTAGTTTTATTCGGCCCAATCTTTTAATTAAGTTTTTTCGACTTACTATGTTTCAAACATTTTTTCAAGTATGAAGTCGTGGAGATAGCTCAATCAAATTTACATGGCAAATAGCTGACGAAATTGGCAAGTTTTTAAAAATAATTTTGGAGACATTTTTGGGATGTTTTTTTTAAAATCGTTTCAAAAGAGATCTTTAATTTAAACATTTTAACAAACTTAGGATTCAACATTTTTTTAATGGCTTAATAGTAGCATATCGGCTCACAATTGCTTTTGTTTTTGCAAGTGCTACTGTTCACCTATTTCAGAAAAAAAAAATCAAGCTTGTATCTCAACAATTGATGTCTCTGTGACCAATAATGTCAAATAAGCCAAGGTTTAACAAAAAAATATGAAAAAAAACATATCTCGAAAACTACAAAAAGTCGCAGAACATACATGGGGGTAATTCGGGTACCCCTAGGGGTATTCTGTCCTTGGACTTCCGCTTGACACTATTTCTTGGGACACCCTGTATATTTTTTAATTCTAGTCATCTGTCTTTAGCTGGTAAAATTTCCGTAATACTTTGTGTGCTGGTGACTCTTTTTCATTCAATATGTAAACTTCAGGCGAGTTTTCTACAGGCGTAGGTGCTTTCAGTACTTTCGACACTCTTCTCGACACCAAGTTCTCCGTAGAAGTCAATAAGAACTTTTTGGTTAGTAACAACTTCGAACAGACCGCGCGGGGCGATGCCCCTCCCTTGGATGACGGCGATGAAGTCAATTTACTACCTTCAGACATGGGAGAACCGTGTTGAGGTGAGCTGATATACGAATGATAACACTTGTACACTTGGTGACACTGACGTTCCCCGCGAGTCTTCACTTCTGGCAAAGCGGGAAGTTCAGGTTCACTGGCTGTCGAGTCGTCCTGTATCTGCATACGATTCAACACCTGCATGATACCTTCTGGTTCCTGTGCCCCAAAACTTAGCCGGCTGGCCATTTGCCGCGCTTTACGTCGAGCACGAGCTTTTGCCAATCGCGCTGCACTTTTAGAGCCAATCAAATCCATATTCTGCTCTATGTAGTCGCAGATAACATCAGCCTCCTCCTGCGGTGAGAGATTGTGGTCTCGGAAGAAACCATAACCATTCCGGAGGTCGCGAAAACCTTCGTATACCAACCACAAGATGGACGTAACGACCAGCGTTAAAGTGCTGACTACGGCGAGTGCCGTAATCACGTTGGGTCCAGGAAGTTGATCTTTCACTTGACCCATGACCCCATAAGTGACGATGTTGTGTGTCTGTTTGTTTGTGTGTGCACGACACGTATAAAAACCCCGCAAGTCGTTGTTTGCCGAAGCTACGAGGCGCAGCACTCTGCCATCGTCGATTGATCTGACCGTTTTTCCTTTGAGTAAATTATCATGGATCTCTGTATCTAGGTAAAGCCACGTAGCTGAGTAGATTGAGGGTAGTAATCTAGCGTGTAGACATGTGAGATTCAATAGGTTCGATCGGCCCCATACCACTTCGTGGTAGGAACCGGAAACGCTCGCTGTTCGCGACGAAACTTGCATGCGGCCATTTTCCACGCGCTCTACACTGACAAGATTGAGATCCTGAAGTACTCCGTTGATGCGAAGTGAAGCGATAATCCCGATGAAAGGTGTGAAATCTTCATGATGTTTTTTTTCTTGTTCTGGCACACCACCGATGTAAAACTCGTCGTTGCAAATATCTATACGAGTAGACTCTTCAACAGTGTCTGTAGTTTTCGGAGTAAACAAAGGTGTGTGTACATTTTTTTTACGTTTTATAACAGTTTCTTTGCCTGTGTGTAGGTGCAGCTTTTCTCCGGAATCAATAGATGCTTCAATCGTATGAGTGTCACCTTTTTTAGATAAGGATACATCTAGCCATTTGCCAGGTGGGCATTCTGTAGAGCTGACACATTCATATCGTACGTCGCCTATGGAAACTTTGATTTTTAACCTCATGTTTTGTAGTGATGCGAAAAGCCAGTTTCCGTGTGCATCGTCATGAAGAAATATAATTGAACCAGAGTCGCTTTTCGACTTTATTGTAACTTCTAATCTCCATTCTTCTTGGTTGCTAAAACACGGAAATCGAAGAAATTGATCCTCAACAAGTTCTAGAAAAGCTTCGTCTATATCTGCTTTTTCGTAAGCAACGTTGGATGTAGCAAACGGAAAGAAATCCGACGTTTCTCTCTTATTGTCATGACTAATTTTCAACTTTAAGGGAATAAAATTAAGAATAACCTCTTGGATCTCCCCGTGCAGTTTCTCTCCAATCCAAATGATCATTTCCGTGTCTGGTAAATCTGGATCACACGGGAACGTGCCTTTTATGTAAGCTTGGGAATCATCTAGGCGCATGGAAGCTGACTCAGTAGTGACAGCTACCATAATAGAGTGCCAAACTCCTGGCTCTATGGCGGTCGGTGTACATATACGACGGAGACTGCAAGATTGGGTGTCACCACTCGCATCGACGCAAACATGCCAGTTTTGTAGGCTGACTCGTACAAGAGGTTTGAACGCCGCACCTCGACGCACTAATGAACCATGAGGAGACAATGCCCTAAACCGGATATAAAAATGCATCATGGTCGAGTGTTTTCTCTCGAAGTTGTAGTGGAGATAGCTGTTACCGTTCATTATAGCTACCGTGTGCGAAAGTGTTTCACAGGGCTTAGTGTAGCAGGCGCCGACTTCGGTTCTGGGTCCCGCGCATGGTGTTCCGAGTGGCGAAGGCGCTGGCCGCGTGCAAGAGCGAGTTCTGCTCCTACGCCCCGCGCCACAACTCTGCGTGCAAGGGCCCCACGCGCTCCAGCCCGACCAGCCACCGTTCAAACGACACTCTTTACTAGTACACATTTTTAATATTTCGTGCTGCCCGCGGCAATGTGTTCCCCATAGCTGGCCATTGCGGGGGGTAACACCCTCGTTGCAAATTCTTCGACGCTTCATCACGCCCGATCCACACATTTCGGAGCATTGAGACCACGGCCCCCATTCGCTCCACTGCCCTCCACTGTCACTTTCAAAGTATTGTAGGTAGTTGGCACATTGGTCGCCTTCACAGGAGTCTGATTGGAACGGAACTCCTACGCAAATAAGATGTGCGGCTGAGGGTGGCGGAGTGTCGCAGCGGCGCACTCTCCAACGTGTACCGCGGCCACAGCGTGCACTGCACTCTGACCAGGGACCCCAGCTACTCCAGCCACCGCTAAGTTCGCAACCGACAATATGTTTTACACACAAGAGCGCGTTCCACAGTGATTCCGGATTGAGTTGCCAAGTATTTTCGGCGGCTAAAGACGCTTCGATAGCTTCATATGGACACTCCATTTGCAAACAGCGTTCCGGCAAAGCAGGTACTGTTTCTAACTGTTTTAAAGCTTTCATTCTTACTGGGTGGCCCTCGATTATATTACGGAAATCTTGTAAAGTACAGTTGGTGAGGTAGCAGGTTTCTATTTGTTCAACTTGGCCGCTGCACGGGATCCCGTCCTCTGATGGTGGTGGGTTGATACAGTCCCTGCTGCGGCGGCGGTGGCCCACGGAGTCGCAGGCGCCTTGGCAGGGGGACCAGGCACTCCAGGATGACCAGCCCCCATCTACGGGGCAGTCAGGGTCCGATATTACACCGAGTTCACATTCTACTCTCCATATACCTTGCTGCCGCTTGTTGTTTGGTTTCGTAGATTGAGCTGTGCTTAGAATTAGTATTAAAATATAAAGTAGCATTTGCATTGTATTGATTTTGACATTTCATATTTTTTCTAACCACAAACGTCTAGCTGAGATTAACATAGAAGGACGTTCGTTGGACACAGAAAATTTTTGTTTCGTTCCGATGGAGATCATAATTTTATTATAATGGTGTCCTTCTGAGAACAAAACGCTTGCTCATTGGAGTATTCAACTTTTGGTCCTAGAGGCGTTTTTTCCAGGGACTCGAAGAGTTGCATTACATTACTATTAGTCTTATTTGTAAAAACACGGTTAATTGAAACACTCATCTAATGCAGTTTAATTCGTAGTCATGTGGTAAAGGGAAACGGTGTTATTTATAAAATCATGATTCCTCTAAAACACTCCTCGCATAGAGTTTAAATAGGTTTACCGCAGACTATTTAGTTTAGGCTGCATTTGAGGAGTGTTTCAGACCTCACTACAGACTATTTAAACTGTGTTCGAGGAGTATTTCAGATGAATCGTTTCTTACAAACCTCTTTTGTTTTACGGAACTCCATATAAAATTATACCTATCTTAAGCAAGGGCCACCACGTTTAACGTCTTCGAAAAATTTGACTAAACATAACTTTGGCCTTACAAGATTCCTCTAAAATCAATCTAAAACTCTGTTTTGCAAAATCTTCACCACAGACTATTTTAATCGGCGTTTTTGACGTATTGTAAATCTAGTTTTTTTTATAAATAAGATTCTACAAAAAAAAAGCTTTATAATTTACGATTTGATAAATGTACCTATATTAAATTTCAATATGAATTAACATTTTATTCAAATTTTATTTAATTAGGTACAATTTCATTGACGTGATTCATATAAGAATTTAATTAATTTATATTCAGTTCAGTTTCGATCAAATTTTATTTCTATTGTCCTTTTAAGAATTATTTTAATAAATGTATTTATCACATGTTTATATTTTGTAAATCATGTCATAATTTATATATAATTGTTGGTGCATTGGACTATATTTAGCATTGTTAAATTATTTTGTGTAATTAGATATTTCTTTGAAATACGAAAAAAGAGGACTGGCTGAAAACCAGCGCTGCATACTACGCATGCAGTTATAGCAATAAGAAGAGCACCTTCCTTTTTACCATGAAATTAATAAATATTTATTGATTTTGTAGGTACTGTAACCATTGACTGTATGGTAAATAAAATATTTTCTCTTTTACCCGGCTCCCGTCTAGGTGCAACAATGCGTTTGCTGTGTGCAGCTCAAAGTGAAATCGAAAAAAATACTACCTAAACCTAAAAAATCTAAATTCTGTAATTCCTTTGGTTCATGTTTAATGTTTTAACACTAGTTTTAACTGCAACAATAAACGTGTCAATATTTAAAATAATAAGTTAGGCAACTTACAAATAGAAATACTGCTAAACAATATTTAACAATCCAAAAATATAAAGACAAGCTAACAAGGTTATTTTAGGACCATCATACCTATAACTTTGTCGCAAATACTTTTGACCCGCGTTGGTTAACAATTAAGCAACTGAGGTGATCTGTTTAACTAAAGATCAATTTCAATAGATCAACATCCAATTTTGCGAATGATTATAAGCAAAGAATATAGGACAATGGAGTATTAACGAATAAGAATTCTTGTCAACATTTTTTGATACCTCCATCCATTTGTTCAGCCACTCTATCATGTTCTGATTGCTTAAATGCCGACTATTCAACCCCCGGATATTGCAAGAATATCGCAATGCTTCTGTGTCCATCGCTTCAACGCCACCTTCCTTAATTATAGCTTTATCCATCTCGAGGAGCAGCAGTGCTCGATATTTGAGTTTCGTTTTTCTAAACACACTTCTTCTAAGGCCATGCATTTTTAACAGATGACCCTGTAAAAGAACATTAACAATATCTTCAACTGTGTGTGGGCATCAAGTTACGGTGTAAAACTTTGACATTCAGTAGGTATTGATCTATCTTGCTCTATAGACAGAGATTACTAGCTCTCATCATACAGGCTTTAGCTTAGTATAACGGACAGCAAACACCATTTGCATGTTCCTTTCTATTGCTGCACAAAATTAATAGTTTCATAAATATAAATTATTTGTTGTTACTAAATAAGTAAATTAGTTGCATGAAGAAGCCTAAAACGTGCAGATTTCACATTGTACTTATGCATTCGTGTATATTATAAGTACCTACCTACCTAATAACTAACATAATTTAAGTGATGTGTACAAACCGCCATTGTTTTTTTAACGCGTAGAGTTGTCAGACATGGCTTAGAAAAGCCAAAACACCAAGATAAGATGGAAAAGGGCGTGAAATTAGATAACTATTATTGCTTCTAATTTTAGTGTGATAAATAGATTGAATAATGAGGAACTTGAGATTTTAATATACAGAGAAGACTTTTCTTTAAATTGATATAATATGTAAAAGGTATAAACAGTACAATACTTACTAGGTGAGCATAACCCAAATTACTTAAATTGTATGGTTGTTCTTGAAACAGCTGTTTGCATATTATAACATCCGTTGCTGATGGATGTGCACCGGATCCCAAGAGAGCTATGATATTGGCCCATTGTTTTTTAACAAGGCTGTCAGGTATTGAGTCCATTCTGGCTTGGAGAGCTCGAAAAACAGGTCGGTTGTGTAGCAGACGTTCTTGCAGATCCAACACAGAGAACTCAGCTTTCTGCTGTATCGACCAGAAGTGGGAACATAACAGTTGTCGTGGTTTTAGAAACCTGAAAGTAAGATGATTGTTCAGGTTCGTGGAAGAAGTGGTGGCTTACAAAATAAGCATGCCACAATGGAACATGACGTTTTACTCACGCTAGAGGAAATATAATATAGTTTCCAAATGGTATCGCAGAAATGAGCAAAACTGGGAGTATCCTTAACATGTCTGAGGGCATCTTTTGGTAGAGTTCAATTTCCTGACGCGTCATATTCGTGAAGCCATTGCGAGATATTTTTATTCTCAGTGATATGTACTTTTTCAGATCGACATAGAATTCTCGAATCCCAACGCTGAATACTTTGTACATTCTCATTGCAGCTGGAAATCGGTTTTCAAGGACTTTCGTATAGTTTTCCAAGTAGATTTTGTAGCGTTCTATGGCATAAGATCGCAGTTTTTCTTTTTCCTTCTTGAGAACTTTCTTGGGATATTCTTGTTGCGTAAGTAATCTAAAAAGAACATCAAAACCAACACTTGTAGTCCTTAAAGGCGATGTATAAAGCCAACTGCAACTAATTGAAGTTACTTATTTTTCAATAAAGTATGATCATCATTTTAATAAAATTAATATATTTACTAGATCATATTAAAAATCTCATCAAGTTCATCAGAAAACGATACATCTTTAGTAGATGAGCTTCATTCGGTGTCAAAAAATAATAATACAAATAATTTAATAATTTTACAATTTATAAATTGTAAATTTTTATAACAAACATTAAAGGTGGTTACTAAAATCATACTACCACAAGTAATCATACTAAATAATGAGTCACTTCAGTGGGTCTTCCAATTTTCCATGGTTTATTTGAAAAAATAACAAGTTCTTATTGTTATCATCAAAATATTTATTTATTATTGAATAAATATTTGTTGTGAAATCTCACTAAAAACAGTGAATAAATAGTTATTTTAAAAATCTATTTAGAGGCTAAAAATTCCACCCATGCATGGCACGGGTTCAAGTCCCGGCATGGGTGGAATTTTTAGCCTCTAAATAGGTTTTTAAAATTGTCCTCAGCATGGGTTAGTGCAACAAAAAGAATATTTAAAATAGTTATTTGTTATACAAGAGTGCAAAGTTGCTTTTGAACTGTGTGCTCAATTTTGATGACTAAGCAAACAAAGGATTCTAAAATTGAAATTAGAATCCTGAGTGTTAGGGAGGGAATCAAAAGAGCCCGAGGCGAAAAATCTTTGCACTCGAGTGCAACAAGTAACTTTTCATCCCACCTCAGCGAGGAAATGACTAAATGCAAAAAGCACAAAGGATGTTCCGAGTTTTTAAGAGGTAGAAGTAAATAGGTTTAATTATGTTTTGAATTTACAAAGTTAGTGCACAGGATGTTCTAAATTCAATTCGCAAAGACTATTTTTTTTCTTGAGGGCTGAATCAAAAACCATTTCGAGATTAACATCTAAGTAACCATATTTTCTATATTTAAGATAAAGATTAAGGAAGATGAGCGTTATTTTTGCCAAAAAACAATAACCTTCATTTGACCTTCTGATGACGTCACATTTTAAAATAAACATAACATATGGCAACACTACGTTACTTAAAAAAAGGACTTGCTGTCATAACTGTCATATGCATATCATTTCCTTGTCTGTGAAAAAAACGTCTGTGACAGCAAATCACAGAAACAAAGTGTGACAGTTTGCGCGACGTTTCGGCGTGTGCACTCGAAAAATATGACGTCACCCTTTCAAATATTTTAAATAAATAATTTATAATAATAAACTTAACAAATCGCTGAAAAAATGAAATTAGTCTCTAGAAATTACTTCTGCTTTAAGAAAAAAATATAAAATAAGATCAAAATAAAAAATATACTGCCCGAATTTACTTTATCCTCTAGCGGATAAAAACGGCTTTTGCACTCAGATATCGAACGATTTCACACCTGCTATTCAGAAAAGATCCCTTGATTCCCTCAAATGAGGGATCAAAGTTGTACTTTTCTTCCCTGATATTCTAGTTTTTTTAGGGTTCCGTACCTCAAAAGGAAAAAACGGAACCCTTATAGGATCACTTTGTTGTCCGTCTGTCCGTCCGTCCGTCTGTCAAGACCCTTTTTCTCAGGAACGCGTGGAGGTATGAAGCTGAAATTTATATCAATTACTCAGGTCTACTGTCCCTTGAAGCTGTGAAAAAATCAAACTTCTAAGCCAACGCAATCAAAAGATACAGCCGTTTATGCCGCAAATTTTCGACACTTGCAAGGGAATCAAAACCTACAGGGTGCTTCCCGTGAACTCAGAATCTTGAAATTTGGTACGAAGCAACGTCTTATAGCATAGATAAAGGAAAAATTACGAAAACCATAAATTTTTAGTTACATCACATAATATATTTTTTTTTTAATAATTTTAAACTTACTACCCATTTCCTCATAAACGCGTAGAGGTATTAAATTGAAATTCATACCAAATACTCAGGTCTATAATACCTTTAAGCTGTAACAAAATCTAACTTCTATGTCAACGCAATCAAAAGAAACAGCAATTTAAGCTGCATATTTTGAAACTCGCAAGTACTCGCAAGGGAATCAAAACCTAAAGGGTACTTCCAGTCGACCTAGAATCTTGAAATTTGGCATGAAGCAACGTTTTATAGCACACATAAAGGAAAAATTCCGAAAACCTTAAATTTTTAGTTACATTACAAAATATATATTTTTTAATAAATATAAACTTATTACTTTTTTCCTCATGAACGCGTAGAGCTATCAAGTTGAAATTCATATCAAATACTTAGATCTAATTGCCTTTAACCCGTGAAAAAATGTTGTTGACATTGCAGGTTTGTACGGAACCCTCGGTGCGCGAGTCCGACTCGCACTTGGCCGGTTTTTTTTTTATTGCCCTCAGCATGATCCGTGTGCAGATTTTCACAAAATGTAATTCCAATTCGATTTTTATTTTGTTGCAATCGATCATAAACTTCTTTCAATATCTTAATTGTGTTTGATTTAAATTTTCCTTATAGCAGGTGTGAAAAGCAGTATGTGTCACTCGGTAGCAAAATTATTTCCGTCTTGGGCGTAAACACTTGAATCCCTCGCTACGCTCAAGATTCTACTTTAGAATCCCTCGCCGTAAATATATCATTTTGCTCCCTTGAGACACAATCTACTATTTAATCACTATTTTGGTGTTTGAATTTAGAACATACCTACCAATATATTCGACCTCCATCTCAATGTTATACAACCTCCTAGCACAAAAAATACTCGATACAAACTCCTCCTGCGAAGAATACTCGACATTCATTATCATTATCAGCCATTTGACGCTCAATGCAGGACATAGGCCTTCCTCGTGGTTTTCCTAACCATAAGGGTTTTGCCATAATCGCCACGCTTGGCAGGCGGGTTGGCGATCCAATGAATGTTTTATGCAGTTGGAATTTCAGGAAGACGCTGCTGCCCATCTCCTGGTAAGTTTCGTTAGTTGCCTTACTTCTTCTTATGCAAAAAACTCCTCAAGATTTGATTGGTTGACATTTCCAACAAGGAGTTTAGCATTATAAAAAAATTAATCTTAATTTTAGTAATTGTTATAATTTTAATGTGCATTTTAATTAATTTAACCATCCTTTTTTCCATTTATTGTATATTTTCACTTAAATCTTTCTTTTTCTCGTAGTCATGGTATAAAGTATAGTATGCAACTCTTGACTAAAACTGATTTATATTGAGGGTCAACGAATCTACGAATCACCCACAAGTGAAGGATCTAACACTTGAATCACTCGCTACACTTGTGTCATGCCCTATGGTCATGATTCAGTCGTTAGAATCCTTCACTTGCTCATCATTCATCTATGGCCCTTACTTTAAATACGTCTTTTAATTTAGTATTTTTGTACCTACCTACTTATATTAAATTTATAAAAATCATCATCATCATCATCATCATCAACCCATTATGTCCCCACCGAGGGGCACGGGTCTCTTCACTGAGGAAGGTATAGGCCATACTCCACCACGGGGGCCAAGTCCGGATTGTTGTAGACTAGTGGCTCGTCTACTGTCAGAAGTTGTTAAGCCGCCCTAAGGCCTCTGACTTGGCTTAACGACTGCCATCTATCGACGGCAGCCGGCACTAACAGCTTAATGTGCCTTGCGAAGCACGGAACCGCTCGGAAAAATGCCACTAGCGTTAGGCATAGACGGCGACCCATCCATGCACTGAACGCGCCCTGCGTTGCTTAACCTTCGTGATTGTTTAAGATCACTCAGGCAGCCGGGGCTATGAGTGGGCTAATCGATTTATATTGTTTTACAATTGATTGTAAAACAATGTAAATCGATTGCTTGAAGTGTTTGAAATGGCTTATACAGATCCCTGAAGGTGGATAGGTGGTAGATTCTGCTAATGTAAAAGCATGTAAAAGTTAATTAAATCAGATAATAATATTTATTCCATCCAATAAATAATAAACTCTTTCAAAACAATTTTATTGTCAGCTAAAAATTTATTGTGAAATTAGTAAAAGGTCTTTTTTACCTAGTTTATTAATGTTATTTAAATAATAATTAATTAATAATAAACTCTTTCAAAACAAACAAACACAATAAGGCAAGGTAAAAAAAGTAAGTACAAGAAATAGCTGTAGCTAAACAAAAACCAACCAAGCAAGAAATGCATTTCCTACTCTACTGGTTTGAATTTAGTTCCCACTTATAATCATACTTAGAAAATTTATTAAATTATAAGAATGACATTGATGCAATTTTAACTTTGCAGAATGTGATCAATTAATTTGTTAAAAAGGGGAATCCATGTATCCAGCCATCTCTGCCTTATGTGATTTGGAACAAAGGCATGTTTTGTGGTTTATTTACTTACATCTTAGTTTAAGGATGTCAGAAACTTACATTTCATTATTGAAAAGTAACATTAATTAAATAAAAATATTTGTCAATCAGTCGTTTAACATACATACATAAACTCATGCCTGTATCCCAGAGAGGGAGGCAGACACCAGGGGCAGCCACTTGCCACGACTCTGACAGATTGTTTCCTCAACATTAATTAGTCATGGCATGCACGCACACCAGTTTCGGGTATATTTTATCTTGCTCTTTGCTAATACTCCCCTATTCGGTCAAAGTATGTCCGTCTGGGACGTTCCTTACCATCCATTCTACCCACATTCACTCGATATATTTGTTTCATCAATCTTTCTTCTTGCATCCTCTCCACACGTCCACACCAATGCAACATTCCAAAGCAGTGGTTTTACACAGGTAATAAATATAATTTTATCTATATAGTACCTGCTATCACGGAACTGTCCACTCGTTCGATTTAACCATCTAGACGACTCGAAAATGTCAATGGGCTGTGATGAGTCCCCACTAACTTGGCAGTTATCATTATTGAGAGTTAAGAGGTTATGTTCTTATTATTTAGCTAAATAGACTTATAAACTGGCCAGACAAGTCTATAAAAAGGCACAACTTTCTTTAGTAAGCTACAATAAAATAAGTTCTAAAATATTATGGAAAACACTTACTTAGAGGTGTTTATTAGCTGGACGTGTTGAGCGAAAATAGGATGACCTCGATTACACTGGCTTGTTAAAACTTTCGAAAACGCTACTATTCTATGAAGAGGCATTTTCGGAAAAACTGCAAGCTCAATTTACAACAAATCTTAATTCTTTTACCACACAACAAAATTATAAATTGTTATTGAAACGGGTCACTATATTGTACGACCCGATAACGTACAGCCAATAATGCACACCCTGATAATGCGTGCCCAAGGGACACCAATTATTGGGGTGTGCATTATTGCCCGTACGTTATCGGGTCGCGCAATATCGGTACGGACCGATAATGCACGCACGATTTCGTACGACCAATAATTGGCGTCCATGTCGGTGCCCCGTTCACATATGTTTAGCGCATTTTACTTGACATGAAATCCGCTGTTGCGCTTAGGATTCGTTTAGAAATTTATTCCATAATCTTGCTTGTTTTTGACATTCATTCATTCAATTCAAAAAACCGAATGTAATATCTGAACTTCGAAAAGGGTGACGCACAAAGTAATAAATAATAAATCCCTATTAATGGGTATTAAACGAAAGATGCATGTTTCAGTATGAGAAACAGATTACTTGTGGGTGCCGGCGTGTCAGCCATTACAACTGATCGCAATCATCATCATCATTATCATTAGCCATTTGACGCCCACTGCAGTGAGACATAGGTCTCCTTCGTGGTTTTCAAAACCATGAGGGGTTTTGCCATAATCGCCACGCTTGGCAGGTGGGTTGGCGATCGCAGTATATGGCTGGAATCTCAGGAAGACGCTGCTGCCCGTCTACTGGTAATTTATTTCCTTAGTCACCTTCTACGACATCCACGGAAGGAAATGGAGTGACACTATTCTCAATCCGGCGCCACACTGATCGCAATGCCTAAAATGCCCGAAACCAAGTTTCGTTGCCTACGCCTTCATCCCGGCGCCGCCATCCTTCCTGTAGCCAGTTCCCGTGCCAAATCTATCAATGGAGAGATGAGCTAGGTACATGAACCTACATGTAACAGCTGCTGAGTTGTCTGTGAAGTTTCAAACGTGAACAATATAAGGATAGTTTCTCGTGCCGCAATTATCTTCACCAGTCTATCACGAGCGCTCTGGTTGATGCCTGTCATACTTTCTTATTCATTAACTCTGCTAATAAACTCGTCCATATCCTTACATACGAGCCAGATAACAATAATTCGCTTGAGTAGCTATTGTATTAATTTTCTCACAAGCTACTCTTCTAATGGTGACGGAAAACAGAAACTTATCTGAAAATAATCGTTTAGATTCTCTTTGTTAAATGTCCAGGTACAATGTGAGCCACTGCCCTATGGTTGAGTTGTGGAGAATAAGTCAGAAAAAGAACGCCAATCTTTTCTCAAATCATACCTATTACATCTAAAACATATCTTGGCATGAGTACAAGAACCCATCATGAGTGCAATCAACAACTTGCAATGCCAAAACATTAGTTACCTACTATTACTACATTACTACTACATTTGTAAAGAAACCATGGTAATAGTATTTTATACCCTAAGAAAGAAACTAGACTATTCAATAAAGAACAGTGTAATTTAACTACCCTAGAATAGGTGCCAACGGACTATCCTTACTTATAATTTCACAGAGTTTTTCTTTTAACCATTTAAGTATTGATCCATGGAGGTGAGAGCTTTCTGGTCAGGCATGAAGCCGAGTAAAGACTAGATCAGATTTCATCTGAAATTTTGTAAGTTTATAAGATATTTTAACCTAAACATAAAAGTAGTGTACGGTCAAAACAACTTCATCCTCATCGCCTTTTAACTTGTGAAGCCTACTTAGCCGTGATAGTTTTCCTTTTAAGTTTATTATTGTGTGCTACTATTTTACATTTCTTCACGTTTCTAACCCTGTATTCGGGAGATGGGGCGCCCAACTCGAACCAAAATATGAGCTTCAAAGCTAAATATTTAATTTTCGAAAACGAATCCCTAAATCGAAAAATTGTTTTCCCACATTTCCATTGTATGTAAGTGTAGGGGCGAAATATTATATACATACCTAATTTAGGTCCAAAGAAGTACGCAATAAAGAAAATTACATCGGGCATTTTTTTAACGATAGCTTTTATGCATGTAAATGTATTTAAAGTTTTTTTTAATCTGTACCGTTGTGCCAGCACGTCACCGGCACCGCATTGTAATCACAGATTGTAATATGAATAATCCTTTACGGAACGCTCTCGTTCAAGGTGGACCACCACGAGCCTTAGCAGTCATACGAAGGTTAGTCTGAGAACTTGTCTCCAACCATAATCCGGTTGATAATGTTTATCTAACGCTTACTTATCTCTCAGCTTACGTATAAAAATACTAACTTTAAAATATTTAGTTAATCTGATGCGTAAACAGAAACATGTCTGACAATTGTTTTATATTTATTTTGAACGCAGCTTTGAAAATAGGTAAATCAAAATAGCTTCTGTAAACGAGGCACCACTCTATCAAGTGATTTTCTTGTCTATGGTTGGACACGGATTATTGCCCCGTACCGATTTTGTACAGCCCGATAATGCACACCCTGATAGTGTACAGTCAATAATCCGTGTACATGTGCACGGATTATTGGCTGTACATTATCGGGGTGTGCGTTATTGGGACGTGCGTTATTGCCTCTTATTGAAACTAACTGTCGGTTCCGAATTGTACAAAGTTCTGATTCAGGAGTCATGGAATCCTGAAGTAGAGTGTATCTCTAGACCCTGTTTAAATCACATAGATTAATAATTAATACGTAATCTTGCAAAACGAAGTTTATTATTTATGGCAATGAATTTATTGATTGCGACATTTACTATTTATTTAGAGATATTAGAAAGACTACAGGATCAATTCGGAAAACCTTAAAGTAAGAATGTCAACAGTGTGACCAGATTTTATTTGGAAAATCTGCTGCAACATGGGGTGAAAATCTTCCAAATTCTGGCAACAAAATATACGAGATCTATAGTGAACAAAAGTGAAATTAAAACCAAAATAAAATTTTTAAGTTATGTACCTAGTTTCTACGTCTTCTAAAATCTTTGGAAGTTAATAAAATAAAAATTTCATCATAATTTTCATTTATTACAACCATAGGTTTTCAAGGTGTAGAAAACCATTATCTTACAGTGCACATAGGTACATACTTATTTAAACAGAATTACGTACCTACTACCTATCTTCTAACTCTTGTATGCCTACCCACTATTTAACAGTTTTTAGTTAATTAACAGATCTTTAGTTAATTTTTGAAAATGATTTTTTATATATATCATTACAATTCGCTTTTAAATTCAAACGATTTTTTTCAATAAATTACCTACTTGCAAGCAGCTTCCAATTAATTTTTAGAACCTTGGTATAATGTGATAAGTACAAAATATAAAAGGTTGGCATGTCAACTTTTACATTTTTGTTGCAAAGTCGCCCGTGATGTACCTGAGTAGAGTGCACACGTGTAAAGGTTAATGTGCTGTCGACTGCACGCAAGATATTCTATCCTTTCCTTTGGTGTTATTGTACGGATATAGCTACATAATAGGTACAGCATAAACATCCAGCCAAGTGCGTGTCGGGCCCCGCACAGGGTTCCGTAGAAAAAGGGGGTTATACCTTTACAGACTAGCAACTACCTACATTAAGGTAATTTTCAATGGAGTCGGTCCCTTATTACTCGATAACTTGTAAGGCTCGAATTATATGCGTCCGCGCGACCGAGCGGTTTAGCCGCAGATTGCAGCGCGCAGATTGCAGCGACCGCGGCCAAGTCACTTTGATTTATTTGAAGCGGCCCGAGCGTCTCCGTTCACCACACGTTCTCTAATGTTTGAGGTGAATATACGTGACGACAAAATGAAAAAAATCGAACATGGTCACTTTACAAAAGAGCGCCCCGTCCGCTTCAAATGCACCGATACAACTGAACACGTTGAAACTCGTACGAGCGGCCGAGCCGCGCGTCTGCGCCGCTCGAAGGTGCGACCGCGCCGCTATTTAAATAAATCGTTACACAAAATTTCTTGTGATTTCGTGGTGTAGCGGCCAGGCCGCTCGGTCGCGCGGACGCATATAATTAGAGCTTAAAGCCTACTTAACCGCGATAGCTTTCCTTTTAATGTGCTATTAACCTGATTTTTTTCACGTTTCTAAAATCAACGGTTTACCCAGGACAGATAGAGGAGAGAGAATATTTTTCAAACGGATCCCTCTAAATCCATCTAAAAATGATTTTCCGACATACCCCAAACTATGGGGTAAGCAACAAAAAAAATAGCATCCCTAATTTAGGTGTAGGGTAGGTACCTACCCTAAAAAAAAATTCTAATATTTTTTCTACCCTTTTGTTATCGTGGTTAATTATGTTATAACTATGCCAAATTTCAGCTTTCTAGTACTAATGGTCTCTGTGCTAAGCGGCGGACAGACAGACGGGGACGGGTATAGCACAGTTATAAGGATTCCTTGTCGACTACGGCACCCTAAAAATTCAGCTTATTATCTCTCATTCCGAGGTTAACTTGACTGGACTATGGCTAGTCGGCTACAGACTCGATTGATACCGGCTGCCAGCGGCCAATTTGTGATGGCTACAGAACAAATGTTCTGTGGTGATGGCAGCCGAAAAGTAAAGCGAAACACGTCGACTTGACAACGCCAAGTAAATCCAAGATATGATATCCCATCCATGAAATTTAAATTATTTTGGATTGAAATTGTTTTGGAATAGTGGCTCTATAAAACAGTATTGGATTGACGGTAAAGTTGAACCAAAGACTCATCATATATTAATGCATTCATAATCATAATCACAATCCGTTCGCACCTACTACTGTTTTACCACCCGTTGACAAAATCTCAGGGGTTTTATGTACAATAGCGGCCCCATATTCTACAGTCCCTCCCACATGCTCATCTCGACATCAGAGTGACTAATTTCAACTCACCTTGAACCCAACATTCTACTCAAAGCCTCTGTTAAAAGCCGGGTTTTGACGGTCGGGTTAAGACCGTCAAAACCCGGTTTTATTTAATTATGACGACGGTCAGTGCGTCATAATAATCTAAAACTGTTTTAGTACGCTCGGACCGTGTGGGTCCGAGCGTACTAAGACCGTCAAAGCCCGGCTAAATGAAGGTAAACTCGACAACAGGTCAACCTTTACATTTTTGTTGCAAACTCGTCCTTGACATAACTGATTGGAGTGCATTCAATATTCTTTCAATCTCGGAAATAGATAAAAGTCACTAGGAGCAAGGTCTGGAGAATAAATGGAGAATGTTCCACCAATTCGAAGCCAGCTTCATTGATGGCAGCCATCGCAACTTTGGACTTTATACGCTGGGGCGTTATCTTGATGAAACAAAACAACTTTAGCGAGTTTGCCACGCCGTTTTTCGCGTATTTCGTCACGCAACTTTTTGATTTGTTCTCCATAGGTACATGTTCCCCGTAATAGGCTGTCCCAAAAAAGAGAACCCATGATCTTGCCGGCGCATGGAACGGCCTCGAATTTCTTAGGGGTCGGTGATGATGGTCCCTTCCAAGTCATGGATTTTTTTTTATTTCAGGGTCGTAATGGTGAAGCCATGTTTCATTCGTTAGAAATAGAGCCAAAAACCGGTCACGATCTTGTTGTATCAGTTCCAAACAGCTTTGTGAAATTCTCAGCCTGGTTCGTTTTTGTTCGGCCATTTGCATTCTAGGCACCCAAAGCGCTGAATCGCAAATCGTCATGTATTATATATTGTGAACACTCCCAATAGAAATCTAGCTCCTCGAGGATCGGCCAAAAAATTTTTTTCAACATTTTTATCATTTCTCTAGTTACCTACTGTAGTCGTAGGGCGCCCTGAGCGCGAGTCTTCATTAGTGGATGTTCTTCCCCTCTTTAACTCAGCACACCAACGCGGAATCGTAGAATAAGGAGCATGAACCTCTAACGTATCTTGTCAGTCTTGATTTACTTATTCCGCATACCTAGTAAAGTTTTTCAAACATAGATATTTAATTTACCGTGCGAACTTTCTCCATTTTCGATTGCTCATTGCAACGGACAAACCACATGTATCTAAGAACCTTCTATGACTGAAAAAACAAAAGAGCATCAATTTTTTATGCCTGCCAGTATTTTCTTTTTCTCTGTCCAAGGAGTTTATACCTCATTCTCAATACTTATTGACCCTCCGGAACCCCCTCGTATCAGAGTCTATTTCATATTGTAAAATATTATTACTTATTATTATATTGTATCCCAAGATCTTAGGTACAAGGTCCGCAACAACGATGTTTAAGTAAGTAATTAACACTTAACATCTCTATTTTGGAATGTAGGTACCTACTCACAAAATCTTGAGATATGTTGTAGTTCATATAATATTTATCACCAGTCTCCATGGGGAGTATTGGGGAGCCTCAACCCCGCCTTTTCTCGTACACTAACAATCAATATAACTACTAACTACTGTTAACAGAATGTGAGTGCTTTTTTGTATGCAGTTCGGTCAACTAGCAGATTAACAGATTGTTAGTGTACTTACTTGAAACGGGGTATATATAACACTCGGCCAATCGTCAAGTCCAAAATTTTTATATTCTCGGTCGGTCGGTCCGATCAGTTGTGTGAACAGAGATGATAATTTTTACGAGTATATCAACCTAAGGGCGAGTAGTACACTTCACACTACCGGTTACTTAGCGTGCGGTAAAATGCCCGTATTTATAGAATATACTATGAAAATGTACGCAACCTCGCGCGTTTATTAATTTCATTCACCTGCACCCGCACGATGTTGCGAGTACTTTAGTGCCTAAAAGTGCGATAAGGCCCACATTAGTGCCATTATAATCACAAAATAGACCTGGAAATCTTTCCAGCTCCTTTCCACGTTATCTACCCATCTGACAGAAGCTGTCCGGTACGTGCCTAGTTAAAAGATCAGCACCAGTTTTGAAATGGCTGCTCCATTTCCCCCATGCCCCACTGGATCAGATGACCATAGAAGGTAAAATTATTAATTTTAATTAATCTCCTAACAACTACTATAATCCGTGATGACAACAGGTAATCGAGAAGAAGTTCAGATTGTCCCTCTCCGTAACGTGGCTTAATAGAGTCCTCTATCTAATATAGTAAAATCTCGTGTCATAGTGTTTGTTTGGAACTTCTCCAAAACGGCTTCACCGATTTTTATATTTGGTAGCATGGTAGGTCTGAGAATAAGTGGTAGGGTAACTAATATGGCAAAAAACGTTTTCCGGGGAAGGCAGATTAGACCATATTTTATTCATGGGGACGGGATGGCGGCAGGGTTATGCTGGACTCTTACCGCCTAAATCCCCATGGTGTTCCTTCTCACACCGTACGACGAGGTCGCGGAGACACCCTCGTAATCTTCCGCGACTTCGCCAGCATCGGTCCTGGTGGACCCCTCCCTTGCCCAGTACACGGAGTACTCCGCTCCGAGTGAGGCCGATTTCGTCATCACCCTACATTAACCCTTGGTCCTGGTGGACCCCTCCCTTGCCCAGTACACGGAGTACTCCGCTCCGAGTGAGGCCGATTTCGTCATCACCCTACATTAACCCTCGGTCCTGGTGGACCCCTCCCTTGCCCAGTACACGGAGTACTCCGCTCCGAGTGAGGCCGATTTCGTCATCACCCTACATTAACCCTCGGTCCTGGTGGACCCCTCCCTTGCCCAGTACACGGAGTACTCCGCTCCGAGTGAGGCCGAATTCGTCATCACCCTACATTAACCCTCGGTCCTGGTGGACCCCTCCCTTGCCCAGTACACGGAGTACTCCGCTCCGAGTGAGGCCGAATTCGTCATCACCCTACATTAACCCTCGGTCCTAGTGGACCCCTCCCTTGCCCAGTACACGGAGTACTCCGCTCCGAGTGAGGCCTAATTCGTCATCACCCTACATTAACCTTCGGTCCTGGTTGACCCCTCCCTTGCCCAGTATACGGAGTACTCCACTCCGAGTGAGGCCGAATTCGTCATCACCCTACATTAACCCTTTATCTTTAACTGATAGAATGATCACCAAGATAAATATTTTTATTCAGCTACGAGAATCAACAAAAAAGTAATTCGATCAGGAAACAATAATATTAATCCGGAAAAAATGAGCGTCAACACGTGATCAATATATTTTTTAAAGCTGATATGGAACCTGATTAATTTGGAATCTTCTGCTGTTCAATTTCATTATTTCGCTGCTCAATTGTGTATTTATTCCTTAACCTTTTTAGGTCCTATAAATATTGTAAGGAGTGCAGGGCGGCGAAAACACTCCCAATGGTTCCTTCGGATCAGTTTAAGAAAGTGGCCAATCTTCTAAACAGCGGGATTGACATCTATCATTATCTCAAGCCATTTGTAAGTTTTTTGAATTAGTTTAAAACCCTCATGGGCGAAGATTGGCATGATGTGAATAAAAGGTGTCGAACGTATACAAGCAGGTACCTACTTACAAATATGTTTTATTTCTCAATACAGACAAAAGCTACAAATAGTAGGTAGGGACAAGATGGTAAATACTAAAGCTCAAACTTGATCAGCATTGACAATTATTAGGTTGCCAGACCTACCAGCTTAAAATTATTGATAAATTCTCTTCATCTTAATGTAGTCATTTTAATTTTGTTATTAATTTTTACCTTACTATTTACATATACCTACAAACTGCTTACAGAAGCCAAGCACTCAAAGCGGATTAGTCATACATAACTCCGGCCACAAGGATGTCGCTAAAGCATTGCTCAATAAAGACCTTTGTAAGCTTGATAACATACAAAGCTGTTGTAGAGACGCATCCTCACTCACCTACTGATGGTCCCCAACAAATTTCAGGCAATTATCGAACCAACTGCGACTTGTGCCAAGCCAACCTCCGAAAGGTGCGCTGTATCCTGCGGGACATCTCCGTGATAAAACACCACGAGGCCATCGGTGTCTGCACCCACTGCCGCGAGAACTACGCAACCGCTGCTACCCGCTGCCCGCGGTGCGAGGACGTGGCCAAAAAATTTCTCACGCGTCAGCTTGAGACATTCAACGCAAAGGAGAAACAGCTGAGAGCATGGATTGAGAAAGTTCAGCAGCTGCTACAGTCTATCCTTCGCGCCGGTCGGGGGAAAGGTGGCAGAGACGCGGAGTACGAGGAGTTGACGAAACTGCTACAGAGCCCAATCTGCTCGCCAGAAGCTTTGATAACCGCCTTCCCATCAATATACGGACTGAAAAGCGGCGATGAGGGAAGCCCTAGGTCTCATCTTTCGTTTGGGGGCGTCGGCGGGTCTGCTGAGAGAGTCGAGGATGTGGAACAAAACTTCGAGATATCACAGAAACTGAAAAGAGCACTGTTAAGACAGAAATATATGACTGCTAGAATGAAAAGGCTTGGTAATTAGTAGATTCATAGATAATTCGCCGGGATGAGTTGAGATTTTAGGATTGGAAATTAACAATTTCAATTTATCCTTCTAAAAAAGCAAACGTATTATACCAATTTTTACTTTTATACTTAGCTTCTTTTGTATCCTACTGCTGGGCAAAGGCCTCCCCGTCCGTTTTCCATATCTCCCGCCGTCGAAACACGACGCTGCGCTCAAAAACTAAAATTTCAGATATTGGGGTTGCGACCGCTAGGTGTGGTTGGGCTTGCCATCTCTGCCGTAAGGCACAGATAGGTGGGCTAAAATTACGACCGACTGGGCTTCGCAAAATGGACACCGACGTCGCGGTAGACCAAGGCGAAGATGGCGGGACGACCTAAATGCATTCTTGCCGGGATGGTGTGAGGTGGCTGGGGACAGGGAGAGATATACCTACGAGTATATCAACCAAAAATTAATTGCCTTTTCCGTAGGAGATACTGCACGAGGCGAGAAATCCGATTGGTTCTCTCCGGATTTTCTGCGTCAGGTCATACGCCACCAAAAGACCAAAGGGAAAAAGAAGGACGGCGATGGCAGTAAAAAGAAAGGACGCAAAGGTCGCATTGTACACACAGCCGATCAAGATACAATGAATCCTAGCTCCGACACTATAAGCACTTTAATATCTGAAGGACTGGAGATTAAAGATGAAGCGGTAGACATACACTCTGTTGTGTCTTTGGAAGTGGCTCGCCGCCGTCTGGCATCGAGGATCAAAAGAGCAAAGCTACGTTGTAAGGCGCCAAAGAAATTCAAACGAAAGAAACAGTTCACAGACACGAAAGAAAGTCTCATGAACTTCTTTAAGCTTTACGAGGATTCATATTCGACCACAACAGATACTAGTAAGAAAACTCACAGGGCATCTTCCCCGTCCAAAGAGAATGACGAAAAGACCCTTATAGCAAAGTTCTTCAAAGATTATTTGCATCTGGACCTAATCACCCAAAAACCTAAAAAAACTGAAATTCCTAAAATAGAAGTAGAGCTTGACGCCGTAAGTTTTTCCTTGATGAACCATTCTAATATTTTTTTCTGAATATTGAAGACAGTGAACTACAAAAATAGGTTGATTATGTATCTTTTAACGTATACATATTTGTGCGAAAGCGGATTTTTTACTTTGCTCTTCCCTATAGATATGAGGCGTCATAAATGTATTATCACGCATAGTGAATATCTGAGACGTGACAGAAAAATTGACACACATCATTGTACCACAAACTCCAGTAGATATTTCTTTTCGTAGATAGGTTAGATAAAATATTGCTTTTCTTTGTTTGTGATATCTATAAAAACGTATTTGGCTACAGGATTCAAGCAGTCTAGACATAGACCTTGAAAAGTGCACGGGAGTAGTAAGTTATCGTTTATCGAACGACTACTTCATACGTAATGGTTGGACTCAATTGCCCTACATGAAGACTTTGCGAAGAGTGAGTGGATTTATGTTTAGCCACTTACGCGCAAATGAGCGGTGGGCACGCCAGGTGATTAAGCCCATACTATCTCTCTGAGAGAAGGCTTGTGCCCTACAGTGGGCTGCATTATTATTTACTTACGCGCAAATGCTAACAAATACTGGAAACGATACAGTTGTTAATCAATTGGTCAGTAGCTTTTTGTTCAACCCCCTCATTTAAATGGAAGATAAGGCTTACGGTTCTAACACTGTCTCAATCTAAATAATATCTAAAGTTCTTTTATTATTCAATGCCATTCCTCCCCAGGTAAAAATATATCGTATGATTCACCATAAACAAGAGTTTGATTGGTTTGATGCGCATAGAAAGCAGGAGGTGATATTTTACCAAACTGGTGAAAAGCTGGCGGAAATTGGAGAAAATTTCGGAAAATGGTTCTACCGTAACGGGAAAGTTGCTTTGCAGTATCTTACTCAATCGACAGGTCTTGTTTCGTTATTTTTTTCATCCACCTATTCCCTATTTTTGGGTTGTAATGAAATTGTGATGAACTTTTGAAACACATTGCAAGTAAAATGTTTTTGCAACCTACTTTGATAAAGCCGGTATGGGACATCAATAATTATTAGTTGAGTTTCATGTTTTGGGTCAATTCCTTTGATATCGACGTTGCAAATGTTAAACACATTAAGGGCGCTTGTACACGAGCGGCACGTGTGCCAACTGCAGCCATCGACGTGCGTCGATGGCAGCCGTCGACGCGCCGATGGCAGTTGCCGACATGTCAGCGTCGAATATCCGCCTCAGCGCGTCGACGCCTGCCCGAGTGTCTACGGCTGCAGTTAGCACACATGCCGCCCGTGTATAAGCGCCTTAACACCGTCGTAAAAGCTGATCTAAAGGGAGGGACGATCGAAATCTAAATGTGAACTTTGTGCATCTATATCAGCATCAGATTAGCCATACAAGGCTACCTACTAGTGAAATAATAGATTTAAATTTTTGCGTCTATTATTCCAAATTTCAGACCCATCTGTGCAAAGGATTTACCAAATATACAGCAGTGGAGAGCCAATGCGAGAGTTCGACAAACCTGCTCCCGTCACGCTTCTCGCAGCTTTCGACTATTTTGGAAATGGCATCCTCTATGATCACAAAGGCCGAATCAGGTAGATTTTTATGCAAGACATTTATTTATTTATTTATTTCATAAAACTTACAACTAAACTAAATACCCTTATAGAGTTAAGAAAACTGAGCATTAACAACTAAGCAGGCGGTTGTTGATTATTTTTTATTTCAGTTTTTTATTTTTGTCTTTATATGTAAGTACCTAGTGTTTTTTTTGGTTATAGTAATAATACAGCGCCATCTAGTGACATAGTAGAGAACTTCTTGTAAAATATAATATCGGCATATTGTTTTAGATTTTTGTTGGATGTATGCTGAGTTTAAATAGTCTATTACTCCCGCACAAATATGACAAATCGTTTCTTTTTTGGCTATGTTTTCGCATAACTCCGTCAAATCTTAACCGATTTCGATTTTTTTTTCTGTTCCAATAGATATAAGGTCTCATTGGTCCCATTTTAATTTGGTGAAGATTTGATGAAGATTTTCAGAGATGGGAAATGGAACTAATGGGGCCAATCCGTTTGTTTCATATACTAGCGTAAAAGTAGGCCCAAGGTAATTTGGTGATGTTTTAGTGAAGACTTTTGGAGATGAAAATATGTATGCATGTAGGTATTGTAGAAGTATAATTTGTAGTCCGTGCCCAGTTTTATGACCAGCACATATATTTTGGGCGTCGACAACACATTATACTTCTACAATACCTACATGTATACCTACATACTTCTATTTACTTAAATTATTTCTAACTTTTTAGTGCTGTAATGTTTTGAAGTCGGTTTTTAATTTTTGACGCATTAGAACCAAGTCTGTCTCGGAACTATCAACATCAGCCCTTTGACGCCCACTGCAGGACATAGGCCTCCCTCATGGAAAACCAAGCTTCCCGGTCTTGTGCCGCCCGCATCCACCGACTCCCTATGCTACCGTAACCAGGTCGTCATACCATCTGGTGCGGGCCTGCCTATCGTCCGGAACTATGTAGAGTGGAAAGTGGAAGTATATTGCTTGCAATATAATATTTAGTACTATACGGTGTAACAAAATCCCCTTAACCTCCTGATGCCCAATCGTAATAAAAATATTGTTGACTAACCGCCCATGGTACTCGCACGAGTACTTTTGCTTTTACCTAGCTTACTGCCCAGAAACTTAAAATTGAATAAAGGTCGGAAAAATGATCATACGGTGTTTGCAATAGTATACACAGGTAATGCAATAAAAAAGTAACTAGATTCAATAGTTTTTAAGCGAAAATAAATAGTCCTTGTGTGAGGACTGTAGGCACATAGTACAAAAATAAGACCAATAAAAAGTCCTTATGTGAGGACCGTGGGCAGGAAATGAAAGTAAAAGAGGACTAATTTACTTTTACAAAAAATATTTATTAGACAAATTGGTAGCAATCACACCACTTTGAAAATTAGTAACTACTAAGGAACACAATAAGGTACATTATTATCCGTCTTACATAAGTTTAGAACCTGTATTTCTTTTGGATAATCTCTTACACTTATCAACTATCATATTATTGAGATCAACATTATATCGAATACCTACAAGGCTCGTAAATCAGTCTCTTAATTAAAAATAATAACAAAAAAAAACTCTTCTGAAATTATAAAACAAAATTATGTTTCTTCAAAACCTCCACCTACCTACATCTTTCTCAAAATTAAAATTACTTATGAAAATTAAAATAACATCTCCGTCGTCAAGCACAAGTAGATATCGCAGTATGTACATCTCACTCTAGTTTTATTAGTGTGGCAGTGGCGACATTTCTGCTGAGTCTTCTCCATAGATGGAATATATTTAGCACCATCCAGTCTCTTACTTTGGGATGGTAGTTCAACTTTAGGTTTGCCTTTGGAACGTTTAGCTGGCAAAGGATGTTCAATTTCTTCGTCACTATACGCGGTACTTTCAGAACGACCGCTCCCGTCATAAGTTATGTCATCGTCATCTTCCTCTGAGAGATCTATGTCGGAAATAGCTAAATCGTCTTAAATTTCGTGATTTCTCATATATTCTGTAAAAAAATACACATACTAGTTTATCTAAAATTATAGTATAGCGGTCCAAAGCCCTCAAGTGAGGACTAAACGTAAAACGTCTTTTATGTAATTAAAGACCATGGTACTCACACGATCACTAATGTAAATGAATGTTATTTACAAATGATATTGATAAAATATTTGTGTCCACCATTTGCTGACAAATTCAACAATAAGGTTTTATGAGAGTTATTGAAAGAAATGATAAGTTCACATAAATAAAAACAGATTAAAACTTACTTCCTCGACGTGGCCGCTCCATGGTTCCTTTTTTTGGCGTTTGTTGAAGGAACGACCGATTAGGCACAGATGACACTTATGACAGCTGTGGGTGATTGAATGTCAGTTCCTTCCGGATTCAATGCATAAAAAATGGCGTTAAATTTAAATAAAAAAAATGGTGGTAAAGTATTCGTCCTCGAAGAAGGACCGTGGGCATTTAGTCCAGAAAAAAATGTTCATAGCTTGGGCAGTAACGGCTTTACTTATTTAGTACTCACAGAAGTGCTGTGGGTATCAGGAGGATAATAATATACACTCGCCGATTTCCGGGTTCTACTCGTCAATCTTGGGATCTTGTTACACCATGTGCAAGATTTTTTTTTCAATCAAGACAAATGAAAACCAAGTATTGCGTGACGAGAGTAGAAGGGGATGGTTTGGAAAGATAAAGTCCCTTGGAGTATTTCGAAAAATTTTCGTTTAGTCCTTCGAAACGCTGAACTATCAGCTGGGTATTTCAGCGACACGAACAATTTTTTTTTGCAGATTGCAGTACAACCAGTTTGAAGGGTGCATCGAAGACCCAGACATAGGAACACCAGGAAAATGGAGGTGGCATTCCCTCAACGAGCCGCCACTCCTCGAGTTTGAGTTCATAGACAGCCATTGCGGCCCCAAATCCCCAATCCTCGAAGAGCTCATGCAAGAGGATCGCACCAGTAGTGTTGTTTTCGACGCCAAAATGATCGCGATCGAATGTCAAAACGTTACGAAAATCAAGATGGCGTACCGACAATTTAATCCAATCATGATCACGATGAAAGTGTTAAAGCTCAACAAGTACATGTCAATAAGAGTGCTAGACCAGCAGCATATTTACCTGCAATTCCGCGACGGAAAAACAAGCATGAAAATCAACTTGGGGATGCAGCTTATAAGCAATGATGTCGTGGATTTAGTGGGCATCGATATATCCAAGTTTGTATTTTTGCAGCCGAGACAAGCTCTTGCCACTGGCGAGGCGGATTTACTCGTGCAGCACGGCCCCATGACCGGGCTATTTGACCATGAAGTAAACACAACACCACCACCAGCTCCATCACTAAAGCAATCTATATCAGCGGCATTAATAGAACAGAAACCGAGTGCTAAAATATCTAAAGAAACTGCTGGCTCGATTAAAGATCGCAGAGTGTCATCAGTCACTGCGGAGGTGCCAAAAAAGCTTGCCAAACCGACGAAAAGGATGTCTGCTGAGATGCCAAAACAAACGTCGCTTCTTTCAACGAAACAGAAAAATCCCACGAAAGAAAACAATAATACTATTAACCGTAATAAGCAGCTTGTCTTTTCACCCAGCGCCCTTAAGTATGGTAATACCAGCCGCACTAAGCAAATTGGCCCTAAGCGAGATCCGCTCAGCTCTAGCACTACTAAAGCTACGATTAACACGACTCCTAAAAGCGACAACCGGAAATAAAATCAAGTGTGAACGCACACCGGATAGGTGCACTAAACAAAATGAATAGAAATAATAGAATTTTCTGTATGAAATCCTAAGAAACCTCGCTTATACATGTGAATTTGAAATTCGCTACATTTTAGTCCCCCCTATCGCGTAAGTTCGGGGTTGCTTATGTTATGGTTAGGTTTAGGTTAATGTTATCTCTTATTTTAGTTTTTGGGTTGGATTGTTTGTTTTGTTAACAATCTAATTGTAACTATAATTCTAGAATTCTGTAGGTATATTAATCAATTTGTTTACTTGCTTTAAGGTTGGCAGTAACTTTAATTTATTTTATTAAATGTAATGAAACTAGTTCGTGACGGTTTCAATTGGCCATGCTACGTTTTTTAATATGAACGGAAATCTCAAAACCATTTCGAGAATTTTGCTTTCCGTACTATTTTTATTTATCAGATTTGTAAATAAGTCTATATTTTTTAAGATATTCAATAAAAAGCTTTGACGTTAAATGACTTTTGTATGACGTCAGCAAATCCTTTGCCTTACAAAAAAGAAAAACGAAATGTCAACGTGTTGAAGTGTCGGTTTCACAGAGTTTGTTTCTATTAGCCAACCAAATCAACAACTAACAAAATTAGTTTCTTAAAATGGTCCATGTTTTCGAAATAAATTATAAAAAACGTATATCAAAAATAATTCTATTCATTCCTTCCGTCCCAAATCCGTCCCTTAATTATATGCGTCCGCGCGACCGAGCGGCCCGGCCGCTACACCACGAAATCGTAAGAAATAATAGCGGCGCGGTCGCGCCTTCGAGCGGCGCGGACGTGCGGCTCGGCCGCTCGTACGAGTTTCAACGTGTTCAGTTGTATCGGTGCATTTGAAGCGGACGGGGCGCTCTTTTGTAAAGTGACCAATGTTCGATTTTTTTCATTTTGTCGTCACGTATATTCACCTCAAACACTAGAGAACGTGCGTCGGTCCCGCGGACGCATATAATTCGAGCCTAACATTTTGCCTAGCAGCATAGGCGATAGGCGCCTGTTCTATCAGCTTATTACAAAACTAGTAGTGGTTTGTACAATGAATATCTACGTACTTACTCGTGTTAACCACTGCGCTGGGCAATAGAAAAATAAGCGTTTTATATACCTACTATAATAATGTCAGCAATATTAAGAGCCTTAACCATTATTTTTCTAATGTTTTTGCGCACATTTTGTTGCGGCTATCAATATGAATTGTTTTGGTAATTAACTCGTGTATGGATGTTACAATATCTTTTGTTTAAATATTATTTAATCAATATAGGCCTTTTTAGGGTTCCGTACCTCAAAAGAAAAAACGGAACCCTTTTAGGATTACTTGGTTGTCCGTCCGTCCCGTCTGTCTGTCAAGACCCTTTATCTCGGGAACGCGTAAAGGTATCAAATTGAAATTGAAACCATATACTTAATCTACATATTCCATATTCCTTGAAGCTGTGATCATCATCAGCTCCTTGACGCCCACTGCAGGACATAGGCCTCCCTCATGGTTTTCATAACCATGAGGGGTTTTGCCATAATCGCCACGCTTGGCAGGCGGGTTGGCGATAGCAGTATGCGGTTGGAATATCAGGAAGACGCTGTCACCTTTGTCTTGAGACACTGAGGTATTCAGGACGCGAAAATGTGTTTCAGTTTCCCGAACGCCCATCCGAGTTGGATTCAACAAGTGACCTCTTTCTCGAAGTTGGACTTACGCAAAGTTCGAATCGCTCGTAGCCCCGGCTGCTTGAGTGATCTTAAACGATCACGAAGGTTAAGCAACACAGGGCGCGTTCAGTGCATGGATGGGTCGCCGTCTATGCCTAACGCTATTTTTCATTTTTCCGAGCGGTTCCGTGCTTCGCAAGGCACGTTAAGCTGTTGGTGCCGGCTGCCGTCGATAGATGGCAGTCGTTAAGCCAAGTCAGAGGCCTTAGGGCGGCTTGACAACTTCTGGCAGTAGACGAGCCACTAGTCTACAAGCCATCCACCAATCCGGACTTGGCCCCCGTGGTGGAGTATGGCCTATACCTTCCTCAGGGAAGAGACCCGTGCCCCTCGGTGGGGACATAGTGGGTTGATGATGATGATGAACTTGACTGTTTGTCCAAGGTATAAATAGCATAGGATCTGATAACCGTTGGGGTAAAAAGGTTCTTGAGTGGACAAATGGAGCGTAGGATGTAGAGTGGATGGATGAGGATGATGGGAGAGGATGACAGTAAGAGGATGACAGTAAGTAGTGGCGTGGCGGGGAGACCTATGTCTAGCAGAAGACGAGTATGTCTGTCATCCTCTTTCCGTCAACCGTCCAGTCGACGGAGAAGAGGATTGTCACATGCACCCGTTTATTTTTATAGTCTTTCTACTGCTGTCCACTGCACAGTTAAGAGGGAACGTAAAGCGCATTGCAAGGTGCCCAGCCCATCCCTAATTTTCCCCATATATCTTGGGTTCTAGTTTCCAGCCTCCCTATTCATGTCCAACTGTCCAATATAACGGGTTAACAATCTGCACGTTTCCGAGGTGTCAACGAACCCAGCGGATACTCACAGAGTACCTACCTATATAGGTATGTCGCTCCAGCTATGAATAAAAAAATTTACTTCAGGGATACTTCGAACTCTCGAAAAAAATATCAGCTGTTCCATACTCAAGTTACCACTTCAGCTGATATTTTGTGCGACTTCGCGCACTATTAAGACAGTTCCCACAAAGTAAAAATTGTTCGTATTGACTAGTAGACCCATTCTAGAATGAATATGGGGATTTTATTGCAGTCTATGTAAGTACAATCTATACACTATTAATATCTAAACGTCACTGACACACAAACTTCCGACAGATTGGAGTAGTAGGTACAACCAGTGTGAAGGTAGAATCGTGGATCCTGAGCTAGGTCTCACAAGGAAGTGGAAATGACACATCGGCTGCGACCATGAACGTATTGTCTATGACGCAGCTGTCAGCGAACGTTACCACTACAACGCAGATATTCAACAGCTTGTCTTAGCTCACAAAGACTAAAGAAATTGTTCGGATCGAAGATGAGCTTATTGAATGCAAAGAGGCAAATATGCCCGGGTGTGGTATGAAGATGCCATTTCAGACCAGACAGAAGTGTTGCAGGATAAACAGCTATTTTACGCTCCGCCTTATAGACCAACAGCATATTTACCTCAGCTTCAAGCACGGAGACTAAATATCGGCCTAGAGATAGTTGCCAATGAGGTGCTAGGTATTGTTCAGTCAGATGTTTCTGAGCTATGCAACTTGTATGTGAGACCTAAGGCTACGAATGAGCCTACCATAGCTTCAAGCAAAACAGTATTGGTTAAGTAAAAGACGCGAAATGTTGATTGGTAACAGGTTACAACTTTATCTCTTCAGCCGTGATATTTTTTTTTACTAAGGATACAGTAATTTTCTAATCAAATTTTACTTAGTTCCTTCGTTAATTTTAATTTAGATGTCTCTACCTACTTACTTTATAACAGAAGCTACGAGTACAGCTATTTATCCACTATTTATATTACATGGTAATTTGTTGTTTTACTTTTAATTCATAATTTGAGTTCTTAGATTTCTCTTAGCTTCTTTGATAGTTAAGTTACATTGCTATAACCTACAATCTAAAATACACTCGGGAAATATATTTTAAGTCCATGTTATATGTCATTTTATTTCATTGAGCCTTTATTTCTAAGCTGCGTTATATTGGTCAATAAGCTGGAGCGTCTCCAGAACTTGGCGATCAGATTTATATTTGACTTGCGCAAGTACGACCACGTGTCAGAATACAGGAGTCTACTTAAATGGCTACCTATACGGTTGCGCCGCAACATGCACATGTTGTCTCTTGTTTACAAGGTGCTAAAGAACCCCAGCTCTCCGCAGTATCTTCGTGAGAGGTTCATACCGTTGCCTCCACGCGCCAGACCACAGAGAACGTGTGACAACCGAACATTGCGAGTCCCAATCTGCAACACCGAGTTTTACTATAACTCATTCTCTGTGCGTGCGGCGCGCTTGTGGAACACTCTTCCGAAGACCATAAGAGATTGTCCATCTGTTGCACTCTTTAAGTTCAAGCTGAAACAGCACCTTCTATCTCTTTGCTAATATTATAATCTATCTATAATATAGTAGTAGGATAAATTATTGTATGTAGTTTATTCCTTATTTATATTAGTTGTAAGTAGTTTATGTAATGTTATATTATTTGATTTATTATTTGTTTTATTCTTTATATTATGGTATTTAACTTTTATGTGTATTTTTATATTATTATTATTATATTATTACATTTTTTTTAATTCGTTTAATGTGCACACATTATTACCCTACCTCTTTAAAATCATCGTCTCACAACTGATTTGGTTGGCTGGAAGAAATTTCTATAGAAATAAGCTCGCCTATGTACCCGTTCTTATTGCTTTGTTGTATGTGTAACATATTTCTTTCTTGTGTACAATAAAGTATAAAGTAGACAAATTCAAGTTTGGTTGTAGGTATTCATTCATTTATTTAATACGGAATAAGAAAGCAAGAAAGACATTTATTGGGAGAAATTAACACATTACGTTAGTCGGAGTACAGGAGCAGAATTCGGAGGCAATTCCATTGAAAAGGGGCGTGAGACATGGATACGTTATCTCTCCGAAACTTCTGGAGTGGCAGGGACGCGGCATCAATATCAATGGCGAGTACGAATACGTCTACTTAGGACAAACACCACAGGCTACATCTATGGTCCTGCTTTCTTTATTAATTTTGTCTGTTGTGTATTTAGTTTTCTTTCTGTTGTTGTGCATATTATGTTACTTATCTGCTTATTTTGTTTCTGTGATGTATCTTGTTGGTATAATAAATGTCTTCTTCTTCAAATACATGTACTTACACATAAAACAATCAATCAAATAAAGCACAAAGACATGCACAAAAAGTTGTTGTGTTTGACGAACTAATTTAGATTACTAATAATGTAAGTAGGTAGCTCCCAAGTGAACCACCGACCTTTAGATAAAAAAAACGTGGAAACCAGGGGAGAGGACACAAAATGTGACTTTATTGATTTGTACTTATGCTTTGAAGTCTGTCCCTAAGCACAAAACAAGTTTTGTCAGTAAACACCAAGTTTTTGAGTCCAGTCTTCCTCAGAATCTAAACCTTATTAATATTAATCCTAGGAAAGAGTTTAGTTCTCTTAGCGGTCGCTTCCGTCAAAAAGCTCTGCGTATTCGACGAGATCCATATTAGGGTTCACGAAGTCAAAGTAAAGGAAGTTTTGTGAAGCCCTGAAGGAAAGCAAGTGTAGAACCGGTGTTAAACGCACTCTTGCCAATTTTACGGGCCCTCTTTTGTGACAAGGCTGCTTGCATTCTTCTGAGTTACGGTTTTCTGTGCTAGAGTAACCGCTGCAAAATAAATGATGATTTTGTTAGTCTTTTAGGACAAGCCACAGTCAAAAATGTTTTACAGATGTCGTAGGTTCGATTCCCGCAGGGGCTCGTATATTTATTTGTGTTTAACGGCGTCCAGAAAGCACGTGACTCAATTCAGCAAGGAGCTGAATTTTGGACCGCCCCACTCCTCTTGTCACCCTAGTAACACCCTTGCGTGACTTAATACTACATGTAAGTATCAAACTTGAGGTGATTACAGTGTAGACCCGAAAGTAGTATAATAAATAACAAAAACTAGCCAAGTTTTAGCCGGACTCAGGCTAACTGCCATTAAGGCTTTGCAACTGGATGAAAGAAACCACGTTTTTGTGACCTAATATGACATTTATGGTACAGTACAGAACCCTCGGTGCGCGAGTCCATCTCGCACTTGGCCGATTTTTTTGTAATAATAAAATTTGTCCCGTATATTCTCACCTGTAAGTAAGTAAGTAAGTAAGTAAGTAAGTAATTTCGTTTATTTCCTTCTCACAGAGGTATCAAAACATATAGTAGGTACAATTTGATTTGTGTGGGAAGTCGGACCAAAATTATAATTTATTAGAACTATCTATCCGTGATAAGTCAATAACCTTCTAAATAATTGCAAATAAAGTCACTGCTTCGTCATGAACCCATTAACAGACCAAGAGACAACACCGGTTGGCCTAGCGGTAACAATGTTTTATGTGCAAAAACGTATAATTAATTAATTTGTATAAATGGCCTCAGTCTGGGTGTTTTTCCATGTTTGTGATGTCCGACCTGACCATGTCGCAGGATAGTTTGGGGCTAGCACAGAACATGGTGTTGTTTGGATGTGCTTTTAATCGACTTACCCAATTTTGAACAATTTTTTCAGCGCGCCTAAACTATTGGGAAACATCCTTAATTCTAACTTATCCTAGATGCTGCAGTGTATTTGGGTGGTCAAGTCATAGATCAGATACGGAATTTGGTACGATTTATAACAAAGTACGAAATAATTTATAGTGACTGCATTAAGCTTGACAATATGATGTCTCGTTGACAACACACAAAAAAATAATAGGTACTTTGTCATTGTCTGTGTAACACATTGTTAGACAAAGACTCAATGCAAGTTTTGCGAAAGTTTAAGAAATGCTAATAAATATTTCAAGAAGATAATTTTCTTATGGACTTCTCTACTGGATGGAAAATAAGTAGAACCATTTTTCATTCCAAAAATTTAATTACAGCAAATCAACGAAATCAACATATCAACATCGGATGGATTTTCGTAAAAATATTAACTTTTAATACATGATATTGCCTTTGCATCTACGTAATGAGATGATTTATACAGCATCCAGTGGCACCTTCACTCACATTAGTTGGGTAAAGGGACCACTCGGACGCTGCAGTGCCCGGGGCATTGGTTTTTAGATGAAATAGGCTTGCCCAGCACCAATGCCATCCTGACAGCTAAGTCGGCCTAGCCCAAAGGAAAGACAAGTCAATCCGTGCGGAGGCAATCAAGCCGTGGGTTTCCTCACGATGCTTTCCTTCATAGTTAGCGTGTGACTGCCACAACAAATTCGCAGAATGAAAATGCATTAAATCGGTTGTAAAACTCAAAATTTATACGAATATATATTTTATGTAACTAGCTGTTGCCCGCGACTTCGTTCACGTGGTAATTTTGATGTCATTGTGTATTTTTCCGGGATAAACATAGCCTACGTGCTAATCCAGACTATAATCAATCTCTGTGCAAAATTTCATCAGGATCCGTTTAGCCGTTTTTGCGTGAAAGAGTAACAAACATGCATCCATACATTCAAACTTTCTCGTTTATAATATTAGTAAGGAAGTAAGGATTAATACTTTTTTTCACATTGTCAAATACCATATTGGCTATTAATTTATTACCTAACGTGGATAATCAGTGCAGTGAGTCTATAAAGCCCCTCCGGCAACTTAGATCCCACAGAATGGAATTGAATTGAATATCGGATGATTACTTTGATTAGGTGTGCAGTAAACCCTATATTTTTAATTCGTTGTTTCCAGTGTTTAATTTTGGTTTTTAAGATGGCAGTTTGGAGAGTAAATACCTTGAATTTTATCAGTGAATATCAAGCTAACAAGCCACAAAAAATAGTAGCTGGGCTGCGCCACAAATCCTTTGAACAACGACTGGAAGCACTGGCTCACTACCCTTGAGCAACGATGACTGCGTGGAGACCTCATAGAAGCCTACAAAATCCACACAGAGTCCTATGACGTGCAAGACATGTACACCATTATTATTATATATATACATTTTTGTTGCTCTAACCCGTGCTGAGGACAATACAATTTTAAAAACCTATTTAGAGGCTAAAAATTCCACCCATGCCGAGATTTGAACCCCCGACCTCTGGCACGGTTAGCCAGTTAGTACGTGTTGTACCATCTATACAACATTTGAATATTTCAAGCGTCTACCGGTTTTCGTTATTAATATCCAGCAAAAACGGCAAAAAAATCACGTTTGTTGTACACCTCTTAAATATTTATTTTATTCTGTTTTTAGTATTTGTTTGTTATAGCGGCAATAGAAATACATCGTCTGTGAAAATTTAAACGGTCTAACTATCACGGTTCATGAGATACAGCCTGGTGACAGACGGACGGACGGCCAGCGGAGTCTTAGTAATAGGGTGTCTTACCCTTTGTGTACGGAACCCTAGAAAAGAAACCGGCCAAGTGCCAGCCGGACTCACGCACGAAGGGCTCCGTACCATTATCTATACAACATTAGACACAAAGATCGAGAAAAAACGGCGAAAAATCACTTGTTGTATGGGAGTCCCCCCGTAAATACTTTATTTCATTTTAATTTAATTATTGAAATTTGAAGCGAACATAGAACTAAATATTCTGTGAATATTTGAAGGGTCTACTTGTTGCCATTATTAATATCCAGCAAAAAGCGGCAACAAATTACGTTTGTTGTATGGGAGACCCCTTTAAATATTTATTTTATTCTGTTTTTAGTATTTGTAGTTATAGCGGCAATAGAAATACATCATCTGTAAAAATTTCAATTGCCTAGCTATCACGGTTAATTGGATACAGCCTGGTGACAGCCAAACAGACAGACAGACAGACGGACATTGAAGTCTTAGTAATAGGGTCCCGTTTGGCACCCTTCGGGTACGGAACCTTAAAAAAGTGTGCGTTTCGAGGGTTCCGTACCAACCACCACAGAAATAATATTAGGTACAGTCGACAGCACATCGACCCTTATATTTTAGTTGCAAAGTCACCCGTAACGTAACTGAGTAGAGTGCACGCATGTAAAGGTTGACTGCTGTCAACCGTTCCGAATAAAACCCAAAGTCCGGATTTACCGGTTTTACCTCGTCAGACTCATCCGACAAAATTTCAAGTACCTAGGTGACGGTCTTAAATTATTACTTAGAATTTAGAATTTGATAAAATAAATACTTAAGTATCGCTTTGCCTCGTTATTTTATTGTGACAAATAAAGAGCCCGACTAACGTGTCATCAATCACTATTTCTGAAACCTTCTTTCTTACAACTAAAACGTTTACTAAGTAGTGGTTTCTGACTTAATGTATTTTAATTAAACAACTGATTTATGCTTCGTTTTCCTTTAATATTGGTGGATTTGTTACACAAAGTTTGAGTATAGACACTTAAGTAATTTTTACTTGTTGTCTTTAAGATCTTAAGCCGGGTTTTGATGGTCTTAGTACGCTCGGACCGTGTGCATACAGTTTTAGTTGATTATGACGACGGTCAGTGCGCTCGGGCCGAGTGCGTCGTCATAATCAACTAAAACTGTACGCACACGGTCCGAGCGTACTAAGACCGTCAAAACCTGGCTTTATTGAATACTTCAATTCAACTTATTTTTGGTAGAGTACATTGTTGTAAATACGTTATTAATTAGTTACCAATTTTAACCTCCGCAGTCCTAGCCTTGAAAATAACAAGTGAAAACCACTGTTATTTTCAAGGTCAGACTGAGAAGGTTAGCTTAAACATTGATATTCATAAGTAATATTCCTTCGGACACGATCTGCAGAAAGCTGGCCGCTGTCAGTAGTAACGTTTTGTTTTAAATTTTAGAGAAAATATGAAACATACTCTTTCTTTTGTCTAATGACAGTAAAGAAATAGTCGGCGTTTTGAATTTAACGTGGTAGTAAGTTTATTATTTTATTTATGTAGGTATTGAAGGCAGCGATAAGTTCGCTGATGAAGGTTCCTGTTGCGGTTTGTTAAACAGGAATAAAACACTTTAAATACTTAACAAGAATAAAAAATGAACACCACAAAAAATGGTTTGTTTAAAAGCATTTTTACTTATGAAATACAGTGGTATTTTATGAGAAAAATGCTTTTAAAAGAATTAAAATCAATTTGTTATCTATTCCGACGAGTTTCTCATAAATCTTCTACCTATCTTGTTTGATGGTATACCCATACCATTCAGCTCCGTTGTCGACAATCTAGGGGTCTTGTTTGACAGTACTCTATCATCGGTTCCTCACTTGGAAATGGTAAGTCGGAAGATGTTTGCATCGGCAGGTTCTTTAAGACGCCTCAGCAATTTCCTTCCTACGGCTAGCAAGGTTGCGTTGGTCAGTCTCTCCTTCTACCGATTCTCGACTACGCTGACGGCTGCCACCTGGACCTCACTGAGCAGCAACTAAATAAGCTTAAGCGTCTCCAAAATTTCTGCATCCGGTTCATATTTGGTTTACACAAATTTATATACATATTATTTCTCTCCTCTATTACATTCTGTTCAATCGAGCTACCGCAGCTCATCTCAAAGAGCGTTTCGTGTTTATCCATTCTTCCTGTAGTCTGACTCTTCGCTCATCCCAAAACCTTCTCCTTAAAACTCCATCCCACAGTACCAAATTCTATGGCACCTCCTTCACGGTTCAGACAGTCCATTTATGAATAAACTGCCCGTGAAGGTTACCGCACTGTTTGAACTGTAATCTATTGCCTTATGTATTTAATTATGTATTTATTTTGTAGGTATTCATGTAAGTACATTATTATTTAAGTATATATATGTTATGTAATATGTAATTATAAGTATTCATTATTGTAATCCTTTACAATACATAGAGATATGTGTTACTTGTCATACCATTATATTTCAGATTATCTTATTTATGTACATCCATCTATCGACTATAATCTTCCTGCAAAGGTTGCACTCCATCCAAAGGTTGCCTGGAAGAAATCGCTCTAAGAGATAAGATCGCCAATTGTATACCACTACCTATATATAAGAAACTGTTTCTAATTCTTTTTCCTGGTTGTGCAATAAAGTGTTCTCTATCTATCTATCTATAAATATCCATTGACTGGCGTTGAGTAAATGACTAGAACTAATTTAGACTATAATATATTAATATATGATAAATAAAATACTTATTTAATCTCGCTCTTCTTTAGCTCTCATGAAGTAAGTCAGCATGTCAATGGGCAGCGGGAATACGATGGTTGAGTTCTTCTCTGCTGATATAGTGTTCAACGTCTGAAAATTAACAAACAGTTTACAGTCTTATCTAGTATAAACGCACACCGGAGCGGTAGGCAGAGGGTTTGCCACTTGCCACGATCCTGACACACCTACTAGCTGTTTCGCTTCATCAAATCTTCATTAGTCGCTGCATGCTCGCACGCTGCTTTCGAGTACTTTTATCATGCCCTTCATGAATATATCCCATATTTGGCCGAAGTACGTTCGCTTGTGACGTTCCAGCGTAAATTAAACTGCCGGGGTCTTCATATCTTGTCCGTCAAATGTTCACCCTAAAGATATTTCTTTGGATGGAATAGGCTTGTCCAAGACAGAAAGCGTTCCTCAAGCGGCAAATACAAAATTGGTTTTAGTTTACAAACTATATGCCGAATCGCAATGGGATTTCACCTAAACGTTCGAGAATACAAATCAAGGTTTGATCCTGCTTAGAATTGCAAATAAACTAAGGAAAAATACATTTTGGATAAGAATGAGCCCTGTGAAAATTTTCTTTAAAACGGCTAATGTGGCCGTAATTAATTGTTTTATAAAATTACTTAAATGTTATTTTACCAAAAAATTAAACAAAAAATATGCAAATAAAATACGAAAATAAACAAAGAGTAGCATTATAGACAATATGTTGGTATGGTATAAACAAACAAATTATTTCGGTAAATGGAGGTATCCAAGATGTAGCTAGTTTTCCACGGTATCTCCGTTATATGCCGTCCAAGATGTAGCTAGTTTTCCACGGTATCTCCGCTATATGCCGTCCAAGATGTAGCTAGTTTTCCACGGTATCTCCGCTATATGCCGTCCAAGATGTAGCTAGTTTTCCACTACCCTTTTTCCTCTTAAGCATTTTTAGTCTTACATATCCGCGTGAAATAGATAGTAGGTACATACTTATGCGCATCATCATCAACCCATTATGTCCCCACCGAGGGGCACGGGTCTCTTCCCTGAGGAAGGTATAGGCCATACTACACCACGGGGGCCAAGTCCGGATTGGTGGAGGCTTGTAGACTAGTGGCTCGTCTCTCTTATGCACAAAAGGTACTTAATCAGCGTCTAATCAATTATTATCAATTATAAGCACGATCAATCCTCGATTTCTGTCCTGTTAACATACTGGTAAAGTTTCATTTAAACCAAACTACATTCAGATGAGAATCCAAATCAACGAAGCCACGGGTTTTCACTTGATATTACTCCAACTATGTTCCAGCATAACTAGGTGTGGTAGCGCAGCTGTAGAACGCACGGTCGTGGGTTCGAATCCCGGCCTGTAAGTTTTGTACATTTGTGCAGTTGCAGTAGAAATACCACTCGCTAACTGTAAAGGAAAACATCGTGAGGCAACTCTAGTGTTTGAGGCATTTACAATGGCTCATCAAAAAAAAAAAAAAAAAATTTCAGCGTAAAGAATTTACATTCTGATGTTGAATGTCAGCCGCCTTCGGGCCGAATTTGTAGTGGCGAAAAAGGCAACGGGAAAAAACTCCACTCTGACCATCTTATCTCAAATCATTTAAAATAAAAAAAATAAAAAATACTCGTAAGTTGGTTACCTAACACCTAACAAGATTCCATGAGCGCGATCAACGACTAATAAACCTATTATTATATATTATATTAATATTATAAATGTGAAAGTTTATGAAGATGTTTGGATGTTTGGAAGGTTTGGAGGTTTGGATGTTTAGATGTTTGGATGTTTGTGGATACGCAATAACGGCGGAACGGATTTACATGAAACATGGCGTACAGATAGACAAAGACCTGAATTGAGACAAAGTATACTTGATATTCCAACCGCATACTGCGATCGCCAACCCGCCTGCCAAGCGTGGCGATTATGGCAAAACCCCTCATGGTTATGAAAACCACGAAGGAGGCTTATGTCCTGCAGTGGGCGTCAAATGGCTGATGATGATGATACTTGATATCCCGGTAATGCGTTCCCGTGGAATAATATTTATTTTAAGTTTAAAATAAATGGCGTTGTGCGAGCGAACGTTGTGTTTTAAAAATAGATGGCATTGTGCAAATATTGTGCAATACAAAAGTAAAAAACAATAACACAGGGGTCAGCCATCGTCAGTCTAAACCATATTAGAGGAAGTAAAGAGCTCTTTTTGAAAAGATGCCTGTCACCTCACTCTAATATCCATGCTCAAGTCGCTCAGCGTGCTATGGAATGGGCTATGCTAGGGTTTCTCTGAAAGATCGAATTCGAAACGAGGTGATCCGACAGAGAACCAACGTCACCGACATAGCGCACCGAATTAGCATGCTGAAGTGGCAGTGGGCCGGCCATTGGCCTAATTACGCTCACCAAATCCTGAGCGATTCCAATCGTCTAACTGTCAAATTCCATACTAATTTGACAGTTAAACGATTGGAATCGCTCTGGATTTGGTGAGCGTAATATAGGGGCATATCATCTGAAGAACTGATAACCGATGGGGTAGACGAGTTCTTGAGCGGAGACCGCGGATCGGTAAACGTAGTGTAGGACGTCCTCTCACTCGGTGGAGCGATGATCTCCGCAGGGCGGCTGGCAAGAGCTGGATGAGAGTAGCCGAGGACCGTGCTCAGAGGCGTGCAATAGGAGAGGCCTATGTCCAGAATCGCTCATAGCCCCGGCTGCCTGAGTGATCTTAAACGATCACGAAGATTAAGCAACACAGGGCGCGTTCAGTGCATGGATGGGTCGCCATCTATGCCTAACGCTAGTGGCATTTTTCCGAGCGGTTCCGTGCTTCGCAAGGCACGTTAAGCTGTTGGTGCCGGCTGCCGTCGATAGATGGCAGTCGTTAAGCCAAGTCAGAGGCCTTAGGGCGGCTTGACAACTTCTGACAGTAGACGAGCCACTAGTCTACAAGCCTCCACCAATCCGGACTTGGCCCCCGTGGTGGAGTATGGCCTATACCTTCCTCAGGGAAGAGACCCGTGCCCCTCGGTGGGGACATAATGGGTTGATGATGATGTCCAGCAGTGGGCAAGCATAGGCTGATGATGATGATGAAATATCTGTGTAAATTCAGTTTTTAATAATAGCACAGTTATCGCTATGAGGCTAAGGGCCGGTTTCTGAATTGAGAATCAGGTCCAACTTGATAACTAACTAGAGGTCCCAGCATAGGTAGCAAGATGAGGTGAGTCGCTTGATGCACTCAAATGTCAAAAGTCGCGACTTTCCAGTCAAACTCTGACCCTTTAGCGCCACCTCTGCAGCCACGTGTATAAGTGATCACTTTGTCTGTCTGTATTACAAAACAATGTAAGTAAGCACTATACATTCACCATACAGGGTGTTGCAGAAAACTTCGATAGAACTTAATGGGTAAGATAAGAACATTCTTTATTGTCCACCAGGAAAGAATAAAATATTTACAAAGATCATTACTGAGATTAACTTCTACTAACTAACTTTACTAACTTTGAATCTCAAAATGCGAAAAAATATTAGCTGCATACAAAGTGATACCTACCGTGTATATGTATAACACCTAGTAAATGTATGGCACTCCAGTATTTTTTTCGCAATTTCATAGTTCAATAAAGTGTTTTTTACTAACGAATTCACCCCACTCCGGTTACCTACAACACCCTTTATTCTTTGTCATTGTCATTCTCTACCATCATTAGTCAAGATCGATAAGCGCTGTGCTATAGCCACCAACATCTGACGACTATAGCCACAAGCTTAAAACCCTGAGTTATTTATTGATTGGCTGACCTTATTCCCTCTAGTTATTCTTTTATTAATAAAGACATTGAAACTCGTTAATTTTTGTAGTAAAAATGCTTGTTCCATTGATGGACTATTGTTTATTTTTTGTTGCGGTCGGTCAACTGCTAGACACAATGTTTAAGAATGAGTCATTTGGTGTTCTATGCCGGTAGCGTGGTTTTAACTCAATTGGGCCTTCACTTGTTCCGTTAAAGGTAGCCAAAGAGCTAAAAGAAGACAAATTAGGACCAAATTGACCTATATCCAATAGAGGAGAAGCAGAAGAAGGCAAATTATGCATTTCAAATAAGACATAATCTATTTAGCAGTGGCGAAGGGTGGAATTACAATGGAAGGATGAAGGGAAGCCAGTCCAAAAAAAAAAATATCGTGTGGATGCGAGCGCCAACCTATTTTTTATCTTCTCCTAGAATACGAATTTCCTCCGGGAAATGTTATTCTCAATGATTAGTATATCAAGAGCTGTATTTTTGGTATTAATTTCAAGTGTCAATTCAGCGGATCCATATTGTACAAAATGCCCTTGTTTTTTGGGAAAATTATTAACATACGTAAAATCCCATTGAGTTAGAGACTGAAAATAATAAACACGGAAAGCAAAAAATTATGATTAATTAGCAAATGCTCGTCATACATGTATCTGTCGTAAAAAATGTATGGAAATGGTTAAAAAATCCATCTTTCCTCTCATCTTTCTCAATCAATAGTCATGATCAGAAAAGCACGGCCAAAATTAATAACATGCTTTTTCCTGTAAATTAATGTCATAATATTGACTAAGAAAACTTACCACAATGAACAAATATGAGGGCCGAGAAATAAATAAGAAACAAGTAACAATATCAATTATCCACCACATCAACGAAAACCCCATAAAAAACTAATTTTTTCACATGCATGCGCGCAAACAACAATCCATCACAGCAGCAGCAGTATCATCCTTTATTGTTATTATTAATAATAAAGGAAACTACTTGCTCGTAACGAAAGGAAGGGCTATAAACACAACTGGCGTACAAACATTTATAAAACCTGCTTGTTTTCTTCATTGAACTCGTATCAACCGTTGCTGTTTGAAGCAAATCATTCACTGCATAAGTTCAAAAACACAAGATATTACGAGTAGGCACTCGAATTTTATCTTCGTAGGTGCCCACAAATCTCACCTGCAGATACCGGAGTTGGAGGGCAGCAGGGCTGTCACCGATAACTTCGGAGGCCTCACGAAGGGCGCGGGAGGCCTTCTGCTCGCCTTCTGCCGCGATGACCTTGGCTCTGGCCTCTCGCGCCGCCTCGGCCTCAGCTGCCATCGCGCGCTGCAGTTGCACCGGGAGCCTCACGTCCTTGCTGCAAGGAATCGTCAGTTTTATTGTCGGCTACAAAAGGCTCAGAAACGTCGGCAAAGGTGCGATAATTTTGGGAGCTGGAGGGAGAAAGCGAGAGATAGATAGTACGGTAAGTTTTATAGCTCTCAGAATTTTTTTTTAGGTGAAACGTGACTCAGAGAAGATATACCTACTACAGTGAAAGTGTGTTTCATCAATAATCAACGAAAAAATTTGGAAAAAAGCTTCAAATCTTTAATTCCGTAGACGTTGCTTGCTAAAATTTTACGGTTGCTACGACGACATAATGTCCCTACATTAATCCTTATGTCTGCTTTAGTATTACGTAGTACCATACATCATCGGTCTAATATGAACATGTGGGTGCCACTTACATCTCAACCCTCTCAACTTTGATGCCCCACGCCTCAGTCGCCTCGTCCAGTGAGATCTGCATGTTGCCCGAGATCGTTTCACGCTCGCTGAGGATCTCGTGCAGAGGCCGCGTCCCCATCGTGTTGCGGAGAGTAGTCTGGGCCAGCAGTCTGGTTGAATGGTGCGCGTTCTCTACGTTCGCGATGGAAATGGTCGCGTTCTGCACTCGATAGTATACCACTGCGTCCACGGAGACAGTGACCGAATCTTTTGTCAGTACCTGGGCAGGTATCAGTTGGGTTTTTTGAGGTTGCAGTTTATAAATTGTGTATAGCAAAAAAAAAAGCTTAACAGATAACCCCGTCTGCTGAGCGTTAGCTACTTAGCTGGTAAGACAATATCCATTCATTATAATGTAGATTGGTCCCGCCTGCTTACAGAAGCAGAATTCATACGTCCCGCTGTAGGGCACAGGCCTTCTAAACTAACTAACTAACTAGGCTCCGCCACAGTCGGGTAAAGATCATCTTTGGACTTGTGAGCCACGAGGCAGCAATTATTAAGTTCTTACCTCTTGCGGCGGCACATCGTAGGTCCTCGTGCGCAGGTCAACGCGAGCGTAGGTGTCGATGCACGGCAGAATGAAAAATATACCTTCAACATAAAAATACAGGTTACAATGCGCAGATGTGTCCACATCTGAAACGAAATACTCTATCATTATGCCGTCCCCACTGTGTAATTTACTTCGGAAGACTCGGACGCAAATGACCACTGTAAACAGTTTTGGGACGTTATGTGTTAGTAAACAGTAACGTCCTCGCGTTGAATGTGAGTATTGAGAGAAAGTAAAACATGGGAACTAATGCAGTTTAGCTCTATTAGGTGTGGAATAGCTCTACGTATTCAAAGGCCAAAACAAAAAGAGAAGCTTGGGGAAGCAGAATTTCCAGAATTTGAGTGCTTACGAGCACGGGATCGGACTCGATTTTCACAGAACTTGAATCGCAGGATTAAATAGAGCATTTCCATAATTGTCTTAAAAGGATTTACCTGGTCCTTTAGCTCCGCCGGATAGAAGTCGTCCAAGTCGAAAAATTACTGCCCTCTCGTACTCCTGGACTACCTGAAATCACTTTTTTAAGTAATTGGCGCGTTAAGCCTAATATATATTGTGGATAAGAAAAAATATGTTTATTTTAATTAATAGAACTCATTTACAGTTCCTTTAAAATAAATTAGCCTAGCATAAAACAAGTGTTGTCTGAACTAGGTTGCTTAAATGTATCCTATATCTTAGGTGTTGTTACAATTTTTTTATATAGGAAATATTGTACATAAGATAAATAAGATGTCTTATGGCAGTGATATAAATATTTGATCAGAAAAAAATGCACTGAAATATAAAGCTGCTATAAAAAAGCCCGGACGAGTGCGAGTAGAACTCACACCCTCAGGGTTGCAAACAAATTATTTTTACATTACTTATACTCGGAAAATAGGTCTGAAGTCGCCTGAGGAGCGGGTTGAAAGTAATACTTTTCAACTGACAGCTGTCAAATTGTAAAAAAAACTAGTTCTATTTTCACATTCTGTTCCAACTTTCTATACAGCAACGTAAAGTTAGGTATTAATTAAAGATTATCGGTGTTATTAATAAAAAAAACGATTCCTTAACACTCTCTTTAAAGTCGATTAAATTAGTCTGTGATGGAGATTTTACAAGGAAAAGACGTAACCACAGATTAAATAAACTGCCTCTGAGGAGTGCTTTAGAGGAATCGTGTTTTTATAAATAAGGCCGTACATTTTTTAAATTACTTTAATATTATTATAGTTTACTTTCAACTGATACTTCAAAATAACGTAGATTTGGGCAAAGTATGTACCTACCATTATTTTAATGATGAAAATGAAAAATAATGACTAAATAGCTGGCCGGCCACAGAAAAAAAAGGCGGAAAAGCGGCATTTTATTTTTACTTTCCTTAGAACGACTTACACCCATTTAAATCGACTTTTGTTTGAAGAATTTTAGTTAAATGCTGTTTAAACCACATTTCAGAAAGTGGTGCAAGTCGGCTTTATATTTGTAATAAAAAGCACAGTGTTTACCTTGGGTTAAGGACTTATTAGTCTTCGTCGAACTTAAGACCATGTATGTTACTTTCACTTATAAGGTAAGAATGTACTCGTACTATTACAACTGTGTAAAATAATTTACGAGGTACTAGCTGATCCTTGCAACTTCGCTTGCAGCACGTTTGGAATTGTAGATCAATCTACGAATCCATTTGTCTTAAGCGCACATAAACCTTACTGCTGGCTACTTTCCTCTATTAATACAACTGGTATTTGATCCGTAATTCCCCTGTTTTATAAAATAGCTGGAAAAGACTCACGTATGTTTTTATACCTTCCTTTACGAACTTTAAGTGATTAAAAAGTGGGTGTAATGTTGGAATATTTATTTACCAGTTACATAGAGAACCATACTTACATTTTACTACTATTTACCAGTGACCTACATTGGAAGTCGTGTTTTTTTGGCAAAGCGAGTACTTTTCACTCAGCTTAGTTAACGTACCCCTCAAAACATTCGGACGTAGTGTTGTTTTATTTGTAAGTATTCTGACCTTCAACCAATCTATACAGTTTCGCAAGTATACATTCGCTATTTATAAAAGAAATTTCTCCATCCAAACTTTCATACCCTTGATTCAACAAGGGTATTGGTAACTTGATCAAATAAAATTAAGTTGAATCTTAAGGAAGTAAAAAAATCGTCAAAAACTGTTTAGTTTGTTTATAATATTCAACACGTTTGCTAGGTTCCACGAAAAACTACTACAAAATAAAATATGAGTAGAAACAAGTAAAATCCTAAAATTTTCTTCTGTCAAAATTTATTGTTTTGCTAGAAACAGTTTGGGCTGTGCATTAAACTAATGAGAATGACGGGTAAGAGTGAAAAAATTGCGACACCCTCAACTGAATAAACATCTTAGGAATACAGTAAAAAAATCCTGATACAGGTACATTACTTGTAGAAAGTTTAATTATTAACTTAATACCGGATAAAGTTACTTGGTTTTTATAAAATTACTTGGTTTTAATAAACTTACTTGATTGTTACGAGTATTAAGTTAATAATGCGTAGTGCTTACGAAAGTTTTAGTTCGAAGAATGTTCATTAATGTTCCCAAAAATATCCGTCCAATATTTTTTCCTTATACAGCCTCCATTAGATTCCCTTACAAAGGGGAATTTCATAATTATAGCTTAAGACGCCTGGGACAGTGCAAAAAAAATTTAAACACGTTGATAAAGAATTTTTTTATTGGACTTATATCGACCAACCCATCTCAAGCGATAACAGTGATTCACCAGACATATAAAAAAAATGGCATCTGTTCCGTATGTTGATACTGAATTACAATCTATGCATATAACAAATATGTAAATTTTGTCTCTGCCTGACATATGTCTGTCTCACTCTGTTTCTTTGTGCGCTCATCACACAAAAACCAATGAAGAGAATTGAATAAAATGTACCATGATTATAGCTAAGATTCCCATGTAACATATAGGCTGTATAACATCACGCTTAAGACCACAGTGGGCGAGAAAATAACTATAAATATCTTCATAAACTGGTTAATTGTATCCGACACTGTAGAAAACTCTATAGACACTGTAGAAAATGCTATGGCACCTCCTTCACGGTTCAGGCAGTCCATTTATGGAATAACCTGCCCGTGGAGGTTAGAAAAGCAAAGTCCTTGTCTTGTTTTAAGGCATTGGTGAAATCTCACTACCTCACTGTTTGAACTGTGTAAACTGTTGCTTATATATATTTAATTATGTATTTATTTTGTAGGTATTCATGTATATTATATACATGTAAATTGCTGCTTATATATATTTAATGTAGTAGCTATTTTTTTTTAGGTATTCATGCAACTATATTATTGGTACAATATGTAATTATAAGTACTTATATTCTTGTAATCTCTCGCTGTACATCCATCTACCGACTGTATTCTTGGTGCATTCCTCTCCATCCAAAGGTTGTCTGGAAGAGATCGCTCTAAGCGATAAGACCGCCAAATGTATACCACTACTTAGATATAAGAAACTATTTGTAATATCTTTCACCTGGTTGTGCAATAAAGTGTTCTCTATCTATCTATCTATCTAGAAAACCACATACTCGATGAAATCTGAGCTTTCAGGGCCGAGTTTCCTAACACTACAATTTGTAATTTATCATGAAAGTTCGAGATGCATTACGTAGCAGATTCCTATCGTTACTCTGAGTATTAATCGAATTTGCAATGTATACCGAATTGTCGTAGTAAACATGCCTTTTAGTTTTATGCAACAGGCCCCATGTAGTAACCCAGTCACTCGGTTGTTATGGCAACCTGTACATACTACTGTGGGCACTGGCGAGACCAGACTAGCGAGGCCGATTCGTGCGTTCCAATCCAATACGTCATCATATTTAATTCCCGTCTGCCTGGAGCTAACAAAAAAGTCTGTATACTATAAATAGAAAATTATGTAAAAAGTATTTATGTTTGTTAGTGGTGGTACAGTACAAAGAAATTGTGCGTATGTATTATATTTCTTGATAGATAACGTGAGTGTTGTATTAGAAAAAGTGAATATTTAATTAATATCTTTTGGTTTCTCATTAGCCGAATGCGGCGGTACGTTTGAAGACCTTTGGCTACCCTTTACGGAAGACAAACAAAACCCTTTATAAAATGCCAACCAAATTCTATCAAATTCCTGATTTTACACAGTTAGAGAATAACACAATCCTGCGACAGTGTCGCGCCGGGCGCGAAAAATGTCTATGTGAAAAATTGTACTTTAATAAGCCCCACATCTTTCTGGTCTCGCCCATCGTCATTCAGCCGCTACCAGCAATTTGTCTTAGTGAGCTGATAGGCGTCCTATGCTGCGTTAGTCAATATTTCGCAAATACATAGATTTAAGAAAAATCACTGTATTACATTGAGTATTTTATTCCACATGGAGTGAGTTTGGGCAAACGATAAGATGCGCTGACCGGAGATGGCATGGTGAGGTACAATAATATAATAATAAATTTCATACAATCGCGAAAAGGTTTAAGGGACTTCATATTCTAATCCAACGCGAACGAAGTCGCAGGCACAGCTAGTAATTAATAAAATGTGGCCCGGATCCATCGATCGGCAGGTTTTTAGTCAAGTTCAGTGACAGGCAATTAAAGAGTCGCTAATGCTTCGGTGTCACACACCAGCTAGTCGCTGTGAGTGCACTCGCCCTAGAGTGCACTCGCAGCGACTAGTCGCAGCGACAATTCGCTGCCTGCCTTTCATACACAGCGAGTTCTACACGAGAATTTCGACCGTCAGTCAGTTATTCGCAGGGACTAAAATTGAACATGTTCAATTCCAGTCCCGGCGGCTTCAACTCGCGGCGAGTGAATCTACTCGCAGCGATTAGCCTGTCACACACGATTAGTCGCTGTGTGTGACCGAAGCCTAAGCGTTGTAGTGCATTCGCCCGCAGTGGTTTTTATGGTTGAGACAGTTAATCACATTTTAGTTAGATAACCACCACACACCTAAGTCTTGTCTCCTAGTCCATATCTGTTAATAGGTAAACAGAAAATTACTGGTTTGATGTCACTGAATTAATAATATTCGTTAAAGCATGGCCTTGCTTTGATGAATATTTATTTTGAAAAAGAGCCGTACATTAAATGGGTGAAATGGCAGAAATGAAATGGTGTGTAGTATAATGCCCGTCAAATAACTTGAACAAAAATCCGCGCAGCCGGGATGTGTTTGTGATGGACACGTAATTTTAATTAATATTTGTTGATTTCACTTTATTCACATCCTCCCCAATGGAACCCGAAATGCGACCATGCGAGGTCAAAGCAATTTGTTCAAGATACCTATATTTTTTTATTGAGTAGAATAAATGTCGGCTTAATCTACATGTAATCTACCATGTCAACACGGGTTTTTTGAGTTTCTACAAAACACCTCTGCGAGATCCTTTTGAATTATGTTGATAATAAAAGTCGTTTAACAAAAACTTAGTTTAAAAACATTTTAAACAGAGTGGTGAGCCTAAGAAATTAGAGAAGATAAATAAGAGTTTAATTGAACATGGCTTTGAATATTTCAGCCCTATAGTAAAAATGTATCTATTTGCTAGCTAAGTAACAATTTCCTCATTAGATTCGCAAGTGCTGATTTCTTTTGCAGGAGATTTACCTTGAAACAAATGAAGAGCGAGAATGGCATTGTCAAAGCTACAACCACCCATGATAACACCACCAGAATCTTTCCACAAGTTTTTGACGAGTCATTGTTAGCCACCTCCTCAGTTCCTGCAAATTAAAATACTTACAAAATGCGAAAATAATGAATTAAAAAAACAAACATTGCATAAGTAAATCCGAAAAAGGACTCTTTGAAACCTACCCGCCTGAAGTATCGTGGGATATAAATTCTGCCGGCTAGACATCTCCAGCATAGTTTTCATAAATTACAATTGCCGATACGAAACTGTGGTGTTTCTTGCCACACCTTTAACTATCTTCTACGGTCGATCGCACGCAGCGGACGGCTGTTTACTGAATAGCCACGAGACCGCTAGGAGCGACGAATCTATTATTCACGTGTGAAACGGTCAACGTGTTACAGCCCTCTATGAAATTAAACGTGCAAGAAATGTTCAAAGCAGAAAAACTGAAAGTTGTGAAACTTTCCTTCGCGACCTACTTTTTCGGATAAAAGTAAGTATTACCTACCTCTGTTTTAGGATCAAAGGTTTGTTCAGAAAATAATTCAAAGTAATTTGAGGTCACCTTCAGTCACGACCATGGTGGTCGCGTCGGAGTAGCGAGCCAGGGTGAGTGCGGCGGACGTCTACGTCGCACGATAAATGAAAAAACACTGGAGGCTGTAGCGGCGAAGCGCATCGCAGCCCTTGGCTTTGTTAATTAGGCGCCCGTGCCTCCCATGGCTTAAATCTAGGGTCGGCAGAGTAAAGCACGTAATAATATAAGTATTTTTTTTTTGTTCCGGTGTAAAATACCTGTTATAAAATTTCGCTATACTGTAACATTTTAATTATCTTTATTATATTAACGCAGAGCTGTCATAAATGAATGAATTGAATGTTTTAATTTTTTTTTACAAAAATTAAGCAAGGTGTTTTTTAACTTGTATTGCATAGAACAATAATTTAACGAAACCGGCGTGCGTGCATGCAACGACTAATGAATGTTGAAGAAGCGAAAGTGATCTGTCAGGATCATAGCAAGTGGCAGTCCCTGGTCTTTGCCTACCCCTCTGGGATACAGGCGTGAGTTTATGTTATGTTTTATGTTAAAAATTCAATGACAATTTGTAAATATAGAATTTATGTAATTTATAGTTAAGTCCAGTTTCTTATTTCAATTAGTTTTCTTTTTGTTGTGCTATGAATAAAGTCTAGTATTTAATGACAATTTGACTTGTGTGTATTTATTATTTATTATTGATTTTAGGATCAATTGCTACTATCACAGAGTCGAAGCGCATCGAAGCGTCAATCAAAAAGCTGGGTTCAAAGATATCAAATCGCATGTGAAATAATAGTACATTTTAGAGTAAGATTTTATTTTGTACAAATTAGTCACGGTTTAATTGGTCTTTTCTTTATGCAGCCAATATAAGTCCTGTTTTAGGGCACAGGCCTTCTCTCGAGAGTACAAGCTTATAATTACCAGGCAATTTTCCAATCGCAATTTTCGCATTTGGTAATTGGTCTTAATGCCTTTATTTCTTGTGATCGTTCCAGGAAGCTGCTACCACCACGATCCACAAACACGAAAACTATCTTAGATTTCACTGTCGGTGAGAGTAGGTACACATTTTGAAGTCAAGAGTACAATGGAGAAGTTGCACTAAAAATGTTTTAATATAACTGGAGAGATCATTTTAAAAGATATAAACGTAGTATTTTTTTTCTGTACGACTAATACTTTTCATATTAACCTGTCAAAAAGTCAATATGCAATGGGCAATGGGCTCAATGTAAAAGTCAATGGGCTCAAACTATGACGTCACAACTTGTATATTATAATGTATGAAGAGTTTATCAATATTTGAGTTATCTCGTAAAATAATGTTTTAATGCATGTACACCCATTGGTATGAGAAAAAAATCAGAATTCAGGAAAAAAAATCTAATAAGGTTTTTGTTATCAGAGTAACTTTATTTTTCGTATTTTTTGTGACCCCGAAAACCACGAAAAAAATATTTTTAGTGTTGTATTCTTCAAATCCCAATTTTTATATGATTAACTCGAAGAAGTGGTGGAAATCCTCAGGAAAGAAGGGACGAAGTTTTGCGAGAGCAAGCGTACGGGTCCAAATTTTCGGCAGAAACTTCGACTAATGAAAGAGAGACGAACAGACCCATTGTCAGCTTTGTCAATTAGCCAGGTGCACAATAAAATCATAAAGAAGCTGGTACGACGCAACCTCCGATCCTCTAACACGCTCTTGATTAAAAAATCAATTGAGCAGAATCGGGGGTCAAAAGTGTTCGTCCAGCCTCTAGGGAGAAGCCACCTTGCAAAACTGACAACGTCAACCGGGAATCGAAACCGTCATCGCATCCAAGTCGGAGATTCTGTCGGAAGTTGAAGACTTCTACGGCAAGCTCTACGCATCGCATGCTTCTAGGCCCGTGCCCGATACTGAGGACTGTAGAGCCACCTTGACCCGCCACTTCACAGAAGACCTGCCCGAAATCAGCCGAGATGAGATCGTGATGGTCCTTAAGCTCAAAAATGGAAAGGCCCCAGGTGAGTACGGAATCACTACAGAGCTTTTGAAAGCTGGAGAAGCCCCAGTTGTAAATCAGCTCCTAAAGCTCTTCAATTCCGTTCTTTTCACTGGGAGAACTCCACAGGCATGGAACAGAAGCACGGTGGTTTTATTTTTTTAAAAAAGGAGATAAAACCCTATTAAAAAACTACTGCCCGATTTCGTTTCTGAGCCATGTCTACAAGGTGTTTTCAAGAGTCATCACGAACGATCTTGCGCGAAGACTCGACGAATTTCAACCCCCGCAACAGGCAGGGTTTCGAAGCGGTTACGGCACCATAGACCACATCTACACAGTGCGACAGATTGTACAGAAGACCAAAGACAATCGGCCCCTTTGCTTAGCATTTGTGGACGAGAGGCCTTCGACTCAATCGAGACCTGCCTCTATATTACGCGCAGAAAATCCTGAGCGATTTCAATCGTCTAACTGTCAAATTCCATACTAATTTGACAGTTAGACGTTTGGAATTGCTCAGGATTTGGTGCGCATAATTAGGCCCCAGGTCTGTTTTGGAGTCCTTGCAGCGTTGCCAAGTCGACTGGCGGTATATCTAAGTGATGAGATGTCTGTATAATGCCGCAACTATGACCGTACAAGTACAGAACCAGCGAACTAAACATAGCCACCTGCGTCGAGGAGTGAGACAGGGGGACGTCATATCACCGAAACTGTTCACTAACGCCTTAGAACGTGTTTAAGACGCTGGAGTGGAAAGATTGTGACATCAATATTAACGGCAAGTACATCTCTCACTTACGATTCGCAGATGACATAGTCATTATGGTAGAGACGCTGCAAGACCTACAAAATATGCTGAATGGCCTAGCTGATTCTTCTCGTCGCATCGGTCTCCAGATGAATTTGGATAAAAATGAAGTCATGTACAACGAGCACGTTGTTCCGGAACCGATTACCGTAAATGGAATCCCACTTGAAGTTGTTTCGCAGTATGTTTAGCTAGGGCAGACACTCCAACAGGCAGACATAACTTCGAGAAGGAAATCCAGAGAAGAATTCAGCTGGGCTGGGCAGCATTCTCGGTCAAGTCTTCTCGTCGCCTATACCGCAGTCTCTAAAGACAAAAGTGTTTAATCAGTGCGTCCTACCCGTCATGACATACGGAGCCGAGACGTGGACACTCACGGTTCGACTAGGCTACCAATATAAAGTCGCTCAGCAAGCTATGGAGAGAGCTATGCTCGGTGTTTCTCTGTGGGATCGAATCCGAAACGAAGTAATTCACCAGAGAACTAAAGTAATCGACATAGCTGAACGGATTAGCAAACTGAAGTGGCAGTGGGCTAGTCATATCTGCCGCAGAACCGATAAAGGTTGGGGTAGTCTGGTTCTAGAGTGGAGACCGTGAATCGGCAAACATAGCGTAGGACGCCCTGTGACCAGGTGGAGCGACGACATTCGCAAAGGGGTGGGCAGTGACTGGAAAAGAAGAGCCTTAGATCGGGCTCGGTGGCGTGTCTTGGGAGAGGCTTATGTCCAGCAGTGGACTGACACCGGCTGATTATGATATGATTTCTACGGTATAAAAGCAATTTTCCTCTGATCTAATTTAGACGCATATTTCATTAAGTAAATATTTGAGTATGAATATGAATAAATATGAATTTGCACGCCAGTAAAAAAAATGCGCCGTGGTCGTGCTGTCTAGTGACATAGACAATTAACAGTCAAGTTTTTTTCTTCGTTTGACACCTACGAGTGAAGTCGTGTTACTACTAGCTGCCGGCAATTTAATTAAATTTCATCGAAAACTTTCAAAGTTTCAGCTTATAAGTACTTTCGGCGGATTAGTAAAGTGTTTACAAGTGTAGTGCATATAATTACAACCATTAGCAGTGCATATTTGGAAAGAAAACGAAGTATTTTAATGTCTGTTTGTGGGTGTTCATAAAAGTACAACCAGAAAATACAATCATCTACCTGCGATCTTTTAAGCAACATTTTACAACAGAAGAGATTTTTCGTCGTAGTTACTACAGCTCTCCGTGGCTTGGTGGCTAAACAGTCGGCTTGGAACGACCTGTTACAACGAACGTGAGTTCGATCCACCACATCGACAATACTTGTAATTGTCTTTTATTTTACTTTTTGTTCCTGAGTTGAGCTGAGATGAATTGTTTCAAGTGCAAGAAGAGCGTGAACGATGAGGTCTTGCTTCGCTGTTCGGTATGCAAAAAGAACTTCCATTACTTTTGTGAAAGTTTCTCTAAGGAAATATACGCGAGAATGGGCAGCGCGAAAAGGGAGGCATGGTACTGTTCGATATGCTGTGTTGGAGTGGGAGGCAGCAGAAAACCCGCAGTTGACCCTCCAGTACCCTCACAATCTAACCAGCCTACTACAACGGCACTATCTGATTGGGCCACAGCTTTGAATGATGTTAAGCAGTCATTGACGGGCGAGTTTAAAAATCTCGGCTCTGCTCTCAAGCTAGAGATACAAGGCCTAAACTCGAAGTTTGATGAATATTTCCGGAGACTTGGCGATGTTGAGGATAAAGTATCGGTTCTTGAGACGAAGTGTCTTGGAATAGAGTCACTCGAAAATGAAGTCAAAAGTCTCCGGGAAACGATTTCCGTGCTTCAGGCTGACAATAACAACCGCGACCAACTGAATCGCCTATCCAATATTGAGGTAATGGGTTTACCGGAAAGTAAAGGGGAGAACCTTCTTTCGATAGTGCAGACTATCGGCTTGAAGGTTGGAATTCCATTGGAAAGGCAAGATATCGAGTTTGCTACGCGAATTCGGCTCCGAGAAAAGCCACAGAAGCCGGAGGAGTTCATCACACCGGTAGTTGTGAGATTTAGTAGGCGCTACCAGAGAGACCAGTTTATGGCAGCAGTCAAAGCTAGACGAGGGTTAACTACTAAGGACTTAGACTTACCCGGCACGGCAAAGAATGTTTTCTTTAACGAGCATCTCACCACCCTAAATAAGTCCCTTTATCTGAAAGCGCGCAGGCAGTCGAGGGAAGCAAAATTTCTCTACTGCTGGTCAAAAAACGGAAAAATATTTGTAAAAAAAACGGAAACATCATATGCCATCCCCATTGTTTCGGATCGAGATTTGTCAAAAATTCAGTAACTATTTATCTTTCAAAGCATTATATTGATCAACACCAAGCTCACAAATTTATGTGTCCTGCCCCTTATGCTGCACCAGACAAATATTGTAATAAAAATATTGGCGATAATAATTTTTATAGATGATTAAATTATTCTACCAAAATGTAACTGGTTTACGCTCTAAGACACTGGTTTTCTTGCATAATTTGATGCTCATGGACTACGACATAGTTGTAGTGACGGAAACTTGGCTTCTACCTGGGATATATGACGGAGAAATCTCTGACGATAGGTACGATATTTACAGAAGAGATAGGGATTATAACTCAACAGGTCAAAAATTGGGCGGGGGTGTTCTTATCTTAGTAAAACGATCATTTAATGCGGTGTTTAGGAGCGACTTATGTAGCAAAATTGAGGATATCTGGATATCAATACCCGTAAAAAGACCAAAACAGGGTCTGTCGTCAAGGCTCAACATATGTAGTGTGTACATCCCCCCCGACACCATTCACAATGCCAATCTGGACATTTTTATGGATAGACTATCCCTTTCTACTAATGATAACCCTAATGATACTTTTCTAATAGTTGGTGATTTAAATCTCCCGGAAATCAAGTGGGTGGCTAGTGATTCACCATATCTTTTACCACAGGATTTTAAAAGCAGAGTTAGTACGGATTTTATTGATAATCTTAACTTTTGTAACCTTAAACAGTACAGCTCAATAATAAATGATTTTGGAAACACATTAGATTTAGTACTAGCGACTTTTGACGTACACGTTTTTAAAGCCGATAGTGGATTAGTTCCAGAAAGTGTACATCATAAGGCTCTTTGTTTGGAATTTGAGGTTAGTGCGCAAGGCACTTTGCCACCAACTTCTAGAGAAATGTTGGCATTTCGTAAAGCAGAGTACGAAAAAATCTGCTCTGGGATTACTAAGGTGGACTGGAAAGACAAACTAAAGAATGTCGAGACTGATCTAGCAGTCGACAGGTTTTATGAAATTTTAAACAATATTATTGACAATTTTGTTCCTAGGATTTGCAAAAAAACTTTCGATAGATATCCTAAGTGGTATTCTAACCCATTAAAAAAATTGCTACAAGAAAAATTTAAATATTTTAAAAAGTATAAAAAATATAGGAACCCTCTGGATTACCAAATGTTTTCGAGGCTCCGTGACAAAGCAAAACACATGCAAGCGTCTAATTACAATGGTTATATAGAGAAAATTGAGAGTAGCATCTGCAAGGATCCGAAAGCAATTTGGAGTTATGTTAAAACCAAAAAAGGAGGTCATTCCGCTATACCTAAAACCATGTTTTTTGGAGATAAAAAAAGTGAGGGCTCCCAAGAAGTTTGTAATCTTTTCAAAACATTTTTTGCGTCTGTGTATGAATCTGACATTTCGAGCAGCACTCAGTCAGGCTATCAATACGACAGTAATAATGACAATAATGAGTTTGATAGTGGAAAAATTCACAAAATCCACCTTAGTGTCAACCTGGTAGCAGAATACCTCAAGCGGGTAGATGAGTCGAAGGGAGCCGGTAGCGATCATATTCCTGCATATTTTATCAAAATATGTGCCTTGCCCCTAGCGACGCCTTTATTCCATATATTCAATAACTCTATTCGGGAAGGAGTTTTTCCAACTACCTGGAAAAACGCATTGATCTCTCCAATTTTTAAGTCTGGCAATAAAAATGACGTGCAAAATTATAGGCCAATCAGTAAGCTTCCCATATTTGGCAAAGTTTTCGAAAAGATTATTTTCGACCAGATTTCTTTTGCCATCAAACACACTCTGTCGGAAAGTCAACACGGCTTTTTGGCGGGACGTTCAGTTATGTCCAATTTAGCCACATTTACTAGCAAAATTCATGAGCATATGGAGAGTGGATACCAAGTCGATGTTATATACACCGATTACTCCAAGGCCTTCGATCGAGTAGATCATAATGTTCTTGCAAGAAAATTGTGGAGTATAGGAGTGATCGGTGATTTACACCGATGGATCTGTTCCTACATCAAGAACCGGCACCAAACAGTTGTAGTGAATGGCTGTCGATCTGAGGATATTCTTGTTCCCTCAGGAGTTCCTCAAGGATCCCATTTAGGACCCCTATTTTTTATCCTTTTTATAAATGACATTGAGCATTGTTTTAGGAATTCAGACTGCATTATCTACGCTGACGACATGAAATTATTCAAGAAAATTTATACTAATAATGATACATTACAGTTGCAAAATGATTTAGACGAATTGTCAATTTACTGCTCTAAAAATAAACTTTCGCTCAATGGAAAGAAATGCCGAAAAATTACTTTCACCAGAAAAAAAAACAAAATTTATTTTGATTACAATATAGGGGGTACGATTGTTGAAGAGGTAAGCATTATAAGAGATCTCGGGGTGATTCTTGATACAGAACTTTCTTACATACCGCACATTGATAATATTGTACAAAAAGCTTTTAAAATGCTAGGATTTATTTTACGTCTTTCAAAAGAGTTCAAAAATTTGTCAACCCTAAAAATGTTGTTTTATGCTTACGTGCGAAGCCAACTTGAGTATTGTTCCTTGATCTGGAATCCTATCTACAGTATTCATTCGTCTAGGATTGAAAGCATTCAAAAAAAATTCTCACGCCATTTAAACTATCGCCAAAGAGTTGTCGATAACAATTATGACAGTACCATTAAACGGTTTGGCATGGTTTCTCTGAGTAACAGACGTACAATCACAGATGTTATGTTTCTTTACGGACTAGTGAATGGACTGATTGATTGCCCTAGGTTACTATCGTTGTTATCATTCAGGGTCCCAAGAGCGTCAACCAGAATAAAGTTACTTTTTCAAGTTCCATTCAGCCGCAGCAATTATGGGCAAAATAGCGTAATTCATCGAATCATGAGCACGTACAATAAGTACTTTAATGATATTGATTTATTTTATTTAAGTAAGGAATCTTTTAGGCATCACGTCTACAAAGAGATAAAAGCATGATCACCTATATGTATACTATCTTTTTTTTTCATTCTTTTTGCGTGTCAGACTTTTATAAAGTCTTTTAATGTTAACCTATAATTGGGCCTTATATTTAACCTTTATTATGTATTTTTTATGTTTTATCGTGTCTGTTGGTTTTCTAATAAATAAATAAATAAATAAATAAAGATTTTAGACATCTTAATACGTACTAGTATCTAAGATCTTGGGATGATAGACAAATAATTCTGTTGTTTTCTACTTTGTGAATCACATTTTTAAGTCGCCGTGGGCGATGGCTCTTGAATTACCGAGTATACACAAGGTCAATCAGAACTATATTAAAAATAAAAAATAATTAATAGTGTTTGCTAATGTCAGGTTGTAAATAAAAACAATATTAAAAAATGAAATAATAATTAATAGTATGATTACTAAAGTCAGAGTGTCAATAAAAACAAAATAATTTAGTTACGAATTCACTGTAGAAAATTATAATAACCATTAAATTATAATAAAATTTGAATTGGTACCATGTCCACTTCTCTTAGCTATGTATTTTATGTAAAGTACCTATATAGACATAGGTTTTTTACTTACCCGCCCTTTGTCTTACGCTTAATTAATAAATGGCCACAGATAATTACTTACGTAAGTGTTCTGAGATACGGGGAGGGCGGATTTAAAAATATGTAAGTGAAAAATTTTTAAAAAATTATGCAGCTTTTTTACTATACAAAGATTATGCACATGATGAAGATACATTATTTCTTTAAGTTATTGTAATTGTTACCTTAATAACTTTAGTTATACCTATAGAGCATCACCTGCCAAATTCATGAGATAAATTATTTAAGTAAAATGATTTGGTTTAATCTAGACCTTACTAGCGTGCGGTAGGTATTTTATGTGATCAAAATACCGCATAAATCTTCGATATACGACAGATATACTGATCGTACACTCGTGTGCGCGTTATTATCGTTTATAAGATAACCAACTTTTGAGGCTCATATTACTTGTTCATACTTACACTTTATTATAATTTAAAAAACCTACGTTAAGATACGGTTTAACAAAAATATAGTAAAAGAGGTGTTTAGAGGATAATTGAAAATAAGTGGGTTATACCATTTTTATTCCGTAATTAATAAATACATTTATTGATTCATAGAATAGACTTTGTTCGATGTAGCTTGACAACGTAAAAACGTAACAATTGACCGATCGATAGCCACTGTTCGTGTTGGCAACAATGTTGTCTCGTTCAAATAGTCATTACGATTGAATGAACGCGTGTAGGTATTCACCTGTCAGCCCACGGCTCACGAACTACGAACTATTGACCTGTGAACTCTGACCTGCGAAAATAGCTCTTAAATGACAAATTAAACGATACAGATAATTAAACAATGCCATTACGTACAAATGATTCCCTGGGTAATAAAGTACCTATATAGGTACTTTCTAACCATTGGACTGATTATAGTGCTATTGCAAATGCATTAAGGTATAATTCCCGACAAATAACTTGATCAAATCACTTTGATTTCGCATGGACGTATTTCGAGCGCCGTGTAACTTAGAATTCTTTGAACATTAATTTAGTTAAATGGCCAAACATAAAAAAAAAAAACTATTACGTGTCCATTACAAAATCATACCCGGTAATGCCGGTCATTCTTATAATGTCACGTAATACATTCTTATACGTTTTGTACTAACAATTTGGTTCAAACATATGCACAGCAATGTAAAGAAAGCAAGAAAACAAAAGACATAGCGAGAGAAGTTTGAAATTTTTTGCCAATTTCGTTATTAAAAACTAGCATCGTACATATTTTTTAAAATACCACATTTGTCAAAACTTTAATAGTTACTCTTTCTTTTGATAAATATTCAAAATGTGTTCTAAGAGCCCTATCACACTGCGACAGATGCGACGACGCTGCACGGTAGCAAAATGGATTGATCTGAAGAGAGAACACTTCTACTGACTTTGTTAGTTTGAAGACACAGGAAACGAAAGCAGCTACAAGTCAACGACGGATCTGGGAAGATTCACTATGAAGTAATCGACTGGGAGAGAGCGACTACGATGTATCCCGTGTAACGGGACGATTTTGAATTTTAGTTATCAATAATTTTGTATCCATTATATCGATGATTTTACGTCTAAACGATGCTACGTCCGCTTACACACGTATCTTTCACATGACTCAAGTGGAGCGGGGCGGACTATCGAACGCGATTGTACCAAATGGCGTTGACGTGATTATCGCGGCGACATCGCCGCGACGGCGCAGTGTCATCACGGCGTCATCGCGGCGTGTACATTGTGCAATCGCGGCGAGCTCGCTGCGCAATCGCATCGCTTTCAAATCGCCCGCAAATCGCTAGTGTGATAGCTCTCTTAGAACCAGTTAATTATAGTATTTTTTTGATCGCAGCTAGTAACTTTTTAAGTAACAGGGTCCATTAAAAATCATTCCATTTCAAACAATTCCATCATAGTAAAAAAAGTAAGAGTCATTCCAAAGAATTGTGTCGAAACAATCACACATTATTATTATCATCTCTAATTTATATAAGTATTTTTATTGAGAAATATTTAGAATGATTTCTAATTTCAGTGGCTTTCCTGCTACACTCATTTAGTCACACGTATTTTTTCATCGCACTAAGTCTTAAGGCAATCAAATAAAACCTCTTTAGCGCAATTTTGAACTTGAACTAAGTATCTGTAACTAGGTGATACATACAAGAGATAAAATACGATAAGACAAAAATATTCTTTATGCACCAGGGCACATAACATAAAAATACGATAATACGGTACAATTTGAGACAGGTACTTAATGTACATAGCATTTTGGAATTAGTCAACATAAAGTTGATATAAAAATCATTACATGTTTCAGTTACAGCTGTCAAAACATACATGGCGAAGTTTATGATGGCTGCAAGCACCTCAAATTGACGAGCCGTAGGTAGACAGACATTACCCAATCCATACACGTCTTAAACTAAATTATTGGTGCAAGGCTGCTGAACGTAATTGAGGCAAAACCCTCGGTTGGCGATATCAACAGGCGCCTCCACGTTGTCTGTATGAAACCAGAGTCGGAATGGCTTCATAGTACCTGGAACGCAATAGGAGATTTTTGTTAGGAGTACGCTTCACGAGGCGATTCCCATACAAACGTAATTTGGTTTTAATTTACAAACGACGTTACGAGTATACAAATGTTGGTTTGATCCTGTTTTGAAATGAGAATAAGCCAATGAAAGAGAAATTAGAAACCTTTCAAAGGGCTCAAATTTCTTTTTGAAATTCTAAACACGATCAAACCTCAAGTCGTGTCCTCTTGTTATTGGTAAAGTATTATTGTGATCGTTTAAAATTACACCAAACTACGACGTGTGTATGGGAATTGCCGCTCATTCACATCACGAGGCGTCAGAGCATGGGCTCATAAACTACAATTCATGGTTTACTATGACAATTCGATGTACATTGAGAAGTCAGTTAACCCACAGATTAACAAGAAGACCCTGCTACGCAATATACATTGAATTGTCATAATAAAATTGTCATAAATTCGTAGGGAATAGGAATTTTAATGAAACTCGAGCCACCTTTACATCTTCACATTTTTCTTGCAAAGTCGTCCATACGTAAGTGATCATAGTGCTCGTATGTAACGGTTGATGTGTCGACTGTAGATACGCGGACAAATCTGTGTGTGAAAGTCATAGTCATGGATAAGTCATAGGTAGACAGATGTCGCGAGTCACGCGTTTTATGGCGCTAATTGTCATTTGCCAATGAAAGTACAGGCCCTAGAGTCTCATGAAGACATAACTGTTCAATAAAAATGGTAATTATTAACACGACAACAGCTATTATTTTTCTGTATTTTGTAGACTACTAAGCAATAACAGTACAATGCCATTCGAATGGCATAACCAGTAGGGAACTACAGGGCGGTAGGGCTGACAAAATGCAACGGGCCCCCTACCCGACGGAGATCGGGTCCGAGATACCGCGAACTCAGAAGTAACCTAACCTTTTTATCTAAAAATCTTTTTAAAAAGTTTCTTGCTTATGAAGTGAGAAACATGAAAAATTGTGTTTATATTTCAGCTTTTCGGATATTCATTTACACTACACTAGACACTATAGCATCTGGGGCCCGCGAAGGAGATCGAATCGCGCGAAGCGCCGCGTTAAGTTGCACGCCTTAACGGACTACCAATAGTTTCAGTGAAATTATCATTACCGTACTAATATAATCTATGCAATTAAGAGACTCGGCCACCTGAAGGCGTGAGCGCCGCGCGGCATTTAGAATTTTGACCACAAGTTATCCTGTTCGTCAAAGATAGAATATTGCTTGTGGGTAGTGTATGCAAACACATGTAACATCGGCATGTAAGCAAAGCTCATTTTTATACGGGCTCCGTACCCGGAGGGTGCCAAACGGGACCCTATTACTAAGACTTCACTGTCCGTCTGTCTGTCGGTCTGTATGCCACCAGGCTGTATCTCATGAACCGTGATTGCTAGGCAGTTGAAATTTTCACAGATGATGTATTTCTGTTGCCGCTATAACAAAAAATACTAAAAACAGAATAAAATAAGTATTTAAGAGGGGTTCCGATACAACAAACGTATATTTTTTGCCGTTTTTTGATCGATATTAATAACGGCAACAGATAGACTCTTGAAATATTCACAGAATATGTAGTTCGTGAATATTTCAAGAGTCTATCTGTTAGTATGCAGTTTGCTTCAAAAATAAGTAATTAGATAAAAAAAAATTTAAGGGGGCTCCTATTTTACAATTTCTTTTCGATATTTGTGTGTAATGATGTATAGATAATGGTACGGAACCCTTCGTGCGCAAGTCAGAGTCGCACTTGGCCAGTTTTTTTATTTTATTTTTATTTTGTTTATTGACAAAACCCACAGCACAAATTAATTACATATTAATAAAATATATATCAGTGAGTGCACTGCAGCTGAAAGCTCGTTCATCGTAATCCACATATTTGTTAGGTGCAGCGAACCGCGGGACTCTTGTAGTGAATGAAGGCTTTAGGCGCATATTAATCAAACCTTGCCTGTGACACTTATTTATATTCACAATGCAATGAAAATTCTCTTAAAGAGATAAGGTCGCCTTTACTCACACATGTTATTTCTTATGTTATGTACTGTTAAATGTTTCGAGTGCAATATAGTATAATAGTAATAAAAAAATCTATCTGGTATAAAGTTACTAATTTTATAGTGCCAGATTAATGTTACAAACGGCTGTAAACGAACAGGTTAGCAATTACGAAAACATTTTTTGCCTAGGTAACTCATTCTTTTCTGACATCTATTCGAGAAAATTTCTGCCGCTATTTTAATCTTTCTTTTTTATCAACGTGTTTTTTAAAAGTGAGGCAGTGTTTTACCGATATTGAATAATACCTTAGTAATTTAGTGTTTATACTTATGTGTAAAAAATATTTGTTATTAATAAAAACTCAATTTGCACGGATATTTACTCGTTTATTTTTTCCATTTCACAATTTTCCGACGTTTCAGTATTTTTGCAAGTGCCGTAGGCTCGGTAGACTGAGGTGACAGGAGTCTTTTTGAATTGAGTTTTTATTATGTCTAGTGCTCGTGTCAAGCTTAGAAAATACTATATTTTTTCTTGGCAATAGAAGAGTCTTTGAATCATTGTTTATTAATTGAATCATTGTTTATACAGAACGAATAATTGTTGATAGCAATGCTAAACAAACTTCACATTGAGATAACTCCTACAAATATTGTTTACGTACATAGAACTAATTTAGGAAAGAGTTCCATTTAAACTTTATGGTTACTATAAGTAAAATGATATGGCAAACCATCAATTTTAATGACCGTAAGTACTATAAAATATACCTTTTTAGGTAAGTCAGTTTTACTACAACTTCTCCGGAGCAATGATACGAATAGGGAAATAGCTAGGTATATCATAAAACCTGATTTCGACAAACTAATTATTATTATTTTGACATCGGATGCACACAACCGATATTATAAGAAACTTACTCAGATACTTAATTTAGTGAGTTTTCAAACTTTTTATAACAAATGGCTCATTAATCTATAATTTTACAGATAGTAACTATAAGCAACCCATGTTTAAAATTGTTACTTAGGCGTAGGCAGAGACAGCTCGCCTCTTGCCACGATAATTCTGGTGTATTAGCAAAGGTCAAGATAAAAAGCGCCTGAAACCGGTGTGCGTGCATTCAACGACTTATTATGAATGTTGATGTGTTTTTCTAGTTGGAATTTTTCCCACTCACTGAGGACAGTAGAAGCCGTCATAGACAGGTCCGCGGAGAAGGTCCCGCCGCAGATTCGGTCAGTGCAGAGCGCCTGGGTCGGCGGCAGGCGGCCAACGTTCGCCACACCCGGGATGAGCAGCCAGTCGCTGGCGCAACTATTGGCGCCAGGCCCGGAGCCAATCATCGAGTTCACTGGCCCATTGCTATTGCCGCTAAGCGTAAAGGCGCGGGATCTGTTGTTTACTGCAGAAAAAATATTTTGATTGAAGATCTGGAAAAGTAAGTTTTTTCACGGTGTCTCTTTATCCGTTTCTATACCTACGTAGCATAGATAGTCTAATAGGTACGATAAATAGAATAGTTCTTAAGAACTAGACATTACTGTCAATTACTGGTGTGCAATAAAGAGTTAAATCTATCTATCTATTTATATTAGATTCAATTAATACTCTTTATTGCACACCATACATAATAAAGATACACGAAAAATCTTAAATATCTTATCTTATCCCTAAAAGCAATTTAATAGAAGCAGAGGTAAAAAGATTGGACAGAATCCAGGGATAGCCAAATTAACGTCTGCATGTAAATAGGCACGATGACAGTAATTGAAAATCACTAAAATTATGTATTTCATTATCATCATCATTCAGCCACAAGAAGTCCAGTGCTGAACATAGGCCTCCTCCATGGATTTCCAAAAAGACCGGTTGGAAGCGGCTTGCATCCAGCGTCTTCCTGCCACTTGGATGAGCTGCGCTTGCCGATATGTGGTCTCCATTCGAGAACTTTTTGGCCCCATCGGCCATCAGTTCTGCGTGCTATGTACCCCGCCCACTGGCACTTCAACTTACTAATCCGCTGGGCTACGTCGACGACTTTCGTTTGTCTACGGATCTCATCATTTCTGATTCGATCTCGTAGAGAAATTCCGAGCATAGCCCTTTCCATAGCTCGTTGCGTGACCTTGACCTTTCTTATGAGGCCCATAGTGAGAGACCACGTTTCAGTGCCATAAGTCATCACTGGTAACACACACTGGACGAATCCGGTGACGCGCGCAAACACACAAACCCCAGACTTATAAGTTGACGTCTCTGTTCTCTGGAGATTCGGAACGGTTGGTGGAGAACTTAACAGAACGGTGCAAAATGATGCGGCAATATACAGAACAAAATACGAATGCTACGAAATAAAGGAGCGAAACGTACGACAGCGTCGTTGTTCAAGCGGTGACACGCTTAACTAATAAAAAACAGACTGTCTCAGTCTGGGTATATTTCAATGTGATGTTCTTACCACATCACAAGGCATCTCAGTCTGGGATCAGAATAATCGATTGTGTTGTGTGGGTATAATTTCTATTTAAAATTTTTGCAGATCATTACCGAACGGTACGGAACCAGAGTGCTAGTATGTATCGTTACGGCAAGCCCCAGCGCCAAGCGCTCGTCATAGACTAAATGCGTTGCTGTCATCGACATAAATTTTAGCTGAAATGCCTCATCCAGTGTGCAATCCTCGTAAACAATATCCAATGAGGTAACATTGTATTATTACCAGTGTCCGGACAAACGGTGTATTGGATGCCGCAGAAGTTTCTCTCCATCCTTATGCAGATGCTGTAGTCCTGGTTACTCAGCTGCAGACCAGACGACGGGTCGTAGTTGAAGGAGCGCAGCTGCCCCGAGACGCCCGTGTAGTATTGCAGGCACCCCTCGTCCGCTGCCGGCGATCAAGAAGGTAAAAGTTCTAGAGCCGAGAACGTGCGGGCGCAACGATACGAACTAAAATAAACCTTCCATATAGATACTTTTAAGACTACAATAAGAGCGCAAGAAAAAGTCTGGCTCCGTGAGGCCAACGGGCCGTCACAGGGACGAGCTTTTTCCATTTTTATTGTTTTCTACGTCAATTAGGTAGCTACCTAATCTCCTGCGCGTGTTTTTTTTTAATAAAATGTTTTTTTTAATGAATGTGACAAATAAAAAAAATCAACGTAAATAATTCTCGTTCTGCTCGTTGTACGTCAATATCAAGAACGTTTATTTTACGAGTGAGTTGCAATACCTGCTAATGTTCTCTTCAAAGCTGAGGTTAGCTGGTAGATAATGCTAAGTAGCATTAAGCTCACCTATGTGCAAAACCGCCTGTTTTAAATGCAATAAAGGATTTAAGAATAATAACGTTCCTTGGTCAAAATACATGAGACAATAGTCATAGCCGCGGCCTCCGGGTCGAGTTGGTAGTGGAGAAAGAGGCAGTTAAAAAAACTTCACTCAGACCAGCTTTTCTTAAGTCGTCTAAAGTATAAGCCGTTAGTTGGTATGATACCTAACAATATCCCATGAGTGCAATGCTAAGACGTTAGTCTATTCTTACAAAGCTAGGCAAATAGCAAGGCTGCAGTCAGACATACGGACAGACAGTATCTGTTCACGAGAATAACGCAGCGGTCTACCATAGCCAGTCTCAACCATATGATAGCGACCGGGCCACTACGTCATCATTTGCATGACTGGCAAAATGTGTAATCAAGTTCTTTACTGCTATCTATACAAATATAGTCCGCATAAATCTTTTTGGCGGTAAAGTGAACATAGTCACAGATTGTTTGCATATCGCTTACTGTCTTCACAGTGTCATCATCATCATCATCAGCCGCCATCCACTGCAGGACATAGGCCTCCCTCATGGTTTTCTAACCATTTATAGTGTATGTGTGAGTTATTGATGTAGTGTGATGCGTAGTGGTGTGAAAAGTAGAAAATATTTGGTGGTTCCATTAATAAATTCAGATTGGATGCAAGAATAGTAGACCACTAGACATTATTACGAATATTATTATGGAGAGATTTAGGGTATTTACACGATAATTAACTTATGTGTACTTAATTTCATAACATAACATAAACATTTACATACAGGCACATTCATTGCTTCTGGCCCCACACTAGGATACCCTGTGTCGTGGGAACCAGAAACAACGACATCACAAACGACATTTCGTTTTGTTGATTAATCTGAAAAAAAAGTTAATTTATAGGCTGCCATGAGTATACATGATTTGGTACTCGTATGTTTTTGAAATCGGGATAACAAGCCTTATTACTATTTAGAGGAGCTTACACATTGATACAGTACTTATGTTATATTATCAAAGCAATCTAAATACATGGGATGGCAGAGGTTCTACCAGTTCCATAGTTCTACAGAATAAATATCTCTCGCTTCCATTTTACCTCAGTACTTTCGTTCGTTTCAACGATCTATATCCACAACCAATTGACGAAGATTATGACTAGTTCTAGTTCTAGTTACACTGGAGATTTCCGCACTTAACCTCGTAGTTGGGCCATTGTACGTAGGAAGTGCTGAGGTATGTACCTTTCCTCACGATTGTTTCCTTCACATTTAGCGAGTGGTATTGCTACTATAACTTCACAAATATACCTACGTAATTTAGAAAACAAAGTCATTGGTACATGCCGGGATTCGAACCCACGACCTCCCGAATGAGAAGCCGGCGTTCTACCGCTCCGCTACCACCGCTGTTGAAGATTGCGACGAGTGATAAGAATTTTTTCTACAGTGGTACATCCCTAGTGACCCCCCGCGCAGCTACCCTTTGACACCCTAAAATTAGTCATTGCGCAGGAATTGGCGAACTTCACACCATCGTCAAAAAGATCTACGTACCTATATTATAAGTTGCTCTGTCTGATACATGTCTGTCTCGCTATGTTTCTTTGTGCGCGCATCACGCAAAAACCACTGAAGGGGATTGAATAAAACTTCCCATGATTATAGCTTAGATTCCCGTGTAACATTTAAGAAGATATTTATAGTGATTTTCTCGCCCCCTGTGGACTTAAGCGTGATATAGCCTATATTATAGGCTATAACTGGTTAATTGCATCCATAGAAAAACACATACTTACTCGATGACCTCTGAGCTTTAAGGGCCGAGTTTCATAACACTGCAATTCGTAGTTTATAATGACATTTCGAAGCACATTGCGTAGCAGATTCATTTTGTTCAACTGTGTATCACTCGAATTTGCAATGTACATAATATATCGAATTGTCATAGAAAACATGAATTTTACTTTTATGAAACAGGTCCCAGGTAGTAACAGAGCCATTCGGTTGCTATGGCAACCTGTAAACATCCTACTGTGGCTGTGGGCACTGGCGAGACGATTATAGTTACTTTTTAAGTATGTATGATAATTATCTTAATAACATGCGATACAAAAAACAATGGCAAATTTAATATCGATCATAAATTTTATATGACTTATTAAAAAGCAATAAAAAGACGAATTATTGGCAAAAATTTTCATCATCATCATCATTCAGCCACAAGAAGTCCACTGCTGGACATAGGCCTCCTCCATGGATTTCCAAAAAGACCGGTTGGAATAAATATTATATTTTAACTATTTATTTTACCGATTTCAATGAAAGTATGGCTAGGATGTATGGCTCAATAATTCAATAAATTCACAGATTAATGCACAGATAAAACATAAATGAACTTTTTAAAAGAAATCGTTGTTTTTCTCCTTTAAAATTAGTATTGTAAAACGTGATAAAGGAACTGAATTATTTATTTAATTGAATTACATATTAATTAAATAAAGAAACTTAATTAGTCAACTATGAAATTATTATTTAGAATCAACTTCTGTTTTTTTAAACGTCGTTGTTCTGTTAGGCAAAGGTTTTCGAACGTACGACATTATTATATGAAAACTTTTTTTAAAGCGGATGAATTCAAAAGTCAAGATCGTCCCTTATGTGGTACTAAGGGATGAAATTTATACCGGAGATAGAACATGGCGCTTGATTAAGGGGCAAGAGCACTTCATATTCTATTCCATCACGAACGTAGTCGCGGGCACAGCTAGTCAGTAATAATAGCTTAATTATTGATAATGCGTCTATACATTTAAGGCAAAACCTATTAAAAGTTAGCAACTGTTTAAAAAAAACCGGCTCAGTGCGAGTCGGACTCGCGCACGAAGGGTTCCGTATTAGATTAACATTAGACACAAAGATCGAGAAAACATGGAAAAAAATAACTTTTGTTGTATGGGAGCCCCCCTTAAATATTCATTTTACTTTAGTTTAATTATTTAATTTTGAAGCGAATATAGAACTAATAATTCTGTGAATATTTCAAGCGTCTACCTGTTGCCCTTATTAATATCGAGCAAAAAACGGCCAAAAAAATTACGTTTGTTGTATGGGAGCCCCCCTTAAATATTTATTTTATTTTTATTGTTGTTATAGCGGCGACAGAATACATCATCTGCGAAAATTTCAACTGCCTAGCTATCACAAACCTGGTGACAGACAGACAGACAGACAGACAGACAGACAGACAGACAGACAGACAGACGGACGGACGGACAGTGAAGTCTTAGTAATAACGGGACCCCCGTTTGGTACCTTATTAAATTTTAATAAAAAGTTTTAATGTAAATAAAAGAGATAATAAAAGAGAGTCGTAATCTCACCCCTGTAAATGGTGCTACAAGGGATCTGCGTGACTTTGACCTTCCACATTCTCGCGAAGGCGTTGCCGATGGTCACGAAGGTCATCTTCACAGGGTTAGTCGTGCCTATCCCGGCGTCTATGTACACTGCGGAAATGTAGAAAATCATAGGTAACTGAAATGGTCGACCAGGATTTCCTATTTTCAGCCATCTTGAAAAAAGGGTTAGTTCAGTTCTTTTACAAAAACTTGCTTTGCCGTTGAGATAGGACTTTTTTGTTGCTTTTTATGACCTACAATTAAGGTCTTTCACATTTCTGGCCTATCGTTCTCACTATTGAGATATCGATCGAAATAGCAAAAAATTAGTTGCTCCGTTATTTGCCTGCATTGTAGCGGGCCAACATGCAACAACGTCGCCAGAGTCAACATTCTATTCAACGACGACGACGATGATAGTCCACGCTGAATCTTATCTGACTTATAGATCCGATTATGCAAAAGCAATTTTGTCCGTTTGAAGCAGACTTCACTTCGTTTCCTTCACTATATATGAAGACTTACAAGGCTTTGAGTATCGATTCCTATTTTGCTCGGCATAATAACTATGTAGAAATACATCAATAGTGAGCTAACGCCACATATATACAACATTTTCCCACAAGTGTAATTACATTACGGATTGAATGATTGAATAATTCAATTGTAACGCATTGGTCTACACTATAATTCATCTACACTCGGTCCAACCGTTCATAGGACTTTTGACGGCTTTATTTGGTCACGTTCTAAGAAGTTACCGATTCGATTGTTTATGATGATCGATTTAAATTATGTTGAAGTTTTAATCGATATCGCATTAATATTTTATTTTGATATTGTCATAGTTTGTCTGAGCGTGATACACTAAAAACTACCGAACGCGTTTTCACATTATTTTAATCTAATTTCTTATAGTATAGATCTCAGTAATAGGATAGGTTTATATTTTTTATAGAAAATCAACTTGAACAATCTTCCCTACATAATCTATTTGTTATAATCATAATACTGTAGCAAAACACGTCGCATCACTACTGTGAAAAAAGGTGTCCATGAAGAGCTGCATTTTTCGCCTATGATTTCCTCTCAAATAAATAAGGAACTTTATGGTTGTGCATCTGCCAATAGTTTAATAAACGTTGGAACTGATTACAGTGCGATTATTTATATTTATTTGTAGGAAAACATCAAAATCAACAACAGTTTTGCCAAACTGCTAATTGTTCTTTGTAACTTTGTGAAAATAAATTATAATATCAGCCAATCTAGATCATTAAAACTAATTGATAGGACACAATAGTTTATTGACGTTATTAGTTTATTGTTTATAGCAGTGATAAAAATGGACAAATAAAAAAAACATTTTAGTATCATTGGAGAGGTCTATGTTAAGAGACATATTTTTTGCGATATTACCTGTCGAAAAGTAATTCTAGTAACGGGCTCATACTATGACGTTACACGGTGCACCTAACGCCTTATAATGTAAGATGAAGCGGCTATCAATATTTCTTTATATTATCACATGAGTGTATGTACACCCTTATACTCGTAAAACGTTTGGTATACATCGAAGAAATATAATGTAATAAGTTTCTTGATATATAAAAGTAGCTTGATTTATATACGAATGGTCTCATTTACAAAAAGTCGATTTAACTAATGAAGTTAAAGAAAGTTTATTAGAGGAGTTCCTGTTATAAAGTGGCTTTAACTCCCTCTTAAGACTGTTTTAGTGGCATCGACTTTTTATAAATAAGACCGTTAATACTAGTCTGACCTAAACTGGCGCTTCTATCCATTTATATAATTATATACCATTTACATATTTAACATTGTGACATGAGATTTTATATATTAGATTATACTTATGTATTTTCACATAACATTACAATACGTACGTCACGTCTGTGTCCTGGAGGGGTAGGCAGAGACCAGGGTTTGCCACTTCAAACCTCTTTCTTTACTCTCTCCACGGATGGACGAATAATTTATTCTATAGTCTTAAATTCTGGATAACGTTGCAAAAGCACAATCTCCCAAATAACCTTCGAGTAATGGTTTTTTTCATATTTTTTCTAATCGTGAGTAGACACAAGTTGCTTATCCCCCTAAGACCTGATGACGTCAGAATTCAGACGCGAGCAATCACATTAGAGTGAGGTGAAGGCTATTTGTAACACACCATAGCTCTCTGGACTAGATACCTATGTTCACAGATAAATTGCGGTTTCCATTTTTCCATCGCATTACGTAATTATTTGCAAGCTCTCGCAACTGTGATTAATAGGAGAACAACATTGTTGATAACCCTTCCCATTTTTATTGTAAAGTCAACAGTGACGTACTTACTTAAATAGTTCAGTGCACGTACACGTAGCTTGAAAAAGGACGTTTCGGGAAATAGGAATGTTGGGGGTAATGATTGAGGTAAAACTGAGGAAAATGGTCATTCAGGCGATGGAATTTCAGGAAAAATACAAATAGATTAAACAGTAGCAGGATTAAAATAAAGCGGCATCAAGAGACAAAACAGAGTACCTCTTGTAAAATAAATCGGGAATTTTATAAGAGTTTTGTATTTTTGTATGACTGCCTTGTTGGTCTAGCCGCTAAAGCGCTTAGACGCCAAAACAGAGGTCGTGGGTTCGATTCCCACTGGGGGCCGCCGTACATTTGAATAAATGGCCTCAGTCTGGGTGTATTTTCATGTTTGTGACGTCCTTGCCTGGTTACCATAGCACAGGGTATCCTAATTTGGGACCAGGTTAAGTGATTGTGTTGTGTGGAAGTTATTATAATATTATTATTATTATTCATACTGATTTTATACAGCCTATCACTTCCGGGCAAATAAGGAATCGATTGACAAATTTTTTCTTTGCAAACATATGAACATTGGTAAAAGAGTTAAGAGGGAACATAGAATCGGACACAATTACATACATACATAATATACAAGCCAAACACATTACTCTCCTTTAGGGCTCCGCCGTAGTCGGGTAAATAGACCTTAACGGTGTTAAGACATTTTTTTCTCTGAGCTGTTACTCAACTGTGGCTCCCCTGGTTGATGCCGCAGATTGCAGGTACGGGGTTGCCCCCCGAGACGATAAACTGGTCCTGGTTACACACGTGGTTCGTCTGCTCTGGGCCAGCGATAGTAAAGCGATCAAAGTCCAGCCTGAGAGACAGAGATTAGATGCTCAGTGGTGTAATCGAAGCATTGAACCTGGGAATTCCAGGAAAGTTCATCGGGATGTGTGGGCGTAACGCGGTTCAAAAAATGTGTGAAGCACACTTTGTGCCAAAAAAGCTACTATAACATTAAAGATTATTTAGATGACAATGATGTCTGGAATTAAAGCCAGTTCAATGCATGAGTTTTAGAACATTTATATAAATCCTGTAAATTAAAGACTCGAAAAGACTAAGTTTGGAGTTTTTTTGTCCATTTTTTCTCCAAAATGCCCTAAATGATCTAGATTTTGAAATGGACACCTAGTTTAACTTGTAACGTTCATTAAGTCGCAGTTTCTGTGCTACTTTGAATAAAAAAAATTGATTTTGATTTTGATCAAGAAATTATTTTTACCACCAGCTTAACACAGCTGCAAAAAGTTGCCGTTCTCTTTTCCCGCATTTTTTTTTATTAACGCCTCAGCCTAATGATTAAAAAGCATTATTAAAAAAAACGTTGTTTAAGACCATTAATGTACTGCACGATGACGCGCGTCACGCGTTTTAACGTCAAAAGTCGCGAATTCCCAGTACATTCATTCTAAAATTCTGACATTTTACCGCCGCAAAACACGTGACTCGCGCCATCGCACTACTCATGCTGGTTAGTTCCATAGTAACTATTTAATTCGTTCCAATATCTGAATCCAAGATACCACACATCCGCCCAAGGGAGTTAAAAAAACTAAACTATACTTCGTTTCAAAAACCTATTTAGAGACTAAAGTTCCACCCATGCCGGGACTTGAACCCGCGACCTCTGGTTAACCGTGCCAGCGCTCTCCCAACTGAGCTAATGGGCAAGTGCAAGCATCGGCGAAATTTCGAGCCTCTTTACAAACTTCTCTGTATTACGTACAGGCAGCGACATCTGGCCGAAGCAATTTCCATCACTTGCAGCCCCGAGTAACCCACTTTGCAGTTAGGTTTTAACATTGGAATGATATGGCAGTACCTGTACGCTGAGGACAATTTTAAAAACCTAGAGGCAAAAAATTCCACCCATGCCGGGACTTGAACCGTAGGGTTTGGTATTTCTTGATTCAATGAGGTAATGAATGACCTAGAACGACAGAAAAACTTGATAGACATTATTATTTTCCATATTTTGACGATTTGTAATGATATGTGTACATGTAGACCCAAGCTGAATGAAATGGCATAGCATAATTTGTTTTATAAAAATTCATAAGCTCTGCTATGAAATTTATGGATTCAGAAATTTAAAAAAAACTTTTTATCCTACTAATATTATAAATGTGAAAGTTTGTGAAAGTAGACGGCGTTGTGCCAGCGAACGTTGTATTTTAAAAATAGATGGCGTTGTGCAAGAATCGTATAAACAGATTCTGTAGCGGTACGAAGTTCGCCGAGACAGCAGAGCTAGTAGGGCATATTTGATGGCAATGCAAACTCATTATTGCATACCTTAACTGGCACACATCGGGGTGCGCCTTGACGACTGTGAGCTCGCAGGAGCCCGACCCGTCGAAGGATGAGGGGTAGCCAGAGTTCACGAAGTAGGTTCCGTTTTCAGAGGTCGTACTGCCGCATGACGTGATAACTGTGTGGGGATAATATGGTCAACGTCATTGTATTTTTAATAATTTTATTTACTAGCAGGGTGAACATAAATAATTTACATGAGTAAGAAATAACAGTTATTATCAATAATAGGATCTTAGCCTGACTAAGAACAAAAAATTTTGCTTTTTCTGAGACAAACAGTAATCAGAAATCAATAATTTATTTCAAAGTAAAGAATTTACGTTCTGTTTGCTGAATGTCAATGTTATTATATTAGCCGCTGCCTTCGGGCAGTATTTGAAGTGGAAATAAGGCAGTGAGAAAAAATATCCATCCAATCTCCAAAAACCAAACAAAAAAACGAACCATCTAACTTACTTTTCTCAAATCGCCTTAAACCTAATACATCACAGCCTATATGATAAGACTCCGTGATTGCCATCAATAACTTTAAAAGTTAAAACATTAGTTAATCTTCTTACGAAAGTAGGAAAAACATTAATGATGCGGCCAGACACACGAACAGCACCCGTTCACGCAGGGGTCAGCCATCACCAGTCTTAACCATTTTAGAGGGAGATAGGTGACCCGGCCACCACACCCCACCATTCGAATTACCTTTAACGAACCTGCAAATTGATTTCCTGTCAGAAATATAATGTGTGATATAGGTATTCAAGCAATATATGCAATCACGTCGTCTGTACACTTTTTAAAACTAAATTAATTATAATATTAATAATTAAATAACAATGAAATAGCAGTGGAATTAGTTTACCATAATTGTAAGATATAGAAAGTAATTTTATTTTGTTTTCAGGAAACATTTAAGAAGGAACTTTATCTTTACTTATAAAGAAATCGATTCCATAAAACCACTTTTAAGAGGGAGTTAAAGCCGATTTCTAACAGGAACTCCGCTCATATACCGACTTTAACTCCGATAAGACCGTTTTTGGCTTTATCTTTTATATTTATCGTTAGACTCTGGTCGGTACAAAATCCTCCATGCGCTCCAGTCACAGGCCAGTTCACAGCTTACGTTACTAAATGCAAATTCTTTTAACTTAGCCTTTTTTTCTTACTCTACGGTAGTTGACTCAAAATTAAAATTGAATTTGTAGCATTTTTTTTAAATTACCTAAAAGTGAAAACACCCCGCAACGCAAGAAACATTTTGGTTACCATCGTTCTTTCACCAGTGCGTCCTGCCAGTTATTATCTACGGACCTGAAACGTGGATACTGACGGCCGGACCAGTCCACCGCTTCAAAGTAGCTCAGGATGCTATGGATCGGGCTATGCTTGGAGTCTCTTTGATGGATCACATTAGAAATGAGACGAATCGCTTTGCATCGTGGCAACATTCACCGAATCCCACAGATGTAGCCCTACCGTAGGAAGAAACTCACAGATGCAGCAGAGGCCAAATCCGTTGGCGCAGTAGCCGCTGGCGGAGCCGCCTCGCGCTGAGCACTCCCGCGCAGTCAGGCAGGTGCCGTTGTCGCCCGACGCGCCCGCGCATCCCCCGTTCGGAAATGTCACAACCGTGAACAGGGACAGGACTGAAAATGTTAAGGTTGGATCTTAAAAAAAATATGCCTAGGAAAGAAATGCGCATAGAAAAATTATCATACAACAGGAAATCCGACTGCTATTATTTCTGACAAGGCTAAACGGGCGCTGTATTTTCAACCCTATTCGTAGTTTCAACCAAGTTCTTGGTTTCAACCCATATAGGTCCATGTTTCAACCTCAGTAAACGGGATCTGTTATACGGAAACCTTTTTTTTCCTTACTGCAAGCCTTAGGTATTTAGTTTGAAAATAAATAAACAAGCAGAAAGAAGAAACACGACGATGGGTATGTTGAATTTTTAACCGTAATGAGTAGGAAATATACAGTACCTACCTACCGACCTATAAAAACTCAAGTGTTGTTGAATTTTTGATGGCATATTTAAATAAATAAAAATATGTAAAACAATGTAGTTCGATTTTTTTACTATAAAAAATCTCAAGCTCGCTTCACAAGCATGTGGCGCGGGTTGCACGCTCCCTTATTTAGAATTCTGAACTTCAGTACTTTGATGTAAAGTTTCATCAAAGTTAAGGAGTCTAAAAATAAAAAATAAAGTTTAAGTGGATAATCTGGCTTGAGTGCCAGATTGCCAATTTGGACTTTTTGGTCCTATTTGATCCTATGAAAATGGCTCAAAAACATCTACACATAATTTATTGAGAAAACTTTCAAGATATGAGTTTTTTTTACCATAAATTGATAGACTGGAAGTATTTATTTAATTGTAATTAAAACTTATTTTAAAAGTAAAATATCTTTAATCCCAATTACTTGTACTAGCGATGCACAATTTATATATTTTTTGTATTTAATGTACCCTGGGACGGTTATCAAATTTTTGGAGAGATATTTAAAATTCTGGAAGACATTTATGCGAATATTTATCGAAGAATGAAAGGGCTAATAATAAGATACGGGATGCGCTAGATCTTTTTCAGGAGTTTTGAGCAGCCAGCCTTTCGGTGATTTTTGTTTCTTTTTCACTTTCGGCTGAAACTTGCCTCAATTACCTATCACAAAAACTCTGACTCCGCATAATCTCGGAAATAAACAGCATATAAGTTTGCGGGACGTCTTAATTTCCGGGACGGTAACGAAATTTGAAAAGTGCGTTTTTTCCAAATAACAAGTATAGGCTGCCCGTTTTTAAAAACGATAATTTTCATTAACTCTTGTCAAAAGTAAAAAAATGTCAGCGGTTCCAATTGCACATAATCTTGGCAATAAACAGCATGTAAGTTTTCGAGACGTTTTAAATAATTTGCGGGACGAAGAAAGCTGAAAATCTTGCGTAAAAAAGTGTATCAGAATTATCGTTCGGACAAGTGCTGCCTGTTAAATATGATAAGGGTTATTGAAAATAATGGTTTTTAAATACGGGCAAGCTATGCATGCTGTTAGAGAAAATTCGCATAAGCCGCATCCACATTATTCAAAAATTCGCATTACAATCGGTGGGTGAGACTCGCCATCGAGTGTGTGCCGCTCAGCTTCCATCGCAAACGGGCTGACGAAATGGACGATGGCGGAAACTTATGGAGACCTCCATAAGTTCTATGTCAGTTCTATATAAGTGCCAAGTGGTCAAAGGTGACCAAAAATCTGAGTCTGACAGAAAGGAGGCATTTACCTTGCAATGAGCCACACATAAAGCTACGTGAAAAAAACGACAAAAAACGGTACTTACAACGACTTTCCTTAGGCACCGGTGGCCAAAATCGCGACTCGGGTCTTTGCTCCTGCTGTGTTCTCTTCGCACTAAACATATTCCATTTCGGGAATGCAATTCCTCCCAGAGTCCCTCTAGACTTGACCGGATACTCCTTGCCATCCGCCAACGCAAGTAATTCCAGAACTAAGCAATACAATGAGAGAAATAACAAAGCCATCGCAAATGTTACATTTCACGGGTAAAATACAGCGTTTAACATTTTGAGGCACCTTTTTATAACATTGCTATGGGAGGGATGGGACAATGGCGAATTTCTCTCCCATTTAGATTTTATTGTGTTTATGTGACAATGCCTCCGGAGGTAGGATAGTGTCATGGTGTTGATGCACGCAATATTTCGTTCAGCGAGTCGGAAAATCACCTGTACCTTCATGTTAAATGTAGATGCAGGCTTTTTTCGAGACGTGAGCTTGTCATCTAAAGGACTTAAGAGGTTTACGGGCTTATTTATAAAAACATGATTCCTCTAAGGCAGTCCACAGAGACAGTTTATTTAATCAGTGGTCACGCACGCCTTTTTCTTGTAAAATCTCCAACACAGGCTATTTTAATCGGCGTTTATCGATATGCTGTTTTTATAAGTAAGATCGGTAGGCTATTATAGTTTCAACGGGCCGGCGACGTGCGGGCGGTAACATTTCTATCTAAAACTAGCTGACTCGGCAAACGTTGTTTTGTCATATTAATAAAACAAGCCTACGGCCTATTCTCAGACCTACCAGATATACACAAAAAATTTCATAAACATGAGTGAAGCCACCCAAAATGTGCAGCAGGCCGAAGGAGGCCGGGCTTTTTTGCATTACGTATTGTAGTCTCTAAACCTTAGAAGTGATTCAGGTTTATTTAAGTTTATAACGTTCTACCCACACGGCACCGGCTGTTGCAATGTCCTCTAGTAGTGTCAGGATACCAACGGCAGTCAAACAAACCATTCTAAATCTCGTCTGACGGAGTTGTGATTTCCTTCTATATTCATTATGGCTTGGTAGTTCCTGGTTACGCCAGCTGACCCGGCGAACTTCGCACCGCCACAGAATCCGTTTATGCGATTCATGCACAGCGCCATCTATTTTTAAAACACAACGTTTGCTCGTACAACGCCATCTATTTTAAACTTAAAATAAATATTATCCCACGGGCACGCATTACCTCAATTCAGATCTTTGTCTATCTTTACGCTAAGTTTCATGTAAATCCGTTCAGCCGTTATTGCGTGATTGAGTAACAAACATCCAAACATCGAAACATCTCCACAAACTCTTACATTTTATAATATTAGTAGGAAGTAGGATAGTAGTACTGACGACCAGGGACCTATTTCGTTGAACTACAATTCGTAGTTTTCTAGACATTTAGATGCACATTGCGTAGCCGATTAACCCATAGGTTATCAAGTTATAGTTCTAGTTAAACCTGAGATTTCCGCAGGGCCAGTTTCTGGATTGAGAATTTCGCTAAGTATTTACTTAAACGTGCTGTCACGATCTTTTCCTCTTTGTCCACAAAAATCTGTGAAATTCGAAGAGACAGCACTACAGTTAACTTAGTTAACTGTAGTGCTGTCTCTTCGAATTACATCGAAGAACTTACTTCGATTTACGTGTTACTTAAGTATTTACTTAGTGAAATTCTCAATTTAGAAACCGGCCCTTAGCCTCATAGTTGGGCGATTGTGCGCAGCAAGCGCTAAGGTATGCAAATACCTCAGACACTAGGGTTTCCTCACGATGTTTTCCTTCATGGTTAGCGATTGGTATTGCTACTATAACTTCACAAATGGACGTAACTTAGAAAACAATTTGGTACATTGGTACATTTTTAAAAACCTATTTAGAGGCTAAAAATTACACCCATACCGGGACTTGAACCCGCGACCTCTGGCTCACCGTGCCAGCGCTCTCCCAACTGAGCTAATGGGCAAGTGCAAGCATCGATGAAATTTAGAGCCTCTTTACAACTTCTCTGTATTACGTACAGGCAGCGACATCTGAACGAAGCGATTTACATCACTTGCAGCCCCGAGTAACCCACTTTGCAGTTAGGTTTTTACATAGGAATGATATCGCTGTTCCTACATGATTATATTCTTTTTGTTGCACTAACCCGTGCAACATTCATATCATTCCGATGTAAAAACCTAACTGCAAAGTGGGTTACTCAGGGCTGCAAGTGATGTAAATCGCTTCGGTCAGATGTCGCTGCCTGTACGTAATACAGAGAAGTTGTAAAGAGGCTCGAAATTTCATCGATGCTTGCACTTGCCCATTAGCTCATTTGGGAGAGCGCTGGCACGGTGAGCCAGAGGTCGCGGGTTCAAGTCCCAGCATGGGTGGAATTTTTAACCTCTAAATAGGTTTTTAAAAATTGTCCTCAGCACGGGTTAGTGCAACAAAAAGAATATAAACATTGGTACATGCTAGGATTCGAACCCACGACCTCTCGAATGAGAAGCTGGCACTCTACCGCTCCGCTACCACCGCTCTTTACATAAATTATCGAGTAAAAAGACCAACGTTCTTCTTTATAAAAAACAGGATACCTTAAAACGCCGATCAAAATAGCCCGTAGTGGAGATTTTACAAGGAAAAGCCGTAACCACAGATTAAATAAACTGCCTCTTAGGAATGCTTTAGAGGAATCTGATTTTTAAATAAGGCCGTTATTGTACTTATCGGAATTAGTACGATTGAAGGTTACTTTATGATTCTATTTATTACGTCATCGAAGTTCACAAAGAACCAGCATTTATTTTGTAAATCGAAAAATGCAATGTTGGCTGCACGTTGGCTGTCAACAAGTAGCTAAGTGTGGACGCATTATTTTCCGCTGTTTAACCATGATGACAGTATTATACTTTCTCTCGATAAAAATATCAGACGATGCTATAAAAGCGAAAAACTTACGCTTGTTATGAGCGGTGGTAGCGAAGCGGTAGAACGCCGGCTTCTCATTCGGGAGGTCGTGGGTTAGAATCCTGGCCAATACCAACGACTTTGTTTTTTTAGTTACATAGGTCTATTTGTGAGGTTTAAGTAGCAACACCACGCTAACGATAAAGGAAAACATCGTGAGGAAACCCTAGTGTCATACCTTAGCGCTTGCTACGTACAATGGCCCAACTATGAGGCTAAGTGCGGAAATCTTAGGTCTAACTAGAAGGAACTACGCTTGTTATAAAAATATAACTGGACAGGTTTTAAAGTGACGTAATATGTCGAGACGTGATTTGCACGTGACGTGACGCGTCGTGAGGTGACGTGACGTGACGCGTCGTGAGGTGACGTGACGTGACGTGACGTGACGTGACGTGACGTGACGTGACGTAATGAGACATGAAGTAACGTGATGTGATGTGACGTGACGTGATGCAGTGCGAAGCAAGCAAAGTTGTATTGCGTAGCTTTATTTATTTAATGATACTTTTATTGAACTTAAAAAAAATATCGTACAATGTGGTGGACTTAACGCCGTAAGCATTTTCTACCAGTCAACCGCAGGAGGTAAGGGAAAGAGTTGGTAGGCGTGCAAAAAAAGGAAAAAGTTTTGCATTCTAAGCAATCGCAACGTAACGTAACGTAATTTAATGTAATGTACAAAGATTCCCTCGAATTATACATTACACCAAAAATGGTAACTCGTCAAATGTGTCCCAAAACCGAAAGCACCGGCGCAAAACAAAATATGCCATGTCTTTCATTATAATGTGTAAAATACAGTGTGGCATTTTTTTTAATTCAATAGCGATGGATACGCTATCACGTGATTGATCTTTAGAAATATATACTCTAAGCATGACTCCGTTTTTTTTATGTTATCAGGCTATTCAAGTTTGGCAAGATGTTTTAACCTTGTTTATGCCTTTATCTTAAACTGATAAAAGGTATTCTCTAACTCAAGTTTCTTTTTGTCTCCAAGATCAAAGTTGATTTAAACATATTAATCAGCTTATATTGTTCAACCCTTAAGGTACAGGGAGTAACACTAGCGCCACCGAGAAACAAAATCATATATTTTTTTAAAGCTTGAATTTTCAAAAAGTGTCAATACGATCTCTCAATCATGTTGACAGTGATTTTTAGGACCCACGACAAAGAACCTACAGTTACGAACCTGGGACTAGATAGCATTTATACCAAAAACAGCCTTAGGTTCAGGGCCATGGGTCCTAAAATTCACTATTAACGTGACACTGTTAACGTAACGTATTAACAGACTCTCTTTGCTTTGATCTGTAAAAAGATATGATTTTTTGCCTCGGACACTTGTTCTGTGCTCTCGTCATATATAAGTTATCTCTCAGATTAATTACATAAACTCTATTGACGCATCACGCAACAACTGCTAGTGTTACATGGTGTTACAAAGCTAGGTTAGTCTTAAAAACTTGGATGTATATGTTTTATTTCAATAAAACAATATAAAGTCATATAAATTCTCGCACATTTTTGATAATACTAATACGATGATACCCGACGTTTAATAAATCCAAACTTACTGTTAATGTCGGTAAAAAAGCTGTTTTAAGTTAGGCGCTTCGCAGAAAAAATACCAATAACACCAAAATGATCAAATCTGGCGTGTTAGGTTTATATTCTAGTTTGTACTGGCTGAACTTTATATTTTAAAATAAAATTTATTTAGCTCTCGGTGCCGCATAGTCGCAAAGGACGGATGAAAACGTTTTATCTATGCAAAAAATATTTAAAAAAATATTTCATTAATTATTCATCTCGGACAATGTTATTGAGCGAAAGTGTTCAATGATACCTTGTTTGTAGATGTACATATAAGTCTACCCTATATTCCAACTTGATCCCGAATTTACTTACAACAGATTAAATTGTTCACCATAGCCTTATAGGAAAATAACAATGACTTTATTTTTTAAAATAATAGGTAGCTTATATTAAATAATTGGTTTAACTTAATAGCCGCCTTCATAGACGTTAATACCAGCGGAAGCGCCAATTTCCCGCTTGTTTCAACCCTACCTACAATTTTTTTTTGTCCTTCATGCTCGTCAAATGGCTCATGATGATAATGTTAGCCAAGCAGTAGACATTTACCGATGGCAGTTTTCACGTCACTAGAGTAGCAACAAAAATTTTGCCGGTTTTAGTATAAGATTTTTCAATTTAACCTATATTTTCGTTAGGAAAATAACTTATATGGAACTCATATGTTTATTTACTCGAGAAAACATGATTTATTTACTCGAGAAAACATGATGATGACTCACTTGTGAAAATTAATATTACCACTTCAGCTTTCTTTATATCCTGGAATTTAATGTCCAACTCGCGAAATGCACGACATAGTCCCTTTATTTATCTTTAATATCACCAGCACTTCAAATTGAAATAACCCTGAATTACTTTTGTTTTTCGCTTAATAAAACTAGAGAAATCCGTCTTACACTTCTCTGGTTTTATTAAGCGAAAAAAGTAATTCAGTCCTATTTAAATTATAGGTAAGTGCTGGTGATATTAGAGACAAATAAATGGACTATGTCATGGATTTCGCGACTTGGTCATTAAAGTACAGGATATAAAAAACTGAAGTGGTAATATCAGCTTTCACAAGTGAGTATAAACTAAAAATTATAAAATCATGTTTTCTCGAGTACATAAACCGCACAAGATTAACGTGCCAATGTTCCAATGAGCTATTTTCCGATACTAAAATTACAATTGAAAAAAGTAACGAAAATATAGGCATTAAAATGAAAAATCGTACTAAATCACAGTTTTACCTCCGTGACTAAAATCGGGAAAATATATCACTCGTTTTTGTTGCTACTGTAGTGACGTGAAAACACATATATATATATATATATTATATATATATATATATAAATAAATTTAGATATATAGATATATATAAGTAGCCCGTAGCCCCGGCTGCCTGAGTGATCTTAAACGGTCACGAAGGTTAAGCAACACAGGGCGCGTTCAGTGCATGGATGGGTCGCCGTCTATGCCTAACGCTAGTGGCATTTTTTCGAGCGGTTCCGTGCTTCGCAAGGCACGTTAAGCTGTTGGTGCCGGCTGCCGTCGATAGATGGCAGTCGTTAAGCCAAGTCAGAGGCCTTAGGGCGGCTTGACAACTTCTGACAGTAGACGAGCCACTAGTCTACAAGCCTCCACCAATCCGGACTTGGCCCCCGTGGTGGAGTATGGCCTATACCTTCCTCAGGGAAGAGACCCGTGCCCTTCGGTGGGGACATAATGGGTAGATGATGATATATATTTTTTAATATTAGGGCTAAAATAAATTTAAATAAATTGCGCTCGTCGCGCTCTGCCAAATTTCAGCCTGTGATAAATAATTTTCATGTATTCTAGCAAAAATTGTTTGCCGAAAGTGAATAGGCTCATAAACCTTTTTGGAAATCGTGTTTTAAATATTTTGGTCATCTGTAACGGACACAATTAGAAGAAGATACGATGTCCACATTAAATTTATTTAATTATACACAAGTAGTGGTGATCTTTCAGACATCTATACTTACATACTTGTCACGTAGGGGACTACCAATGCTACTTTGCCGCAACACAGTTGCCGCAACTAGCGCGGAGGCGCTGTTACTGAAAATTACCAAACTACCGACACACTCGATTGTTATTTAACAGCTTGTACAAATACGTATGCCAATAAAAAGCTATGAGTTACTTCTTGTAAAACTGTATATACATACAACTTAATTCCCAATTAAGCACTTTACACTAATAATACTTAGTATTGTGTCTCTTCAATGTTGAATATTGCACGATAAAAGAGCACTAGTTCCTTTTTCCTGCCTATGCTACAAGTAACTTGCACGGTGATGCGGTCCTTTACCCGAAGGGTGCCAACAGAATGCTGTGCTACTTAACTTCTGGGGTTTACTGATGGACCTTACGATTTGCAAGCCAGAATACAATCGGTTCAGTTCTGAAAGAGCGAATTTACAAGTTACAAAAACGAGTTACAGAACTGAAGCTCTAGCAAAGAACCGTTTGCGCAAAGCGATGGCTTATTAAGGGATTCCTCGGTTACGCATTGTTGAGCTGCCAAAAATGCGTTTTTTATAAACATGAAAACGTATATGTAATTTGAGTTGCAAAGGTACAAAAACCATTATGCCAAGCAGTTAAACCTCTTTTAGTTGATATATCACAAACGTTGTATTTTTTTGTATTTAATAAATAAACTTAAAAACATAATATATATTTAGGTTTCCATTTTCTGTATATGTTGCGGACTCTAGCACACAAGTCAACACACAATTTTTTGAGGAAGTGAAAGAAAACTTAGTATAAAATTACACTATAGTATTTTTATTAACTTTACATATCTCTTGCTCTCTAAGTAGTCACTTACTTCCCTGAATGCCGGGGTGTATGGATATCATTACAGCATAGGTTTCAAAACATACCATGTAACATTACAGCATAGGTTTTGGAATTTGAGAAAAGAACTGTCATAATCATACTGCAAGAAGAATATTTTTTAAAAGTTAATATATTTTTCTCGGTATCGATTATTTACTCGAATCGGAATCGAGACAATTTATATTAGAATTTATGAAGATTTTATTTTAAATATCGAACTATTTGTTTCGCAGTCACATCGTATGTTAATTGAAATCGATTTAAAAATCAAACTGGCCAGCACGATTTGACGCGCTTGCGTGCCATAAAATCTTGAAGAGTAAAAAAGTCAGTCGACTAGCTAGGCGCGAAAGTAAATTTTTTTCGTGTTTTGGAGTTCTTTCTCAAAAATCCTGCTTTCTTGTTTTTTTACTTACCTCACAATCGATATGTAAAGCAGAGTGTTTACCTCGGGTGTAAGCATCAATTGCATACTCGGGCTAATTAGCGCCCTCGCTGCGCTCGGGCGCCAAAAACCTCGTATGCAATTGATGTCATACAGCCCTTGGTTAACAATCTACTATTATGACATTAACGGAGAGCTGTATTGTAACAATGACAAAACATGTTTTTTTTACAAAAATAAGGAATCTGATTACATGGAATAGAACAATAATTTAATGAAAATTTGACTTACATGCTTTAGCCCACCGATTCTACAATTATTCCTAGAAGAATAGATACTTCTAGCTTCGACGAGTAACAGACGACAAGGACGTAATTTACATATTCCTTGGCATACCGTAAAAAAACCACTTACGCAACAATACTAAAAGAGTGTGATCAAATTTGTTTTTCTTTCCACCGACATTCCTATCGATATCGATTAAACTTGTAGGTGCTATCGGCACAACCCCATGAGACAGACAATGGTAGAACGGTATAAAGATTACTAAAATTGACAGATAGGACTGTAACGAGCTGGAAATTGTAAGTAACAAACTGCTGTAACAAACTGGAAGCACCGACAACATAACTTTGTCTCTTTTTCTCATATCGAAGATTTGTGTGCGGAAGTAGGACCGCATTAGAGTCGCAGGTTCTTGCTAAGTTAAACTTCATCTATTTTATTCATTAATCTCATATTGTATTCATGAATCTAATAATAATTTTATAGTTAACTAATTTAATTTCTTTCTTTATTTCCTTTATCACGTTGTACAATACCAATTTTAAAGGAGAAATTACAGCGATTTCCTTTAAAAGGTTATGTTTTATCTGTGCATTAATCTGTAAATGTGTTGAATTATTGAGCCGTACATCCTAGCCACACTTTCATTTAAATCGGAAGTAAAATATAATAATGATGTTGCCGATAATTCGGCTCTTTTATTACTTTTTGACAGGTCATATAAAATTAATGATCGATATTAAATCAGCCATAATTTTTTGGATCGCATGTTGTTAAGATAATTATAAGACATACCTACTTACTTAAAAAGAAACTTTATCGTCTCGCCAGTGCCCGTAGTTGTATGTTTACAGGTTGCCATGGCAACCGAAGGACTCGACTTGGGGCTTGTTTTATAAAACTAAAAGTCATGTTTATTATGACAATTTGATATACTTACCTACATCGAAAAGTCGATTGATACACAGATTTACTAAACGAAATCTGCTACGCAATGTACCTCGAACTTTCATAATAAACTACAAATTGCAGTGTTATGAAACTCGGCCCTGAAAGCTCAGGGGTAATCGAGTATGAGTTTTTCTATAGTGTCTGATACAATTAACTAGTTTGCGAAGATATTTATAGTGATTTTCTCGTCTCCTGTGGTCTTAAGCGTGATGTTATCTAGCCCATATGTTACACGGGAATCATGGAACGTATTATTCAATTCCCTACAGTGGTAATTTTGTAATTTTGGTCACATTTTATCTCCAACATCATTAAATCTTACGTATAGAAATGTACCTATTGAGGAGTTGATGAACCATCCCCAACACGAAATAAATCATTCGCGTGTTTTATTTTATAATTGTACCTCTTTTATGATTTTGCTAAAATTGGTTTACAATAACATCAATCATGGTAATAGTGAGTTTAAGAACCTAGGACCTAGCTACTATAGTCAAAGTATACGACGAGACAGCATTTCTACAAAAAATGGCCGCTATTACTCAAAATCTCATTGAGATCCATATTTTTTGCCTTACGTTCTACGATGTCCCAGTTTCCAAAAATCGCTTTTACCATGGTTGACCACTTAATAACGACCTATAACAATAATAACGACCACATAATGAAATCACTTATGCTGGTCCCATACTAGGATACCCTTGATATAACCAGAAAGGACGTCACAAAAATGGAAAAACATCCTGACGATAATGTAACTGGGTGATGTGCTGTCGACTGTACTTTGTTTTATTCCAGTTTTGTCGATATGTTACCATAATAGTTGTTTAGTTATATATTTGGTACTGAGTAGAGTATGTAAACAACTATAAGCCCGTTTTAACCAACCAAGACTAATGCCCTGTTAACTACTGGCACCACGTATAAAAATATATGTATTCTTTTATAACCCGTTTTAAAAAAGTGACCAAAAGTACGTTGAATAATGGTAACAGAAAATTTGAAGAATTTCCAGCCTAAAATTTAGCGCCAAGAAAGTAAAGGTGTTTTAAAAACACTTTTCCTCTAAAATACTCCTCAAATGCAGTTTAAATAATCTGTGGTGTGATATTTCAAGGAATCGTGTTTTTATTAACAAGACTATAACAACTTAATCGATTTCCGTTAAAAGCTTCGGGTATGGCAACAATGCTTCTAGCGTTTGCGGGTGGTTCCTGCCCGGTAGTAAGGAAACCCGCCACGTCAACAGACTGAAAACTGTGGCCAGGGCCACCAAAACAAAAATCGAAAAATTGTCTGGCTCAGTGCCTTGAACCATCAAGGGCCTAAATATGGGGAGTTGAATGAAACGCTGTTAGTGTTGTGCACAGACTTTAATTTTTTGGACTACACAGGTAGCAATAATGTAATTGTGAAACCTTAGCGTTTAAACCCAGACAATTACTTAATTACAGAAAAAGCTCAGAGCAGAGCGGGGTCGCTTCAGTAAGTGGTTCTGATAAGTTCACAAATTACATTTTATAAGTGGTTAGTACCTACTGAAAATCAGATTTGCCATCAATTTCAATAATTATCAACAATTTAATTCTACTTTAAAGCTTTAAATCCTAATTCCCTAAAATGTAAGTGAAATTGTTTCACAGACCTTGCTAGGAAGAACCTCCCTGCGAAGTCGATCCGGCCTCATGGAGGGATGCACGGTGCTAACCAGAACGCCGAGTAGGCAGCCTCGTCCCCATGCGCCGTCACCGGAGCAGGACCGAAGAGACTTCACAAGAAGACGCTGGCCAGCCGTCCCGAACCAAATCCTCCTCCCGGCATGAGAGAAGCCAAGCGCTTGTAGCACAGCCTAGCATAAGTTTCTTGACCCCAAAAGAGCAACTGTTTCTCGACAGCAAAAAGAGAAGGCAGTGCAAGCACTAAAAGTTAAAGCAAATCACTAAATCCCTAAATTCCTATAAATTCGCTAAATTCGCTGAATTTCAAAATTTCCCAAAAATTCCCAAGATATCCCAAAAATTCCCGAAATATCCCGAAATCCCTAACCAGCTGAAAGGAAGAAAAATTGCTTCTATCAGAAGATTGCAAATGGCATAAGCATGTGGCAGGCAATTATAAAAGTCTGGATAAATCTTACCGGAGACATTCAGCAACTAGGATTGTCTCGACGCTGGCAATCCCTCCTTCACCCCTTTACAGGAGACTTCCTTTTTTGGCGGGAAAGAGGAAGGGCGCCTTTTTTAAAACAAAATTTTAATAATTTCTGTTTTATTGGTAAATCCAAGTGATCCTTGGCCTGTTGAGGAAAAATGGATGCGGAAAGCGACGGTGATGACGACGAGATTGTGTCGACACCGCGGACAAGCGGGAAAAAAAGAAAATTAAGGGAGCAGCAATCTTCATCCCCAGCCCCGGTCGATGAAGATAAGTATAAACCATTTATAAAACCGGAGTATAAAAGGTCATACCCTGACAACAGTAATAAGGAGGAATTTCCGATTTATGTTGAAGGAGTTAATGACAAAATTGGAAACAAGAACCCCTTACACTTGTCGAAAATTTTCAAAAATGTGAAAGGCATCAAAGAAAAACGACGAATAAATGCCAGTAAAATTATGGTAGTATTCAAGCAGGCGGTAGCGGCGAATGACTTCTTAAGCCATAGTTGTCTTAAGGAACATAACATGCGTGCTTACATACCAGTATCATCGGTAGAAAGGATTGGGACCATACGATTTATCTCAAAGGAGACCAGCAATGTCGAATTGTACGAAAAACTGATGGCAGACTCGGAAATTGTAGGTGTCCGAAGGTTTACCAAAAAAGTAAATGGTGAGATTGTACCCCTCACCACTGTTAGTCTGACATTTGTAGGGACTTCCCTCCCCCAATTTGTATTTTTGGATAGCTGGAGGTACCGAGTGTATACCTATATACCCCCTTTGATGCAATGCTTCAAATGTATGAGGTTTAGGCATAATGCAAAAATATGCAGGAACGAGCAGGTATGTTCAAAATGCTCAGGTGGACATGGCTACAAGGAATGTACATCTGACATTCTGAAATGTAGTAATTGTGGTGGAGATCATTTAGCTATCTCAAAGTTTTGCCCAATCAAACTTGAACAAATTAAACGGCATGAATCAAATTACATAAGCAGAATGTACTCCACAGTTCTCTCATCAAAAGATTTCCCTGCTCTACCCAAAATACAGGACAAACCAGTGACATTTTCTTCCAAAACAAAATCTATGACTAAGACACAAACTAAGAAGACTGAAAACATTCAGGAATGCCCACATGAATCAACAAATAAAGCGACAGCTCAAGCTACACCGATCCCTACCATGTATGATCACCTTGTAAATGACGAGCTATTCTTACAGAAAATTATAAAAACCTTAGTTATGCTAGGAAATTCAAATAAAATTAACACAACTGCACACATTAAAGACATTTTAATGCAAAATCTTTCTAAATAATGGATATCTTAAAAATAATGCAACATAATATTCAGAGTGTCAATAATAAAAAGGCTTTACTTAAATCTTCATTGCTTAAAAATAACGTAGATGTGTGTCTTCTTAATGAAACATGGTTAAAAGATTCAACTCCCTTTTTATCAATCGCTGGCTACAATTTTGTAGGAAAAAATGCTAAAAATGAACATGGTGGTGTAGGTATTTTAATTCGCAACTCAATTAAATATAAATGTTTAAAAACTAGTTTCTATCAAGATATTCAATGTATAGCAATATCATTATCAAACGTTAACGGCCCTCTGTCTGTCCTCTGTGTATACTGCCCACCTAAAACAAAAAACACCAATAGTCTTATTAGGGCAAATAAACTGAGAAATATAATAAACCAATTACCAAAACCTTGCATTGTATCTGGTGATTTTAATGCACATAATGTTGCCTTCGGATGTGACATTACAAATCCTAGAGGTAGGGAATTGTTAGACTTATTTGATGAATGTGATTTATGCATATTGAATACTGGTGCGCCGACCACTGTCGGCAGACCTGGCTGTAATGCATCAGCTATAGATGTGACTTGTGTCAGCCCAGACCTAGCTCCACTATGTGAGTGGCACGTAGGTGATGATGCTATGGGCAGCTATCACCTACAGACCTTTATTGACATTATTATAACCACTACAAACTATAAATTAAATGATAATATTGAGAAATTTCTATTTAATAAAACAGACTGGGAAAGCTATGAAAATTTATCAGAGGTTCTATTTAATGATTTCAATTTTACTATAGATGATTCATTAGCAAAATATGATGAGATGTGCAAAATACTAAGTACTTTAAGGAACAAGTGTGTACCTGTGTTTAAATGTCACGCTGGTAAAACCTGTAGTGCCCCGGCTCCGTGGTGGAGTGACGACTGTGCTGAGGCTGTAAATAAATCAAGAGATGCATTAGAAAAGTATAGGTGTAATATGACAATTGAAAATTATATTGAGTACAAGAGAATAGATGCTAGGAAAAAACTTATTATTAAAGAAGCTAAAAACTCTAGTTGGAAAAATTTATGCTCATCTTTTAATAGATATACCCCAATTTCTAGAGTGTGGAATTATATACGAAGATTTAAAAGAATAAACACAAATAGAAACACCTCTAAGAATGACGACTGGATAGGTACTTTTATGGACAAATTGGCACAGCCAGCAAATAATGTTGACAATATAGATTTAGAGAATATCTTTAATACAAATAGTAATGATGAATCAAATATTTTTTTACTAAAACCTTTTACACACGAGGAATTTGAAATAGCTCTAACTTTAAGAAAAAATACTACTCCAGGATTAGATAGTTTCCCTTACATCATGTTACAAAAGTTACATTTATCAGCTAAAAATATTTTACTGCAAATTCTGAACTCACTCTGGTCTCAACAATTGATTCCAGAGTCATGGAAAACTCAGTGTGTTATACCTATACTGAAACCAGAAAAACCTGATGATGATCCTAATTCATATAGACCTATCTCTTTAGCATCTTGTATAGGAAAGGTATGTGAACAAATGATAAAAATAAGATTAGACTACTTTGTTGAAAATGAGAATATAATTCCTTTATGTCAGTTTGGGTTTAGGAAGGGGAAAAGTGCAGTAGAAAGCTTTACTACATACCTGATAGATATGAAGAACTGTTTGCTATCCAAGTCAGCAGCAGTATGTGTGTTTCTTGATGTCCAGGGAGCATATGATAATGTGGATCTCCATCAAATGGCAAAGGTTCTCCACTCGTTGAAACTTCCTGGAAAATTAATTAAGTGGCTCTTTAATTTTTCCTTTGGTCGCACTCTATTTGTTAAATATAATAATATTTTACATGGCCCAAAAAATGCCTATAAAGGCCTAATGCAAGGTGCCTCCTTGTCCCCAATATTATACAATTTATATACTTCTCAAATTCTTAAACATATAACTGAAGATGTTAAAATATTACAGTTTGCTGATGATATTTTAATATATTGTGTAGATAGTAATGTACAGATTGCTGAAAGAAAGATTAATTTAGCTTTGAATGAACTCAATAGTTATTATTCAAACATTTTGAAACTAAATATTAACTCAAGTAAAAGCTCAGTCTTAGTATTTGGAAGCAATAGTTCTGTAAATATTAAGTACAATAATGCACTATTACCACAAACAGTGGAAAAAAAGTTTCTAGGTGTAATCTTTGACACAAAATTAAAATTTGATAAGCATATAAATTACATTTGTAGAAATGCAATGAGAGGTATAAATGTTATGAGATCATTAGCTGGTACCTTCTGGGGTTCAGATCCTAAAATTTTGAGTATGTTATACAAGAGCTTGGTTCGTAGCCATTTTGACTATAGTTCTCTTGTATATATGAACATCAGTCCTGTTTTATTAAAAAAAATTGATGTGATACAAAATATGGCACTAAGGATTATTAGTGGTGCAATGCGTACAACCCCTATTAATTCTATGGAAGCAGAGACCTGTATACAACCTTTATGCATTAGGCGCATATTTGCTACGGAAAAATTTTGCTTAAAAGTGTTAGCAGTAAATAATGAAATAGTAAGTAAAAGAATTTGCTTACCTGAGGTTCTTCATTCTTCTCTACAGTCAACTTCTTATCTATCAGCTTCAGATCTTCTTAATAATCAATATCCATTAATTACTCGCATTATGAGTTTTGTCACTGATTTGTCTGAAAATATGTACAAAGGTCAGTTATGGCCTGTATATGAATGTAAATATGAAGCATTAATAAGAAAACTAAATGTAGATACTAGTTTTATTTTAGATGAGACTGACTTTAAAGAATATTGTTCCAAAAAAAGTAATTGCTTTTATTTGTACACAGATGGATCTAAGTCAATAAATTCTGTACAGTCTGGTTATTATGATCCTCAAAATAAGAAAACAAAATGTTTTAAATTAGATAGAAATTGTAGTATTTATACAGCAGAAGCTTATGCAATTTATCAAACTTTGCTCTACGTACAAAACTTAAATAACATTGATGGATATAGCGAAATTATAATTGTCTCGGATTCTAAAAGTGTGTTAATGTCTTTACAAAATTTTAATTTTAATTATAAAACTAATTATTTAGTGTATAAGATCAGAAACATTGTATGTAATCTCAATAAGCAAGTGACTTTCAAATGGGTACCGTCTCATAGAGGGATCAAAGGTAATGAAGTAGCAGACAAAACAGTCAATTCTCAGCACAATGAGGACCACAGTGAAACATGCAAGATACCATTCACGGATTTATTTATGTTTTTAAAAGAAAAGAAAAGACAACTATGGCATGAATATTACAAGGATATTTCAGAAACCAAAGGAAGATGGTATGCAAAGATACAAAAAGAATTACCTACTAAACCATGGTATCATAACCATAAGGATGCCAATGAGCGAAGATACATTACAATTATAAATCGCCTGAGATTTGGACACTGCCAAACACCTGCCCATTTACATCGAATGAAGATAATAGACAATAGCAAATGTACTTACTGTGAAGCTGAAGATGCAGACATAATTCACATTATTCAATGTTGTCCCAAATTCAATATGCAGCGACTTACACTTGTGGCTGATTTGAGAGAGATTGAAGCAGAGGAGGAGGAGGAAACGGTCCAAACGGATAATTCAAATACATCAAACTTGACGTCAGTGCCTGCAGTGACAGTGACAGCTGATACCTGTCAACCTCGGAATGTTGTGCCCCGCCGCGTTCAAGATATTTTATCAAATCCAAAACTGTTTAAGTGTGTATTTCAGTTCATCACAAGTACCGTTGGACAAATTTAATGTTATTTTTTGTTTAGATTTAAGTTAGTGTTATGTTTATTTTTATATTAATTACATTAATAGTTTATTTTTTATTGTACATGTACAAATGTATCTGTTGAAATGCCAATGGACTTGCTTCCGGCGAATAAATGATTTAAAAAAAAAAACCCTTTACAGGAATCTGGTGCATCCTAAAAAATAACCACGAGGATGAGAGATGACCTATCCGGAATTGTACAAGATTCTACACACAGCTTTCCAAATAAGTATTTACTTACATAATTCCTGCCGCTACAAAATATATCTTAAATGGGCTGCTTCTTCGCCAACTGAGCCAAGTCTGCTCACCATGGAGGATCAACCGTCCATCAATAATTGTGTCGTTTAGAAACAAAACAGGTCAACTCCAAAAATAACGGTTTCGGAACAGAGTACCCAATTTTTTTCAGTACAAAATCTTGTTTTTGTTACCAGTATCAAAATAAGTCAAATCCAAAGCAATTCGTAGCAACATCGATTTGAAATCACGGGTCAGTATCAAAAAGAGTCAAATCCTTAGCAGCTTCGAAACAAAATTGGTTAAATCCGCGCAGCCAATCAGAAGCCAGAACGATGTATGAAAATGACAGCTGGCCGGCGGCCATTTTGCTGAGTGTGGAGCACGCCGATCGTCGATTTGTATTTTTTTTGCCGTTTTTAATAAAACGTTAGTGTTTATTCATAATAAAATGGATAATTTAATAAAGGAAACTACTCCACAGTTATCACGGAAAAGGACACAACAAAAATCTGATTGGAAATGCAACAAACTGAAGAAGGAAAGGTATGTTTGCACAGCTTCGATCACTCACGCTGCTCTTCGTAGTCAGTGGTGCTAAACATTGTGTCATAGTTCCAATGAGGAAAGAATTAGTTCTGTGCATAGTTCTGTTACATAGGTACATAGAGGTCTAGGTTTTCATTTTGGTCAGCCACTGAATTTTAAGTTTCTTGCAATTTGTTTTTACTTGCAATGGGATGGCATGAAGTAGTTTTAAAATCCAAAAGGTCGGTTATTTACTTGTCCAATTTAGTAAACAAGATTCTACCCGCAAAGTATGACTTTTTAGTCGAAAACTGCCATATTCCCATAAATGAAGTAACCTGGGACACCATTTTGAATAACACGCTGCTATGTTTATAAACAAAGTGCACGAACTTGCAAGAAAATATCTAGTTTCGGCATCAAATGTCAATTTTGAGGTTAGAATATTGTTTACTAAATTGGACAAGTAAGGATGAACATTTTGTATGTTTGGCCAGTAATACATAATAATACAATAATGTACCTACCTAGCTATATCAATTCCAATGTTTCCTCGTAACTACTACCTAAACATTTAGCACGCAGTCAGGTCTTTCTTGGTTTTTCTATAATAATTATTTTGTTTTTATTTTAGGTATACTCCTAAAGAGCCTCCGAATTTGACGCTGCCTTGTAACCACTACACAAAGGCATACAGGTGCTCTTCACTAAGGCATGCTGACATAATAGCTTTCAATAAAGCATTTTACAAAAAACCTGACAAAATTTACCAGGATAATTTTATAATTATTCACACGAAAGTTAAGACGACTCAACGACATCGGCCGGTAAATAATCGTGGCAATAAAAAAGAAATGGCGGTAACTTACTTTGCACGACGGCGACGCGTTTTGATTCCTGTTTGCAAACGGACATTTATGTCAATTTTGGCTATCAAGAAAGGAAGAGTTACTGGTGTACTTAATCGTCATTTCAAAGGAATCGGTGAATCTGCACAAGAAAATAGAGGAGGAAAGCGTAAAACTCAAAAATATGCACCGAAGAGAAAAGCCGTCGAAGACTTTATTAAAAAGCTTGTGCCCTTAGAAATACATTACTGCCGAAGTAAAGTAAAAAGCAGACAATATTTGTCATCGGAGCTCAGCATCAATAAACTTTATAGAATGTTTATTGCAGAAACAGCTGATGAATATAAAAATATTAAAGCATCTTACTTCAGACAGATTTTCAAAACCAAATTTAACATTGGTTTTGGATCCCCTCGCACAGATATGTGCTCCACTTGCATAGTTTTACAAGAACGACTAAAACATGAAAAAAGCAATGAAGTAAAAAGTCAGTTAATGATTGAGAGTAGAATTCACAAGCTGCGAGCTAAAACATTTTATGGTTTATTAAAAGACAGCAGCGAAAATGTTTTGATTCTAAGTTTTGACTGCCAAAAGAATCAACCGTGTCCAAAGGTCCCTGATCAAAGTGCTTACTACACAAGGCAGTTGTATGTATACAATTTTACAGTGGTTGTCGGAAACTCAAAATCACAATTGACTGTTAATAACACGTTCATCTACACGTGGACAGAAGATGTTTTACCAAAGGCATCGAATGAAATTGCTAGCGCAGTGTTTCATTGCTTGAATACCATTTTCCTGAGTCCTGGCTTAGATCACATCACACAAGTTCGTTTGGTAGCAGATGGCTGCAGCGGCCAAAATAAAAACCAATCTGTTCTTGGTATGGCGGCTAAATGGTTACAAGATTATGCACCGGAACACATTGTGGGCCTCGAAATTTTGTTTCCAGTCGTTGGGCATTCGTTTTTGCCCCCTGACAGGGTTTTCGCAAAAATTGAAAAAGAAATTAAAAAACGTGAGGTAATGACTAGCCCTGATGATTATTACGAAATTTTTGTCGACCACGGAACCGTGTATTACTTAGGTATTGATGTAAAAGTTCACGACTGGAAACGTTCATCAGCTGAAGTCTTAAAATCTACAGCCAACATGCATTTTTCAATAAAAAAATCGAAAAGATTTTTTCTCAAAAAGACTCGTGACAAACAAAATGTTTATGTTCGGGCGGAAGAGTCTTATCAAAATACTATAAATAAGTATCAAAATATTTGCAAAGCAAAGAAGACTGTGTCCGCTATAAACCCACATGTGACAAAATTATATGTTGATGTAAAACAAGAAAAATTAAATGATGTCAAAAAATTATTAATCACACATTTCGGAGAGAAATGGGAGGAAATTTTAGATTTATGTTACTATAAAAGGGTATTTTCGAGACCTAAATCATCTACTGCTCATGAACAGGTTGTTGAAGAATGTGATTTTGCTGAAGAATTACCAGCTTTAGTTGTTTAAGAAATTTATCATCATTATTACATTAATACTTACGTAAATAAAAGTGCCTCAAGACATAAATCATTAACTGCTCATGAACAGGTTGTTGAAGAATGTGATTTCACTAAAGAATTACCAGAATTCAGACATAAGTATGTAGGTGTAATAATTATGATAGGTAAAAGTTTTTCAAATAAAGCAACTATATTTTATAATATGTACCTACTTATTTATTTTTATTACCCAACCAACCCGAAATGTTGGGAACCTCTGACCTGATATTGTTTCTGTATCAAAATCAGTCATATCCATGGTGCTAAGAATCAAATATGGTCAAATCCGACTACATCAATAACAAAACTAGTCAAATCCATAGCTTAGTTTCGAAATAGGTCAAATCCAAAATTTAATCCCAATTATCTTTATTTTTTAGTTCTATGGTCATAGATGTTTTTTTTTAAATCAGTACAACCAACTTCACAGAAGCCATAATGATTCAAACTCTATAGACCGCTTGTGCAACGACCTCAGAACGGAAAGTCGTCGATTCCCATAAATACCACCGGATGGATTTGACCAGTTTTGTTTCTAAACGACACAATTAGATCTTTCCAGCTAATGATCCACGACCTTTTGGAGCTCTCTCTTATCCCAGCAGAACGTCGTCGCGTCACCCTTTGTCCATCCTCTCTTGGGTGACCATATAAAAGAAATGATTATCTCCTAAAACGATATTCCAAAATTTCGATATTGTATGAATAACATTTACCTGTATTTTTCTTTATTAGCTGTATTAATTCTTTGTTCACTATGTTATTATTTTTCCCTCTTTTAATCAAATAAATGATATTCATCAACACTTAAAGTTACTATTTTTTCCCCTGAAATGAGGTAACTAGATTTCCTATGGCAACCCACAAGAAACGACCAATCGCCGGCGACCAACTCATCAAACAAACCTAAAAGAAGAGATGTCAGCCTACAAAATTCTATGGTGATACCAGAGTAAATCGAAACCTGAGCCGTTCAAGACATTGGAGAAAACACACAACGTGACAGTACCTCTCCTCCCCATTTAAGGTTCAACGCAGGTGAACCGTCCGCTGCCCTCAGCGTTCTGATCTCCAACGCAAGAACTGACCCAAGGTTCGACCAACCCAGGTGCCCTAACCGCTAAATTAAAGTTCTGACCTAAAGAACACTAAACGAAACTAACTAAAGAATGTGCGTAACAAAATAAGGCAAAATTGTATGAAACATCCAAAACCTTGGACTATTATGATTTCATACGAAAACCCTATACCAAAACATTAACCATACTATGCCAAAACCTATACCAAAACTATCCCAAAACCTACACCAAAACTATCCCAAAACCTATCCCAAAACTTTAACTTTCTATCATGTGTCGCAAACCATTAACCTTCTCAGCACAACTGCAATGTTGTGCTGAAGAGGCTAACTGCCAACAGCCAGGACCGATGTTCAGCATTCGTCGATATACCCCTTTTTGTCCGGGCGAAACTTAACATAATAGTCATAACCATGACTCATAACCATTATCAATGATACCATCTATAAGTGATAATGATAATATCTAAACTAAACCCTATAAAATCTGAAACCAAACCCTCTACCAAGATGCACCTCCCAGAACGAATCGCAATGTTCCCAACGAACATCGAAACCAAAACATCCCAAACAGCAGTCTGAGGAAACTGAAATCTATCTCGGCCGGGCTCGAGATAACTTAAACTTAACGAAACCGAATACTGTGCAACACAACATCGCATCCACACATGTACCGTAACCCGATTATGATGAATGCGAAACACAGATGTGCCTAACCAATTTAGGCTAAATCTTGCTGACTTGGTAGGAGTTAGTCTACTCTCGCGCATACCCTAAAGCTAAAGACTACTCTTGATGTTATAGAGTTAAGATTGAGCCGCTCTATTATTCATCTACATTTGCTATCCTTTCATACTTCACGCTCCCAAACTAGTAGTGCAACATTTATTTGTTTTGTACACCACACCTAACAATTTGTGATTAAATATATCATAATATTTAACACTCGAATGCTAAACTACAATCTTAAGAATGTCTTGACCAAAGTTATGGATGGCGGCGGCGATCCATGGCAGCACGACGACAAGCGGAAGCAAGTAGCCGTGCGTCCACCGACCGCACTCACCTTCCACAATTCCTGTGTCAGTTTCCTGCCTTTGTAGTCAACAGTGGCGGCGCGGTGAGCGATAGCGAGTAAAGCGGGCCGCGCGTCCACAGATCACTAAATAAGCAAATTTGTCTATCTTGCCTTTAGGTCTTTTATATGCCACGAGCCTATAGGATGGCCGTCCATCCTTTCCAATTCATAAACTAACGGAGATAAGACTTTCTTAATCTTACATTTTTCATATTTTGGCGCGAGCTTTGCCATCTTAAAGTTCAAAGCGTCGCTTTGTACGAAAGATCGTTTCCATACTATATCTCCTTCTGAAAATCTAGCTGAACGTCGTCTTAAATTGTAATGTCTAGCATTAGTGCCATGCGCTTTCAAAAGGTGAGATCTTACTTCTTCAAAAATAGTTCTAAGGGTGCCAAATTCACCCGCATATTCCTCTCGAGGAATACCTACTGTATACTCCTGATCTGTATCGCGATAGAACGAACCGTTAATCACTGGTTCCCTAGCGTGCACTAAGAAGAAAGGAGAAAACCCTGTGGACTCGTTTACTGCACTATTTATTGCAAACTGAATCCGGTGCAGTTGCTCGTCCCAAGCTCTGTGGTTTTCTTCTACGTACGACGCTACGGCAGTCATGACAGTTTTATTGTAGCGTTCTACTAAATTAACTTGTGGGGTATACCTTGGCCCGTAGTGTACCCTAGGAATATTGTACCGTTTCAAAAGTTGCTTAAATTCTGATCCCGTAAATTGCACTCCATTGTCTGCAATCACGGTTTCAGGTACGCCATGCGCCAGAATAACCTCGTTTTCAAAATGCTTTGCAACTAATGCACTTGTTGCGCGGCGGAGCGGAAACAATAACGTAAATTTTGAGAAGCAGCATGTCACCACAAACAAAAACGTGTAACCTGACCGAGAACGTGGCAAAGGACCTACCAGATCAATGGATACTACCTGAAATGGTCTATGACATACTTTTGGCTGACCCATTAAACCTGGAGTTTGTTGTTGTGAGTGCTTATAAGCGGAACATACGTCACACGCTTTCACGAAATCAACTACATCCTTATGCATGCCAGGCCAAAAATATGTCAAAGATAACCGGCGATGAGTTTTAAAAACGCCGAGATGTGCGGCTGTAGACTCACAATGATTTTGTTTTAAGACGTCCATTCGGTCACTCTTCGGAACTACCACTTTCCAGTCAAATTCACTAAGTAAGTTGTACTTACTTTTACAAAATCTCAGTAACTTTCCCTCCTTAATACAAAAATTCGGAAAATTTGCAGGGAAAGATTTGCAACCGTTCATAATTTTTTCGTACCATAAGTCTTTCTCAACGTTAACCGGTATCGAACTGTTCACGGCATCAATCTTCATTAACCTAGACAATGCATCAGGTACCACATTGTCGGTGCCTTTTCTGTGCTCAATTTCAAAGTCAAATTGAGACAGTCTACACCCCCAACGCGCTAACCTACCCGATGGATTCTCTAATTTCATGAACCACTTTAATGACGCGTGATCCGTAATCACCTTAAAATGACGCGAGCCTAAGTACGCCTGAAACTTCTCAACGGAGAACAAAACGGCTAAAGCCTCCCTCTCGGTCGCGCTGTAATTTTGTTCATGCTTGTTTAAAGAACGGCTAACATACGCGATAGGGTGCTCGTGTCCATCGATAGTCTGACTAAGCATCCCGCCCAATCCATATGAAGACGCGTCGCAGTGTACTACGAAAGGCTGGTCGAAATTAGGCACTGCCAAAATTGGAGCCGACACTAACGCATTCTTCAATGAATTGAAGGCCACTTCCGCTTCCTCAGACCACCGAAAGGCAGGAACATTCTTCCCTTTAGCTGTGAGTTTATTTAAAGGAGCGGCTATTGTCGAAAAGTTTCGAATAAATCGACGATACCACGAGCACGTCCCTAAAAATATCTTCACCTCCCGAGAAGTGGTCGGAATGGGAAAATTCAAAATGGCGGCGACCTTTTCAGGGTCAGTACGCAACCCGAACTCGTCTACGACGTAACCTAGGTACTTAAGCGACTGCCTAAAGAACTTGGACTTCCCGAAATTTATTGTTAAATTCGCCATTTTTAATTTTTCCAAAACTCTATTCAAAAGCACTAAATGGGTCTGAAAATCTGAAGAACAAATCACAATATCGTCAATGTAACAAAAGACTAAACCAGTTTCGATGTCACTCGTAATATTGTGATCGATCAGCATATCCATGAGGCGCTGCTGTCTCGCAGGTGCCCCGCACAACCCGAATGGCATGACCTTGAATTTAAATAACCCGCGACTCGGTACGGAAAAACTAGTCTTTTCTTGTGAACTTTTCTCTAACGGTATCTGCCAGAAAGAAGAGCTCAAGTCTATCGAGGTGAGGTATTTCGCTTCCTTTAAACTATCCAGTATTTGCGGAATGTACGGAATGGAATACGAATCCCCTTTCGTGACCGCGTTTAATTTTCTACAGTCTAAACAAAAGCGCCAGTCCCCATTTGACTTACGCACTAATAACGCTGGATTATTCCATGGACTTTCACAGGGCGTGACTACATCTAATTGTAGCATTTTATCGAGCTCGGTACTTAATACGGCACGCTTTTCAGGTGAAAGCGGATATTGCTTCACTTTTATCGGCAATGCATCCCCAGTCTCGATAACGTGCTCAATCAGACCAGTCCTGCCTAATCCTACCTCCTCAGACGATATTTCCTTAAATTTACCTACTACCGAATCCGCAAGTTCTTTCTGGTTCGTAGTCAGCTGGGCGTACGACTGTATAGTGTTTACTTGTTCTGTATTTATACCGTTACAATTCGTAAAATATTTATCCGGCGTGACTATGTAGTCAATGTTGTCAAATATTTCTGGCGCCAGTCGAAAAGATTTCCAAAAATCTACACCCAGAATGACATCCGAAACGATCTCGGGTATAACACAAAATTTAATGACGTGTGTTACGTTATTAAATGTTATTGGAACAAAAATGTACCCTATCGTTTGGACTTCGACGCCAGTTGCAACATGACAAGTCGTTGGTTGTGTTTTTTGTAAACTAAAACCGAATTTCACAAAGTCTTGATGAGCATTGTTACCTAAAATCGAAACGGATGCTCCTGAATCTAATAATCCGTATATTTCAAAATTACTAACCTTAAATTTTAAATATGGCCGAATATCATCTTTGTTTGGTGCAAAAAGAACCGCAGCGATCGAATTATAATTTTTAAATTTTAATTCTGACTCACTATTAAAATCACTACGGTTCGAAATTAGTTTTTTGAACGAGAGTGTTGAACCGTCTTTTTCTCTTTTTCACTACAATTCGGACAGTTGGCAATCATGACATCTGTCATGCCGCAACCAAAACATCTTATTTGTCTGTGAATGTCAGGTTTTGCTTTACAGAATCTAAAATTATGTCGTGTTTTACCGCATTTATAGCAAACGGGCTCCCGCAACTGTGTGAATGTATGTGGAACATTGGCTCGCTGTGAAACATGTGTATGTTTTGAACCCTGATCATGCCCCTGTTCTGGAATAGGCAAAGAATTTGCGCGCTGCGCACAAGCAAAACATGACGTTGAATTGCCCTCAGAACCCTTGGCAGGAGTGACTGAAATCGTGTTTACAGGCTTAGCCTTACCTCTGTACATGAACTCACTCCCAAGTATGTTCGCTGAAGGCGACTTAGAAGATGGTTCTGAAAACATTTCTGTTCGCTGTCGCGCTGCCTCAATCTTACGACAATTTTCCTTCAAGTCCGCAATAGTGGTGATATTAACCAAAGCTAATTGTTGCGCAAAGTTGGGCCGGATGTTATGCTGCAAAATATCCAGCTTCGCTTCCTCAGTCAATGCTACCTTGAGACGCGCAAACATACAAGACATGACTGCAAAATATATGTGAACAGGTTCGTCTATCCCCTGTGTTCTTGCCTGAATTTCACTTAATAACCTGTAATCATAATCTACAGGGTCAAATTCTTTCAATAATATTGTTTTTAATTCGTTCCAGGTCGAAACCTCCTGTTTTATACCTCGAAACCAAAATAAAGCCTTGTCGACAAACAATTGTGCCGCAGAGTTGAACAACCTACTGTCTGATACACCAAAAGCCAATTTGAGTTCATCAATACGCTCCAAGAATGATCTGACATCCGTCGCACCATTGAATTTCACACCCCACTTCGCCACACTCCTATCCCCTGAACATTCAACTTGTTGAACACTGAATGTGGGCTGTAAACCTGAAGGAAGCGACTGATAGTCATCACTTACTACCACGGATGCTGGTGAAGCCTCAACAATAGTCAAAAGTGCCTCTAACTTCGACAAAAGGTAAGACTTAGTCTTGACATCGGCCGAGTCCTCCTTTGGCTGTACTCTTGACAAGCGATGAAATAAATGGTAGCCTAAAGCTTTTGATCTATTCAATGAGTACTTATCCTGTGTTTTTGAGTACCTGTCCACAATAGTCTTTAGTTCAATCAACTTGTCTGAAATTAACTTTAGTTCTGAATCAGTTGTAAAATTTGTGTCCATTATTGCCTCAGATGGGCACTCAATACTCAATTGTCTAAGTTGTTTTCTCAAACCTTCAACAGTGCTTGACGGTGTTTCTGATCTAATTGAAACTTCATAAACTAACTCTTCTTTTAAAAGTGAATGAAATTGTATGTTTCTATCCATTTTTTTACGAAATTATTTAACTATGTTCAGTATTGAAATTGATGGTTTACAAAATTGTTTAAGTTGATAATTAATTTAAGGTATTTTAATTATGTTTTGTTTGCTATCGAAGATTACAGAACCACTTTACAAAATAAGAACTGTTTCCTTATTCAAATCTGAAAACCTTAATAATTTAAATTAATATAAAAGTTATTCAATCACAATTTTGTGGCTTTAATTTAAGCACTGACAGTTTTCATAATTCAAAAAAAAATTTGACACTTTAGTGTCCTTACCAAATGCAAATACACTCAATTTATGTGTATACTGTTTAACACCAAAAGAAAGTAAATTTATTACTTTAATTACCTCTAAATTCTTAAATCAAATATGTATTTAAGTTAATATTTTTATCATACTCAAACTTTTACATTTAAATTTTTGTTAGTACTCCTTTTCACACTAGTGAAATCTATGGCTGTATAGATTACAGAGCGTGAGTCACCCTGTAACTGTCAAAAAATAGGTACTGAAAAAACTGAAAATCTGCTAGGAGTTTGTAGGTTATGTTGACTAAATTTACATGAATCTAAAAGGAAAAATGCTCGAAATTGTTAAAAAAAAAATATAGAAACAGTGTTCAACCTGACAGAATTAGTCTCCAATTTGAAAATTGATGGCATTCGATTTTCTACCTAAAAAAATAAGCCAATTGATTACTCAAAGCACTGAAATACCAAAATCCTTGGGCGCCACTGTAACGTTTGCGGGTGGTTCCTGCCCGGTAGTAAGGAAACCCGCCACGTCAACAGACTGAAAACTGTGGCCAGGGCCACCAAAACAAAAATCGAAAAATTGTCTGGCTCAGTGCCTTGAACCATCAAGGGCCTAAATATGGGGAGTTGAATGAAACGCTGTTAGTGTTGTGCACAGACTTTAATTTTTTGGACTACACAGGTAGCAATAATGTAATTGTGAAACCTTAGCGTTTAAACCCAGACAATTACTTAATTACAGAAAAAGCTCAGAGCAGAGCGGGGTCGCTTCAGTAAGTGGTTCTGATAAGTTCACAAATTACATTTTATAAGTGGTTAGTACCTACTGAAAATCAGATTTGCCATCAATTTCAATAATTATCAACAATTTAATTCTACTTTAAAGCTTTAAATCCTAATTCCCTAAAATGTAAGTGAAATTGTTTCACAGACCTTGCTAGGAAGAACCTCCCTGCGAAGTCGATCCGGCCTCATGGAGGGATGCACGGTGCTAACCAGAACGCCGAGTAGGCAGCCTCGTCCCCATGCGCCGTCACCGGAGCAGGACCGAAGAGACTTCACAAGAAGACGCTGGCCAGCCGTCCCGAACCAAATCCTCCTCCCGGCATGAGAGAAGCCAAGCGCTTGTAGCACAGCCTAGCATAAGTTTCTTGACCCCAAAAGAGCAACTGTTTCTCGACAGCAAAAAGAGAAGGCAGTGCAAGCACTAAAAGTTAAAGCAAATCACTAAATCCCTAAATTCCTATAAATTCGCTAAATTCGCTGAATTTCAAAATTTCCCAAAAATTCCCAAGATATCCCAAAAATTCCCGAAATATCCCGAAATCCCTAACCAGCTGAAAGGAAGAAAAATTGCTTCTATCAGAAGATTGCAAATGGCATAAGCATGTGGCAGGCAATTATAAAAGTCTGGATAAATCTTACCGGAGACATTCAGCAACTAGGATTGTCTCGACGCTGGCAATCCCTCCTTCACCCCTTTACAGGAATCTGGTGCATCCTAAAAAATAACCACGAGGATGAGAGATGACCTATCCGGAATTGTACAAGATTCTACACACAGCTTTCCAAATAAGTATTTACTTACATAATTCCTGCCGCTACAAAATAGAGTGGTCATGGTGTAGCAAAGGGTGGCCGTACCTGGGACTTAGAAAAATTTTGCAAAAAAAAAATAGGGTCCCCGTAACCCCTTCTTTTTATATTTTTAATCAAAGGGGGGCATCAAAATGAGCAACTTTTCCCCCTAAAAAAAATCTCTAAATTAAATATTTGAGATTTTACAGGCGATTTAAATTTTATATGGCTAAGCACTTAGAAGAAAAATGGACTTCAGAAAACAGGTCCCCGTAGCCCCTTCTTTTTATATTTTTAATCAAAGGGGGTCATAAAAATGAGCAACTTTTCCCCCTAAAAAAAATCTCTAAATTAAATATTTCAGATTTTACAGGCGATTTAAATTTTATATGGCTAAGCACAAGAAAAATTTACTTCAGAAAACAGGTCCCCGTAGCCCCTTATATCATAATGTAGGGTACCTATAACCTTGTTTAAGTTTGACACAAAACTAAGTTTTTTAGTGAAATAATTTTTTTCGCTTTTATATAAAAAAAAAGAACTAACACCCGAAGTTTCAGGATGGAGCGTCGCTGCGCTCCGCTCCATCCTGGAACTTCGAACCTATTTTTGCTTATGTGTACTGACCTAACAAACAAAATGGGCTAAACGGCGGTATCCCATGCAGCTTTGTGCACATATAAAATTTAAATCGCCTGTAAAATCTGAAATATTTAATTTAGAGATTTTTTTTAGGGGGAAAAGTTGCTCATTTTGATGCCTTCCTTTGATTAAAAATATAAAAAAAGGGGGCTACGGGGACCTGTTTTCTGAAGTCCATTTTTCTTCTAAGTGCTTAGCCATATAAAATTTAAATCGCCTGTAAAATCTCAAATATTTAATTTAGAGATTTTTTTTAGGGGGAAAAGTTGCTCATTTTGATGCCCCCCTTTGATTAAAAATATAAAAAGAAGGGGTTACGGGGACCCTATTTTTTTTTTGCAAAATTTTTCTAAGTCCCAGGTACGGCCACCCTTTCCTACACCCCAACCAATATATCTTAAATGGGCTGCTTCTTCGCCAACTGAGCCAAGTCTGCTCACCATGGAGGATCAACCGTCCATCAATAATTAGATCTTTCCAGCTAATGATCCACGACCTTTTGGAGCTCTCTCTTATCCCAGCAGAACGTCGTCGCGTCACCCTTTGTCCATCCTCTCTTGGGTGACCATATAAAAGAAATGATTATCTCCTAAAACGATATTCCAAAATTTCGATATTGTATGAATAACATTTACCTGTATTTTTCTTTATTAGCTGTATTAATTCTTTGTTCACTATGTTATTATTTTTCCCTCTTTTAATCAAATAAATGATATTCATCAACACTTAAAGTTACTATTTTTTCCCCTGAAATGAGGTAACTAGATTTCCTATGGCAACCCACAAGAAACGACCAATCGCCGGCGACCAACTCATCAAACAAACCTAAAAGAAGAGATGTCAGCCTACAAAATTCTATGGTGATACCAGAGTAAATCGAAACCTGAGCCGTTCAAGACATTGGAGAAAACACACAACGTGACAATAAGTGACTGACTAACGATGCTGAAATCGTTGGTTCGAAAATCTGTGAAATTGGGCATTACGGGTTTAATTACCTGCTTTTCTTTAATGATTCATCAGCCTATACAAGGTGTTACAGGGCCAAACGTAATTGTCATAAGTACAATCGATTCTCATTATGGGGCTATACGTGAAAAACTAGAATAATTACAGTAGATATTCCAAGTTCACAAAATCAAAAGAGCAATTGATGTATTTTTCACGAATTCATGATTGGATAAGCCCCATGGTGCAATTTGTCTGTAATACCCTGTATATTTAGATCTCACTGTTAGCTGCAGGCTAGGCAGTTAACTTCTAGGTGTTCAATTTGAATACTTCAATCCTTATGTAATATTTATTATACAATTATATTTGTCTAAATACTTAGATTAAATATAACAAGAGCCGACCTCTTAATAGGTACTTATTTATCATTAAGAATTAAATGACTAGATTTTTATAATGGGTTATTATATTAGACATCCCGCTGATTTAGTTTGCTTACATTCTCTTACATTTACAATAATGTCTTGTTTATCTTTTTCTTTTACAAAAAATATATCGTCCTTATTTACAGGGTGATGGAATATTCGACCTATTCCTTAAAAAGGGTAATGATAAGCCCAATTTTTAAAGTTATTGTTACTGTTTTGTACTATTCTATACTATTACTATTCTTAATTGAAGAACTATTTGAGCATGATTTTCCCAAGTAAGTTCTTAATAATTTTGCAGCTGTTAAAAATGCTGTTAGAACGACGAGAGAACTAGATATATTTTATACATTGTCGTCAGAATAGTGAACGATTATAAAAACAGCATTAACCCTAATGTTTAATTTTGGACAGCCGGGTCATGTTTTTTTATGTGACTGTTATGTTTCCCACTGCACGGCGTAAGCTTTTTCTCTGAGAGAGTATGGGTTTTTAGCATGCGTGCCCACCGCGGATTGGCAATTTCAAGCGCTGAGGTGTGTGAACACCTTAGACACTTAGGTTTCCTCAGGGATATAATTAGTTGCAAATTATTCATGGATATAAATAGTGGTCATAAGTCGAATTTCCCATCGCCAAGTATAAAGACTTATTAGAACTTTTCATCCTAAATAATTCTAAGTACCAATACTATAAAAACTTATTTGATTACTAAAAATACTTAAACAAAAATTAATAAAAATGTCTAGAATTCACGCGCAGTTCTAACTACGACGAATGAATATTGCGTTTCAATCTCGTAACGATTAGAAATGAATTCAGAAATGAAGGTGTTGTGTTATGTTGTGTTGTCCTAAATATTGACAATAGTTACAAATGATACCTACTTCATTTTTAGGTCAGTAAATATAATGCTATAATGATTAATAAGTGTGTGATTAAGTCAACCTTCTAAAGAATGTTTATTATTGTTAAATAAAGATCGCTAAGATATTGACATATATATCTTTTTTTATAACGTTTATTGGCTATTGGATACAGATTAAGAATCTTTTTAGTTTCGTTTATTAAAGAGTTCTTGTATCAAATCATGGTTTCACTAGAAACTGACAGCTTGTAGGATCTTAGTTGATGACGTACGTCCGTAAATGACGTACTTCCGGTTTCGTAGACTCTGGTTTTTTGTTTAAAAATTAATCAAAGCAGTCGTAACCAAAATTACAGGCTCTCAAATTTACCTATTTTTTCGAAAAAATTAATAAAACCAGAACAATTTTTTTTTAGGACAATGTCCATTGGGGACTGATTCTCTCAACCACCCTTGCTGAATGACTGTGCAGTGCGCAGTTTCTTGCGGATACGGGGGGAGCTCCAGCGTGGGACCACCCGCGTGTCACCTGGTGATACACCCTCGTCCACGTCGTCGGCCTCCGTCTTTATTTCCATTTTCTGAGGTAAAAGCAGAGATAATTATGTTAGTAGTGACAGATTAAATTAGATCAGTAGTATGCTATTTATTTACCTTATCAACACGTACATAAAACAAAAAAAAAAACATAATAATAATAAAAACAGATACATAATAAAAGAAACAATAATTTTTAAATTTTATTTATTAAGGTGCATTAACAGAATACATTTAAATATAATTCACGTGCATGTGACCAGATTGTAATAACATCTTTCACATACCTACATATTCATTGCCGCTATGTTATATCTTATTTTATCTCAGCTCATGATCATTAAATCTTACAGTCATTTGGACACAAAGGATTGTAAGATTTCATGAGTTTTCTATCTGCTGAAAAAAAATATCGGGAGTAGCCGCAAAGCATCAGGGATGTACTTTGTCCGTATTAATTTCACACGGTGAATTAGAGGACTTAGCTCGGGAGCGGGCTACATTCCCCTATCTATTCCCGATGGTTACAAGTCGGATAGAGCATCAGATAGAGCAATCTTTATGTCACAATTTATTTAAAAGACAGTTGTACCGGACGGCGGTCAGTAGGTAAACCGACAGCCCGATGGTTAGACGATGAGAAAAAGTCGTCACAGAGCTAGAGACCGTGAAGGCGTAATGGGGAAAAAGCCTATATCCAGCAGGGGGCAGAGGTGAGCTGATGATGATGATGTACCTGAACGATTAGCCTGACCAGCGTGTGCTGCTGCTCCAGGATCTGTGCCATCTCGCGGAGACGTCGCTTCTGTTTATCCAGCTCAGCCGTGATGTAGTCTTCGCTGCTCTCTAGCACCAAGTCCAAGCCAGCTTCAGACAGAGAGAGTTTGAACTTCAGCAAGTTCTATCGAGGGCAGTTAGACAGACAATAGAGACCAATAGTGAGGTACATAGTCTGTTCAATAATTCTGAACTGTTCTTAACTGTTAATAAGTTGTTTGTCCTACTGATATTCTGCGCTCAATGCGCACTTGTTAGTATTAAGTTTTATTGCGTTTGCATGCATGAGAGTTCATCAAATCAGTGTAAATATTTCTGGCTGCAAATTAAAATATCCTCTATCTATGTATATAAAAATTAATTGCTGTTCTTTAGTCTTGCTAAAACTTGAGAACGGTTGGACGGATTTGGCCGCTATTTCTTTTTCAAACATAAAGATAGATGTAGGTGACATGAAGGTCACGGAGTCGACTAGTATATTATAATTTTGTCTGTTTACGTTATAAGTAAGTAAGTAAGTACGGTAGAACGAAAACCCCAAATCAGCATTAGCGCTTTTATCGCAAAATTAAAATTTGCAGCGATGTTGATTATAACCTAAGTAGGCCAGACCGAAAACTATTAGGGGTTAAAGTATGAAATTGCCGTTTTATTGCAATAGGTTCTTTGAATTGACATAGAATCTTCATGGTTTGAGGTTTTCGAATGAAACTTTTTTCAAATGGTTTCTATAATGTTCTTTTTTTAAAAAATGTGAAACATTTTAATATCGACTTTCAATTGTTTTTGTTATTCAATTTAGACAAGAAAGATGGATACTGCGAAAATTCGAGTGAACCCATTTTTCGTATTTTTTTATTTTATTGATTTGACGCAAGTGAGTCAATATTGTGGATAAGGTAACGTTAAGCCATGCCGCTAATTCCTGGGTAGTTTGACTAGGGTCGGCTTCCACTATCTCTCTTAATTCATCGTTATTCACCCGTGCGGGCGGTCTTCCTCGTGGCTCGTTCTTTAAGTCGAAATTTCCATCACGAAAGCGTTTAAACCAAAATCGCACGGTGCGTTCATTAGTAGACCCCTCTCCAAACGCAGCATTGATATTGCGGGCTGTTTCTGCCACGTTAGTTCCGCGTCGGAACTCGTTTTCAAAAATCACTCGAATTTTAGCAGTATCCATCTTTCTTGTCTAAATTGAATAACAAAAACAATTGAAAGTCGATATTCAAATGTTTCACATTTTTTAAAAAAAGAACATCATAGAAACCATTTGAAAAAAGTTTCATTCGAAAACCTCAAACCATGAAGATTCTATGTCAATTCAAAGAACCTATTGCAATAAAACGGCAATTTCATACTTTAACCCCTATTATTTCCCTGCATGAATCATCAACATCACCAGTTTAAGTACATTCGGGTACGTTCAGCAAAATTTCTTCTAGTTCGCAGTACATATAGTAAACTCACCGTCATCAGTGAAGGGATTGCAGAACCACTTGCGCAGGATCAGGTCGAAGAAGCCGCTCTTGCACTTGTTGTTGGGGTATTCGATCAGCTCGTTTTTGTCCACCTTCTCCAGCAGAATGGCTGGCAGTTTGCGCTCCAGCTCCGTGTGCAAGACTACCTGGAAAAATAAACGGTCTTAAGCTTTCAGCTTGTGAGGAAACCTGAGTGTCTGAGGTGTTCCTATGGTATTTTCTGAGGTTAACACGAGCACTAGACTATGTTTACTCGTTTATTTTTTCATTTTACAATTTTTACGACGTTTCGGTACTTTTGCATTCCCGTCATCTCGGTAGACTGAGGTGACAGGCGTCTTTTTGAAAGCATTAACTGTTAGTTTGTGTAGGTTACCCTCGGCAAAAATTACAAAAGAAAATATTCAGTTACCATCCAAAAATATTTTGGGAACTTTTTTAAAAATTTAAATTGGCAAAACAATTATTCTATATAAACTCAAAAATATTGATTATTGGTTATTGAAATTTATTCAACCTACAAAACAATTATTTTATATAGAGTCAAAAATATTAATTATTAGTTATTGAAATTAAAATCACACTTCTAGCAAGGGGTCTCATCCACTTAAGCACTGGTTCCCATGCTGTAGCTATGTTCCAACCACGATTAATATTGAAATTTGGATGCCGGCGGATCTATATTGCCTCGCGTATCATTCTAGGAAAGAAACGGTCCTTTATCATAATGAATGAAGTGGTTGGTACCGCTGAGTGTATGTTCACTGACTACAGATCTACCAGAGCTCTTATGTTTCACGTCCACGATATGTTCCTTCACCCGTTCAGCTATGGTACGCTTAGTTTGACCCATGTACGAGGAACCACATCCACAGTCAAGCTTGTATACTGATGTCTCTTGTAAGGGAATAATGTGTTCATATGCGCTTGAAATTGGGCGAGCGTGGTAACATAGCCTATAGTCTTTCTCTCTCTCTGAGAGAAGGCCTCTGCCCTGCAGTGGGACGTATACAGGCTACATAAAGAAAAGCTTTCAGCACGAGGATCAATTGTTTATTTTTCTTCTCATAATGGCTTAAGCATTTAAAGAATATAAAATAGAAGCCACTTCTTCCAGGCATGCTGTTTTCAAATATTCTGAACCACGACACAGTTTATACACATTATTTATCTATTTTATTTTTTTAAAGCTTTTTTCCTTGTCTTATCCTTATACAAAATAGTAAAGCACAGACACAAAAACAAGAGAAATTACACAATTATAAATAATACGTACACGGCACCCTGTGTTATAGTTATCAGATAAGAACGTCACACACGTGGACAAATACTCAGTCATTTCTACTGCTCCTAGCGGGAGCTGTTCTTAAAGTGATGCAGTTCAAGCGCAGAGACTTCTCCTTTTTGGCGACTTAGGTCTATCAGGAAAAATGACCAGTTATACAAATGACTATAACGTGACATTGCCAAGAAAGAAAAGTCGCTTTTAAGTAACTCTCTAAATATAGTTGTAGACTAATATTCAGTTGGAGAACCAACGATCCCTAAGACACAGGTTTTTATCTAGTTTAGGGGTCACAAGTTTGAATTGTATATAGTGACAATGTGTACACAACTAATGACAACAACTAATGTATTTATTGTAAGATATAAAATGTAGACTGTGAAAAAACCTATTTTATTATTTGTATTATTTTTAATTTAACTCACGACCTCTGAAATAGTAGTCAAACGTATCACCGCTAGGCCAATGAGGCAGTCATTATTCAGCGACGTGATAGAGATCTAAATAGTAGGTAACCGACAATACAGTTACTTTTGTTTTTCCCTGCAGTTGATTGGTGAACTAGACAAACACTTAAATATTTTATAAGTATAGTAACCTTAAATAATTCAAGAGACTCATGCAGTTTTAAACATATAACTAACAGTGTGATTAGAAAAAAGAACCAAACGATAATACCTTCAAGAACGTACCTGCATAGCCAGACGCTTCAACTGAGCATTCCTTCTAACACTCTCAATATCCCCAACTGCCAAACCGATAAGTAGGTTCATCAGCAATATGGGCATCAGGACCATGAAGAGTGCAAGTATATAGAACGTGGGCATCGGGAACGGGAGAATCTTGTCGGTATCGGATTCATAGTAGGGCTGCACGTAGGCTCCCACAAAATCAATCTCGCCCAGCATCATGGAAAATGTTCTCATGAGCGACATGGGAATGCTGTCGAATGATAAATGATGGCCCTGGAAAGGAAAAACGTAAAACGGAACAGAATTAAAATTAATTTAATCATGTGTTTAACTATAGAGCTTCAGAGAAGTATGAGGTGAATCAGAGAAGATTATAGATGGATGATTTATTCACAGAGTCGGAGAAGTTCGCATTGAGTATATAAAATTATGAAGCTTAGTAATAAATCAATAGTGTTCATAACGTCACGAACGCAAAGCATTTTAGGACTGAAGTAACAACATGATTTTCAAAAAACATGTTCGTATTGAGTTATAATTTTAGTGAATGCCTCTTTTATTAGTCTATCAAACAAAATACTAAACTCACTTTTGAGAGCAGAATGAAGAAGGCCAGTCCAAAAGCAATGATGAGGATGGAGAATACCATCAAGACTTTGATTAGAGTCTGCAGTATCTCCAGAAACATCACAACGTAGATTCCGACTTGGTCGAACCGTTGTAGTAGAAGCAGGAGCTCGAACCAGGATAGAAATACTGTCACAGATGCGGCTGAGACCTGAAAATCGAAGACACATTACAAGTTTTATTTTTTAAGCAACACATGTGAATTTAGCACAAAGAACCTCGTGAACAACTATGCCTGTTTCTTTTCTTAGGCGTTTGACTTATTTTGCCACTGTCTAAAAGTACACTTTATCATCTATCTGGGGCCTAATTACGCGCACCAAATCCTGAGCGATTCCAATCGTCTAACTGCCGAATTTCCTTCTAATCCTCGGAACTCTAAATTCTCAACCAAAATTATTAAGTCCGTTTCACTGGTTTCCTCTACACAGGGTAACCTAGCGAGGAGACCAGAGTTACACTTACACTTACGCACATTACGGGTCGAACTCAGTAAATCAACTGTTATTTTTAGGCTCACTCTGTAACTTACTTAGTAAGAAGCAAATAAATGAATAAAGTATTTAATTATTAATTCCACAGTAATTTGACAGTTAGACGATTGGAATCGCTCAGGATTTGGTGCGCATTATATAGGGGCTGAACGTTTACTTTTCCAAAGACGAATTTGAATGAAACCCCCAAAAAAATTTTTACTTCATCAACATTATTTTAAGACGATACTTCTTACTACAAAAAATGTCAACGCTATCTTATAATATAACACATACCTGTATATCCGAATAACGTCCAAATACAGTGGGAAAGACCATAATTCCAGAGAAAATGTACAAGTTCCATGAAACCAAATTGGAAGGATCCACCAGGTAATGCCATTTTTGCTGCTTCATGTTATAGAGTTCACGAATGAAACATAAGCCGTTGTATACTAAAATTACCACTGTGCTGGTGTACATAAATACTATTGCTTCTATCTCTGAAAACGAAGTATACAAATTGTATCCATCACACAAAAAAATAACTTGTATATATTTTTTTATTTAGTCATTTTTATGCCACCCTACTGAGCGTAGGCCTACCCGTTAGCTTCTCTTATTTATCACAATCATCAAAATACTTAAATTTACAATTTTATTATAATCGTGATCCACCACGTGCAAGTATCAAAATAGCTTTGGCCATCTGCCTGTTAGTATTCAGTTTGAATCTTGTGCAATTTGTGCGTCACTATAATGATTAAATAGGTAGCGTCCGAAACACGGTTCCGAACAGCTGTGTCAGGATTAGAGTATTATTTCCAAAATGTGAACATACTTGCTTCTGAATCCATCATCTTGTGCAAACTCTTGTCGTTCTCTCGAGAAGCAGTACCATTTAGCGATACGTTTCCAGTCAAATTCACGCTCGCATCGGAACACTTGCTAACTTTATTCGGAATCGTTGTAGGTTCCGCTATAGTCATCAGCAGGTATGAATAGATGGTGACAAATACAAGGTATATGGAGTAGAAGAGAAGATTGGCTAGGTGAAAATATTTGCCATAGGAGTTCCACTTCATCTGCAAGTATTTTTGGCTGAGAGGGTGAGCTAATAGCTCGACACGTCCGTGCGCTACCATTGCCTGAAAATGTTCAAGTCATCAAGCGTATATCACTTATAGAAAAAGCTTCACAAATTATGCACAAACCATCTCTGACAAATATTGTAATCTCAATAACCAACCTTGACAAAAAACGGTGTATTTACATTACAAAAGGGTGAACACACAAGTGCAGGGCTGCATGTGCAAAGTATCGATTCGAGTTCGGAATTTTTTACTTTTCCGATAAAGCAAAATTCTCGACACAGCATAAAGGTTTCTCGGGGCCGTGGTCAGTGGCCAACCTTGGTTTTTGCTTCTCCCACGGGGGTGAAGGTGAGTTCGATATAAAGATCTAGGAGCTCAAATATAACTTCTACATCGTGTAAATAGCAGTCTGGATGAGATAACAAACACGGTGCACTTAAGTACTATGTAAGTAATATCCAATTAGTTATATTTTAACACAATACACACTGAACCTCGTAGTGGACAAAGCTATCGTGAAAATAATTGTGCCAACCATAATGTGTGTGCCAATAACACAAATAGGCGATATTAAAACCACCGAAGTATTTAATGGTGATCCCTATCCAAAGTTTGTTTTAGTGACGTGTGAACCGACAATAACACGAAGCAAAGCGTCAGTGGACACAGTTTCACCCCACTCACGTTGATCACATTCAACGGTTCTGGACGGTACTTGGGATCGTTCAGAGCGATTCTCAGCGCTTCGTTTTCCAACTTCGAGTGTTGATAGAAATTGAACGAGTACTTTATCTGTTGAATGACATTTTTAATCTCATTAGTCATCAGTTTAAGAGTGTTACTTACGTTCAAGGCCGGCAAGGCGATCTGCGACTTAGAAACGCTTTCCGTCTTCGACAGGTGTCCGTTTTCGACTTCGTTCAGTTGTGGACATAAAGCAGCGAAGTTGTACTTGATCTAGTGCAGTCAATCGATTAGTAAAGTGATGGAAAATTGGCACAGTAAACAAAATGTTTTACGACATTGGACACTCCTTTTCCATCCAATATCGAGCCTGTCGCGACAAATTGTTTTACCTTTACCAGGGCTTTTTTGCGATAAAAATAATAATTGGGTTATTTATCAATGTCAAATTGTCATGTATTTCGATAACACTATACAATATAGTCATAAGTAGCCTATATATGTCCCACTGTAGGGCACAGGCCTTCTCTCGGAGAGAGAGTATGGGCTTAATCAGCACGCGTGCCCACCGTGGATTGGCGATTTCAGGCGCAGAGGTATGTGAATAGCTCAGACACTCAAGTTTCCTCAGGATGTTTTCCTTCACCGTTAGCGTGTGGTATTGCTACTATAACTACACAAATGTACATACATTAGAAAATAAAGTCATAGGTACATGCCCGCACTGGGAATCTAACCTGGGTCTCCCGCTCCCGAGTCCAATGTTCTACCCACTAGGCTACCACCGCTCGTACCAGCACTACAATATAGTGCTGTCGATCTGTTTTCGATATACGATTTGCTGCCGAATAGGTCCTATACAATCCAATTTCCGAAGTGCTGCTCCCCTATTCGTGATTGGCTAAAGCGATGTATGCCTAACATTTGAACTCAAATACAATGCAAGTATTTGTAGGTCAAAAAATGTGGATGGGCTTTCGACGGGATGTTTTTTACTTACCGTCGGACCTTAACGAAACTAAAAGTGTAAGCTATTAATTATCACTAAACTAAATTTAGAGTCAAATACGCACCAGTTTAGAAGCTCGATAGAGGTTAAATGTTCAGTCTAAATAAAAAGGCATTTATTTCCAAAGTCAGGTTTGGACTGAACAGTCTGGGACTCACATAGAAGCTCTTGGAGTCTTTCTTGCAGTTGGCCTTAGTGATACACTTATCTTGGACGGCCTCGAAGACGCGCGGCATGCAGGCTATGAGTGCGAGCGTGACGCACGGATGTCGGTCCGAGCGCAGAGACATCACCTCGTTAGCTCTGGAGGCAGATAAGATGAAACCCATACGTAAATTATTTATTTCTGTCATTTTATTTTTCTTGTATTTAAGTAATTTATGTACTCATAGTATGTATCGTGCATTGCCCAAGCTACACTATCCACAAACCCAAGGTTGACCGGTTGCTATTTAGCATTAAGTACGCCTTTGTAAGAAAATTGTTTTCTATGCAATAAAGAATTTAATTTAATAATAATAAATTAACCCTAACCATTGTTCATCCGATACATGAGCAATTAAGCAGTCTGTGTATATGCGTTTGAAAGAGAGCATAGACCTCCTCTCAGAGAGAGTGAGTATGCGCTTGATAACCCCGCGTACTCACCGCGAAATTGTGATTTTAAGCAATGAGGTAGGTATGTGAACACCTTAGAGACTCTGGTTTCCTCATTATTATTTCCTTCACAGTTAGCGACTGGTGTTGCTACTACAAATGCACATCAATACATCCGTTAACCGTGAAATCGGTGTGAATCAGGCGTTCACATACGCGTGGTGTTTAAAGTCGCTGAGAGAAAGGCTGTGCGTTGCTATGATTACATCCGGCGCGATGGTACTTGAGCGGTTTGAACAGCTCCTCCACGTTTCGGGGTTCTAGGTTAAAATCCCAACAAATAATAATTATTTTGTTGTTTTTAACTTCGGTAATTGTAAAGGAAAACATCATGAGAAAACATGTGGTGATTAAGCCCATACTCTCGCACACTGCTAGAAGGCATGTGCTCTGAAGTGGGTCGTGTATGGACTGCTTAAGTTGCGCTATTTATCCACAAAAGACCGTCATTTGGCCTGGTCCCAATCTAGGATACCCTTTGATAAAGTAATTAAGCAAAGACAAAACGCCATGTCCTGGTTCCAAACTAGCATACCCTGTACTATGGTAACCAGGCAAGGACATCACAAACATGGATATACACCCAGACTGAGGCCATGTACGGCGGCCCCCAAGGGGTATTGAACCCACGACCTCCAGCACGGTAATCAATCGTGATACCTCTACACCGTCGAGACAGTATAATTAAATTTGTCCCGATACTGGTGGTGTTTTTAGTGATTTAATCTAATCTAATCTAATCTAACCTTGTCAACTATTTACTGAGAATTGTTGGTACAAAGCAAGTAAACGCATGCGTAGTGCGTACTTGACTTGACGTATTGATTGACAAGAATAGGTATTTGCCAACCTAAGTTGAAAAATATATACTTAAAAACTAAAAACGATAGTGCCAACAGTTGGCACTGTGTCGTTCGCAACGCGCCGCCCATGCATTAGCGACCTTAATTTAAGGATGTTTAGGCCAGTTCTTGATGTACTCTTATCCTGAAAGTTCAAATTTAATCCAATAAATACTCGAAGTTCAACATATCATACTCTTTACCAGATGAAATACCCCTATTTATAAACAAACTATTAATATATGTATTAAAATAGTGCAATTAAAATTATGTCAACCGTGCTATCTGCTTGGCCTAAATTATTTGACCTAAAACATTCTCACATCATAATCACACAATGTCACAGACCCCAACTAGGATACCACGTCATATGGTAACAAGGCAACGACATCATTGAAAGACCCCTAGATTGAGGCCATTTGCACAAACCAAAGTACGGCGGCCCACTCACAATATTTTTTTTAAACAGGTGATTCATCTACAATCAAAGTTTCGTGACGTACATCGAATTTAAAAGCAATTTTGAATGTTATTGCGGATAAAACTACTAGAAGTGTAGTAGTTAGTGCTTACGAAAGTCTCAGTTTAAAGCAATTGACTGCTTAATTATATGCCATTTTAAAAACATATTTAGAGGCTAAAAATTTCACCCATGCCGGGACATGAACCCGCGACCTCTGGCTAACCGTGCCAGCGCTCTCCCAATTGAGCTAATGGGCAAGTGCAAGCATCGGCGAAATTTCGAGCCTCTTTACATGAGTGGAATTTTTAGCCTCTAAATAGGTTTTTGATATTGTGCTCAGCACGGGTTAGTGCAACAAAAAAGAATAATTCACCGAATTTATATTTAGAACAGAGTATAAGAACGTGTAGCGCCATCTAAGCTTTCATACTTACCTCTGTTCGTGGGTGACCATAGCCAGTGCGGCTTCCGGGAACTTGTAGTAGATGGCGTAGTCAATCGCGCTCATGTCCATGTTGTTGTAAATAAGCCGGCAGTTCATTGAAAGTAGTAAGGCAATGGAGTTGGGTCTGTTTTCCATCGTCGCTAGGTGGAGCGGCGTATTCTAGAATAAGGTATTCGTTCGCTTTGAGAGGAGGATTAGACCTAATCGCGCATTAGCTTTGGAAAGATGAGCGATGCACAGCAGCTGCAAGAGTGGCAGCGAAATATTTATGTTTCCGTTGGAAAATGTTGTTGAATCTGAAATTAGTCAGATTGAATTATTACGGTACTATTTTTAAAAACACGAGTCATTAAAACTCTCCTCAGAGGTAGTTTCAATAGTGTGTCATAAAGGGAAAGATGTAACCACAGATTATTTAACCTGCCTCTGAAGAGTGTTTTGAGGACTCGTATTTTTCTAAATAGTACCGTAATCATTCAATCTGACTAATTTCAGACTCAACAATATTTTCCAAGCAATCGTGTTATTGTAAATGAGAATGTTAGTCTTTTCAGGAACAATTGCTATAATATAGTCATTTACTGCACGTTAAAAGCAACATTTTGATAGAAATATTAGACTCTACAGTTTTCACGCTACACGTAGCACCTAAAATAGACTAACATTTTAAAAGGAATCAGGAATTTTATCCGAAATAAAATTATATTATACTTTTACAAACAATAGACGCCTAATTAGGTATGTCTTATCTCGTGGATATTTTATGCTTACTGAGGAGTTTAAAGAAATTAACTTTTTATTAAAGTCAATAATAAGTCTCTCAATAATGTAAATAGTATTTTTTAGGATCTACGACCGACAAACTGGGATCAAGTACCTGGGACTAAATAGCATTTGAATGCCGAAAATAGCCGTTTTTAACGGAAGTGCTATCTTATTCTAGGTTTTTGGCCTTACATTCGCGGTCGTGGGTCCTAAACATCACGAGTTTTAGTGCCTTAGAAATCGATAGAAAGATCTAGGATACTTCTTGCAAATATGATCTGTAAAAGATATGATTTGTTCATTGGTGGCTCAGGCGTTTCATTAGAAACTCATGGAACCCCTTAAGCTGCTTTTTATTCTAGCATTCCTCGGACTTCCACTTAAATCAGTACCTAATCGGGAGTCTGCAACGAAGGTTCAGAGTCATCCACTCACCCCGAATTTATCGAGCTGGTGCTGTAGGTGTAAGATCACCGAGTGCAACAGCTCGATGGCCTGTGTGTAGCCCATCTTAGTAGCGCTAGCTCACCCCTTAGCCTCACGTTCTCAAATCAGTAACCGGGAGTCCGCCACGAAGGTTCAGACTCATCCACTCACCCCGTCCTTGTCGACCTGGTCCAGTAGGTGTGAGTGCACCGAGTGCAGCAGCTCGATGGTCTGAGTGTAGCCCTTCATCGCGGCCAAGTGCAGCGGGTTCCGTCCGTTGTGGTCCCGGTGGAGCAACGCGCCTCTGGGAAACCGTCCAAACGTCCATGAACCGAATACTGGCGATGTGAGCGTATCATAATCGTGCGTTTTATGTATTGCTGTTTTTTCCGTTTCAGCCATGGGTTCTAAAACTCACTATAAATATGTTTGAGAGACTGGTCTGGCACTATGCAAAAACGATATGTAGAAAAGATACGATTTTTTATTATATCATCTTTGATTTGTTGCTGCATTGAGCCTGCATGGTATATAACAGAAGAATACATACATCATTAGGATTATGTCACCGTTTTGTGAGCTGAGGAAAAAAGCAAAAAAAACTATGGTCTCGAAAACCATTCCAAAATGGGGTTCGACAAATGTCCAAAGGCAAACTGTTCCACCGACTTAGCACATTGTAGAGAGTTGACAGAATATGAACATTGAAAATATCTAACAGGATATTGTGCGAGCTATTTCGTGCAAGTGGGTTATGACTAGCATACTCCGCTAGTTTCGAACTTAGAATTTCAATAACATGTCGTATTAGGGTGGTCTTCAGTTAGTCTCAATCTTGTGGACTTTTTTAATTGTTGTTTTTCAGCAAAATAATAAGCTAATCAATTACCAGAAGACGGGCAGCAGCGTCTTCCTGAGATTCCAACCGCATACTGCGATCGCCAACCCGCCTGCCAAGCGTGGCGATTATGGCAAAACCCCTCATGGTTATGAAAACCATGAGGGAGGCATATGTCCTGCAGTGGGCGTTAAATGGCTGATGATGATGATGAATCTACTAATTCTGAAACTTACAAACCACTTTGATGTTCATTAAGCAACCATTTTTTTTTCATAAATTAATAAAAGTATTTAAATTAACTGAATTGAATTGAAAAATTACAAAAAAAAACAAATGTAATTCTGGTGGTCTAACCGAAAATGCTATCGAGAAATTTGACCTAGAATTTCTCCAATGGGGGGGTATTTCCGCGCTAGCGCTCTAGGCTTAGATTTTTACCATCAAAAATCCAGATAGCGTAGGCACAGTAATACAATGACTTATGCACTGTGCTATAATAGTCCGCCAACCCTATTTATTGTGTTTTTTGATAGCAAATTAACATCTATCTATCTCCACAGTACGTCAGTGTTACCTGTTGAGCAAGAGCTGGACGACCCTGGTGTGTCCCTCGCGCGAAGCGATGTGCAGCGGGGTCAGCCCCTCGCCGTCGCTCTCGTTGATGATGAAGGTGCCTTTGTCAGAGTCCAGGAGCTGGCAAGCTGTGTGGTAGCGGCCGTACCTGACGGGAACCGGTTCTTACATAAAATCTGACTTTCTTAATTATAAAAACACGATTCCTCAAAACACTCGATAAACGCCGATTATAATAATAGTCTGTTGTTGAGATTTTACAAGGAAGGATTTTACTGAGGAGTGCTTTAGAGGAGTCGTGTTTTCATAAATAAGGCTTTTGATGTTTAAAATTTTATTCAAAGTACGCACAAGTTACAAGTTAAACGACGTGAAAAACGGCTACTATAACATTAAAGATTATTTAGATGACAAAGATGTCTGGAATTAAAGCCACTTTAATGCATGAGTTCTAAAATAATAATTTAAACTCTTATTATCAATTTCAAAAGACTGTTCGGAGACATTTTTGTCCATTTTTTCTCCAAAGTTACTTTGATTTTGACTTTATGGTGTCCATTTAAAAAAATAGATAATTTTCGAGAAAAAATGGACAAAAAACTCAAGAGTTACGGTCTTACTTATAAAAACAATATTAAGTTAAAACACTCCATAAACGCAGTATAAATACATTGAGTGTTTTAAGTGAATAATATGTGGTAAAGTCTTTTTCTTGAAAAGTGTCTACCATAGACTATTTATACGGCGTGTTTTAAGGAATCGTGTTGTCATAAATAACACCGCCAGTCTTCTAAATTTTGGTCCTTAATTAACAGTTTTAGTAGCAAAACCACTCGTAATTGGTGACGGAAAACATCGCAAGGGTACTTAAGTGTCCGAGGTGTTTACATACCTCAGCGCTTGAAATTGTCAATCCACGGTGGACACGCATGGTAACTAAGCCCTTCTCTCTCTCTCTCTGAGAGAAGGCCTGTGCCCAGCAGTAGGACGTATATAGGCTACACTAGTCGCTCTTGTCTGATCTCAGAAGTTAAAAAATCTTCTAAGCGCTTGGAGCCTATTTCATCCCGAGTAACATACGGGATGTTAAGATACTTGTTAAGAACTTACGTCCGACCTATAAACTACGCATACTGGACATCGAAACCAACTACTTTAATAATCAATTTAGCTGGGAAATAATTTAAATATTTTGGGTACTACATTACATTACATAAACTCACGCCTCTATTCCGTAGGGGTAGGCAGAGATCAGGGTTTGCCCACACGACCCAGACAGACTTCTTTCGCTTCATCAACATCCATTAGTCGTTGCATGCACGCACACCAGTTTCGGGTACTTCTTGTTTTCCCTTTTGCTAATGCATTCCATTTAGTCGAAGTACGTCCACCTGGGTCGTCCCTTACCAGCTTTATCACACACATTCGCTCGATATATTTCTTTCGTCATTATTTCTTGATTCATCCTCCATATGCACAAACCAAAGCAATATTCCTTTCTCAATTCAGATCACTACAAACAACCTTTTTCGTCCACAACGTACGAGGGGCATGCCAAAAGAAACTAGATACTCAAAAATTATAAAATTTATTCTTTATTACAAGTATCGATCTTTTCAAAGTATTCACCCTGAGCACGTATACACTTTTCCATACGTCTGAACCAATTGGAAAATACCTGTGACCACTCTTCTTTAGATACCTCAGAAATCTCGAAATTATAGGCAACCAGCGCATCTTCTTTGCTTTCAAACCTCTTCCCTTTTAGTTTTTCTTTGATTTTTGGAAACAAGTAAAAATCACAAGGCGCTAGGTCAGGGGAATATGGCGGGTGAGGGAGAATTGACACATTTTTCGAGTTGAAAAATTCTAGTGTTCTGGCAGACGTGTGCGGCGCCGCATTGTCGTGGTGCCAGAGAAGGTGCCGGATTCCTGACTTCGGTCGCTTGTCACACCAAGCTGATATTGATACTGTTGGAGCACAAACTGTCACATACCATTCGGAGTTCACCGTTCTTTCATTCTTTAGCACAACAGTAGCAATATGACCCGTTTTGCAGAAAAACGAGGCGACCATTTGTTTCTGTGTGCTTCGTGCACGGCGACATTTCGTTGGAGTTGGCTCGTCTTCAAAGCACAGTCGACTGTCGCTTTGATTCGGGATCATAGTTATATAGCCATGTTTCGTCACCAGTCAGTATATCATATACGTTTTTTTTCTCGCCTCCGTTGAATTTATCTATCATGAATAGGCACCAATCCACCCGACGGTCTTTCTGCTCATCGGTAAGTTTGTGCGGCACCCATCTCGAACAACGTTTACGGAGAGAAAGGTGGTCGTGAATTATGGTTTGCATTGCTGCTGATCCAATTCCCAGTTCTCGCTCTAGCTCTACATATGTAATTCGTCGGTTTTCGCGAATACGTTTTTCGACTGCACGAACGTTTTCTTGCGTGACCGCGGTTGGCGGCCGTCCTGTCTTCGCTTCATCTTCGAGACATCCCCGTCCTCTTTTAAATTCAGCAAACCAATTGAATACTGTTGCTCGGGAACAAGCAGACTCACCAAAAGTAGAAGCCAAAAGTTCAAAACATTCTTGAAGCTTTAAACCTTTTTTAAAGTCATAATAAATCATAGCGCGAAAATCACGTCGACTGAGCTCCATTGTTGCAAGTGAATTCCCGCCAGATTCTCGGAAAAATGATGCTCATTCAAATAAAAAATAAATAAAAGAAGTGTGTTCTATATTCAAATATGTCAATAAAAAACCAGCTTGTATGGATACTAAAATAAAAAAATGTCAGCATGCCATATACAGTCGACAGCAGGTCAACCTTTACATTTTTGTTGCTAAGTCATCCGTAAGGTAAGTGAGTGCACATAAGAAAAGGTTGTTGTGTTGTCGACTCTACCCATAAAGGAGCATAAAATGAATAATAAGGCAGCTTGTATACGTCCCACTCTAGGACACAGGCCTTCTCGCAGAGAGAGAGAGAAAGAGAGAGTATGGGCTTAATTACCACGCGTGCCCATCGTGGATTGGCAATTCCAAGCGTTGACGTATATGAACATGTCAGACACTCAGGTTTCCTCACAACAGAATTGATTATTCACCAACCTAGCAGCGAAATGCAGCGGGCTCTCGTTGTTATTATTCTTCAGGTTGATGCAGGCGCCGAGGCGGATGAGGTTCTCCAACGAGCGGATGTGGCCCTCGCGGCTCGCGTAGTGAAGAGGAGAGCAGCCGCCGTTGTCCTTTTCATTCAACAGCTGAGCCAGGCTCTTCTCGCATCTCTCCTACGCGGAAAAGGAACAGTTCTTTTATCTCACGAAGGTGGGCTCAATTTAAAGGTGTTCTAGCGGCAATTCCCGTACAAAAGTGGTTTGGTTTCAATTTACAAACGCCATGCAACAATTAAACATTGCTTATGTCACGGAAATAAAGTATTAGAAAATAACCAACAAACCGCCTGCTGAGCAATCGAGCAACTACTTAACAATCGATTGAGATCTTTATTTGTCAAAGTCTGACTACTGGCTAAGTAGTTATGGGGGAACCATAGAATCGGAAATACTTACATACATATATAAATACAGGTCATGTCGAACGCCCGTGTTGTGCCCACCCCAATAACATTGGGGAACACGACTCTCGAAGTTGTAGACGAATACGTCTACTTAGGACAAACAGTCCAACTAGGCCGGTCCAACTTCGTGAAAGAGGTCAATCGTCGAATCCAACTCGGCTGGGCAGCTTTCGGGAAACTTAGAAAAGTCTTTTCGTCTAATATACCTCAATCGCTCAAGACAAAATTATACAACCAGTGTGTGTTACCAGTGATGACTTATGGCACTGAAACGTGGTCTCTCACTATGGGCCTCATAAGAAGGCTCAAGGTCACGCAACGAGCTATGGAAAGGGCTATGCTCGGAATTTCTCTACGAGATCGAATCAGAAATGATGAGATCCGTAGACGAACGAAAGTCGTCGACATAGCCCAGCGGATTAGTAAGTTGAAGTGGCAGTGGGCGGGGCACATAGCACGCAGAACTGATGGCCGATGGGGCCGAAAAGTTCTCGAATGGAGACCACATATCGGCAAGCGCAGCGTGGGACGACCAGCCACAAGATGGACAGATGACGTCATTCAAGTGGCAGGAAGACGCTGGATGCAGGCCGCTTCCAACCGGTCTTTTTGGAAATCCATGGAGGAGGCCTATGTCCAGCAGTGGACTTCTTGTGGCTGAATGATGATGATGATGATATATAAATACGAGCAAACACATTATCCTTCTTTTGGGCTCCGCCGCAGTCGAGTAAATATATTTCAGCCATGTGAGAAGTTTTGTGAAGAGGCTTATGATGCTCTATTTTTTATTTATTTTTTATTTTATTCTATATTCTGGGTGCGATTTAGACTTGTGTCTTTAATATAACGTCCCTGGCACATCCCCAGTGCGTTGAAATGTGGAATGTTTAGTTGTGTGCGGGGATCCATCAATCAGCCCGTATTTGTCCGCCGCTAAAGGACTTCCTACGCTGCGTTTGGATGTTCCTGGTTTCTGAATGGTTTCAGGATACAAAAAAACCGTCCAAGACTGCCAATTGTATCCCATTATTAAGATATAAGAAATCGTTTGTAATTATTGTGGGTGTGCAATTTAATAATGTGTGCTCTATCAACTTAATTTAACTGGCGAAAATGTGCTTTCTTGAATTCACGCCGGGACCCTTAACGTAAGTTCAATTTACACTTGACCGAAACAAAAAAAAAATCTTAAAAAACCAATCGTTTCATGTATGGGCATCCCCTTAATTTTATACTTATTGTTTTTTTATTATTTGTTGGGAATTTCGCCTATTCTGTCAAAATTTCAACATACATAAACAGCAACCAGAGCAAAGACCAGTGTTTGCCACTTGTCACGATCATGACAAACCCTGAGTAGCTACGATTCAAAAGATAAAGCCCCTTATAGGTCTGACGGACAGACAGAAAGACGTCACCTACGAAGACGTCGTAGGAGTATTAATAGGGTCCCATTTGTTACCCTTCAGCCACGGACCCCAAACAATGGGCAATACAAAATACAAAAATATTTATTCAGTCCAGTACCTAATGTCACAGCATGTAAACAATGTCTCAACTATAAGTTTCAATGAAAGCTGACGTAGTAGAAACTAATTTGGGCGCCCGCGATACAGATTTTACCTAGTGGCCCGTTGTGTATCGCTCATGCAAAACATGTTTGTATGACAATACATTTTTGTGTTTATATTTATTTAGGTATGTTATTGTTAACGTGAGTAAAATCTCAAATTATTTAATTTTAGAGCGCTTTTAATTCGTGGAATTTAATGCGCCGTAGAGTGAGGAACTCAAAGTTAGGTACTCTCGCTCGCTACTTAGCATCTTATACCAGTCGCTGCTCGAACTATCCATCTATCTGAAGTAGCGACGGAATTTTTGTAAAGAACAACTTTACCGATCGCGCTTGAACATGGAAATATGATAAACGTCTGAGACAATATAGTTAAAACTTTAGAAGTTGAGAAAAAGTATTTATATCTATAGCAACAGTTGAATTACTTCTTCGGTACAGTTATTTAACCTTATAAAAGTCTTGTGGATAATTATGTAACAGACTGTATTGTTTATTGATATTGTAACTCTTAAGGACTGGGTCAAACTAGGTAAGGAATCACTCTTCTAATTATCGGGATCTTCTATTATCGGGACGATATCGAATTAAAACTTTCAAAACTTTATTGATGAAGCAAAGATTCTTTTCTCTTCATATAACTTACTTAAGATGGTATATTTAATTTAAAAAAAAGCCCTTGACGTACGTTTATACTTCTGACTTGACAAGGGTGTTTAAGTCACCGTGGTGGTGACTGTGGATCCGTTCTGTTTTTTTGTTCCAAGGGGATTTAAATTAAGGCGTTGAAAAATGGAGCCAAGCTCCTTAAACATTCTAATCGATTAACAAACAGTTTATATAGCACTTTTATAGCTTTTTGTGTCGTAGGCTATGGCTCTTAAAAATACATAATCAAAATCACCTGGCTTAGTTGGATAGCGCACTTAGCACGGTATCCAAGAGATGCGGGCGAGACTCATCCGCCAAGCTTACAAAGAGCTCTTTGTATATCATGTTAGTTTCACATAAAGTAATTACTTCAAATTGGCTTGAATATAAATTTTAAGTTGTTTCAACTCAAGTATTCTGTAAACGTGTTGGCATACAAGTTGTTAGTTATCCTAAATAAATTAAATTAATTCACTTTACTTACCCTGCAACTAGCCGCGAAGTCCTCAAGGCGACCTCCGTTCATCACGACCAGGTGCAGGACATTTCGGCTGTTGATGTCTTTGAGGCAAATGTCGGCGCCCAGACGGATCTAGAAGCGGAATGTTGATTAGGTATACAAAACCAATCGCGTCGGCGGTGCTAGCGCCTCAGTAGAACGCTAGCTTCATATCCAAAAGGTCCTGTGCTTGATTCCTGCAAGAACCAATGAGTTTGTTTTCTAAGTTTGGTAAATTTGTAAATTTGTTGTAAAAACAGCAAGTATCCAAGGAATTTATATGTCTCAGCCCTTTAAATATGGGACGTGTATATGTATGGTAACAGAGGGACGTATATAAGTTGCTTTTTAGCCTTATACCATCATTGTACCATACCATATCAAATTGAATGCCGATTATCACTAATCTGATTACAAAACGCCAAACTGTCTGTTTATTTTTGTTGTTGCTCCTCTCTCCCTTTAACTTTATCATCATAATCCCAGTCATCTTTTCTGGCTCCAAATTAGGCTCCACCCTATCCTATGGTAACTAGACAAGGACAACCAAAACACGCAAGAAAACTACAGCTCATGATCTAGGTCCCTGGGATCCTTTAACAGTAGTCTTTACCCACCGTATATAAATATCTCAAACCTTGTTACTATAAGGTTTGATGAGCCCAAAACTTGAATAGCTATTTTACACGAAAGGAATACTAATGAAGTACATTGATTGGCCGGAGACCCTCTGTTTTGTCTGTTTAATGCGGAATTTAGTATCTAAACTAAGTTTACCGTGTGCCAGATGATTCAAAGTTAAAATACGCAAATATTTCCCTTACGCCACATGGTCCGATCGGTTTGTCCGATTTTTTGTATTTACTGTTGGTTCGATTGATCGGATTATGAGGATTTCTCAAAGTTTTATGTCCTACTAATCAAACTAATAGCATTTTCAAAGTTTTAGTTGTCCAATCGATTGCACCATGAGACCTTTAAAAATCCCCGATATTCGACAACTTATTTTTTTCCTGTTGGTTCGATTGAACTATAGATAATTTATTACTTCATTATTTCACTACCTATGAAATCATACATAGCCGAAGAATAAAGGTCCTTGCTCCCTGTAAATAACCAAATTTGACAAGTGGTTTTCTATCAGAAAAGTTATTCTCTGTAGCTAACCCGGCTATTAAATGGGACTTTTTTCTAAATTGAAAACCCGGAAAACCTCTGATATCGGAATTAGTCTTTATAACTATTGTGAAATAAATTACACATTATTTGTGAATAAAATTATATTATTATTACAAATGAAACAGTATTCTATAGCGGACGAAACAGTAATCTGTGCTAGTTGATCTGTGTGCTTTTATAACTTTGAATTATATCTCCCGCATGAATTTCGTTCAAATTTGTGTCTGACACTATCCCGGCATCCATATGACCACGGCACCCTCAATAATTTGGGGGCAGGTAAAAGTTATGAACGTGATGTTCGGTCAATCGACCCTGCAGGAAAAAAAACCGACTTCATGGCCCGATTAATCGGAATACAAGGAAATGTAAACGTCCTAGTAGTTCGACAACCGGACTACAAGAACTTTAGAGAAAAAATTCGTCGTCCGATCGATCGGACAAGCCGATTGGACCATGTGGCGTAAGGGAAATATTTATTATTACTATTATTTGTTTGGGAAACTTGCAGCTTACATTACAAATGGACAGAGATTTAGAATAACTACACATAAGCTAAGAATAAGTTTCTGCATATACATAGTAACTAAGTGGCAAACATGTGCAAGTGAATGAAAAATTTAAAGTAAGTGAATTAGTACATTACTGCAGCGGCCGGCAAAAGAGGCATCGGTAAAAGATCCATCAATGCCTAGTTGTGGCCAAGGCTTGTATATCATCATCAACCCATTATGTCCCCACCGAGGGGCACGGGTCTCTTCCCTGAGGAAGGTGTAGGCCATACACCACCACGGGGGCCAAGTCCGGATTGGTGGAGGCTTGTAGACTAGTGGCTCGTCTACTGTCAGAAGTTGTCAAGCCGCCCTGAGGCCTCTGACTTGGCTTAACGACTGCCATCTATCGACGGCAGCCGGCACCAACAGCTTAACGTGCCTTGCGAAGCACGGAACCGCTCGGAAAAATGCCACTAGCGTTAGGCATAGACGGCGACCCATCCATGCACTGAACGCGCCCTGTGTTGCTTAACCTTCGTGATCGTTTAAGATCACTCAGGCAGCCGGGGCTACGAGCGAGGCTTGTATATGATTTTTCTCAAATAATGCGCGGAAATTAAAACTAAGTAGTACTAAGGCAGAACTTTTTATTTGAAAAATATTTTTCTTTCGATTTTGGCGGTAACAAGTTTTCTATTACGGCTCTTGCCGCTTCTTGAATTGCAGGTGGCGTTAAAATAAGTTCATCGCACTCATTTTCATCACTTGAACTCATTCTGTTAAATTCAATAAACTTTCAAAATCAGACGAACCACGAACGATCAACAATATTTTTTGCCGCGTTAGTGTTCTTTTTTTTTCAAGAGGTATATCCAGCTTTCTATCGCAAGCCAGTTCGAAATTTAAATAAAACCTCTGATAAATTACCTCCTTGGTTGTCATTGTTCGGAGTAAAAGATCGTTCCATTTTTAAATAACACGACAGATATGAGTTTAGTACCTATGTAATTTATTTGGCCGCAAAATACGACAGTTGAATTTTCATAGTACTTTTTCCGGCCGCTGAGTACAGCAATTTTGATTTATCTCGAAGAAGGTTGTCGAAATAATGCTCAAATTTCCAAGCATGTTTGAGAAAAATTAACTAATTTCAAAGTATTTATGTGAATTTAATTCATTTAATCCTTTACTGATTCTTGCAATAGCTATAGGTATTTTAACCTTCTGAAGTTAGATCGTATGGGACCAAATTGTAAATTGAACTGTTTTTTTGGTTCAAAGTGTACGTACTCGTAGTAACTCGATCGGGAGAAGCAAGTTATCAAACAGAGCAAGTTCCCGCTGCCTTCGCATGAAACTAAGTTTGAGCTCGTGCTGGGAGTGGATTTTAGACTTGATTCAATAATGTTGAGTGTAGTTTTTTAGACCTTATCAATTTGAATTGAATTGTACTGAAAAACGGTATAAAATATCTATAATACGAATATTACAGTTCACCAATCAGTAAACAAACCAGTAAACCAATTATCGGTCCTTCACACAAAACTATTGCTTTTCGTGGGAGCTTTAGATACGCAGCTACCAAATGCTGGAACAATATCCCGCCGCCATTTAGAATTTTAAAATAAACTTACACATTTGAGTTAAAATTAAAAGAGTACTTGTTGTCAATATAAAACCATTAATGTGTGTTATAGTTATTAATATGAAGTCAAGTTGTGAGTACACTTTTTTAAAACTAAATAAATTATAATATTAATAGTTAAATAAAAATGAAATCGCCGTGGAATTGAAATTGAAAAACGTTTATTCAGATACCACAACACACATACAATCTTACAAATAAAAAAATGTGAAACCAGAAAACTCCCTTAAGGTAAAAAGTAAACTAATTCGAAACAATCATACAGTAGTGGTGAAGTGATATGGTGGATACCTTGAGGTGGATACGCTGTGTGCCACGGCACAAGAAAAGGTTCTTGACTCAGCATATGTCAGAGGTTCTCGGTTGACAACCTGTGACGCTGATATTCTGTCAGAACCTACATAAGTGACGGACGAACAACCAAAAAATGCCTGAGTGCATGAAAATAGTGTTGAAAATAATCAATGAAAAAAGCGAAATCTATCTAACGTTAATTTCTAGGCCAATCCATTGAATTTAAAATTCAATGGCCAATCTAAGGTAGCCTTATCAAGAGTGCACAATAAGAAAAACCTGTCATTCAAAATAGAGACATAGGTGGGGTATACCTGCTATTATTTGTTATAATAAATCTGTTATTTTGTTATTTGAATACCGTTTAATTTTATGAGATCTAAATAGATGGGGCATAATATATATTATATATGTATATATAATATGACGAGTAGGCAAATAAGACAAATTAATTCAAGTAATAAATATATCATGCATTTCATGAAAATTGAGTGTTGTGATGTAAATGCACAGTGGATAAATAATTAAAGAAATTGAGGCATTACTTACATATTTGAGTTAAAGTCAGTTTCTTTTCCTTAAATTGAATTTTATAACTGACAAGAACTTAATCTGCAGGTTTGCTAAAGGTCATTCGAATAGTGGCGTGGTGGCCGAGTCACCTATCTCCCTCTAAAATGGTTGTGAGTTTATTTTAATAATTGAAATTGCAGTGAAAAAATGCTGTCCCTACTAAAAAGCGCTGAGATGTTTTATAAACTCTTGTAAAATATGTTTGTTTCTTACTTACCAACACGTGCACGGTCCTCCAGCCAGCTCGAGAGGCGGCTAGTAGCAAAGGCGACCTTCTCTCCTTGTCCATAGGGTTGATATCCGAACCCTCCTGGACTAGGTAGTCAACAATATCAGGGTGGTCAAACATGGCCGCGCAGTGTATCGGCGTCATCTTCTGTACGTCACAGGAGGTAAGGCAAGCGATTTTCTCCTTCGGCTGCATTGAGAACATCAGCTTCACGATTTCCAGAGCACCCTGTGTCAGAAACAAGGCTTAGGTAGTCACACAAAAAAATGACATTTCTATGGATGAGTTTCTACTCTTGAAACTTCTGTCGCAGTTTCATCCAGTACGTGTTTACTCAATCCATTTTAATACAAGTTATGTATAGATCTGTATTTTCCCTGTTCTAGTAACACTTTCAGACTTCCGTAGCTTTTAACTTGGAAACAAGCACTCTTTAAAATTCCAGCACAATTCCATTGCCAATATCAGATTGGTCTAGTTGACGGCAGAGGAAATCTAAATTATAAAGATGTCATAGGAGGATGGATACCAGTGGTCTTCACTCTGCACTAACCATGAGTTTTCCCCCCGGTTTCTGGTACACTAACAGTCTACTAGGAAAAAGATCATGAGGAAACCTTAGTGTCTGAAGTGTTCACATACCTCAGCGATTGAAATTGCCAATCCGCGGTGGGCACACGAGTTGATGAACCCTATATTCTCTTCTTCAGAGAAAACTGCTAACAGCTGTCAGTTGTTTTTTGTATGCACTTTGACCAACTGAAAGCTCTTAACAGCTTGTTAGTATACGAGGACCAGGGGGATAGAATACCCAAACCATTTTCTCATTGCAGTTAAAAGCTATAGATCGAAAAAGTGCACCAACAAGCTAAGAGTGACCAAATACAAGAAGGGAAACCTACTTGAGCGCAAGCCAGGTGGACGGGGGTGGACAGATCGTGCTGCTGAGTGGAGATCTTGGCGCCGGACTTGAGGCATAGCTCGACCGCCTTAATGTCACCACCGTGCACGGCCGAGTGGAGCGGTACATTGCCCTCGTTGTCATACAAGCTGATCATCTGCTCGCGCGTGCAGCCAAGTGACTCGCCCCACTGGAGGAATACTTCCATAGTGCGGGAGGAGGCGTTCTTGGCCGCCTCATGGATCGGATAGTAGCCGTTGTTGCATGGACGCTTGCATTTTGCGCCCAGGTCGGTTATCTGGACAGGGAATGGTAGACTTAGATTCTGGTAATGCATTGTATTGTACTGTGACAACTGCATGAATACGGCGATTTAATTTCATTGCCAAGTTTACGACTTTTCGGCGTCAATGGAATGAAAAAACATGTCACGTGATCTGTCATTGTACTGTAAATGCACTAACGGTATCGATGCCCTGATTTGGAAAACACCGAAAACGAAAAAGAATGGTCCACTACGAGTGGCTACTTAACTAATGGCACTTTAAAAAAATATATGCTGCCATTGCAAATGCTGACATTCGTCACTTAAACCACGTACAACAGGCCGGAGTCGTGCGGGCCTTTTGATTCTACAAACAAAAAAATAAACCTTAAATACTTTTAAGCTTAGAGACTACAGCGATAATCGATTAAAGTCCTAGTTGATTCGCCCAAGATTTACGACTTTCAGTTTTTGCAAAAAAATATTATAAAATGAATTATGTTTTTTTCTAAGCCTCGGACCTCACCAATGGATTGAAAGATGATGAGGCGTTTCTTACCAACACCCGGGCGCAGAGGTCGTGGTCGTGGATGGCGGCAAAGTGCAGAGCCGTGCGTCCGTGTTCGCCGCCCAGGTCCACATTGAACAACTCCTTGTGCTTGGCGAACACCTGAAGGACGGACACCTGGGGATGCCGGCTAGTTTAGTTATAGATACGGATCGGGGACTTTTGCGATGCTCTAGACGAATATAGTTAAAAGTTACGTATACGAGTCTCTTAGATATTATGCTGTGCTGGATTGATGATTCAGAAATAGTCTAGTGACGTTTGCAGATAAACAAAAAATTGAATGAACTGGACTAATTGTCAAAATAGATGCGGACAACACTATGCTGAAAGAGATGGCGAGCAAAGCTGTCAGCTACTGATAGTATTAGGTTTTTTTTAATTTAGTTTAACGGCTCTGGGTACAAGCCCTTTTAATTTTAAGCCTTGCTTCACTTGGCTGCCGGCAACAGAAATTAGTCATAAGAGCCGCAGAACTTTATCAAATACGATAGATCATTAGGCATAGACCACAGTCAAATAAATATGTCTTATCAAACAAGCTACACTTTTAGATCCATGGACTAAATTAGAAACAACTGATCCACCGAAAGTATATGAACATGTGCCACATTATGCTAAGAATAAAATGGCAGGTTGCTATGTTAGTCCTTAACAAAGTAGTAGATAACTACCCTAAAAATTGTTCAAACTACGGAGACGACACTTTTCTGGTTTTTCTACTGCAAATTTGAAGCTTACAAAAGGATAAACAATAAAAATATTATTTGTCATAGGTATATTTCCTATTGTGATTGAAAAAACTTGATCAAGACAATTTTAGAATCGAATAAAGTGAAATAAGTGTGATATTACAGCATTTATATTTAAAATTCAATGCATTACAAGAACTTAAAACAAGTTCACTAACAGAAACTTAAAGGAGCAGATACTTTTCTGTACTCCAACTGGTATCATCGGAATTATCATGCATAGCAAATTTTTAATTCCTGTTCCCGTTCTGATACCTTACCAGATATCTGGTTAACCGCTTAGACTGGAAGGACTGGAAGAGAAGATATTTTATGCCTTTTCATTTATAATTGCGTCCAGTTATCGTCAATAAGATACGTATTCTTACTTAGAAATAGAGGAATTGCTGTAGGCTTACAAATCACGTTACTTTAGTAAACACAGAACTATGTTGTCTTTTCCATATCGGGGTTCAATCTTAGGGTTCAAACGTCTAACTCACTTTATTCAATTCAGTGGCCAAATGTATCGGAGCCTGAGTTTTCTCGTTCAAGTTTCCAGTAGTAACATGCCTGTGAAAAGAAAAAGCAATTATTTCTCTTATTTAATCTAGTCTTTATATAACTAAACGTGTAGGCACCAACAAGGAAGCTATAAATCTAATTAATGGAACAAGCTTTAAGCGTGATTAATCCTAACCAAACGCCAAACCGTTTCTACATAGACACAGGTATATCACTGCAAAACGGCTTCTAATTATATGCGTCAATGGTCGCTTATGGTTTATCGATCCCATTTTCCAGTATACACGGGGAATATCCGTAAACAACTGAAATAGAACAGAATAAATAGAATAGACTGTTCAAAAACATTACCAGCAGCCATAAAATGTAAATATTTATAGTGGTAGGATGGAATAAATATATAACCAAGGAGTTTCACGTTTATTCAACACATATAATCGCGGTCAACAGTGCATAAGAATTTGCATAGCCATAATAATAACTTTCACATAAGACAAACACTTTTTCTGGTCATAAACAGAAATGCTCTGGTAATCAGAAAAAAATATCATAAACATTTACTACTAGATTTGTACACTCAACAAATCTAGTAGTGAATCTAGAGCGAACTTCTGCGGGAATCGGACCCACGACCGGTCTTGGTAGTCAAGTTAGCACAAGGTAGTCTATAATAATTCGTTAATAGAGTGTAAGTATACCCTTTCATTCATCTCATCACCCTGAACACGTAACGTCACAACCTCCAGGTTACCCGAAAGCCTAGGTAAGCTGAGGTTTCACCACTTTACGAGCATAGACATTAAGTTTAGAAAAGAATTTTTCCTTTCAATCAATCCAATAAGATCGAGGCCATCTTTTCACTCTAACGTAGTAAGTCTCGTAATACTAAAAGTTATTATTGATCAGTATTCTGACCCGCAAATGATGACAGCAACGTATCCAAACTAAAACTCTACCAAAACTTTTGGTAGATTTTGTTTTCGGAGTTTTAGGCCTTTTTGTATACCTATATGCTGTTAGATGATTTACACAGCGTCTTGTATGAACTCTCTATATTATGATGACTTTGAATTTGTTCGAAGTTTCTAAGGGGACATTCTCACGATGAATTAGAAACTTATAGCGCTACTTTTGAAAAAAATGCTGCGTCAAAATATTTGGCCGGGTTCTCTGACATTACGCCTAAATCTGGTGTATTAAAATACATTTTACTCTCTTATAGTTGTCAATAAGAGAGTAAAATGTGTTTTAATACACCAGATTTAGGCAGTGTCAATGTCGTGTCTAGGACCGTCGGCCGTTATTTTTATGATTTTTTAAACTTTATAAAAAATCGCGAATGAGTCTAAATTACAACTAGATATGGTTTTATTTGAGCTGTACAGAGTTTTGGATAGTAAAAATATACCAAAATGAGTATCACTGAATGTGTCGGTTGTAATATGGTTTGTATTTCTGTAATTTCAAAAATGCCAACTTTTCCCCAACTATTTGTTCGCGCAGCTCAATAAATCCCATAGAAATCCGTCGCGCTCAAAGAACTCGGCCTTAAAAATCGAAAAAAAAACTATATGTTTAGCGTCTTACGGTTGGTCAACTCAATTCATTGTTTTTTCACTCGTTTACGTACTTATATTAAACGACGGAAACAGACATTAAATTTAACATAATAGAGAACATTTTTCAACGTTACTGTACTTCCTACCACTTTGAATTCACAGTTTCAAACCAAGGGTTGGAAATCACCAGTATTTACAAACTATGTTACCTCCAAACTGTGAATGCGGTAAGGTTGAAAAAGGTTTCTATTATATAAAATCATAAGCAAGTGAAAGAACAAATGAGTTGGTTCTTATTACTTTTCGTCCGGATATTGTTTGTTTATGTTTACGGCGTTTCCTTCGTATTTTGAATGCGGTTTCTACGACTTGTTTAGGTAAAAATAAATAATTAAATCTTTCCCCCCAATAAATTATGTTAATGTATAATCACTTTCCGGACATGTCAGAAATCAGAAATCAATGATTTATTTCAACGTAAAGTATTTACATTAAATATGTTCTGTGATTTACATTCTGTTTGCTGAATGTCAATGCACTATGTTACTATGTTAGCTGCTGCCTTCGGACCGTATTTGTAGTGGAGTAAAAGGCAGCGGGAAAAAAAACTCCGCTCTGACCATCTTTTCTCAAAGCGTCTTAAACCTCATACATCAAAGCCTATATGATATGATTCCGTGATTGCCATCAATAACTTTAAAAGACAAAATATTAATTCTTACAAAAGTAGGACAAACATTAATATTGCGGCCTGTAACTGGCGGTGCTCTGTTAAAATGAAAATCGCTTCTTCTTGAGGCAATACTTACTGCTGCAGAAGAAACTCGACAGTGTCCAAGGAGTCGTTCTCCACGGCAATATGGAGCGGCGTGTTGCCCGCATTATCGCAGGCGTTTAGGTCTGAAACAAATCATATTATGCTAATGGATTTTAAGGAAAAGGGGCCTCTTGGGGAAAATTTGTTTGCACGTGATAAGTGAATGATCAATACTGTAAAATGAAAGTGCAGTAGGATCATCCGCATAGCTTTATACACTCTCTCTGATCAACAAGCTTGCACATGAAAGACAACTCAAGACAATGCGTTTGGAGTAGTTGTTTATACAGTTAGCGAGGTTTATGTCTAAAATAAGGTTGTAGTTTCGTAACGTAAAGGATCTTGGGATAAGGAAAATCGGGCTTAAACGATGACGTTACAACGTGCTCGTAACACCATGTATTGAAGCGTTCACCAATATTTGAGTTATCTCGTAAAATTATGTTTTTAGGGTTCCGTACCCAAGGGGTGCCAAATGGGTCCTAGTAACTAGACTTCCGTCTGTTTGTCACCAGGCTGTATCTCATGCACCGTGATAGCTAGGCAGTTGAAATTTTCACGGATGATGTATTACTGTTGCCACTATAATAACAAATGAACTAATAACAACAAATAACTAAAAACAGAATAAAAGAAATATTTAAGGGGGGCTCCCATACAACAAACGTTATTTTTTTGGCGTTTTTTGGTCGATATCAACAATGGCAATAGGCAGACGCTTGAAATATTCACAGAATAGTTACTTCTATATTCGCTTCAAAAATAAATAATTAAATTAAAATACAATAAAAATTTAAGTGGGGCTCCCATACAACAAACGGGATTTTTTGCCGTTTTTTCTCGATCTTTGTGTCTAATGTTGGTACGGAACCGTGCGCGAGTCAAACTCGCACTTGGTCGCTTTCTACGAATATAAACGGTTAGAATTTTACAAAATGAACTAATTTAATTTTTACCGAACACACAATTTTCAAAGTTGTATACTCCTGTAAAGGTGTTTCACACAGAATTATACATAAGAACAAGTAGTTTTTAAATGAAATGTGAAAATTCTGTTGGAGTAGCAAATAAATAATAAAAATAGTAATAAAAAAAAACTAAATCTGCTAAGTAATTACTTTAAAAGTAATTGTATTTTTCGCACTTTTTGAGACCTACAAAACATCGATATAATTTTTTTTCTTGTTTTTCTAGGTCTTCTAACTCCCGTCTAAGTATGAGGCAAGTTCCAATTGCGTGTTGGAAAATTAACCCTGTGTAGAATAGTCGCGTTATGCTCTCTGACATGCAAATTATTCTGCTCGCCAGTGCCTATAGTCTATGTTTTGTTTGGATGCTCGTCAGCGGTACGGCTTCGAGGCAAAAGAGTAATGGGAAAAGGTACGCCACCAGAATTTACAGTTTACAGCAGGCGCGCGATTCGCTGGCTGCATTCACATTCACTCTCCGTTTTAGTCGGGCGACTCGTCAATAACACTGACAAAAATAAAAATTACAATTGGACCATGTTATGCAGAAACATTCCAACCCACAATACGTAAATTGCACGAAAAACAGTTTTTTGTATGAGACAATTTTTTGTTCAGACGTGTTTAATGTTTCAGTCATTACAAAATATAAAACGTCGGAACTAATATTGACTGCCTCGTTGGTCTAGCCGTTAAGGCGCTTAGCTACCAAAACAGAGGTCGTGGGTTCGATTCCCACTGGGGGCCGCCGTACATTTGTACAAATGGCCTCAGTCTGGGTGTGTTTTCATGTTTGTGACATCCTTGCCTGATTACCATAGCACAGCGTATCCTAGTTTGGGACCAGTTCAAGTGATTGTATTGTGTGGAAGTTATTATTATTATATCTGGGGCCTTTTTCATGGACCTACAATTCATGGTTTTGACAAACCGATGTACATTGAAAAGTCGTTTAACTTACAGATTATCGAGTAGACTCTGCTACGCAATCCACCCTGGATTGTCATAATAAACGACGAATTGTAGTTTTATGAAATTCAGCCCGAATTTACCCCGAATGTTGAAATTGTTACATGAAAACTGACCCAATATAAACGCGGACATACTCAACATGTAGATTATTGTTGATGCTCATTTTAATAACTCTAAGGGCCGGTTTCTTAATTGAGAATTTCACTAACCAAATACTTAAGTAACGTCCCGTCACGCTCGTTTCTGAGAAATTCGAAGAGACAGCACTACAGTTAACTATTTACTACTTAGCGAAATTCTCAATTCAGAAACTGGCCCTAAGTGTTATGAATTTATAATGCCGTCTATATGTCTCACTATTGGGTACAGAAGAGGGAGAAAGTATGGTATTCCCGACGCTTCGGCAACGTAGCAGTTGCCGTGGTCACGGGTAGATGAAACGTCTATAAGAAACAATTGCGATTAGACCCGTTTAATATATAATTATGATTTTTTTTGAATCGGTAAACCTCGTGTCTGCTACATCTATAGTATTTATCTTCTTTGTTCTCTCCATTTAAACTTTCCCTGGACTTCCACAAATATAAAAAGAATAAAACTTGGCAGCAAAGCGGCAGCAGCAATACATCATGTGTGAAAATTTCAACTGCCGAGCTACATGAGATACAGAATCTTAGTAATAGGGTCTCGTTTTGGCACCCTACGGGTACGGAACCCTAAAAATCGAGACTAACGAACAGCCAACCATTTTCTATATATAGAAGAAGAAGATTTCCTACCTCCCCCGTAGTTGTTGATAAAGTGTAGTATGTTGGTGTTGTTCCGAGCGGCCGCCTGGTGCGCGGCGGTGCGCCCGCGCGTGTCCTTCACCGCCAGTCGGGACGGCTCGCTCAGGTACAGTCGCATAAAGTCCTCCACGTTACCGCTCTCCGCCGCCTGTCACAGGAAATAAAACACACTCCATCAGACCGTACACGCCCACTGCTGGACATGTTACCGCTCTCCGCCGCCTGTCACAGGAAAAAAAAACACACTCCATCAGACCGTACACGCCCACTGCTGGACATGTTACCGCTCTCCGCCGCCTGTCACAGGAAAAAAAAACACACTCCATCAGACCGTACACGCCCACTGCTGGACATGTTACCGCTCTCCGCCGCCTGTCACAGGAAAAAAAAACACACTCCATCAGACCGTACACGCCCACTGCTGGACATGTTACCGCTCTCCGCCGCCTGTCACAGGAAAAAAAAACACACTCCATCAGACCGTACACGCCCACTGCTGGACATGTTACCGCTCTCCGCCGCCTGTCACAGGAAAAAAAAAACACACTCCATCAGACCGTACACGCCCACTGCTGGACATGTTACCGCTCTCCGCCGCCTGTCACAGGAAAAAAAAACACACTCCATCAGACCGTACACGCCCACTGCTGGACATGTTACCGCTCTCCGCCGCCTGTCACAGGAAAAAAAAACACACTCCATCAGACCGTACACGCCCACTGCTGGACATGAAGTCCAGTAACTTTAGCATAAATAATTGTTTTTTAATAAAACATAAAAACGTTAAATAAATAAACATGAATTTGTGCCCAAAATATACGTGCGCGTCATGAAACTGGGCATCGACTACATATTATACTTCTACAATACCTAAGTATATGAGTACTTCTAATTTCAATGCATTCTTTTAAATTATTTGTAACTTTTTAGTGCTGTAGCGTTTTGAAGCCGGTTTTAATTTTTATTTAATTTTTTTATTTTTAAATTTTTTGTTGTGGAGCGGCAGAAAAAATCACATCCCTTATAACCATAATTAATCCTTCTTCATTCTTTGCTTTAATGTAGTTCTCAATTTCCATCTCCGAAAGTCTTCGCCAGAACATAACCAAATTACCTGGACTACTTTTACGCTATATTTTATGAAACATATGCATATTACTGAAGGATGGGCCCCCATAGGCCTTATCTACTGCTGTCCATTGAAGAGTTCCGTTCTCCATCTCTGAAAGTCTTCATCAGATCTTCACCAAATTAAAATAGGACCAATGGGACATTATACTGTAATGTAAGTTTTGGAATTGTCCTTCAGATGTCGACCAGCTTGAGGAATCGAGTGCAGTGGTAGAATCTTTCTAGCTGGTCCCTGGAAGCTCTACGTCACAACCACATCCGGATCATCTGGGCGAAGAATAAAATTACCTCTTTGAGGAATTGAGGTAAGTGCCACTTAGTTACTGAAGAGGAAACACGTAACATAATCTTCTAATTTTGTTTCAGGTCGCACTGTAAATAAGTTCTAATTTTTGTGATAATGTATCATCATAGTGTATCTTTACTAGATTTAAGCTACGATAAAGTTTCTAGTAATAAACTGATTCAAATTTTGTTTTCTTCTTCTTCTTCAGCAAATGTAATGGGTTGTGATGATTTACGACCCCGGCACATGTCAAAGTGACAGCATTTTTTCATCGAATTAAAATAAAAAAAAAATTAAAAAAAAAAAAAAAAAAAAAAAACAAAATTTATCAACAAACCAATAGATAAGCTCCAATTAAGGCATGCCCCCAACTTATTAAGTCATTGTGTTCTAAATTGAGCCACAATTAAGTGTAAGTGTCAGATATGACTAGCAAACGTCGCCGAGGTTCACCGGCTGGTCTCTAACCTTGTAAGTTTTAAGGACTAATTTTGATGAAATCGCCGGCAGGCATTAGGAACAAATCTCAATTCAGAAACCGGCACTCTACCTTGTAAGAATTTATAAGGATGGCTGACTATGAGGTGGCTTAAACCACTTACATAACTGATGACTGTATCGAATTTCAAAACAACCTCGGGCACCAAATTAATCCCAGGAGGATAGGACCTTACTTACCACAAGTAACCCAATATTTTGCCCATCATTTGATCGTCTAGCGCACAGAAATAAATCTTTACGGTAGATCTAGTTCTTAGGAAAATTTCTTAGGAAAATTTCTCGTATTTCCCTATCCCCAAAACATTTTCATTTTGTTGGTATCGTCCCCTGCCAATGTTTGAAGCAGTCTTAACAAGACATAGCCCTTACTGTTTGCAGACAAGGATATAAGATACATAGGTTTATTTTTATGTTCACAAATTGTGCTACGACTAAAAGAAAAAAAGTTATATCCTTTTTTTACCCTTCTCAAACGACTGTTGATAGCCCGTCAGTGTCTTAACACATAACACAAGGTGTGGCGTAACCTGTAAACCGTTTCGTAATCATATTATTCCATTCAAGCAAGTGTTTGAGAGTTTCAATATTATAATAAAATAATTTATTGTTTATTCTATCTTGAAAGTTGACGCGACCAACTAAAAAATATACAGAATTTTTTGTTGGAAATGGTTACATAATAATTCTATTCATCAGAAGTAGTAAAATTTAAATTTAAATTATTGGTTGGCGGTGATAATTGAACCATGCAGAAATAGTATAGAACCCGTATTCAATCTTATAAATAAATTCGTTCATGATATCCGTCCGCTAACAAGGGTCTGACTTGGAGCAACTAGTTACCGAACCTGGTATAATTTTACACCACAGAGACTAAATATTGTCAGGTAAACTTTGTGGTGGTCCGATAGTAGGTTGGGTAAGGTAAGGTTAGCAAAAAAGCTCTAAAGCGTAGAAGGTCAGCAAAAATACTACAAACATTAATGCTACAAAGGGTCAATTTTGTGGTCCGATCGTGGGTTGGGCTAGCTACAAAGATCTAAAGTATAAAAGATAGCAAAAATACTACAAAGCATTACAATGATAAAAACAACCATGAAAAATACAAAAAGTATCGTCGTCTTTTTATTGAGATTTTATCAAGATATTTTCCAAGCGACATCTGGGTTAAGCAAAAGTACCATGGACATTGAGCTTTGTATCTGTATAGGTAAAATAAATAAGTCCATGGAGATAAAATAAGATGTCCTCAGCACGTAGTAACTATAAAGGCGTTCTACGTATAAAATCGCATTTATTTAGATGTTATACAACATTTAGTCACAATCGTTTGTCACAGAAAAGTAATTAATCCGGAAAAGTGCAAGATTTTTCTGCGCAGTGAAGCGCGATTGACGTTTTTTGTAAGGAAGAAAGCAATCTTCCATGCACAGACAAGAGCTTACTACCCTTTCGACGCAGCTCCACTTTTGATTAAACCATTGCATTCAACAGAACAGCGCTTTGTGAAACTATTCTCACTTTTCCTGAATTGATTAGAGGTTCAATTCGATAGTTTTTCGAAACCATGCCTTTAATCTAAACTTATTAAATTGTAATTAAATTCTATTTGATGCATTTTCATTTACTGCATATAAAGAGAACATTTCCTTACTTTGCTTCTATTTGTGAAAGCCATAGAGATATCGCTATAGGTGAGTTACGACAGGAAGAAAATGTGCTAATATGACTATTTCAAAAGTGTCTCATCTTTTTTGCTCAGCCTGTTAAGCCGGGATTTGACGGTCTTAGCACGCTCGGACCGTGCGCGTACAGTTTTAGTTCATTATGCCGACGGTCAGTGCGCTCGGACCGATTGCGCCGCGCCGTCATAATCAACTAAAACTGTACGCACACAGTCCGAGCGTACTAAGACCGTCAAAACCCAGCTTTACAGACTATATCTACCTAAACGGATACGATAATATTTTGGTATTTCGCAAAGGACCTTCCATGAATATTTTAAATTGTTTTCTTAAAAAAAAACTGATTTGTTAACTGGGTGATAATGAATTTATATTTCTCGTGGATTATAATCTCTTTACAGAGAACTATATGAATTAACAGACATAGATTTCACATTATGGGATGGCCTTTGTGATGAGTATTGATGCTGTTTATTTGTGCATCAAACAAACACCTTATCTGTGTAATTTCCATTTTTATGTACAATAAAGTGTTCTCTATCTCTATCTATCTTAACTGCAGCGTACCTACTTAATGTTCTGCATAATGTAAATCACTCAAAATATTAAATATTTCAATAAGTAGAATAACTGACTTGAAATGTTGTAATCCAAAGTTATTTAAATGTTTTCAGATAAACTTTCAATCAAGTTCAGGGTGAGTTTATGGAATATTTTAATTTTTCTTGTTACTATGCTAATCGAATAACTTCCTGACAGCCGCAGGATGATGGAAATATCTCATCATAAATCTTAAGCCCTTTCTCGCTGCTATCGAACCGGACATTCATTTCACACGTACAGTGATCAGACCATATATTTCTGAAGTTTTGAAATTCAGGAGTAAAACAATATTAAATATTCTGTTTTATTCTAAGTCGTTTAGTTATATTAGTCCTAATTCATTTTATAACTATTTTATTAAAACTAAAACTTTGGCCTTTGCATCTAATACAGCGTCCAGTGGCACCTTCACTCGTACTATATAGAACTAGTACGTATATCTGCGAATTTGTAGTAGCAATACACACTATCAACAAAGAAGTTAAATGTTTTAAACGATCCTTTATTACAATAAAAAGGGTTAGTTATGTTATTCCATGCCGCCGCCTCGTGAATGGCCTAGGCAGTTAATTGCTGATTGAACCAGTTGGCGGCGACATATCTATAGTGGTTATAGGTAATTATCAAAAATTTCTTCACTTACTACGGATGACCGATCCTCTCACAAACACAAACCCAAATTACGCTCCGCGCGTACAATTTCCTAGGACTTCATAAATAAATCCTGTTATCAAACTCTCTTGAATCTTATTATCAAATAAATTGAGCTGTAATTTTCAAAGTCTGTACTGTAAGTACTTTCATACATTAAAAAGAGGAATCTTCTACTTTTCACCATATATTTCTTAACCATGTATATCGTAGCTTAGCCTCTATAAGACTGACTCCAAAAACAAAACCACGTAGCGATACTTCTAGCTATCAATACAGCCCATGAAAGACGCCCACTGTTGGGCATAGGCCTCTTCACCATCACGCCAACCTCGCCGGTCCCCTGTTAGCGATACTTTCGTATCCATTAATTGGTACGCCGGCCAGTTTCCCCTTCACATATTATTACCGTACATACCATACATAACGGCTTACAATGTTAGTTATTAAAAAAAAGATTTTTAAAAGACGCTCATGAAATTCAGTTTAAATACGGTATTTGACACGATCAACAATAAATTATTTCATATGCTCGAATAAAACAAAAATTACAAAATATCTCGGAAAATGTATCTCTTTTAGTCAATTACTAGTTATTACAATTTTTAAATAGATTAAACAGTGCTCTGAAATGTGACGTCACAAGCCAGTATTTTCATACAAAATTCCGTTTTAAAAGTAACTCATTTGATATTTTGTCAAATACCCAATTGTCTTCGTTGTATAACAGACTATTTAAATGCATTTCCGGATTGTTTTGAGGACTAACATTTGTATAAATAAGGCTGTTAGACCTTATTCACATAAACTAGATCAAAATTTGACTGATTACGTAAACTGACTGCAAGTGTGTATTATAAAACATGTTTTTCTTATGTCATGTTTACTCTTTCATTTTTATAGGTTTTGTGGCGAGTGAGCCTGAGATAGAACCGCACTATGGTGACAATTCCTGTAGCTTTAGAATAAACTAAGGCTACGCCAATATTTACCGGGGAGCTTAAGTGATTAATTACTCGAATAACTAAAGATAGAGCAGACTTCTCAAGATGTTATCTGTAAATACGTGTGCTTATTTAATTACTCGTGTACCTATTCATTTTTTCCCTAAATGTTATTAAAAAAAATACAAATACAAAAATTATTTATTTCAGCAAAGATATTTTACACAGTTTGACATAGCTCATGTTAGATATTGGCTAAATTGCGTTCCACTAATTAAACAACTTATACTTATAACCAGCATAGATACGACTCTGGTTGTAGGGCTCGCACACACACACATTTAATAATCACACTCATCTAAATTCACAGATTTATTTAAACTTTGCTAAAACCATAAATTCATTAATTTGATGACAGTTAATGCTGTTAAATTGTATTGTTTCATCCACTATTTATACAAAACCATTCTAGTTGTGGAAGGTGGTGTTTACTGCTACAGGTATTTTTATACTTACAAGTAGATATCATACGTAGTCTAAGATGTAGTGGATAACGAAGTAAAGAATTTTGTAATTTGTATTTTGTAAATTTTATGACGATGCCATAGAATGACATTGCAGAATATGCCCTTTTAAACTTGGCGCACGCGACATCAATAATGCAATTTATAGAGTCGTCGGAGCTTTTACCTGATTGCTAATGGACAGTTAAGTGGGCCCGATTAAGTGCCTAGAATCTAGGTTCAGTTTTTGCTATGAAACAAAGCGTGGCCAAACAGAAAACGTTATACTTAAAATAAATCGGCCAATCGCGATTCAAACTCACGTGCCGAGGTTCCCGTACTACCATAAATAATATAATTGCACTACCACGTTAAATAACAAAAATGTGTTTTCTTCCATTCACATCAGGAAGTCATCCAGCAGAAATCCGACTTATAAACGACTAGTTTCTAGAATTTGTTAAAATACTGTAGCGACTACACACACAACACAAGGTCTAAATTCTTCATGCGCAAAAGGTTCCATTCGCAAAAGGCTGCTTGCTGTTAAGCAATATAGTTTCAAACCACATGATCGCCATTTTGAGTAAAACGTGTTCAAAGTTTTGAACACTGAAATGAAACAATTGTTAAAAGAAAATTCGAAATGCTTAAAACCATTGGCCTCTAACGTCTTGAATAAACAAGATGATAATATTAAAATAAGAAAAATAACGTTGCTGTATCCGCTATCTCAATCTGAAAAACGTTTTAAGGAGCATAACACATTGTAAAATTACGAATAAGTGTTGCAAAGTGCGTGTATTACACTAAGTTCCTTTGACTCTTTATTGATGAATTCATAGATAGATAGAATATTCTTTATTGTATGTACATCACGAATTACATATGAGAATTTAACAATAATATAGTACAGTACAATTGTGATGAATTCAATAAAAAATGTGTTATGCTCCATAAATAAAAGTCACTAGCATTTTCATAGTTTTAGTTATCAGTCATACCTTACTTAACAATTTCTACAGAATCTGATGATGAAATATTCTTAAAAAATAAATTAACATTTCAATCTTATAAAAATATAAATATTCAAAGATTTTTATTTTGTACCAAGTTATCGTTATCAGAGATCCGATAGTTAGTACTTTTTTCTCTTCTAACTACCTACATCATTCTTATTTTTCAATTTCTACATTTTGGTGATATTGGTCATCAAGCCATAATATTATTGACTTATATCATAAAATATCATCGCTCGTAGCCCCGGCCGCCTGAGTGATCTTAAACGATCACGAAGGTTAAGCAACACAGGGCGCGTTCAGTGCATGGATGGGTCGCCGCCTATGCCTAACGCTAGTGGCATTTTTCCGAGCGATTCCGTGCTTCGCAAGGCACGTTAAGCTGTTGGTGCCGGCTGCCGTCGATAGATGGCAGTCGTTAAGCCAAGTCAGAGGCCTTAGGGCGGCTTGACAACTTCTGACAGTAGACGAGCCACTAGTCTACAAGCCTCCACCAATCCGGACTTGGCCCCCGTGGTGGAGTATGGCCTATACCTTCCTCAGGGAAGAGACCCGTGCCCCTCGGTGGGGACATAATGGGTTGATGATGATAAAATATCATGAAAATCATGTAATTACAAGGCAATAGAGTCTATTACCCAATCAGATTTTAAACTCAGAGACCTTAAAGAAGTAGTATAGAATTAGTTCCAGATAATGAAAGACCGTGTGTCACCGGATTAAGAATCATCATCATCAACCCATTATGTCCCCACCGAGGGGCACGGGTCTCTTCCCTGAGGAAGGTATAGGCCATACTCCACCACGGGGGCCAAGTCCGGATTGGTGGAGGCTTGTAGACTAGTGGCTCGTCTACTGTCAGAAGTTGTCAAGCCGCCATAAGGCCTCTGACTTGGCTTAACGACTGCCATCTATCGACGGCAGCCGGCACCAACAGCTTAACGTGCCTTGCGAAGCACGGAACCGCTCGGAAAAATGCCACTAGCGTTAGGCATAGACGGCGACCCATCCATGCACTGAACGCGCCCTGTGTTGCTTAACCTTCGTGATCGTTTAAGATCACTCAGGCAGCCGGGGCTATGAGCGATTCATAGATTAAGAATAGCGTCACTCCATTTCTATACGTGGATGTCGTAGAAGGCGACTAAGGAAATACATTACCAGGAGACGGGCAGCAGCGTCTTCCTGAGATTCCAACCGCATACTGCAATCACCAACCCGCCTGCCAAGCGTGGCGATTATGGCGAACCCCTTCATGGTTTGTAAAACTATGAGGGAGGCCTATGTCCTGCGTCAAATGGCTGATGATGAATGCAAGACAATTTGAAATTTGTTTGAGGAATATTGGGCCGAGTAACTCTATAAATCTATTATTACAGAAGACACAAAAGGATTAATAATTCTTGTGCTGTCTCTCAGTTGTATTTAATTTCAATATCTATTGTACCTGCGAACGCTTCTGTATCATTTATAAAGTCGGTTGACCTGATACTCCGCAAAAAGCTGAAACCCATTTAATTTTTCTTTTTAATTCACGGACTTTGACACTTTATACGAGTAGCTCATAGCCATTAGGTTAAATTGAGTGTTATTTTGCGTTTCTTAGATCTCTTTATATTTCTGCTACTTTGCACACCTCTTCCAGTTTTGACTTCATGTAGAGTTCTAACTGTTTTTTTCTAAACACTTTCTGCGCTATTATGAATAAAAAATTACTTTGACATCTAAAAATCAGTATCATTTTATTGTGTGCGTAGAATTATATAGTTTGGCAGTGGCATAGAATTTTTGGTTTGATTAATAAATTTAATAACTGCTGAAATTGGAATTCAGACCTAGTATCTGAAACTAACACACTGAATCTGGACCTCCGGAACCCCATTTTAATATAACATAACGGAAGAGGGCTTATTTTTTTAATGTTGATGTGTTGTTGATACCTATAAAATGTAGGTGCTAACAGTGCCAACCAATTTAACTGCTTAGTCATTTTGATGAGAATAACTTGCTACCTCTCGGGAAAACCTTTCATTATTAGACGGGCTTGGCTTCACACATGTCATTTGACAAGCATATGGGCTCTTGATTTTGGCAGCATCCTTAATAACATTTAGAAATTAAATTTGCTACAGCTTGTAACTTTCCCCTATCTTTTTAAAGATGTCTTATAATTAGGTTTATTAATAAATAATCAGGTTTTGTAAATGTATTGTCATGATTTCAAAAGAATTAGTACATTAATACGATATATTCTTGGGACTTTCACATTTTGTTAAAAATTTTCAAGGCATTTGAATCAAATTCGGAATAAAAATTTGACTAGTTTGTAGTCTGTAAACTGTAAGTCATCTACAAACTCAAGTTTTGCAGTAATACTCGTATGTCAAATGAATTTTTGTAAGTTTACTGCATTTAGACAACAAAATTAACTACAACTAAAGATATTTTTGTTTTTTCATGTAAAAAACATAAAGGTATATACTACAGTAAATATATTAATTGTTCCCGTACACTGTATTTTAATATTAATATTTTATAGAAAACATAACCTTGAAAATGTAATCGAAAGTCTCCAACATATGGAAAATTACGACTTAAATTTCACAATTACGTGTCAAGCTCTACAAGTAATTATTACTAAAAGGAAAATGGCGCTTACCTCCCTGCAATTTCTTGTTTTGGATCTTTATTGTAAAATGTGTTAGGCCTGATTGTAAGTCTGTGTCGTCTTTTTTATACAGTAAAATCAATCAAATACGTTAGAACATTTTTGAAAAACGTAGTTTAAACCCTGAGCTAACGTACTGCATCAAAATGTCAATTTTTACATCTTGTAGGTTGACACTGTAATGCTTAACAGCATTTATTTAATGTCCAGCATGCTCAAAATATCCTATACGCAAAGGCTCCATCTCATATAACCATCAAATAATGGTGTTGTAGGTTTAAAAAAATTATCAGACTCTTTTTTGTAGTCTTTTAATATGCATATCTTACAGCACAGTCTCTAATTAATAAAATAATTAAAGGCTCAAAATATATTTGTATGTTTGACAAACTAGACTAGAGCAAACAATATGATGACAGAGCAAAGACAAAAGGGTTGCGAACCATAAATGATTACAGACTTAGGGTCGGTTTCTGAATTGAGAATTTCATTAACTAAATACATAAGTAACGTTCTGTCATGCTCTTTTCTGAGAAATTCGAAGAGACAGCATTACAGTTAACTATTTACTTAGCGAAATTCTCAATTCAGAAACTGGCCTTTAGGACCGGTTTCTGAATTGAGAATTTCACTAACAAGTAAAGTTCTGTCACGCTCTTTTGTGATAAATTCCAAGAGACAGCACTACAGTTAACCATTTACTTAGCGAAATTCTCAATTCAGAAACTGGCCATTAGGTTTGCAAAGCGTGCTTTCCCATTAAGTTATAACTGTAAATTATCCAATTTCAGTTTTTTACAAATTGTTATATGTACTGTGACGCTCCAAATTTATTAAAACCCAGATTTAGGGCAAATATTACTTTTTATTATCTCTTTTTCGCCTAGCCTAGCTAGGGATTGACTGACATCCGACAACAAAATATTCAAAATCTGACTAGACGGCTATGCCGGCCAGCTACTATAGAGAGGAATCATTACAGTACCATGAAACCTTGCTTCTTGCGGAATTTCAAACTTCTAAATCAACGAGAAGGGCTATTGGATTTGGTAAGCTACTTATCAAGACTCAAGAAGCAATTTTTTGAAGCATAAGTAAATTAAAACGTGAAAAATGGTCAATTACTAATTATATCAAATGTATATTTAACTCTTAGTTTTTAAGAACAGACGGCAAATGAACATTTAACGGGACTGCACTTTGTTCGTAAGCAAGTGAAAAAGCAGGTATAATACAAGTTAAGACTTTATTTCTTGAAGTACAACTAAACAGCAAGATTCTTAGAATATTTTTTATTTTATTTTTCTTTTAAAAAATAACCGGTGTTATCAGTATCAGACACAGAATATTCGTTAATTAAATACTGTATTACATCGTAATAACATAAATAATACCCCTCCCCCTACCACCCTCAATGTAATACGTACTTACTTTATTGCACACGTAAAAACACATAAATAAAACACAACCTTCTTAGCTGTAGCACTAAAAAAATTAAAGAAATAAAAGAAACATTAACGAGATAAACCACTTAGCGCAAATTCACTTAATTATAAACTTTAAAAATAAATGCTTATTTAAAGGTTTTGTAAAGGCTGATATGTTTCAGCCGTTTGTTCTTCAGACTTTAACTGCTTTAAATACACTGCCCTTTTTATCAGTTCCTTAAAAATTTGTACCTAATATCAACATGTTCTAATAGTTTAATACAATCAGTATTGGCAACCATCTGGCAGATTGATTGTCACAATAAATTGTAACAGGGCACATTGTACCTCATACAACATGCTTCAGACCACACCATGCTGATAGTCACATACTCAGATTCTGTAACAGAGCACATTGTAACTCAACCAACATGCTTCAAACCACACCATGCTGATAGTCACATACTCAGATTCTGTAACAGGGCACATTGTAACTCAATCAACATGCTTTAGACCACACCATGCTGATAGTCACTTACTCAGATTCTGTAACAGTGCACATTGTAACTCAATCAACATGCTTCAGGCCACATCATGCTGATAGTCACTTACTCAGATTCTGTAACAGGGCACATTGTAACTCAACCAACATGCTTCAAACCACACCATGCTGATAGTCACATACTCAGATTCTGTAACAGGGCACATTGTAACTCAACCAACATGCTTCAAACCACACCATGCTGATAGTCACATACTCAGATTCTGTAACAGGGCACATTGTAACTCAATCAACATGCTTTAGACCACACCATGCTGATAGTCACTTACTCAGATTCTGTAACAGTGCACATTGTAACTCAATCAACATGCTTCAGGCCACATCATGCTGATAGTCACTTACTCAGATTCTGTAACAGTGCACATTGTAACTCAATCAACATGCTTCAGGCCACATCATGCTGATAGTCACTTACTCAGATTCTGTAACAGGGCACATTGTAACTCAACCAACATGCTTCAGACCACACCATGCTGATAGTCACATACTCAGATTCTATAACAGGGCACATTGTAACTCAACCAACATGCTTCAGACCACACCATGCTGATAGTCACATACTCAGATTCTATAACAGGGCACATTGTAACTCAACCAACATGCTTCAGACCACACCATGCTGATAGTCATATACTCAGATTTTGTAACAGGGCACATTGTAACTTAACCAACATGCTTCAGACCACACCATGCTGATAGTCACATATTCAGATTCTGTAACAGGGCACATTGTAACTCAACCAACATGCTTCATACCACACCATGCTGATAGTCACTTACTCAGATTCTGTAACAGGGCACATTGTAACTCAATCAACATGCTTTAGACCACACCATGCTGATAGTCACTTACTCAGATTCTGTAACAGTGCACATTGTAACTCAATCAACATGCTTCAGGCCACATCATGCTGATAGTCACTTACTCAGATTCTGTAACAGGGCACATTGTAACTCAATCAACATGCTTCAGACCACACCATGCTGATAGTCACATACTCAGATTCTGTCGAAGACAGATTGACTGAAACCTGCTTACGTGAAGTTCATGAAATCAAACAATTTGTAACAAACACCTGTATATTTAAACACTGTATATAAAACAAACACCACTAGAATACTTCCTACATTTTAAATTCCCTCCCCAGTTAGCATCATAGAAACCAAGTAGATCTTCATTATTGCACTAATAGATTAATTTATAGTCTATAGTGTGTTTTACATATCTTAAAACCCGTTTTAGGGTTATCAACAAGGTATAATTGGCTCTGTTTTGAAATCTACTCGACATTGAAACTGTCACACAGAGATCTGGTATTGTGCCTGACACTGCATACATTAGACAACCTAACATTTGCCTACACAGGTTTTGAATATTTATGTCAATTTCACATTTGTCATTCAGCTTTAAATATTTTAATTTTGAAGTTTTTGTCCATTCATGTTGATATTGGTTTACAATAATTATCGATATTAAATCGTTTTAACATATTTTCAAGATTTCTGACTACATATGTATTCAAATTATGCTTTACGTTAATACCTCAGAAATCGGAAATACGATCTAAGTCTTTGATTTTTAATTCTTTGTTCAATACTGACTTAAGGTCACCAATAGCATGCTGATTATAACCGAAAATAAGCAAGTCATCTACATATAGTAGGACATAAGTCTGATAACTGTACAAACAAGCGTCACACTGTGACCTTAAAAATGCTCCTATAAAGGTTCCATTTTTCTTTCGATGTGCGGTTATTTTATACTGCTAATTGACTGAATTCTTGTGAATGTTTATTTTGATTGAAATAATTGAAAGCAAACTACGTTTGTATGGGGATTCCGCTTGAAGAACTCTCGCGGAAATACAGGTTACTCAAATAAATTTAAATAAACAAAATTCTTATCTTAAAATAAAAAAAGAAGATTGTACCTAAAATTAATTATTAAAATAATTCTATTTACATCATAACAATCTTCGACGCAAATACAATACATGAAAATTATTCTTCTTTCGTTGACAAACTGGCTGGATAGTGGTCAAGTTATGAGAACTTGTTAGTGAAATATGTAATTACCTAACTCACATGTTTCTTTTTCACTCGATGATAAGTTTTACAACCATAAGCTGAAAAGGTCGATCGGAGAATTAGTTTCTATCGATACTCGTGATTAGTCAACCGTACCTTCAAGTTGACTTATGTTATGAATTAAGTAAGTAGATACTTATACTCGTAGTCCGACTTGAGGTTCAAGCGATCCACTTTAAGAAATATCACAAAGAAGTTCCATTAGATGTAAGATTTCGTTATAAGTAAAAATGGAATAACAAGGTGCTTGGGTATTTATTTATGAAGGTTAGCTTCTTTTTCAGCTGCTTATGCCATAATTAGGATGGTAGAATTATTGTCAATAAATAAAAAAAAGTGAGGTAGGTGACCTTGGGATAACAGATATTGAACTGGATTAATTGGGTTAAATTGGTGCATGAACGATATAGCTATACAAAAAACAGCATTCAGTTGTCACGAATAGAACAACATCTATGTAACCTTCACAGCGCCGATGTCACGTTGTCGTTAAATGACAAAGAGCTACGAAGATTTTTGTATGGGGCCTGGCATAGTTCATAGTGGCGCCCTCTATATTTTTTCAATATCGTGGAGCATGATGAAACCTAGCTAGATCGATAGAAGACAAAAAAGTAAACAAGAAATTATTAAGGTCACCATGTCCTAAAGTGGCACGTTTAGGAGTTATTGAGCTTTGAAGTTTGTATGAGATTTTTATAAAACTTAACTTTCAAATAATTTTTCACTAAATACTGGACTATATGCTTGGCACCTGTGACTCGTTGCCGATTCTTGACTAAATTGCTAAATAAGTCGTAGAAAAAACACCCAGTTTATTATAGATACCGTATATTAAGGCACCCGAGCGTAGCGAGGATGCTTACAATGCGAGGGTATTACGGGAGCTTTTACCAGAGTTATAAATCTGCTTTTCATCAATCCTATCAGGTAAATAAATAAAATAGTGTATTTAAAGGAAAATTCACAAGATATTTCTTTATTTTAATTACAAATTACACTTAGCTGCTAGACTAATTACAATATACAATTAGGCATTATTTATCATTAAATCATTCTACCGAACAGTGAGCGAGTTATTGATCGGAGAAGTAGGTACCGGAAGAAACATTTGTACTTAAATTAAGTTTTATGGTGGCTGTGTTTAGTTATAAGCATTATCTGATTAAATATTAGCAGTTAAACAATAATTAGGTAGTTAGACCTGAAAATATGATTAATCCCTGTTTCTATGTTTAATATGGTTTCATAGTAAACATATGTCACTTCAATGTAGGTAATTATTGGCTGACAGAAGTCATTTTTATACATATATCCTCATTCCTCATTGAACATGGTTTTACACACAGCAGCGGTTTAAGTTTCTAGCGATATGTACCTATCTACATTATTTATAGCTACCTACCTACCACCTAAACCTATCTATATTAATTAAACTGTAGGTTTTATATTGACATGTTTTGAATTTTAATCGAATTGAACGAATTGGATGCATGAATAATACTATAATTTCATGTATATATGTATATAAGTAGGTAGGTACCTACTAGACATAGCTACCCAGACTTTAAAAAACATCAATGTAGGTTTGAATCCCCGAGAAAACTCATATCAAGTGACAAATTCAGTGATGAAACTCAGTTAGTGGAAATTCCATACAAACTTCAAAGCTTAATAACTCCTAAACGTGCCACTTTAGGACATGGTGACTTTAATAATTTCTTGTTTACTTTTTTGTCCTCTATCGATCTAGCTAGGTTTCATCGTGCTCCACGACATTGAAAAAAATATAGAGGGCGCCACTGAGACTATGCCACTAATCTTCGTGGCTCTTAAACGCTTCTTGTTGGCTTCTATAGATGGCGCTGTTCTCAATGTACCTAATCTATCGTGTCGCGATATTTGTCTAATGTTGTATTGATAATGATACGGAACCCGAGCGCGAGTCCGACTCGCACTTAGCCGGTTTTTTTTAAATGGTATTTTTTTTAGGACAACGTCTATCTACTTCATTGAATTTTATCTCAGAAGGACTTTCGATCCTTATCAATTAGAGTAAGTATCTACTAGAACAATAAAAAATATAGATAGATGGATAACTTATTTATTTCCAAAGACACGCACACGTATACAAAGCATTACAAATTAAGTCACATAGTAACGGCACAGAGTAAATACAGACAAGAAGAAGCATACATAAATGATGGAAACATAACAACTTGACATAGTACACGGTACGTAAGTACCTATTGGTGACATTAGAATACAAACATGAACACGTGTGTGTAGCAAATGCATTCCGACTCAGAATGTGCCAAAAGTTTACAAGTAAACTCCAGCGCTGGTGTTCTGCCGATACCCGATATATACATATAGGATTGTAAATTGAGACTGGGACTGAGACTAACTGAACATTTATAGCTAGTGGAAAACTTTCTAAAGAGACTAAATGTAACTTTTACAGTGATTGCCAACTGCATTCATACAACTTTGGAAATATGATAGGCAGTAAGAAAAGATGTTTGTTTCACCTAGTATTTGTATGATAACAATCGATGTGAATCCAAAGGCTCTATGCAATCAACGGAGGTTAGCGTACTTAAAAAGTTAAACTATTCCTAAAGAAATTAAAAGTGTGAATAGCAGTTTTCATGCTTATACTTTTTAAGCTTACACTTTTCTTGTTTAACTTGAAAACTTTGGATGCACTTTGTAATTACTTTAAAAGTCCAATATTTTGTTAGCGAAATGTTTTCAAGTAGCAACAAGGATCAGTACTTACTCATAGTTTGCCTTGCTGCGTCCCTTCCATCAAGCAATTACTTGTATGGTAAAAAATCATACCTTATAAATTATAGTGTCATTAGGTCACTAATATTTGTTATTCCAATTGAACCAACTGTTGGATAAACAACATTATCGGATGTTATTTTTCCATCAGTTTGACACCCGGTATATTCACAGCCCCGACGTCACTTACGTAATTTTTTATTTGTAGTAATTATCGTATTGACGGCATTCATTTGGTTTGCTGATATGCAAAGTTCCCTCAGCCAAATATTTTCAGTTTAGTAGAAGATCATTTATGGACCAAATAAGTTCAAGATATGATATAGTTTTACAGCACTGATACAAGTTAAATAGCACAAAAACTTTAGTATCTGTTAGATAGCTAGGCTTAGTGCCTGTATGACAATAAACAGCACCACATCCCGATAGGTTGTGTTTACAGGCCGTGTTGGTGCTTAAAATATTATGTAAGACTTAATTTAATATACGTTTAAATTATATTTAATATACGTATAATTTAACATAACCTAAAAAACATAAAATTACAACCCTTTTTGTGTCATATGTTTGTGAGTGAATGTGTGTGAGAGGGTGTGCGATGTTGTAGTTTTTTATTGTATATTTAATCTAATTATAAACTACACCTACACTGTTACCATGTGGGAAGGAACCAGAAACTTTTTTATATATTGCTAGGCAGTAACTTCTGCAAGTATTCAAAGATAAAAAACTATGATTTTTTCAAAATGTTATATATTTGTTATTCTATTTTATAATTTTAATTTTGTATTTATTTTATCTATATACGGATAGCAAATTTTCTATTTCCGTCTATGTTGAATTATGCAGCCATTGTTAAAAGTATGAAATTCAAATAATTTATTGTAAGTATAAGGTGCGAGGAAAGTTAAGAATTTTTAGCTGTGCGTTATCCCAAAGAGGCTTTCGTATTTGTGGACCTTATATTTATGCCTTTTGTCGTGTATAGAAGAGAAAGGGCATTTTGTATCAAGAGATAAAGGGTAAGAAATAAAAAAGGTTCCATACTGAAAAGAATTCGAATAGTTTGGTATAATTCTCTATGCTTGACATAAAGATTAGCTCTTTGTAATAAAACGGGTAGCTTCGGGAAACGTTTCAAGGTCAAGGTTTAGGCTGCATGTCTTTACCCACTTATTGTGGTACCCAAAGAGTAGGGAAAAGAGGTTCTCTAACAGGAAATATTTAAAATGTCATTGAGTTTATTTACGTTAGTAGACAACCGGTATATTATTGCTTACATTTTTTATGCAATAAAATTTTTGTGCCTTGTGATCTCACCGATATCAACAATACCAGTACACGGTTGTCCATTAACTTACGTTAAACTCAAACACATTCTAAATATTTCCTGTGATTCTCTCTTGGGAATCACAAGGCACAGAAATTGTAAAGCTCATCAAAATCAGGTAACTGAGCCACTTACAAAATGTAATTTAACTTTTCTAACTTTCCAAATAAGTTGTCTATAACAAGATATATATTTAGTACACCAACGATATATTCATGACTGATATTTAGAATTACGATTTTATATAAGTCCAGTCGGAGACTTTATCAAGTAGTAGATCTAATACTCACTTGTAATATCTCTTCCGCTGACGGTTTATCCATAGATGTCAAACCGAGCATCTTTGACCAGTGCCTTGGCAGTTTCATGGTACCACTTTTGATACTTTGCAATTGTGCTATACGCTTGGAACGGTTGAATGATTTCATCACTGTAGCCATGGTAAGGAGCTAGTTGTTTATTTGGACTCTATTTGACTGTACTTGCGCCAAATATTTGACTAGGTATAGTTTGGCAAGCGCGTGGCACGTATAACGTCATGTCGGCAACTGGCGTAGCGGCTACGCCGTAGCGGCTACGCCGTAGCCGCTCTACGGCGTCTACGGCGAGAGCCCGAGAGACATCGTTGAGTCACCGAGCTGAGATTCTTATGTAGTTTTTAAGGTTCTGAACAAAGATTTTAAATGTCGTTGGATCAGTGCCAACAAATAAATAGGTTGACAATGGATCCTATTTGTAAACCTACATCGACTGTCCGTCGACGGCCTAGTTTTAATCTATCTTTCCGTTAGAGGCACCCGGTTGAAATTTTGCTAGAAATGTATAAAATTGTGTCAGACTTTTGTTATAATTAACTAGAGTATTAAATGGAAATCCATACAAAAGTGATGTTTTTTTGAACTCTTTTTTCTGTACATTTATGTCCTACTGCCATCGCTTGCGCGATTTCGTCATGCGATGAAACCACTCACGCGATAAGACATTGTGTGTTCTGTTTTGGAGCAATGAGATCACACTCGAAATGAAGAGCCATTTCTGCTTGATGCAGAGTTTTTGCTGTAGGGCAATATTTCTTTAATCGTAAATAGCATTAAAAAAGGAATCGTGCACCACATAATATAGTCTATAAACATAATAAATCAACAAAGTCGCGCGAGCGCCTACGGACATTCAGGAAGTTTGATCGGGTGATCGTCCGATCAATGCGATGCGTTGATGGTCGCGCGACGAAAACTAAACAATTTGGTCGCATCGCATGATCATTAGAACATTCAATATGTTTGAACGCACGGTCGCACGATCATTTTCGTCGGACGTACGCATCATCGCGCGAGCGATGGTAATAGGCCGGCCGGCGCCTTAAGCTTGGTGTGGTTTGAGCGTACTACCTACCCATTATAAGAACTGGCCAAACATTAGCCTGATCAAGTATGCGCTCAGAATCCCAAACCGAATAAATAATATACATTTTAAGGTTCTGTACCTCAAAAGGAAAAAATAAAGCTGTCCTTAAATGTACAGTCAAAGGAAATGTTAGTTTGTAATGAGAGTTATTTCCGTAATCATCTGTAGTCACTGAACAAAAAAAAATTGTTCTGTGTCTGTAGTTCTAGCGGACGCAAAACGTCAGCTCCGGCATAATTTCAAAAAGGATATTCTGCCCACTTTGCAAATAGAAGCAATGCAGATAAGTTTTGTAGGACTTGCATTTAAAGCAATATCGAACATTTCGAAAACTCTTGGGATATAAAACCTGTTTTATAAATACCTCCTTAAAGGTGAATAATATAAAATTAAATGGGGATGGAAATGAGAGCGAGCAATGTTCAACCATCTTGCTACGGTTGAGGCTGTTCCCTTTACCCGCGGCCTAGCATCTTGGAGCTTGTCATAATTATTGAATTGGTGATTATTGAATTATTGACTGAAAATTATTCAATTTAACAGGACGCTCTGATTTTTCTTGCCCTTATTTTGACATTCGCGATCCAAAACTCAATTTATTTCTTAACATTAACTACAATCTCAATCAACCAAACAATTGAACAATCAGGATGACTGAAAGAGTAATGAACTTGAGAAAACATTCACAGATTTCGTACCTCACACGACTATCGACTACATTGGAAATGAATCGAAGTCATAAATGTCATGTGAAAAATGTCGAATTATTGACTTCTTTCAAAAAGGTTAGGCTACAGGGCCTTAACCCGATCGTCTTTGTTTTAGGCTAAAATTGTAGCTGACTAACCCCCGGTTTCTTGCACACTAACAAGCTGTTAATCTACTGTTAACAGCTGTCAGTGGTTTTTTTTTGTATGCACTTTGGTCAATTGACAGCCGTTAACAGTAGATTAACAGCGTGTTAGTGTACGAGAAACTGGGGGTAAATTGTCCAGAGGGGTTTTCTCACATTTTTGATATCATTCTTCGTTTCTAAAATATCGAGCGCCAAAATAAAAAATTGGGAATAATAAGATTTTTTTTTTCACTATTTTGGCCATAACTTTTTTCCTTTTTGACTTTCTCGAATAATTCTTTTTACAACTTACAGCTCTTGTAAATACGAGTCTTTTGGACCTTTTTTGAACTTTTTTTTAAATATCATATCTTCACAACTCTCCAAGATGTATGGGGATCGCACCTTTTCATGAAATCGGAGCCTACACTGGAGCAAACGAAAAAACATTTCCAATGTGAAAATAATAAAATATAAATAGTAGTAATTGGTTTAGTTTTATTAATTACTTTTAGTTAGTTGTGGGTGACTTGGCTAGCCTTCGGGGTCTTATATTTCAGATATTTCGTTTCACTGTACTTTTTGGGACATTCCGTAATTGATCATATATGGTGGCACGAAGGCCTCAGTGCGCGGCTCGGCTCGTGCGAATCCGACTAGCACTTGCCTGGATCTTATATTTACGTTTTGTCCAAGTTGAACCACTGAAATCCAATTTCACAACACTTTCATGTTACCACAAACGAGCATAATGTTGGTTCACTATTATTTCAAAGCTAATACGTATTTCTAATTATTTTTCTACTTTTCACATTAAAAATATTGTATTTTGCTTTACTGTCAACGATTCAACTGTTAGTCAGATTTTTCTTTTATTTGAATATTGTTCTTTATTTTTCTAAATTACCTATGTCAAATAACCGTCATACTAAGAAGGTCGAATAAGCAAACTTCTGGCCTATGGAGACTTCTAGAAGACTATTCGCATTCCAAATCGAAATTATGAATATAATGCAAGAAAGAGAAAGAAGATCTGGAATTCGAAATTATGGATTTGGAACAGGATCCGGAAACTTCCAGAAGAATTCTGATGCAGATTCAGATCAAATTTGAATATTAGAATCGAACTACTTTTGGGGTATAAAAGCCACCCAAGAAGGCTTTCGAGTCAGTCTTACCTGAGTCTTACTTGTGAGTCCTACCTGAGCTCTTGCTTGAGAGACTTACCTGAGTTCCTGTCTACCACGGCCGGCCTCCGCAACTTGCCTGTCCGTCTCCAGGGCCTGCCTCCACGACTTGCCTGTCCGTCTCCACGGCCTGCCTCCGCAACTTGCCTGTCCGTCTCCACGGCCTGCTTCCACGACTTGCCTGTCCGTCTCCACGGCCTGCCTCCGCAACTTGCCTGTCCGTCTCCACGGCCTGCCTCTACAACTTGCCTGTCCGTCTCCACGGCCTGCCTCCGCAACTTGCCTGTCCGTCTCCACGGCCTGCCTCCACGACTTGCCTGTCCGTCTCCACGGCCTGCGTCCACGACCTGCTTACCCTTTTGGGTTCTAAGGTTTTCTTTTGTATATATTTTTGTTGTTTTTATTAGTATTAAGTTTTAGTTTAATTGTAGGTTAGGGGTTTTGATGATTATATTTTTACATTTCTAAATTTTTCTTTTATTTATTTAGCCTCCGTTACCAAGGGCTGTGCCTTCACACAACCCTCGGTAACGTGACAAGGGTTGGTAAGGAACCAATCTTGTATGTGATTCACATTTTCAACGAAGAATATATGCGTTTAATTACGAAGGTTTATTAATAATTAAGCGGAGGTAATTTTAAAAAGAAGGAAACGTTTATAATTTGTATCTTTTTTTTTAACAGAACCGATTTATACACCGTTGTTTAAAAAGACGATAAACAAATCGATTTTTCCGTAGCTCCTGCATGTCTTTATACGTAATTCTGTAGTCCCTGTATGTTTTTACACGTACATAAACTCACGCTTATATTCTGAGGGGTAGGCATAGTTTGTCTTACTTACATCAATAAGACGACTCGTAGCTGTTGGAAAGGTGTTATCGCGCTTGAAGAACCACATAGTTATAAGTACCGCTAAAGCTCACTCTAAGCAGAGCCTTTCAACCACAGGCTAAACATATGGACACTGATTGCTTGCGACGCTTTTGTTACCATAAAAGATAAAACATGATTGTCCGGAACAACGCAATTCGATTATCGGTTATCTCCAGCACTCTGGAGCCCGCGTTACAGTAAAATTGTTGGTTTAAGGGGTGACCCGGAGCTAGTTCTAACTAGCATCATCAATGGAAAAAATCATATCTTAAATTACACGAGCAATTTTTGAACTGAAACTTTCGTAACCTCTACACGAGCATTTATAATAATAAATATACACCTGTAAATATTTAAAGTAAGAATCACGGAATCGGCTCGAAAGATTTCGATGAAATTTGGCATGTAGGGGGTTTTGGGGTCCTGTTTCCCCGTGTTTTTAGGCATGAAAAAAACGGCCAAGAGCATGTCGGGCTACGCGCAGCGTAAGGTTCCGTATAAGAAGGGGTTTTTAACTGCTTTAAAGAACTAGCAACTTCATCTAAATAATAATAAATGGATTTTGTACCAAGTTATCCTTTTATAAGTTGGTCGCCTATATCTCGTTAACTTGTAAAGCCTACTTAGCCTTAATGATTTTCCTTTTTAGTTTATTATATGTGCTGCAGCGCCAAAAATGTTTAACGTTTCATACAATCAATCGTTTAGCCAGGAGATACGGAGAGGAAGCCCTACTCTAACCAAAATTTGCGCTTCAAAGCTTAATAATTATTAATTCACATGCTTGTAACATAATTCATTTGGTAATAAATATTTTTTACTTTACTTTACCTTATATTTCTAAAACGTATAAATAAATGATTTTCCTATACTCACAATAGTTTTAAACGTGTAGGCAAGAAAAAAAAGGCATCCCTAATTTAGGTGAGGGGGAGGTAAACAAATATTTGTTTTTAATTTTATCCTACCGTGATTAATAGGTATATCTACAAAAATTTCAGCATTCTAGAATACGGACGGATATAGCGAAATTATGAGGGTTTGGAACCCTAGAATAGAAACATAATTTCGCCACCATCGGTAACGTTGCAATAGCTCACTTGAGAAGAAGTGATTATTCGAAATAAAAGGTCCATGGTTCAAAACCTTATCAGTAATTATATTTTTGTTCGTTTTTCATGTTTTTTTATATATTATTATTTCTGGATAGTGAACACTTTATTGCACAGCCAGAAAAAAAAACAGCAATCATCATTCGTCTGTTTCTTAATTTTATTGTTTCATTTAGTTATTAAAATACAAAAATTACAAATAAATAGAAATTTCTCCTAATATTTGTCAGTAATCCGAAAGTTCAACATCACATGGCGCTATACGAAATTTGTAGGTATTTTACAAAAATAAAATACAAGCGGACAAAACTCGGTCGCCCTAGTATTCTTCTTCTATAATTCATTTTTGCACAAGGTCAACATTTCAATAACGATGATAGTATTTTAGGTCCAAAAACTTAGAAATTTAAAGCATTTTTTCAAAAATTGCTGTTTTAATGGATATTGATTAGCCTAGTCTAGATCCTAGTATTAGCGGATCTTGGTTCTTAGAATAACTATGACCATTATTACGTTTATGATGTTTTCTTTTTGCTAAAACGTATTATAAGAGAAGATATATTTTTCTTCCATTGGTGGCGTTAGTGGCAGGCACAGTTACCCCGTGCTAACACGGTGGCCCCTTAAATGACAATGCCTAAAAGTGACGCCTTCATTTCCCGAGCGGCTCTCAACCAAACCTTATAAAATTAAACTGGGAAATCAATTAATTTTTTTGGGTTGGTAAATATAAAAACTGAAAGCACGGAAAAATTTTCAACTGAGCACGGTCCTCGGCTACTCTCATCCAGCTCTTGCCAGCCGCCCTGCGAAGGTCATCGCTCCACCGAGTCTGAGGACGTCCTACACTACGTTTACCGATCCGCGGTCTCCAATCAAGAACTCGTCTACCCCATCTGTTATCAGTTCTTCGGATGATATGGCCGGCCCACTGCCACTCCAGCATGCTGATTTGGTGGGCTATGTCGGTGACTTTGGCTACCTGAGTATAACACAATAATAATCCTAAATCCCTGTAACCCATTAAACTTAGAACATTAATTTCCCAGTTAAATACGAGGAAACATCGACACAATTGAATTCCTATTAGTTTCAGTCAAATGATGGGTTATGCATTATGTACCGATTCATTCCAGTTTTAACGTTCTCCTGTTTTTGCAAAAATGTAATTACGTCGTTTTTATTCCGGATAAGCGATGTATGTGCACATTTTTGTTGGTACGCAGACAATACGCTTTCATAGTCTCTACAATGTGATATAGGTCCATGTTACAGGAAAAATAATGCTGTGAGGTAGGTTTACCTTCGAGTTCGGTACAAGCACTTCCGTAAGTACACTTTATTGGCCATCCTATCATTAGTTAATAAGATATTTCTATACTTTGATACCAGCTACTCTTTTTTAGTTCTATATACTAATAAGAGCTTCCGGCGCTAAAGCTAAAGTTTATATGTACGCATGCTATTTTTTCAATAGTCTTACGGGCGATTTTATAACAAAAATATTATACTTCTTCAACCTATAGCCACCCAATGCTGAGTGTAGATCTCTTCTAATGAACGTCATTCATTTCGCTCTTGGGCTTTTCGCATCCAGTCTAGTAAGTAAGTAAGTAAGTAAGTAAGTAATTTATTTTGACAATACATACAGCGTAAGTGTGTGTGTGTGTGTGTGTGTGTGTGTGTGTGTGTGTGTGTGTATGTGTGTGTGTGTGTGTGTGTGTGTGTGTATGTGTGTGTGTGTGTGTGGAAAAAGCCGTTAGGACTGATATTGGCCTATAGTTATTGACACTGCTTCTATCCCTCTGCTTGTAGATAGGCGTGATGACAGACTTTTTGAACGCCTTTGGGAATACCCCCTGTTCTAGGCATAAGTTAAATATGCAAGTTAGGCAAGGGATAATTACAATCGATGCTCTTTTAAGGAATATGCATGGAATACCATCATAATTATCCTGTTGCCACGGCATTTTTTAGGTTGCATAACATACCATATATTTAATTTTCGTCAGTTTTAAGCAGTACAAAGGATCTGGAATGGGATTGTATTTTAATAAGATTGTGTGCACTACCTATTGGTGGAGCAGAAATCTTATCGGCTAGATTCTTTCCCACATTTAGAAAATAACTGTTTACGTCATCTACAGCTTTTTTAGCATCTTTATCGGAAGTAGCTCTTTTGCATTATTTGTTTTTTTCTTAATATTTGTTATTGATTTAATTGTCTTCCAGGTTTGTTTTGCGTCTTTACACTTGTCCAACTCCGCTCTGTAATAAATTTCTCTTTAATTTTTTTACTAGATCATTAAACATTTTTCTATAAAGTCGGTAAGATTTTTGAACTATATCATTCTACGTTTCCTTTTTGGCCTTTTTGTGCAGTTCATCTCTATGCCTTTGACATTTAAGGAGACCCACAGTGATCCAATGCTTTATAGTACGGTTTCGCCTAGTTTTCGTATTTTGTTCTAAGACACTTCTAACTGCACTTATTAGTATATCCGTGGCATAGTTTGCATCATCGGTGGCATATACAAGACTCAAATCATTGATTGATTTGAAATCAATAGCTGTTAGGTCAGCAGCTTGGTCGTAGTCAGTTTTATTGTAGGTCGTTGGTGGGTTAAGCACGGTAGCTTTTGGAAGAAAATTTAGCAAAACTGGTTGATGGTCAGAAAATGGTTCCCGGAAAACGAAAGCTTGAGAAACAGAGTTGGTTTTAAGTACCTAGTATGTGGTCTAAACAACTTGGTTCTCGTGTAGGATATGTGTGCCCAGGTAAAAGTCCATATTCTGCTGCCAAATTTAAGTAACTTTCACAGTTTTGGTCATTGTTATGTTGTGTAATGTTTATATTTTTGTCACTGATGACACAGACATTTTTATAGGCCTTTAGTTCTGTTAACACACTATTAAAGGATGATAGAAATTTATCAATGTTTTCAAATTCCGGTGAGCAATATATTGCCACTATGACAAGTTCATCGCTTAGTTTTATAATTAGACAGTTTCCATCTTCAAAGAATGGTTCTTCCACTGTAAAATCCAGTTTGTTACTAGTGTAGACTACTACACCATCATTTTGATTTCTATTATAGGTACTAAATTGTCTAGTTGGGGTAATGGTTTATGTGATTGCGTCCAAGTTTCGGTTAGAATGATGACATCACATTCTACACCAGAGTTCTCAATAAAAACTTGGAAGGCATCTATATTTTTATATATACTGCGGATATTTTGCGTGACTATTTTAATTGATTTAATTCTATGTAATAATTTTTCTTTTAGTTCTGTAGATTCGATAAGCTTAAACTGAGAGACACTGAGGTCATCAATCTCGAATGATATCAAATTCAAATCAAATTCAAATTGTTTATTTCATTAAAATTACATAAATAAAATACAGGGGCTGGACCCTCCTAGTAAGTATAGAAATACCTGTGTCAGGAGGGCCCGCTCTTCCACAAATAATCAATTAAACAATTAGTAATACAAGTAAACGTAACCCAATAATTTCAAATTAAATTTAATTACATGCAATGTGTGTGTGTGTGTGTGTGTGTGTGTGTGTGTGTGTGTGTGTATGTGTAGGTGCGTGCGTGCGGGTGTGTGTGTGTGTGTGTGTGTGATTGAGAATTTTTATATTTGCATTTGCACGCTATTTAACAAATTTTAATAAATGTTCTACCTCATCGTAGCTTAAACTCTTAATCCATTCGGTCAAAACCTTTTTACACTCAAAGTTAGTTTTAGGGTATATGTCTAGTTTTTTATTAATTTTATTATATAAATGTGCAGATTGTTTTGCCATTTGGCAACTAGCAAAAGTAGTCTTTGTACACTCCATTCGTGCGACATTACCATTTCTCTTCTTTTATAGGTATTTAACTGCGTATTAGAACTTTGGCGAGTCCCACAGCAGGGCACAGGTGCCACGCGTAACCTCCGGCATGGCAATTTCAAGCACTGAGGTATGTGAACAGCTCGGTCACTCAGGATTTTTCTTGATGTTTTCCTTCACAGTTAGCGAATATTAATTACAGGTTAATTTAGAATATTCTCCGGAGTAATTTGGGATATTCTGCTAACTAATTTGGAATTTTTTGCCGTTCAATTTCGAATTTGCTGCATGATTGATTGGTTTTTTTTTCTCAATTTCGTATTTTCTGCCAACCACGAATTGCAGCTCAAAATATTTTTATTGCTGGCATAAATTATTTTATTGCTGACTAAAACTGTATTTTTGCTATCCGCACGCCAAATGGTGTATATTGATATAATAAATCTTTGGAAAAGTTTCAAATTCCAGATGTTTACATTTTCTTTTAACTCTTTCTTTGCACACTAATGACGCTATACTAATTATTCACATCGGCATGACCAAATATGGCTTGTTATTAAGCTGAATTGGAATTGACGACCTATTCTTTTACATTTCATTCTTGCAGGCTTGTGACGGCAGTAGTGTGTGACAGGCATACAAGGGGGCTAATCTTCGACAAAGGAAGGTGACAATGTCGCCGCTCTTGCTTCCTGATACAAACCGCCTAACTGCTGTGACCTCCGAGAACGTACTTGTTGTTTCGGCAACCTGGTGAACAGACAACATACCACGCCACCACTGAGCGAATATTTGGCACGCAGGGCGCAAAAACTGTAATGCACTTAAAGTACAGTGGTGCGGGTTAGTAACGGTTGTTGGGAGGTAATAAACTCACCTAATTGATTTAGTTGATTCTAAAGGGTGTCCCAATAGACCTCATCCCAGAGTGCACGATTTAAATTTGAAGCCATTTTTTATCTTTGCACGTTACTGCTATGTAATGTAACAGCTGAAATCAACGATCGTTCTGATTATTAAAAATAGAGCGCTAAACAATTGAAAAGCGCGTTATCATTGTAAAAAAGAGGCCGGAAATGCAGTGGCTTGGGTGACACTGATATGGGAATTCGTTACAGGAACGTGAGAACGTAGTTCTTGTGGCCTCAACTGGATGGTATGGCTCTAAACGGCATAGCGGGTCGGTGCCACCTGCCACACCGCGCATGAAACAATCGATTTATTGGAGCAACGATTTCCAGCCGAATCAGTTGGCCGTCAATATCGTGCGATTTCTTTCTTTCTTTGAAATCACAGGGCTTTGTGGATAAACCGCAAACATTTCCAAAGCTCGAGGCCGAGATCCAATAGAGCCACATCTTTGTCAAAATGTCATTGAACATTTCGTGAAAAAAGGAATAGCTTGAGTTCGAGGCTGCAGTAGCCATATGCCGGATATTTTAATCCATACATAATCGGAACATGTTCAGTTTACAAGACAATAAAAATATCATCACACGCTCAAAAAAAGCGTTTTTCTTTAAAATTAAATCATTCACTCTTATTCGAACACCCTTTACGAGTATATACATGGCACAAGCAACCTGACGGGTTGACATAGCAGCGATATAGACTTTTTTCTACCTACTGCTGATGTTAAATCACTGGTGTTCTGCAAGTAATCATTGATATCTGATTCTATTTTTTTCCGAGTATTTAGAAGAGGGTACTTTCCGTTGACCTAGAACTATCAAATTTGGCAAGTAATATTGTCATATGCTACAAATACAGGGAAAAGTCTAAAAAGTATACATTTGTTATTAAATCATTAAAAAAAAAACTCTTGAAGTATCTTTTTCTTCGGAGTTCTTTTGAAGTTCGGGAGAAGCTCCGAAAACGAGGCTACAAATTTGTAAACCCTCGGTGGGCGAGTCCGACTCGTACTTCTCCGGTTTTATAATATCTTAAAATCTCTGTAGAGCTAGTAAAGCAACTTCCACCCAAGGTAACAAACCTGTATAGGTTACTTCTAGTAATAGCCACCAGGTTTTGGTTAAATCTAGTTGTAGCCGGCATAATATCGGCCAGTAACGCAGACAATACGCTTTCATAGTCTCTAAATTGTGATATAGGTCCATGTTACAAGAAACATAACGCTGCGAGGTAGGTTTACCTTCGAGTTCGGTACAAGCACTTCCGTAAATACACTTTATTGGCCATCCTATCATTAGTTAATAAGATATTTCTATACTTTGATACCAGCTTCTCTTTTTTAGTTCTATATACTAATAAGAGCTACCGGCGCTAAAGCTAAAGTTTATACGCATGCTATTATTTTAATAGTCTTACGGGCGATTTTATAACAAAAAAAATATTATACTTCTTATTCAACCTATAGCCATGTAGGTCTCTTCTAATGAACGTCATTCATTCCGCTCTTGGGCTTTTCGTATCCAGTCTTTTCCTGCAACTTTGACCAGGTCGTCAGTCATCTCGTTGGTTGCCTGTCCACACAAAAAAAGTCGACCAACTGTCGACAGTATATTTTATATCATTCAGTTTTTGTCTACAGGAAAACAAAACATTGATAGAAATTCCGAAAATATATGAAGGAATAATTTCTATCACGTAGTTTTCGTTGTAGTCCCTGATCCGTTTTGTTTATTCAAGAAATATTAACCTATGACTCTTAACAAAATTATTTATTTTGACTCAGACAAAAGCTTAATGAATAAAGTGTACTTTTGTTATCATTATAACGCTCTCCACCATAACATGTGGGTTCTAAATCTCGATTTAATCCATTGCCCAGTATCAACTAATACACCACTTACACTCGAGATACATGATATGTTATCATGTGTTTATCTATCATGTGTGTCCACGGCCCATTATAATATTAGTGAAGCGATAAGTTAGAAATGCAGCATGATTAAGTATGTATTAGTCACAAACTAATGGAATGAGACAATACGCCAAGGTGACCGACGTAGCCTATACGATTAGTAAGCTGAAGTGGGAGGAACCGATGGTCGATGGGGAGCAAAGGTTCTCGAGTGGACACCACGAACTGACAAACGCAGCGTTGGTCGCCCACCAGCTCGCGGGATCGACGATCTGAGGCAGATTGCTGGTAGTGGCTGGATGGGGATGACTAAAGACAGCAGGAAGTGGTGCGTCTTCGGGAACGCCTATGTCCAGCACTGGACAAGTACGGGCTGATTTTAAACTATTGCAATTTATTCTAAATATTTACTTACTTATATTCTTTTTGTTGCACTAACCCGTGCTGAGGACAATTGTATAAGCCTATTTAGATTGCCCATTAGCTGAGTTGGGACAGTACCGTCACGGTTAGCGAGAGGTCGCGGGTTCAAGTCCTAGCATGGGTGGAATTTTTAGCCTCTAAATAGGTATTTACTTACAGGTATTTGAGCTCTTTCATTATCAATTTATCGTTCCTGTACCGAGCTAAAAATTGAGAGCCGACTTCTCCTAGGTCACCAAGAGATTTGATTGGTTAAATTTGCGTTCAGTTAACGTACAAGTTTATAAAGTTCTTTAATATTAAAAAAAAACTCTCCCTGCTGCCGGGCTAGTTTTCTTGCGAATATTGTAATAAATCTCTAATTGTTAAACTGTAATTGCAATTTGCGCCACTGTAATTCCGATTGTACAACTTGCGATTTTTGTGCGTAGTTGTATAATAAGTTGCACAGCAGCAGTTTGAAAAAAAACCTTTTTTTCTTTTTTACCTTTTACTACCAATGTTTTTCTCTAAGCCCAATTTTTCGTTTCTTTTTCTTATTTCATTTTTCTCTTTCTTTGGAATATATTTTATATATGTCCTATATTTAATATTATAAATGTGAAAGTTTGTTAAGATCTTTGAATGTTTGGATTTTTGTTACTCAATCACGCAATAACGGCTGAACGGATTTACACGAAACTTGGCGTACGGATAGACAAGGACCTGAATTGAGACATAGGATACTTGATATACCAGTATTCGTTCCCGTGGGATAATATTTATTTTAAGTTTAAAATGGATGGCGTTGTGCGAGCGAAGGTTTTGTTTTAATAATAGATGGCGTTGTGCAAGAATCGTATAAACGGATTCTATGGCGGTACGAAGCTCATATATATCATAATATATCAAACAGTTCTAAAACTACTTGCTTAATTATTGTTATCATTTAGTAGTCTAAATTATAGTCTCATTTGGTCTTGAAATTTCATATCGTTACTTAGCAATTCCGCATTACAATTTCTCTGAAAGCAAGCTAAAGTTTAACTTGATCCCAAGAGATACTGGAAACGTTTTTGCAGAACCGTTTACTTAGACGGGCATGACGTTATTAGGATACCGTACAAAAAGTACCCGTACAAACGGGACCGTATTAATATGCGTACTCCTTCTGACTGTCTGTCCGTATGACCCATAAATGGCATTAAGTCCACCGCATTGTACGATTTTTTTAAGTGCATTAAAAGTATCAATTAATAATTAAAGGGTTTTATCTCTTGAACCGTAAAAGGTAGCTAGTTGATATTATGCGTTGCTATGACGGCCTAGAAAAAAAAGGATATACTATATGAAACGTGTTTTTTAAGATTAAACGTAAAACGTTAAAACTGTAGCGTAAACCAATGTCAAACTTGTGATTATAATTATTCCCTGTAGTAAACCAACAAGCTTTGTAAACCAACCACGGGTGGCAGAACTGAATTAAAAAGAAAACAATTTTTTTACTAAGATTAATTTATATTACATTTTTAAATATACATCCTTTATTATTATTATTATTATTTATTAGCTGCTCCAATGGGGCATTATCCTCCTCAGTCCTGACCTTGAAAATAACAATTGAAAACCATTATTATTTTCAAGGTCAGGACTGAGGAGGTTAAATACGATTCTACAGTAAGGTCCTTAAAGATATAATACGCTTGCCAGAAACGCGGTTAAAAAAATGTGTAAAGCACACTTTGTACCAAAAGGGTTACCACAACATGAAAAAATATTTAAATGACAAATTATGTCTGGAATCAAAGGCAGTTCAATACATGAGTTCTGGGTTTAAGAATAATATTATTATGTAAACTCTAGTAACCAAATTTGAAAAAACTATGTTTGGATGTTTTTGCAACTTTGGTCTTAAATTATCAATATTTTGAAATGGACAACTAGTTTTATTTGGAATGTTCATAGCTACAGTTTCTGTGTTATTTTGAATTAGTAGGTGTCTCTGATTTAGATACTTTATTATTACTATTATACTTAGATATTAGGTACGAAACCCTAGTCCGACTTGCCATCGTCCGGTTTTCCCTATGAAACCCCTTTTACGCAAAGGGTAACTATCAATCTATGCTTAACGGTAGCCATTGTTAACTACAAGTAGCCTCTTTTTTCTGTTGATAGTTTTAGTTTAATTTTTAGTGGCAATAACACCTTGTAGAAGGAGCAATTGTCCTAAATTTTCTTACTATAATTATACTATAGGCAATTTTGAGCGCCTGAGGCGAATATTTCGCTAACATAAATTTTTAAAGCGAAGAAAAATATGTGCTACGTAATTGGATGTACGGCAGTACGTCATCAAAACACAAATCAATCCTAATATGACCAAATATTTAAATTTTTTACATATTAATTACCTTCAACAACTTGGTTTTTTTTTATTCAAAGATGAAAATATTGAACCTTCTTTCATTCACCTGTGAAGGTCGAATGAATTATTTACAAAAGTACAAGAAATCAGTGAATATTTTTCAATTACGATAGTAGCATTATATTACCCGATCTTATTGACTGCCTCGTCGGACTAGCCGTTAAGGCGCTTAGCTACCAGAACAGAGGTCGTGGGTTCGATTCCCACTAGGGGCCGCCGTACATTTATACATTCATTTATATTTCCATGTTTGTGATGTCCTTGACTGGTTAGCATAGCACTGGGTAACTTAGTTTGGAACCAGGTTAGGTTATTGTGTTATGTGGTTAGTTACTTATTATACTTCAAAATCCTGTATCATTTTGTAAATAATGTCAATACTTAGGGCTATGCCCATTGGCCAGCGCCGCCGTTACTATTATTACATACATTCGTTTTTAAACTAAGGCCTAGATTTTGTCAATGCATTGTATGTAGTACAATTACAACTGCATGAACGCGCCGATTTGGTTTTATAACATGACCTGACGAACCTGACGAAAAGTCGGTAGTTCTAGCCACATGGCAAAAAACGCTCCATACAAATCGGATGCGAAGATATAAATTGTTAGTGACGCCTTATAAGGAATGAAGCCTTTATCAATTTTTATTCAGGAAACTCCATCGAGTCTTCTCGTCGCCTGTCCCTCAGTCCCTAAAGAAAGTTTATAATCAGTGCGTCCTACCCATCATGACATCCGGAGCCGAGACCCACGTCAGCGAGTGAGTGTCCACACACTCACGGTTCGGCAAGTCCACCAGTTTAAAGTCACTCAGCTGGCTATGGAGAGAGCTATGCTCAGTGTTTCATTGCGGGATCGAACGAAGTAATTCGCCAGAGAACTAAAGTGATCGACATAGCTTAACGGGTTAGCAAACTGAAATGAAGTATTTCTTTAAACATTTTAAAAATGTAAAAATATACGTACAGAAATGTACATAAAAAATACATTTCTACTTTAAACAGACCGCCAAACTAAGCAAGGCATTTAAACATTCCTACGTTTCGACAGCTATTAAGGAAAAAAGAATTCACTCACCCTCAATATCCTGTAGGGGCTTTCAGCAAGGAGGCACACATCACCAGCGCTCAGGGCGTTATGCCCACGAGAGGGTAACATGATCTGCAACTCGCTGGCCGCCTCGGCAGTCTTCACTCGTGATTCTCGCCGTCCGTCGCCACCAGTCAACGTCCACATCCATGCCTGCAGAACAATTAAACTCTGAACCAGCGGCCACACAGAAGGGACATGGAGCGAAGGCGGGCGCGGAAAAGACGCGTCGTTAATCCAATTCACTTTAATACAAAATGTACTGAAGGGATGGGTCGAAGCCAACACAGAAGAGATGGGACGAGGGCGCGATTGCTATAGGGGCGCCTTTTCCGCGCCCCCGCCCCATGTCCCTTCTGTGTGGCCGCTAGCTTAGAGATTCGGGTATTTTGCTTTGACTATTAAAACAGAGGTGGTGGGACCGATTCTCAGTGGAGTTCGTGGTACTTGATTGCATAAATCTCGTACTCACAACGTTTTCCTTCAGAGCGATACCACTTCTGCTACTAAAAATTATTTATAAAAGAAGTAATTTTTAATAGCAGAATAATTACCTCTTTTTAATTATTATAAAAGAGGAGAGTAGTTTTGATCACAAAGACTAAAAAACAAGATTAAAGTAAGATTGTAATTTTTTCTCCAACAAAAACAGGTTTCTCTTTTGATTTGCGAGGAGCAGTGGCTGGATGAGAATGGCCGAGGCCATAAAGAAGTGGCGTGGCTTGCTGGCCTATGTCCGGCATTGTACGAATACGGGGTGATTGATTGATACTAATGTGCCAGAGAGAAGTAAAATATGGCCTTAAGTAAAAAAAAAACAATACGGGAGCAATTTTCCCGAACCAACCTGACTAACCCGGTTAAGTTGGTGTATTAACTGTGATAGGACAGTGAGTTTGTTTAATTTACAATCAGTCTTAATCCCAAACTTGTGTTATGTGACCACATCCAACCAGATGGCAGTTTCACCAATAAATGTACCTACAGCGGCAGGCAATAGAACCCACACCCTTGTATTCAGATGCGAAACCGTTAAACCAACAGGGCACTTGATAAAGTATTTGTATAATTAACCGTTTCCATATAAAGCTTTTCAGAAATCAGAAGTATTTCGACTCAAACAATTTGCATTCTGTTTGTTAAATGTCAATATACGATAGGTATTAACCGCTGCCTTGGTAGAAAAACAAATGTTGTCCGAGACAATGACAGTAACCTTTTACTTAGAAATACCTTCTGAATCTTCCTCTGCTTCATTCAGTCCTAACCTTGTTTATACACCCTTGGATTCCTAATTAGAGTAAGTCCCCCGCCTAATATGACAATATGAGATACAAAGCTACGCCCAAGGAACCCTAAGTTGACGAATACGTACAATCAAGGAATGGTTGAGCAGACAACGTACATTAGAAAACATATTTACCTAGGTATATTCGTACCACACCATCTCTTAGCGTGACTTTAAATCAAACTTCCAACTTTTGGGTTTTTCATAAGCAGCCTATTTATTATATGTCTCTATACGTCCAGCCTATATACGTCCCACTGTAGGGCACAGGCCTTCTCTCAGAGAGAGAGTATGGGCTTAATCACCACGCGTGCCCACCGCGGATTGGCGATTTCAAGCGCTGAGCTATGTGAATAGCTCACGCACCCAGGTTTCCTCACGATGTCTTCCTTCACTATTAGCGAGTGGTATTGCTACTGTAACTTCACAAATGTACATAACTTAGAAAACAAAGTCATAGTTACATGCCCGCACTGGGAATCGAACCTGGGTCTCCCGCGTCCGAGTCCAGTGTTCTACCCACTAGGCTACCACCATCATTTGGATTTACATAACTTTATTAAATTCACGCCTCACGCGTTCTACTAGTTACGCAACGTCCGGCAAATAACATTAGAAGAAAATCTATTCTAATCAGCACATTCGGTTTCATGCATTACCTATCTTTCAAATAATGCCCCTACAAACAAATAAACTTAAAACATTTTTAGGGTTCCGTAGTCAACATGGCGAAAACGTCGCTTACAGTTTCATCATGTCCGTCCGTCTGTCTGTGTGTCTGTCCATTTGTCTGTCAGAGGCTTAGCTCAGCGACGATTAGTACTAGACAGCAGAAATTTGGCATAGTTATATTAGTTATACCAACTATGGCACCCTAATCTACGTGGCCCGCTACGCACTCGGCCGGTTTTTATTTTCATAAAATTTTGAATTCGTTGAACAAGAGTTGTCGACGAGAAACTCTAATGAGTTGTTTCAGGAGTTGTCTATTGCAAAGGTAACTCTGTATAGAGTCAAGCTTGTAAAGACCCACATTTTTCACCTAGGATAAACCGTTCATAAAACTTCGTTAAGGATTCGCACCTATCTCAACTTTTCTAACGTAGGTTACGTCGGGTCTTCGGTAGTTTGCTGCAGCAGGATATATGCACATGTTTTACATAGCACACGTTTATTGCCCTGGCTATATTTCATACAGAGTGTAACCAAATCCCCGAATGTATCCGAAAGTAGAGGTTATAATGGTACGGACCAAATGACATTTTAGACGATGGCGGTCTATCGATTATTGTATTGTATATTTATTTTGGCACATACAGGGTGTAATAAAATAACATCCAAAAACGAGGGGCGCTATTCTTTTTTCCCATAATAAAAGATGTTCATACATCTTTTACTACCGGGAAAACTTCGAATTTACGATTAAAATATTTGTTTTTCCATCAATTCACTCGTATGTATGTAAAATTGATCCGTAGCTTTATAACGTACTATATAAAGCAACCGTGCTGCACAGCGTGATGTGTGATTCTTATAGACCACTTCTGTAGCTCGCTATGTTACCGATATAATATATCAATGTATACTATGTACTTGAAGCGACTAAGACCGGTCAGAGTTTGTCATTTGACACATGGATTCAGAAACATTTTTCGCTTAAAAAAACCGGCTGCTAAATAGTACATTGTTACCCTAGGGGTGAAAGTAACTTATTTAGTCCCGAGATGGGGTTGACAATAGTTCGAGGGTTACTTACTTTCACCTCTAGGATAATAATGTACTATTGCAAGTCTAAATTGAGGAAATGGCACAATTTATGTTTTACGTATCCCTAGTAATAGCATTTTGATGGCTACCAATATTCTCGAATTCTTTAATATTTTTTCTAACCGAATCGAATTTTCATAAATGTATTGACTTGCACAAGCAAACGAATAATAATTTAGTTTTATTAAGGTTTATGTAAGGAATAAAATACAAAGTACATAAATATTGGAGAAGCACTATTAGTACTCGGGGGTATTCGGGACACATTGTTTTAGGATTCGTTACGTTTCAGATTGAATAAAATTTGGAGCACGATAAAAGCCTTGTATACTCGTAGAACCTTATTACAGATAACTGGATGAGTAACTTAATTTAGTCAACATTAGAGACTTGTATTTTACCTTAAACGTTTTTTTTTTATTTTCAAAATTAGGTACTTTTATTTAATTATACTCATGTAAAGATGCGCATCACTTCGAGAACATTTAGTTGAAATCGCACTGCAAGAGTAATTTATTGACTAGGTAATCTTAAAATTGGTTCAACTAGGGTTCCATAGTTGGCTGTCAAAATACGCGGTCAGAAAGACAGGTTTTTAGGGTTCCTTACCCAAAGGGTAAGAAACATAACAAGATTCTGTGGCAAAAAATAATTATCTCTATATTTAAGTATGTTGTAACACGACAAATAATCATACTTAGTTTATATTCGCAAAAAATATGAAAAATGTTTCAATATTGTTTATTATTTGTTAGAATACATCGTTTTTTAATTATGTTTTTTTAGCACCAGACAAATCGGGGTCAAATCGTTACGTTTTGGAACTAAGTGACCGGATGTTTATATTTTATTGGTATTGTTATGTTGACTTTGTAATCTTTATATTTCTAACACTTAAAAAAATTGTAGGTCGAATGAGGCAGTACAACCTTTACGGAAAACAAATAAAATTGCGTTTGCAAGACGGCGAGCGATCGCAAAGATTTTTCTCGATTATTTTTCTTTGTCATAAAAATCACAAAACGTAAAAACGTAGGCTAATTAAAATGGCAAAACAACGTTTGCCAGGTCAGCTTGTACTAGATATAATTATCTACTTACATAATGGATATGGAGAGGAAGAAACCAAATTATTACGCACTTAATTAGTTATTAAGATCTAAACTTAATTCTGCCGATAGTGCTAAGTAGAAAGCTCTTTAGGCAATTTATTTAGAAATTAATTATCTTTAGGTGGCCTTTATAAGATCTCTTTGGAAGAATTACTTCACAAATTAAATATTGAAGACCCAAAACCTCCAATCTCCTTAGCTGTTTAAGGCCAATATGTATTTTCTACAAGTATCTACTAATTTGAATAATAATAACTTCCACTTCCGAGCAACACAATCGCTTATCTTGTCCTGGCTCCAAATTAGGATACCCTGGTGCTATAGTAACCAGGCATCAGAAACATCAAAAATATGGAAATACACCCAGACTGAGGCCATTTGTGCAAATGTACGGTGGCCCCAATTGGGAATCGAACCCAAAACCTCCGGCATGACCATCAGAAGTGACACCACTCGGCAAAGGTATTGCACCTTTCATGAGCAGTGGAACTCTGCTAGAATTTACAGAGTAATAAACTGTAAGTAGACGGTCGTCAGTAGTTTTTAGGGCTCCGTATCCGAAGGGCGCCATTGGGAACGGTGGCTACAATGTCTGTCTGTCTATCAAGTTCTTTTGAACCGTAATAGAGAACCAGTTGAAATTTTCACAGAATATTTGTTATCTTGCCGGATAAATCAACAAATAATAAAGAATTGAAAGTAATCAAGGGGTCTCTATGCAAGATACCTAATTTTCCTTTTTTCGCTCTATAATAAAAACAGTGACTTGGTGTGATTATCACAGTGTCTGTAATGCACAAATAATAAAATCTTCAATATTTTATTTTTTGCTCCAAAGGAACTCGTCGTTCCCGAATCCGACTCGAACTTGGCCGGTTTTTGTTCAATGACAAAAACGGATATATTATATAATCACGTAAGGCTCAAACTTGGTAGACACAATGTTATAAGAATACTAGCTGACCAAACATTGTTTTGCCATATTAATTAGCCTACGTCATATTCTCAGACCTACCAAACACACACAAAATTTCATAAAAATCGGTGGAGCCGTTTCGGGGGAGTTCGATAACAAAGACTGTGACACGAGATTTTTATATATTAGATATCGACCGAGGGGTACCGAACTGAACTAACAGAGTACTTAAAGTACGAGGAAACTGGGGTTAGTTTATTAAGTTTCAAAGACGTTACCTCTTATCCGATAAAATTTTGCGAGATAAAGAGTCAAGGCCAAACCAAATTATGAAAGCGTGTATATTATGGCTAGAAAATTGCAATAAAGCTGAAGAAAAGTCGCAGCACGTGGAATGATCTAATTGCATTTTTCCAATTAACAACTATAACCTTTTCGTCGATTCGGTATCAATGGGTAGTAATGTAAAACTCCTGCTAATTGGAAATTGTTAGTGAACATAATAAAATGCAACCTATACAGGGTCACCTAAAAAGTGCGTATTTATTGAAAGAAGACACTTAGAGTTTGTATATTACAAAAAATTTTGTAAGAGGAACGGAATTATTACCACACAGTTATTAACTTTTGAAAATATATAATATATTATGTTTAATATATCGTAGTATACAATTGCGAAAGAGAGTGGAGCTTTTTTTCCCCTGCCCTTTTCTCCACTAAAACTCGAATGCAAATACTGTACCTTGAGAAAATTTTGTGATTTCTGAATAGCAATTCTTCTATGTAGCAATCATATTCCTGAGACTGCGAGTTGAGCGCGTGAAGCGCGAATTACGAATTAAATAAATTTATATAAACATTTATTGTAATAAATTAACACATCACATAAAAGGAAAAAAATAAGAAACACCTAGAGAACAGGACAAAGTCAGAACATATATCCTGTGGTGTGTCAGAGTTTGGTGTGTTATTTGAGGTAACCCTATATAAGTCCCAATGCATGAGAAGCTTTTTATGTTTTGTTGTTAGGGCTGTTTTATTATCTCGAAGTAGATGCATAAGTGAGGTTGCATTGTAGTTATTACTAATATATATAGCTACAATCCGGTATACTCACTGACTGACTGACTGACTGACTGATCATCTATAGGTTTCCTCGGAAACGGTAAGAGTTACGTGAAAATTTTGTATGAGAAAGTTGTAGGAAATGTATGATATACAGCCATCCTATGAAGCCGATTTTTGAATTTCGAACGCCTTCTCCTATACAAATGGGCTAACTTTTTTGTTTACCGGCCGATTTGGATGAAATTTGAAACGGGCGTTTGATTCGTGATCTAATTTAAAAAAAAACGTTCGTTCGAAATTCAAAATTGGGGCGAGAATATGGCCGCCCGAAAAATCGACCTCTGCGCAAAAAAGTCGGCAGCCAACTGGGCACATGCTGGAGACGTCCCCTAAACGGCATCGGGTTGTCAAAGGACCCAGGTATATGAGAAAAATCGGACATTTTGACATTTCAAGATGGCGGCCGAGATATCGACGATTGAAAATAAGAAAATTTTGTATGGAGAATTTGTACTGAAAATCGACTTTTAGTACAAAATTTTAAACAAAGATGAAATTTTTTTCAAAAAAACAATTTTTCGAGGCTGAAGCGGGGACGAGGAACCTCGCCGCGGCGAGGCCGAAGGCCGAGCTCCGTTCAGGCCGAGGCCGAAGGCCGAGACCACACATTTTCCGGCGAACAAGCAACAACGCAAAAGCCAGATGGGACAAACTTGCGAGGCCAAAGGCCGAGCTCCGCGAAGCGGGCCCCAGGAACCCCGCCGCGGCGAGGCCGAAGGCCGAGCTCCGTTCAGGCCGAGGCCGAAGGCCGAGACTATACATTTTCGGCGAACAAGCAACAACGCAAAAGCCAGATGGGACAAACTTGCGAGGCCAAAGGCCGAGCTCCGCGAAGCGGGCCCCAGGAACACCGCCGCGGCGAGGCCGAAGGCCGAGCTCCGTCCAGGCCGAGGCCGAAGGCCGAGACCATACATGTTCCCACTCAAACAATCCCCACGTCAAGTGTCTAGCGAGGCCCTAGGCCGAGCGCCGCGGAGAGCGAAGCTCGGAGCGGCTGGGGGTTGGCGCGCGAAGCGCGCAGGGGGTTCACCCCCTAGTTCTATCTATATATCTATTTACCAATCTGTCAATCCAGTCCTTGAATAAATCCCACTGCTGGGCATAAGCCTCGGCCTTGTCATGCCAACCCCATTGGTACATAAGAATCGCGCTATATAATAAAGCCGATTTTACATTACGAAATTAGTATCATGCATAACGAAGCTAATTTCATGAAACTTGTTGCAGTACTTGTACAGTGAAATTAACAGTATAGCTGGAATTCTGGCTCCGACAGCATCGAAGCTTTATCGCAAACAAAATGTTGTCATACAGATGTTACTTTTTTTTCGCTGGTATTTATTGATAAATTTTATATTTTTGTCAATTTTTTTTTCGACTAACACCGCCCTTAACACGACTGAAAAACACACGTCCTATTAGCGCAGGCGCTCGCGACACTAGTTTCGCGTCACGTTTGTACGATGACATTAGTTGCATGACACTAGTTTTACCAAAAAATCGTGCGTGACACGCAACTGTTTCAGTGTCGTGAAATCGATGCATGCATTGTAACTTGACGCTTAGTACGAGAAATTGTTGATGAAATTAATATCACGGAACTGCTTTCATGCCACTAGTTTCGTAATGTAAATTCGGCTTAATATGCCGTGCCACCAACAAACTGTCACGTACTTTGGCGAATATTTTGATGTAAATTTTTTGTTGTAAAGAAGTCTTAAACTAATCTGAATAGAGTACACGCATATAAAGGTTAACATGCTGTCGATTCTACCAGCTCTATCGACAGTGTACATAACACTTCTTTGCTTTCGAAGTCGGATAAGAACCTAAGTATAAACATCCTCTGGTTTTCCCACGTCACATTGACTCCCGTGACGAGTTTCTCGTACGCAAACTGTTAGCAGCTGTCAGTTGTTTTTTATACTCACTTTGGCCAGCTGTTAACAGAAGTTTAACAGCTTTTTAGTGTGCGAGAAACAGGGGGTTGGCCATGCATCCGGATAAAGGGACACTGAACGTGTTGAGACATAAACTTGTAAGCATTAGGAAAGGTAAACAAAGTGTTTTATGATGGAAAATGTGCAGACACTTCGTCTAGTCTATTAATATAATATTTCATAAGATGACTGTCTCGTTGGTCTAGCGTCAGCACGCTTGAGTAGCAAAACAGAAATCGTGGATTCGATCCGTACAAAGGGTCTCAGTCTGAGCATACCTCCATGTATGTGATGTTCTTTGTTACCATAGCACAGGGTATTCAAGTGATTGTGTTGCACGAAAGTTTATTATTTATTTATTATTTTATGGGAGTAAAACCTCCACTTTGAAAGCTAGCAGGCTGTTAGTTAGATCTAGTAGAGAATTCCTGTCTTTAAAATGGTTGAGTAAATCGGCCCTTTAAAGGAAATTGCGTGATTACTTCTTAGCAAAAGCTCAAACTTATCGTAAAATAATAAACAAGACAACTAAACCAAGCCCTTAATTAATATGTCATCAGCCGCAGGCTAAAGATCTTTTCTTCGATGAGAATAGCCTAAGACTTTAAAAGCAGTCGGGTATTGGTTTTTAAATCATGGTTGTGGTTTGACAGTTTTATATACCCTTTCGCATATTTTTTATGTTGTGTAATTTTTTGATGGACATAAAAATTTTATACAGGGTGTAGCAAAACCTACTTACACCTACATCTGGAAATAAGGGGTTCTACTCGGTAATACGTCCAACGTTTACTATGGAAAAATTCGAAAACAAAAAAATAATAGCTGTTCCATAAATTTGAGTTCCCCAGGTGTTAATCTTCTAATATATAAAGATTTCGTATCGCAGTGTTTGTTATCAAACTCCTCCAAAACGGCCTGACAGATTTTTATGAAATTTTTTGTGTATATTTGGTAGGTCTGAGAATAGGCCGTAGGCTAATTAATATGGCAAAACAACGTTTATTTGTGGTTAAGACTTATCCTTCTAAAACATCCACCACAGAATATTTTAATCGGCGTTTTAAGGAATCGTGTTTTTAGCAACAGGGTCGCTTTTTTATAAATTTAGATATATCAAGATCATCCTCGGCCATCCAAGGATAGAAAAAAGTGAGGTGCCTTGGGGAGCATGCCCAGCAGTGAAAGAATACGGGCAAATTGATTGATTGTGGAGTAAAATTTTTTTTCTATTGAAGGCTGGTGATGGAAGGTATTGTCAGTATTGTCATTATATTCTATAATGGTTTATGTACTAAAGAACCCTAGGATCATCTCAGGGTTCCTTAGTAAATGAACAACCCTAGTAAAGTCACAATATAAAGTATTGTGTTTCGCTACACACAGCAGTCGCTCAACCTCCATAGTGTGAATGAAGTGCCGTTTACTTACGGCATAAAGGGACCGATGTGAATTCAGATTTATCAAAGCAATAAACCTTTTGCTGTCGTGTGTACTAATCCAGCTAATTTTATAAGCGCGGTCTGTTCTAGTTTGGCAGAGCGTGAACATAGCGTTAATCTTGTTATTTTTAGCACACACCAGCGACGTGGGAACGTTTAGTTTTGCTTGGTTAATAATTTCCTTTCCTAACTTATTGATGTTGGTCTTAACGCATTATTACCGAATTAATCGTGGCAACATTCGGCGTAGCATAACCTTGCGCTGGTGTAAGCATTAATTTATTATATGTATTGCGAATAATATTAATTATACAATATGATACAACATATTGTATTACTGCATATAATTGAAATTTTTATAATAAAAAAAAAACTCTGACATAGAGGTAGAAATACGAGTATGCTTATGTTTACCAAAAGAGGCTGTATTAAAATATGCACTTAGCAATGACGAGTGACTGTTAGGCAAATGTATGAGGCACGTAAAAGTTTTTTATACGCCTCCATCAAAAGCCGGGGCCACAATTGGCGCACATATCGCGCATTCTTATGCGTAGTCTTGGCGCACGTATCAAGCTAACAAACGGCCTTTTCTGTCCTACATAAAGGGCCGATTTGCTTTTTTGGCGTTACCGTTTTGTGTTTCTCAAACTTGGGTGTTTTAGTTAATATAAACTTATTAAAGCTTTTGAGCGCATCGAAAACTAAAGGAATATTTTGCCCAAATTATTACATAAATTAACGCAATTGCGTTAATGCAAGTAGGCTAAAACAGCGTCGAGAGTTTCTACTTTCTGGGCAGAGCTACCGCGGCTCCTGCCGCGGTATTTGAATGAAACGTATAATAAACCTCTGCGTAAATAATAACTGGAATAAATTTTGAGAGAATGGCAGGTTGAGATTATCTTACTAATTTCGACGTGGATTAGCTTACTGATTTCATGTAGGTACAGCGATATTATTCCGATGTTAAAATCTAACTGCAAAGTGGGTTACTCGGTGCTGCAAGTAATGTAAATTGCTTCGGCCAGATGTCGCTGCCTGTACGTAATAAAGAGAAGTTTGTAAAGAGGCTCCAAATTTCGCCGATGCTTGCTCTTGCCCATTAGCTCAGTTGGGAGAGCACTGGCACGGTTAGCCAGAGGTCGCGGGTTCAAGTCCCGGCATGGGTGGATTTTTTACCCTCTAAATATAGGTTTTTTATAATTTCGACGTTCAAACTAAAACCAGTACCTATATTAAATAATACTCATTCTCGCATTTCAGAGAATATCAGAGATGATCTTGTTTAAGAGAGGAATTACCGGGAAATCACAAGATATTACCTTAACTACTTGTTTAACAAAAAAAAACCTTCTTCAAGAAAAAATCGCAATCTAGAGAATCGTTCGTTGCGTTTCTTATAGATCTCATCAGATCTTGACAAAATTTGAAGGTAACAACAAAAAAGAATGAATGAAATCAGACAACGTGGTAGAATCATTGCTCAACACAGGTACATTAAAAAAAACGACCAACGAAACCCTAAGACCCTTCTCGTTTTTTCGTACCTCGACTTTTATGTTACGTAGCGTAACTGCAACAAAAAATCTAATCTAAGTAATTTGGCCCTCACAGGAATCGGGAATATGTTTCAAAATAAGGTTGAACTGTCACTGTATTTACCACAAAGAACATAGAATAACCGACAAAAAATCGGTCATAAGCACGACGACTCTTTTTTGCATGATGTCTTTTATATATTGTTGCTCCGGATGTACCACCGCCTAACTTCCAGAATTGCCAGCGCGCAGCGGGGCAGGCACGTACTTTGTACGCGTCGACGCACGCCAGTATAGCCTTTATATACCTAACTAGCCACAGTTTGCTCAACGAATTACCGTCGTCGGCCTGCCAGACTGTTGTTCTTTCTTTCCGACCGATATTGAGTTTTACAGCTTGTATTGCAGGAAAAAAGAGTACGAAATTAACGTTTCAGTGCGCCACATCTTACACGTTTCTTATTTATTTGACTCTTTGAGTCAGTTCTGTTTGGATAGGCTTTGACGGTGTTATTTATTCCCGTAAAACACTCCTCAGTGACAGTTTAAAAAGTCTGTGTTTACGTTGGCTGTTTAAACTGCTTCTGAGGAGTGTTTTAATGGATCGTTGTTTTATTAATGGGGCCGTCAGTTTCCTGTTATTTTTAGGGTTCCGTAGTCAACAAGGAACCCTTATAGGTTCGCGATGTCCGTCCGTCTGTCTGTCTGTCTGTCAGCACAGAGAAGAGGAGTATCAGAAATCTGAAATTTGGCACAGATATACATATTAATCACGCATTAATCACGCCGACATAACGGTAGGATAAAATCTTTTTTTTATTGTACCTACCTCTTCTACTCCTAAACTAGGGATGCATTTTTCTCGCCTACACCGTAGTGTGGGTTATCGATGGATTGGTCGTTTAAATATATTGCGAGTGTAGGAAGACCATTTTTCGATTTTGAGATCCGTATGCTAAATATTAAGCTTTAAAGTTAACGAGTAATAGGCGAACCACTTATAAAAGGTAGTTTTGTACAAATTTCATTGAAAATTATTTACTTTTACGTGTTATTATTATCTACTTTTTGTTGCACTAACCCGTGCTAAAGATAATTTTAAAAAACCTATTTAGAGACTAAAAATTATACCCATGCTGGGACTTGAACCCGCGACCTCTGGCTAACCGTGCCCATGCCCTCTGGCACAGTCAGCCAGAGGTCGCGGGTTCAAGCCTCGGCATGGGTATAATTTTTAGCCTCTAAGTAGGTTTTCATTAAAAATTACTTTGATGAAGTTGTTAGTACTGTAAGGGCCGATTCGACCAACTAAGCTTTATACCAGGAGTAACTAATCTCATAACAAATTTACTCCCTCAATTTTAATATCGGTATAATTTATTGCATTCTAGCGAATTATCCCGGGATTAGTAGTTGGTAGAACGTGATATAGATTTACTCTAGAGTATTTCTCGACTTATTTCAAGATTACCACTTATACCAGGCATAAATAGTTTGGTCGAATCGGCCCTAAGGCAGGTAAAAAACCCCTTGTTCTACAGAACTCTACACTGCGCATGGCCCGACACACACTTATTCGTCTATTAGTTTTGAAAACCATTTTAAGAACTCTTTTTTCACTATACCTCGTACATCACCACTAATGTCATTGGCATTGTTTTATATGGAGGACGTGTCTAAAAGCTTTATGTCTCTATCGATGAGGGATCGTAAGATGGATGTAAGTTTGTACTACAAGTGGCAAAAGTAAATGGACGTCAGCAGCATGGTATGTTGTCTATATTTTGTAGAGTTTTCTTCGAACAGAACCTTCTAGAAAGAAAACGGTACATCACAACTTGTGGTTTCGTTCAACATTCGTTCATTTTTAGCAACAATACTATAAAGCCAAAAGTCCGCTTTCAAAATGCGCACTAAACAGAAACGCTAATTTTGACACTAGGTGGCGCTAACTGTATTCTTTATCGCGGTGTGATTGTGTCAATAATGCCGTGAAGTTGTCTTGGTAAAATGAATAGTCTGATAACTTTCTCATGGATTCCGTCAACAGATCTTAACAAAATGTATATGGGATTACCTCTAAAGTATCTCCTTGGTAAAAAAATGTGAAATAGGCCAATGGAATGGATTATACCTCTGAACTGAAATCTCTTGAACTTATAACATAACATATTTTTATTTTTCGAACAGAGTTTAATACCATAGTAAATGACTGCACGAAATTGGTACAAATTGATAGAAAGCCCCGGATTTCGTAAAGGTTATCGCCCGCATATTAGCTCGGCAACGGATCAGTCAAGCATGCTGCCTACTTCACCTCCTTCTGGTGCATGCAGTTTTTTTGACGTGAAACGTCTTTCAGTTCGGCAGTAGGGGGTCACTTACTAAAATCGCTTGCAAGGAAAACATGTCGCCTCACTCTGTAATTCTACGTGTCCTGAGCAAGTCATTTCGTTAAGAAGAACAAAGTAGCCACTACGCAGATCTTTTTAGTTTGTGCCGCTAGATGGCGGCAGAGCCGCGTAACGAATTGCGCAGTTTGAACTGAAAATTAATGTTTACTCATTACTTTTTAGTTCAGACTACCGTCAAAAAAACGGCCGTGTAACCCGACATACCCCACGCTCTTTTTTATAGCTAAAGGAACGATTTCAAGAATACGTTTGCTTAAATTGGCCTGCCAACATATATTCGATAGCATTATGTATGTCTGTAAGGATGTCCACAAAGTATACCCGAGAAATACAAAGAATACGATACAAAGGAGTTATTTATTCTAAATTCCGCTTAGCCAAGGCAACTACATTCATTATTTGTAGGATATTGCGTTCGTTATTACAAATAAGGACAGAGTATCTTCTGGAATTCTTTTCGGAAAAATGAAAACCATTAAAGATTCATTAAAAAGTCGCTATGTTAAAATAGGAGCCCTGAAAGCCTTTGGCAGTAAACCAATTCCACTGCGAGTTCAGCGTTATTATTATTTAATTAATCTTATAACTCATCTTTAAGAAAAACTTCATAAAGAATGTACAGACGACGTAATTGTTTATAGATAAGTGCAACCATAAATTTTGTAACTGACGATGAACTTAATCAGCCAAAGGTCATTCGAATGGCAGCATAGTGGCCAGGTCACCTATCTCCCTCCAAAATGCAGGAGACTAGTGATGGCTGACCCCTGCAGTGGGTACTGTTTGGGGTCTGGCTGACCCCTGCACCGGGTGAATTGGTGCTGTCTGACCGGAGACCAAATATTTTCATAGTTTTTTAAGGAAACTAACTAAGGTTTTGTAATATTAAGTTATGGATGGCACTCATGGAATCTTTTTATGTATAAGATGATTTGAGAAAAAATTTTCGGAGTTGAGGTTTTTCACTGCCTTGTTCTCCATTACAAAATCGACCCGAAGGCAGCTTACATCGACTTGGTTTGATTGTCTCTCATTTGTTAAGTTTAATTTTAAAGCAGTTTTTTTTGTTGACCAAACCGCTTAAAAAACTGATTACTGAAGTAGTCGAACTGGTTCTTCAATATTGCGATGAGGTCCATAGATTGAAATAATAACTTAAGTAGGACTAAACACGTGGATACATCTGCGAAAGTTCCTCAAAAACTGGTTAAAGATAAGGAAAGAAATAAGAAAGTATCACTTAACCTCTGATACTTAGCCCCGGTTTCTCGTACACTAACAATCTGCTAATCTACTTATTATTATACTTTATTGCACACAAGACTTTTAACAGGACATTACATAAGAAATTACATGTACATCTACTCTCTTCATTACGGGCAGAGTAATATTTTTTTCCAGTTTTCATTCTCTATATTGTGATATCCAAACTTTTACATTCTATAAAAGGGGAATTATTAGGTATAGGTACTTACAGCAAGACCTCTTTTTCTTGGTTCAGCACTGTAGTGGTGCGGGATGACCTGAAAATCAACAAAATATAAGAACTTGGTACTTACATTCATACATATACTTTTAAAACTCATCCTTAATCGGGTAAATAAGCTAACCTGCACTGGTGGGTTGGCCCCATCAGGGGTGGCCAAAATGGCGGGTCCGCGTGTCGCGGGTTGATCTCGGCCCTCCGTCCTCACACCACTGCACAGCCACATGTTAGGCATGCTGCGCATGGGCACCTGAAAATTACGAAAATTTGTAGGATCTCTGGTAAGCCTATCACTTTGATTTGGGTCTTCTTAATTTTGTCGGTCGGTTCTGACTGTCTTTCCCTGACGGAAAGAAAAATTGAATAAATTGAACGGGAAGTTCGAAAATTCGTTAATAAATAAAAGTGATTTTGCTTAAGTTTTACAAAACCTTAATTAAAAGTATTACATAATAACTATCAAATATATATACAAGGTGTAACAAAATCCCTATTTACGCCCGAAAACGTTCGGAAACGTTCTACTCGACAAGAAAAAAATAGTATGGGGAAACCTTCAAATTTTTGAAACAAAATCCGCTGTTCCATTAGTTTTAATAATGTCACAGTTGGTAACTTTAATAAAATAAAAAAATAAAACAATAGCACATGCGATTGACATGGGAAATTTACTATGCAGTTGTGTCGCCAACACCACGTTTGTTCCTCATTCGTCCGATCGACAGATAATAAATATGTCGTGTTTCAACAATATGCGTACTGTAACACGACCAACATTCATACAGTTGAAGTAGGTATAGGTCTTTTGCCGTGATTTGGGATTCTCGAACCTGTGACGTAGGGAGCGGGGACGGGCAGTCCGGCCGCCAAGAGCAGAGGTCCTGTTGTACTCGTTGGGTTGTGCCCTTGGCAAAAGGTCTAGGTAAGGGTACCTAGACCTTTGCTCATAAATAGTAATTTTATCATAAAACTTTTATAGGCCTCTTAGCCTGGCGTGTTTCTGTATACATTTGCTTTACACTCATATGTACTTAAATGTGTTTGGTTAACTTTTGTCAGTGTATGTATGATAAATAAATACTCATTTTAAATGATCGGCAGTCCCATTGATCGTTTAAATGATTTTCTTCTTCATTTATCTTACCAGGAATGAATTTTAGTATTCTACTCATCCGACAAGAATGTTGTACTACACCTATTTCAAAAATGTCTCCATACGCGAAATACGAAAATTTACCTACTTCAACTGCTCGGGTACTAATGAATTTCTCTACTTAACTATGCAATATAAAGCGAGGGTCAGACGGCTAACGAGAAAACAAAAATTAACCGATTGATTGGACTGTTAAAAGTACCCAACTCAACCAACAGGCGCGAACTCTGCTTTATACCAAAGTTCTATTTTCACTTATTTGTGGCGAATAGTTTCAGGTCACTTTAAACATCAAATTTTAATGTTAGGTACAGACGACAACCGATTACATTACAAAATGGCTCGTGAAATATCGAGTACAAGGAACACGTATAAATTTGAAAGCATCAATGTGCCAGCGGCTTTTTAACATCTTTGTGTGGATACCTTTTATTTTTAAACGACAGTTAACAAGCACTACTTGAACGCAATTACAAAACAGAACATACTTAATACACTTATATAAGTATCAGCATGAATTAAATCTTATTTTTGATTGGTCGAAACTGCAATAATATAAAATTTTGAAAGCAAACCAATCTGAGCATATAAAATATGTGAAGGGGTAGTGAGGATAAAATAAAAATAAGTACTTAGTTTTTTTACTAACTTATTTTAGCTTTAGGGCCAAGTACTTACTATCAGTCAGTTAAGAAAGAAGATCGAACGTTTTTATTTTATGTTTCCTATCGAATAAATAATATCCCACCAAAACATAAATGTAAAAAACTGGCCAACTTCTCGTCCCAAAAAAATACTTGATATATAAGAACTTTCCAAGTTTCCCTGTCTTCGCGGAGTTACAATAAATGAGGAAAAATTGTGTAACTTTTAAATCTACAGATCAAACTTGGCAAGTTTTTAGGAGTTGTTGAATAGTTTTACAATGAAAACTTGCCAAGTTGGTGTATCTAGGTTTAAAAGTTACACATTTTTTTCTTATTTATTATAACACTGCTAATTCCGCGAAAACAATAGTCGAGTCAAAAAAACTATTGAGTTTATATTAATTCCTGACAAGCTGGATTTTGGTACAGGTCTTAAATACGCACAAGCGGGTGATGGGGACTTTTGATATAGCATTTGTAATGACGCATTTAAGACCTATACAAATTTACAGCTTGTCGGGAATTAATGCAAACTCGGGGCTTTTTAGGGTTCCGTAGTCCGACAAGGAACCCTTACCCAGTTTTTTTCGTCTATTTTGGGACCAGAAATTGGCCACTTTTTTTTATTCATGTTTTGGTGGGATTTCATAACTTTTTGTTAAGAATTTTAGTCTGATGAATAGCTTACAAATGAGTGATATGATCAAGAATAGCCATTATAGTAAGAAAATAAATATTTTCATTTTATTTTCTGTTTATCACACCTCCTAACAAAGCTTTTTCTGCCTACAACGGATTACAAGGTAGCACTTAATACACCGTCTCAGCGACCCCGTATAACACGGTCACCCTATACATTTATAACAATTTTAGATTTTTATCAGGGTCTTCATATTATGTCTAGTTCACCCTATATTTATTAAACTATTTTCGTTATTTAGGCCCAACTTGGCCTGGCGCTCTCCGTGCGCCTTAATAGGCGGTATCTGACAATAGAAAATCTGCATTTAGAAGAAAACAGTCACGGTTTTATTAATTTATAAAACACAATTCCTTGTGTTTTTATAAATAACGCCGTTAGTATAGTCAGTTATGCATTGGGACAATTAACAATGGCCCTTTATTATTCTAATCAAAGTTTTGTGAGCCACATTTCATACAGTTTCAAATATTTATGCCTCCATAACAAGAATGTGTGCAAAATATAATATTATCCATACGTAATTATCAGGAAATCAGGTCAACCAAAATGTAACTATTGCTTGACAATTCCAATGAGCTGTTGTCCACTCGACTGAGAGTCGCGTGGGTCAACGCATAACTTAAACAGTGAAGTTCATTTGATTGCTAATTGTTTTGGCTCCGAAACTATTAATTAAGGTGAACTCGCACTTAGCCGAAGCGAACGCGTGTAACGAGCCGAACGAAACGAATGGTAAGGGAGTGACGCACCTGGACGAATCTTCTGGAATTTTCGGCAATTCATCATTTTTCTCAATAAGCCCTCACAGTTCTCAGCACAACAGAAATGTACTAAATATACAGTATTGTTGTAACAATATGTAAAAATATCAATCAAATGCAACTAATATAGAAAATAAAAAAAAATACACCTGACAACAATGAATTGTGACAATTACGAATCTGGGTGTGCGGGTCACATGTGACTTATCTTTTCGTGATCACATTTCGGATACATGTAAAAGTGCCTTTAAAATCTTAGGTTTTGTGCTCCGTAGATGTCAAGGCTTCACAGATGTGCGTGCGGTGAAGGCTTTGTACAACGCCTTAGTGCGGAGTAAATTAGAGAGCAACGCAATCATCTGGGCGCATGTATAGTCTCATGCTGGAAAGAATTCAAAACAGGTTTTTGTATCTAAAGTCGTATGGTGTATATCCCGGACATCCCTTGCTGTACCCAACTTTATTATACAAAAATAGAGTCTAGGAGAGAGCTAGCATTAGCTACAACAGTAAAATCAAAATCAAGCACTTAGCCGGTTTTATTTGTGAACTTTTACGAAAATGCGCTAGAATGCTCATAGCTTTAGAATTTTTTATATTAAGTATTAAATCTCTATCACCAACCCGCGCCGCATCGGACTATTTTAAAATTCTGAATTTGAAAATTTCCAGGGATACTAATGAATTCCGCGCGATGGATGTTTCTGGCTCGGACAGATGGGCGTTCTCCTTTATTCTCCAACTTGGCTAGCGCACAATCAGAAACTTTGGTTAACAATCCAGCCCAGTGGTCATTTTATTCATCAATATACACCAACGAGGTCCGACGACAATAATGATTCAATAATGATTTAGCCAGTGACACTGGCTAAATGAAGTCACGAAAATAAAAATTGCGAATATATGCTGTCATATTGCTAGTTAAAAACACTAAAAGTATGAAAAAAAATTCGTTTTAAAACTAAACACCTGACTGCTAAAAGGTCCTAAGCTTGGCCTATAGGAGTCTGTTGAGTTTTTGAGAGGTCCCACCCTGAGGATAACCTCCCCATACAGTGGAAAATTACGTAATATGCTTTTCCTTTTACGTAACTTAATTCTCCTCTCATTAATTACTAAACTTGTAATTTCTTGTACGGGCTTATCCATTTTTACGTTTCCAAAGTGTCCAAATATGTGTGTATTGCGCAGCTCGGAATAGATTAATTCGGACGAGTCCATACAGTGGAGAAATTACGTCCCCTGATAAGGCTAAAAGTTCAACGTTCAACAGACTTTTTGGGCCTTGTTTAAGACTTTTTGGAAGTTAGGACTTCTTAGGAGTTTTCATTTGTGTACAGATGTTTTAATAAGATTGAGAAAAAAATTCACAAATCTCGTGCCTCACACGACTATCGAGCACATTGGAAATGAATCGAGTCATAAAAAATGTAGTTTGACTTTTTTCAAAAAGGTTAGGCTACAGGGCAAACCACAGATATCTCAAGCTCTGAGGGGCAAACCCTTAACCCGATCGTCGTTGTTTCAGGCTCAAATTGTAGCTGACTATATTGTCCAGAGGAGCTTTTCCCAAAATTTTCCAAAATATGCGGCGCCAAAATAAAAGATTTTTTTTTTCACTATTTTGTTTTTTTTGTTTTTAACTTTCTCCAATAATTATTTTTGCACCTTACAGCTCTCGTGAATCCGCGACTTTTGAACCTTTTTTTAATATCATATCTTTACCACTCTCCGAGATAATTATAAGGGTATCGCACTTTTTCGTGAAATCGGAGCCTACGCTGCAGCGAACGAAAAGACACTTTCCAGTGTCAAAAATGCCACAACGTAACGTATTCGCATTACTGTAGTTACAATTCTGCATTCGTACCGTGCTAATTTTTTTTGTACTGCAATGCGATAACAATTTTTAGAAAATAAGATTATTGGAAACCTTTGCGCAAGTCGCGAGAATAGTTGTTCTATTAGACCGTAAAAGAATATGGAATTTTTTTGAGGGTTACTAATTTCAATTTTAAATTCAACTATTCATGAAAGATGAAAATAGTGTCAGCCATTATATTCTAAGATTACTTCTGCTATGACGTCACATAATTGGTAAACAAACTTGTAAGGCTAGGGCGAAACCACGGCGATCCGACTTTTTCTAACTTCGTTTCCTAACTATGGCATTTTTAGCATTTCAAATGAAAAATTAATAAATACAACACTGTTTACTTAAATTTGTAGTCATCTGCTACTTTGTGTACATATTCAAATCGATATGTTTAGGTTCGTTAGGCTCAGTACATAGTATGGGAAATAAAATGGTTTTAGTCATTGAAATTCAAAGTTTTAGTCCATTTTGATTTGGTTTGTGACATAATTGTTGTCTACTTGTACCACTTTTTCTTAAATGTCACTTAAGTATTTCAAACTGAATTTTGTACGGAAAGTTTGAGTTAAACCCTGCTTAGGCTACATTATGGCGTGGCGTGACGCTAGTCGACCTTAATACAATAGTTTATATTACTTCTAGCTAACTCGGCAAACGCTGTTTTGCCATATAAATTAGCCTACGATATATATTCTCAGTCCTACCAAATATGCACAAAAAAAAATTATAAAAATTAGTGAAGCCGTTTCGGAGAACTTCGATAACAAACACTGTGACACGAGATTTTTATATGTTAGATATTAATCTCGACTGACTTCTAGCCAAAACAATTTGGCGTTAATTACCAGTAAAATCTAAAAGTAAAGGCTGCCAATTACAACTTCAACAAGGAGGTTAAAGATAGCTACAGAGTGTCACGAATATCATCACTTTAATTTCGCAACGAGTACCTACTTATGATATCGATCAATGTCACTGTAATCACTTTAATAGCGGCCACGCGCTGACCCAAAGACAATGCGACCGACCGGAGAGAGACGAAAAATTATCAAAAAAAATATCTTTTTACCTGGCTGCTAATGCAGAGGAGGGTTATGTTTTTCACACGCATGTATCTATGTATGTATGTATTTACATATGTTTGTGTGTGTATGAGTCCGTGTGTATGTTTTTCTTTATGAATACGTAGAGGCCAAACGGCTGAACTGATTTTATCACGTGTGACGTCATGTCTGAGGTAATGACGACGTGAGTATCACTAACTATATTATGACGTCACGAGAAACAAAAATTAAAATGGTCTTCATCAGCAGTCAGACATCACTAGAAAGCATGACAAAAGGACATCGAGTGCAGTGTCAGGAATAGATTAAAGGTTGAACAGCACCAGAGCGGCGCGATTAAGATCGAAAAAATTTGTGGAGAGAATACTTTTCGAGACGCGCCGCGCCGCGCTGCACAAGTGCGATTCAACCTTAAGCCTTTCAAATTCTCAAAATAGGCTCATAAGGAGTAGAGTTTTTACAAAAACATTTACCGCCACGAGTACAAAACATCAATAAGCGAAATGGTATGGCCAACAAACGCGACATTATTTCAAGAAATATTTCTGCTCGTTGTATACGGTTCTAGAATAAAATCCCTGAAGATAATATCTTGAGCTTACCAGAAATGCGTTTCAAATATGTGTAACGCACACTACGTGCGTGCATACACATACACTTACTAACATAGTTATAAGAACCTTTGTTACTAACATCAGATGCTTTAAACAAATGTTATTATTATAAAATATTACTATTAATAGTAATATATTAAACGGGTCTAACCGCAATTATTTATTAGGTAAAATTTAATTACCTTTGATTCCCGACGTTTTGGAAATGTCGTAAACTAAGGGTGACTTGAGGGTAGACCACCTACCCTCACTACAATGATTGACTGTACTCGCCACTTCAGTCTACCCGTGACTACGGCAGCTGCAACGTTGCCGAAACGTCGGGAATCAAAGGTAATTAAATTTTACCGAAGAAATAATCGCGGTTAGACCCTTTTAAAATATGAGCATCGCGGGTCATAAAAAAATACGATTATACTATTTAGATAAAGATGTCTGGTATTCAAACCAGTTTAGTGCACGAGTTCTAAGTTTTAGCTTCAGTAATTTATGTCTGTTTATTGAGAACCACGTTGGAAAAGACTAACAGTCTTGTTTATAATAAGTCGATCCTACTATAACAATCTTAAGACAGAGTTAAAGCCAGTTTATAACTGGAATTCCTCTCATAAGCCGGCTTTATCTGTGTCTTTAGAGTGTTTCAGCATATTCGACTTTTTATAAGCAAGAGCCTAAAAATAGAGAGCTTTTGTCCTTTTCTTCTCCAATCCAATCCTATCTACATCTAGTTTGTTATGGAAACCTATGTTTAACTGTTTCTGCGCTATATTGAACAACATGTTCGATTTTGATATCTTGGTAAAAATAACAACAATACTGGAGCGTTCAGTGATTACTGCACTGTCCATTCGGTTAGGCTGTGAAACGCACTGTCGGTGCCAGAGAAAGTATGCACTAGTCCCACGATTGATACATTAAGAAGCAGTCGAAAGAGCACTATATATTTCTTAAATAACTTCTTTACAGTTATGTAGTTTATGAAGTGTTTTTATTTTTGCTTAAAGAACGTAGTTTATTTTGTATACGTTTATAGACCCGTTTTCTACCGCTTCTCCCACTCCCCAACGTTTGCTGCAAGAAGTTTCTTGTAGAGACAAGCTCGCCTCTGTACATGTTATTTCTTATGTAATGTCCTGTTGAATGTTTCGTATGTAATAAAGTATAAACCTCTTACATTTAAAGTTTCCTATGTTCACGGACGGACCAAAATTAGACCTACTGAGCAATTTAAATACCTCAACACTTGCTAGAGTGCACGTAAAAGAGTTTGTAAAGGTTGTACTGACGCATGTATTTCTAACGATGACTCACAATACCTTGTGTTGTGATGAAATGGTCATTGTAGGCTTTCCCGATTGATTACACTTGATTGCTTTCTCCCAAGCTGTTGACATCAGGGCATACTTACTTACAAATAGCCAACGCGAAACAGAAAAGCAAAATGTGAAGTTATCTTAAAACGAAGTTAGTTTTTTTTTTTATCGCATAAACGGTTCTAAAAAAGAGTCCAAATTGAGAAAAGTAAAGCGAAACACTCTTAGTGATGAGTGTAAAAAAGTGAAATAACAAAAAATAGCTAGTAATAAAAAAAAGTGAAAGGCATTTATTAATTGCAAGGAAATTACAAATCAGTTTGGTCGTTGGCCCCCTCACTAGGCTTAGCCCTGTGTTGTGTGCCGTTTAACTTAATCAGCTTACATAAAGATTTATTAATAGAAAGGCCAATCAAATAAGGGACTGATATATTTTGAATTCGATGCTAAAAAATACTGTCACTTTGACATGTGCCGGGGTACGAACCATCACACACAACCCATTAAATTAGTTGATGTACTCTATGTGGACATCAATACAAATATATTTTAAAGGGTCTCTTCAGAGACGATGGCTTTGAATCTTGTAATATATAAAAATCTCGTGTTTGGTATTTTATTTTATTTCATTTATTTTTTTAGTTATCGAACTCCAACGGCTCCCCATATTTATGAATATTTTTGTGTATGTTTGGTAGCTGTGAGAATAGGTCGTAGGCTAATTAATTATGGCAAAACAAAGTTTGCCAGTCACCTAGTAATAACATATCGCGCGATGTCTTGTTCTATATCAAATCTGACCGCAGTGGTGTGTGGACGCAGGTAGCATGTTGGATATTGTATGGAAAAATATCTCACAGATAAGGTTCCAATGAAATCAAATATTGAACATGCTTACATACAATAATTAAAAAATAAAGGATGTGCGTGTGACAATGATACTATTTCAGCGTTTGCTGTTTCTATTTGAAACAGCGCTGGTGTTCAAATAGCACCTCCACGCTAAATGAAAAAAACGTGTCATGCAGGTCAGGGCTTATTGGTAAAAAAACTTAAAAATACTAATTAAAAATTAATAAATAGATACATTTATGCCAATTAAGAAAATTATACAAATTTGAATATAAATAACGTTTATGTCAATTTAAGACAATATGATGATGTTCACTTTTTGCAATAACGTATTATGGTAGCCTGCGGCCAGATCTGTTAATTAACGACCGAATTCGAATCCCCCTATAACTACATTAGGGATGATATTTCTCGTTCAACCCATACTGTAGGATATCGTTGACTTGGTCGTCTAAAAATATTATGATATAAGGAAAAGTAGCCTTCAATTAAGGTATCCTTTTTCGCAATCTTAAAGCTCCTTTCGATCTTTTTGCGAAAGATTAAGCTTTAAAACGCATATTTTTGATAGCGTATGGCGTGTAAAATCAGAGACGTTGACACCTGTTTTTATCACATTGACGCGCCCCAAATACTAAATACACGTGTACATGCAAACTTGCAGTGGCGATGGTGTTGAAACAATTGTTAAAGATGGACATTAGTTCAGTCATACCTAGTGGTTAGTTAGACCATAGATATCCGCACTAAGCCTTATAGTTGGGCCATTTTACGTAGCAAGCGCTGAGCTATGTAAACATCTCAGACACTAGGGTTTCCTCGCGATGTTTTCATTCAGCGAGTGGTTTTGCTGCTACATATTAACAAATGTACGCAACTGAGAAAACCAAGTCAGTGGTACATGCCGGGATTCGAACCCCCGCCAGCCGAGTGGCCAGTGCTCTACCGATTCGCTACCTCCGGCCTTGGCCCGTTGAGCAATAAACAGTTTTTTTTATGTAGCCTGTATAATGTCTCACTGCTGGGCACAGGCCTTCTCTCAGAGAGAGAGTGAGAGAATACGGGCTTAATCACCACGCGTGCCCACCGCAGATTGGCAATTTCAAGCGCTGAGGTGTGTGAACACGAGGGACTCAGCCTTCCCCACGATGTTTTCCTTTACAGTTAGCGAGTGGTATTGCTACTATTACTTCAGAAACGTACGTAACTTAGAAAACAAAGTCATTGGCACATGCCGGGATTCGAAACCACGACCTCCCTAATCAGAAGCCGGCGCTCTATCACTTCGCTACCACCGCAGCACTAAACAGTACACAGTTATTAAGCAAAATAACTGATAAGATCAACACGTGAAAAGTTTATTTGATAAATTGATGCCGACTTCATGTATCGCTAACAAGCGAGGCACGTCACGTGGTCTCCAGGGCTTTCATCATAAGTTAATTACTCGTAGGTGTATTGTCAAATTGTTAGGGCGGCTAATTGACTTGAACGCTTTTAACGATTAGTGTAGGTGAAGGTACAATAGCCTTTTAGCATGAAACATCGGTTTAATTGAAAAAAAAATTGTGTAAAGGTTATCAGAAAAGGCAGCTCGAACTGCTGTGGAAGGGTTTTCTCGAGATCGAGTCATAAGGGCCAGTGCACATTTGAGGCAAAACTGTAAGTAGACGAACTTGCTATACAAAAACATAATAAGTTGTGGTACAGTTAGGTACGCGCTTAGTATAACTTGTAAAGAGCAGAACTTGTTGCGTTTAATTAAAGAATTTATAAGTTCGATGATCACATTGATCCTTAAAATAAATATTAACCTACCTATTTCACAGTATTTCTACAAAATGACACGATTACACATTATTTTGATATTTGGAATCTGCTTTAAAAAAACATTAAGAAATGTACACTTTTTTCTAACTAGGTACTGTGAATAATGCATTTTCATCTCATCCTTTACATTATAAAATAAATATTTTAGCCAGACATTTGAAAAAGCCATTTTTTCATAGCATTTTTGTAATGTCACAGGTTGTCAATCTTATTGCTACCTAGACAAACGTCTAGGTCAATGAATCTTAAGAACCTAACTGCGTTGAGGTGATTCTGCTAGAGAGTAAAACTTACTTTTATTTCGCGTTTGTAGGGATTGAACAAAAGCGGAAACATGCCCCTAGTGCGGTTTTGTTATTGTGCAATAATTCTTTCAAAAGCTACTTACCCCTAGTTTCTCGTACACTAAGAAGCTGTTAATCTACTGTTAACAGCTGTCAATTGACTAAAGTGCATACAAGAAAAACCACTGACAGCTGTTAACAGTAGATTAACAGCTTGTTAGTGTTTCTCTTGAAACCGTGGGTGAATGTCATTCAAAATTATCTGTGTCGTTTTGATTTTGATTATTTTCACCGCATAGTTGGCTAGGTACATAATTATTATAATAATTAAAGCAGTTTCTGTGGAAAAATATGCGATTATCTTTAACAAACACGGGTTAAGTATGTGATAATTTCGCTAGAGCAAATAAGAACAATAGTAACAATCAACCAACGGCCTTTACATCTATTGCAGATGATTTATGCAGCGTTTTTAAATAAGCATGGTCAGCTGATATATTTTTATTTCGATGTTAACCTCATAATAAAATGTTTTTATTAATGAGCAGAATAACCCTCTTCAGATTCTTTATTTTGTATTTCTAGTGAGCAATAATATATTCGCAAAACATTGTTACGAACAGAGAAAAAAGTAACGCAAAAAAGCAGTAGGTATTCTTTTTTTAAAGACATAATAAATAAGTAACACAAAACAGTAACTTCACACTTACTTCATTTTCAGCCGATTTATTGCCAAGTAGATTAGTTTAGGTACAATGATAGCAAATATTTGAATAAAATATAACTATAAAAATCATGTAGTAGTTAATGAGTACAAATGTTACTTACCTAGCAAAAAAGCCCAGTTTTGCGAGAGATTTTGCGAAAATTATTGCGTAACTATTCTTTTTACGACACTTGTGATTTTCTAAGCAACAATTTGAATTACGAACAGGGAATCCGGGTGCGCGGTGCGAACACCCCGTTGCTATGGTCATCGCTTGGCGCGATCGCGCGCTCTTTTCATGGACTATCGCGTGATAAATTCAATGTCAAACAAAAGTTAGTGGTTCAAAGGAACTAAGTCGGAAAAGATATCTACCGAGATGAGTCGGATATCGATGATGAGTGAAATGGAGCTCTTCGCATGTCAATTAATAAATAATCCATACGTAAACATCTCAGTTGCCATTGTCGGGTGTGTAGCCTGTAAAAAAACTAAAGAACACTTTATTATAAACAAAGTATAAAATTTATGTTGCACTCTAAAAATTATGATCTTAAAACTAAAATATATCCAAAATAATTGTTATTTAGAACCAAAATAATTATGTCATCTTCATAATTAAATTAATTAAAATTAATCTAACGAGACATGACATGTTTGTTTAAAAAAAGTCTTTAATTACCATAAACATCACAAATAAATGTGACTCTTTAGTACATACGAGCACAAATGTTACAGAACTCAGCAGGCTATGGCGCCTATAAAAGTCTTATAATAAAATTACTATTTATGATGGTACCTAGGCCCTTTGCCGAGAGCACAGCCTTGCACCCGAACGTGCCGGCCAATAACAGGGGCGGAGGGAGAGAGACCCCTGCAGCGCCCAGACGGTGCTGCCTTTCCTGTTACATGACAACGTTCCTCCACCACTCAGGCCCCCGCCCCGTCATTGCTGACCACGTCACAGGGTTGAGGAGCCTAACTCTCGGCAAAAGACCTATACCTTCTTCTACTTGCTAAATGTATGTTGTGTTTCATTACGCATATTACTATTAAATAAAAACATTGTTTACATAGGTACAATGCTTACTTTGAGTAGTTCTCTGTAACATAAGATTAAATTTTAAGTAAATCCCAACCAGATAACAATATTGATTGGGTGTAAATGGAACGCAAGTGGGTCTTCTGATTTTTTTGCGGACAGTATACGCACATAACAGACAAAGAAACATCGAGCCGGCCACATCGCGTCTCCAAAACGGCGCACGGTTGGGCCCACAGAACAAAAGTTGGGCCTATGTAGATGGTATGAATTAACCCGTTCGGATGCGGGGCCATAATTTGCAGTCGAGCATATATCAAATCAAGCGCATTGTGCTCAACTAAAATCGATTTTATTAGTGTCTAAATATTATTATTTAGGTACAGGCCACCACTTATAATCCCCCTTATGAGGTTATCAGAGAAGCTAGCATAGCACATAAGATTATTTACATGAAGTATCGATACCACAATTGCTTACAAGCAAAACTCTTAATTTTATAATTTATTTTTTTATTTTATTACATTTTAAAAGACTACAATTGATTTTACATTATTAAAGGGGTTTATTTTATAAGACTATTTATTAAACTTATAAGTATACTTCATAAATTGAAAGAATCAATGTAAACACAACTTCATATTTTAGAATGATAGCGTCACTTTAACGAACCCTTTTATCAACCTAACACCAATAATTATCTTCATACCTTAGAAACCCTTTTTAAATATTGTTTTTACAAATTTTACGCGTTTTTCATCTTACTTAAATAATTAGATTTCTCAAGTAAGTGAATCGCGCACCTAACCGAGCTGAACGAGCCGAATGAAATTAATCTTTGTATTAAAATCACAGTCAATACTTTTGGCTCAGATACGTTCTCCTTTAATGAATTCATAATCCTATTATTTTCGAAGTGGTTATAGAAGAGTATCTATCCAAATTTTGAATAAGACTTTTTACCTTTTTAAAGTAACCTATGGATATGTTTCTCACATTTCTCACACAACAAGCTGCGACACGTGGCATACGCTCGATGCCAATATGATGTGAATGTGGTGTGAAACAAAATACAGTTTTGTGCTGAATTCTATTATTTTTAACGTGCCTTTAGAAGAGTTCCCACCTATATTATGAATAATACATAACCTTCTTCAGGTAACTCATGCATTTTTCACGTTGACTGTACACACAGAAAGCTGCGACACTGGCATGCGTACGCCGCTGCCAGCACGATGTGAGTGTAGTGTGAAATAAAATACCTACGCATTGAGAAAATTGCATTTTATGCCATTAAGTATGACTATAAGCCAAAACTGTTGACGGCTAACCGTTAACTCTGCTAAATAATTTTGAAAGAAGAAACAAGTGTAGCAATTTATTTTACATTACATATTTTATTTAAAGATAGAAGGATTTTTACCGGTATTGAAGCAGTAATAGATAGTAATTTCCACACATCATAGTTACGCATGGCAGATTACCCGACAAATATAAAAAAATACGTAACTTAAATGCGTGCTTGGGTTTCCGACAAGAAACGATTTTTTATTTTTATTGTGCTGTATTTATTTCGTTCCCGTTTTCCACTCCGATCAACTAAACTGATCAACTGAAACGGATAAACTATTTTCTGTTCCCAACGAATCAACCATTTGGTTGATCCGATAGGAACATTAATTATTCTCCTTGTTTGGTCCTATCTACAAAACTTAATCGAGTGATAAAAACCATTCATATGAGTATTATTTTTATTATTTTTAAGAACTGTCCACTTGTGAATGATAGATCAAATGTTCTTTTTATGTAAGCATGCAAAACATTGTCATAGAGAATATTATAAATAATAAGATAACATTTTCTATTCTGATCAACCGAACGAAGATATTGTCCGCTGAATGTATCATTCTTTAACGTTTTACTATTATGTAGGTATTGCCATGGAGGTCATTGAAAAAAATGGTGGCAAAGTGTTTGACCCAGAGGGGAATGTTTTAAATTTAAAAAAAGAAATCAGCTACAAAGTTGTTTTTTTAAAATACAAATCGATTCGATAGCAAATAATAATAATAAAGGTAATAAATTCACCGGTGTGAAGTTAGCTGACAAAATTAGCTGACAAACATAGCTGACACTATTACACGACCAAATAAAATGGTCGTTTTTAAAAAAGGCTTTCATAAGCCAGTAGGTACGACAAAATGCCTATGGCAATAATAAATTTATAATGGTATTAAACGGTCAAGACCGAAGACCAAATGTCAATTTTGCAGTCTATGCAATCATAATTTTGCATTCCTAAAGTGGTAGAAATTCGTTTTGCTGCAATACGTCGCCCAGAAAGAAACTCTGGAGAGATTTTTCTTACAAATTATTTGTCAGCTCCGCTTTATCACAAAAACCGAATGGTTTCATGTCTCAATTTATAGTTAAGTAGTTTAAGTAGTATCTAAGGAACCGAAATAACATAAATCCAGCCTGGTAGAAATTCGTTTTTTTTGTATATCTCAAGAAAAACACAAAGGTTATTTTAAATTTTCTCCATTATTTTTGTCTATCGCCCGATTTCAGAAAAATTTAATGGTCTGAAGGTATGAATTGATTTATTTAAAATACTTTAGAGTCTATGCAATCATAATTTTGCATTCCTAAAGTGGTAGAAATTCGTTTTGCTGCAATACGTCGCCCAGAAAGAAACTCTGGAGAGATTTTTCTCACAAATTATTTGTCAGCTCCGCTTTATCACAAAAACTGAATGGTTTCATGTCTCAATTTATAGTTAAGTAGTTTAAGTAGTATCTAAGGAACCGAAATAACATAAATCCAGCCTGGTAGAAATTGGGTTTTTTTATATATCTCAAGAAAAATACAAAGGTTATTTTAAATTTTCTCCATTATTTTTGTCTATCGCCCGATTTCAGAAAAATTGAATGGTCTGAAGGTATAAATTGATTTATTTAAAATACTTTAGAGTCTATGCAATTATAATTTTGCATTTCTAAAGTGTAGAAATTCTCTTTTCTGCAATACTTCGCCCAGAAAGAAACTTGGGAGAGATTTTTCTCACAAATTATTTGTCAGCTCTGCTTTATCACAAAAACTGAATGGTTTCATGTCTCAATTTATAAGTAAGTAGTTTAAGTAGTATCTAAGGAACCGAAATAACATAAATCCAGCCTGGTAGAAATTCGTTATTTTTGTATATCCCAAGAAAATCATAAAGGGCTATTTGAAATTTTCTCCATTATTTTTGTCTATCGCCCGATTTCAGAGAAACTGAATGGTCTGAAGGTATAAATTGATTTATTTAAAATACTTTAGAGTCTATGCAATCTTAATTTTGTATTTATAAAGTGGTAGAAATCCTGTTCTCTGCGGTATGTCGTCCAGGGCGCAACTCCGGAGAGATTTTTCTCACAAATTGTTTGTCTGCTCCACTTTATCACAAAAACTGAACGGTTTGATGCTTCTATTTATACCTTAACAGTTTCCTTAGTATCTAAGGAACCGTAATAACTAAGATCCAGCCTTCTAAAAATTCTAATTTTTTTAGTATCCCAATAAGAAACATAAACGCGTACTGAAAATTTTGCGAATATTTTTTATTTCTTCACGTTTTCACTGCTATGCCACGGTATTGAGCCATAATGAAGATATGTTTTAACATCTTTTATTGTCACAATTACGTACGGTCAGAATGTTCCCCAAATTAGCTTAGTTGTGAGGAGCTTATCTCAGAATATTTTTTGATGGGACAGTATTTCTTAATTCTAAATATAACATTTGGTCTTCGGTCTTGACCGTTTAATACCATTATAAATTTATTATTGCCATAGGCATTTTGTCGTACCTACTGGCTTATGAAAGCCTTTTTTAAAAACGACCATTTTATTTGGTCGTGTAATAGTGTCAGCTATGTTTGTCAGCTAACTTCACACCGGTCCTCCTAAATAGGAAACCCTTAAGTGGCCCAATGTGTTAGGTAGTGCCTCCAAAAAACAAACAGTAAAAAATTGTGATCCACAGAAATTAGAATGATGGTAATCTATAAACTCTAAAGCTTAGAACTTAGGGCCAGGTATAACTATAACATTAATCGATTTCCGCTGAAAACAGCCGTTTTTGGCTCCTATTGCCGTAAGTGAAAGAGAAGTGTTAGTGAAACCACGTGAAACGGAAATAACTGTCAAATAGTCTTCAGAAGTCAACCATTGGACTCACGCTCATGGCGCCGATCACAAACTTAATAGCACGCTAGTAAATGAAAATCCCAGGCGATTCGCTTGTAGCTGTTTACTGCTACGCTCTAACTTGTATTTTTTGTGTAAGTTCTCCATTAGACGATAAGTTTGGCGTCAGTCTCACCAGATGATGAAATGAACAGATGGGAGACTGATGTATGTATTTAAAAAAAAATATTATAATTGCAAATGTAACTATAATCGTAATTGTATTTGTACTTCCTTTTATGAAATATGTCCTAACGTAATTTATCATGCTGTATGTTATGGTTTGATTTGAGCGTTTTTATGTCATTTAATGCTTATAATTTATGTCCGTAACACTAAGATAAGATAAGATAATTTATTCAAGGAACATTTTACAGTGACCTTATCACTAAGGCAGTGGTACCCTGCTCCCTAAAAAAGGTTAAAACCTGTGGTTTAGGATAAGCAGTGCTCCTCCGAAAAACACTGTTTTGTGTATCTAATAAAGAATTAAAAATAAAAAGACTGAGCGTGTAGATTATGTTTACTTCCTGCTGATACTTCTGATTTACGTTTGTGGGTCTTATGCAAATAATAGTAGGTTGTACACCGAGGGGACAAAACCATCTATTCTACAGCGGAGGGCTTAAAGCAAACTCGAGAACTTTATGCTACACCTACGAGGAAAATAAAATTATTTAGAATAATTAAAAGCGTACTTATCAATTTAGTAAAAAACAAAATTTTACAAAACAAAACAAATTGCCACGCTAGTTTTTTTTCGTAGTGCAGAAAAAGGTTGCCAGCCTCCTTTCATTGAAAATCGAGTACAAAATAAAAATCCCGCTTCTTTTTTTTAATTCATCATAAGCAGCCTATATACGTCCCACTGTAGGGCACAGGCCTTCTCTCAGAGAGACAGTAGAGTATTCTAATTATTTGATATAAAACCTTTTTGAGATTTGACGTTTGTATTTTTTTATGCTCGATGTTAAAAAACAAAAGAACGCTAGCAGGGCAGAAATGGATTTTTATACAACATTGCTTATTATAACTTAACCCGCCGCACATTTATAAGGTAGAAATGACGAACTTTGTAACCCGTTCATTGCGAGCAATGCGACACTTTCTGAGTGGGTGTTGCTGTTGTAACAGTGAAATAATTGCAACACTTACTTAAGCTTCTATTTGGTCCCACGAGGACAAAATCTCCACTGCTTCCCAGTAACCCGTGGACGATGAGCACAGCCCTCTTCCCTTTCCCGTCGGAGCTGCTGCGCCGGGCCGACCGTCTCCCGGCCGGGATCCGGTGCATCTGCAGCACGTAGCCATCGGCCGTGGTGACCCGGTGCTTCTCCACTGGGTAGCCTGCCGCTTGGATCATCTTGGGCTAGAAGAAGGGGTAGCGTTGTTAGAAATAGGACAAACCTCACTGCCGCTTGGATCATTTTGGGCTGTAGAAAGGAAAACCCTTCCCAGATGTGCCTCTGTGGCAGGATAATCAGAGATTTTTTAGAAATTTTTTTTTCAGAAATTTTGTTAGGTAAGTGGAACGTCATTATTTTTTCTTGCGCTGGAGCCCATGTCTGTTATGTACGTAAATTAGATTAGGCGGAATACTACGTACTTAACTATCGTCTCAAGGCTTTTCTTACGTGGGGAATGCTGTCTTGCTCTCACAATTAAATTTTTTTTTTATAATGTTCTGAGGGTTTGATGCATAATTAAATTATGGATATGTTACACATATTTTTGTTTTTCTATATGTAGTTTAGAGAAGTTTTTGCAAAATTATTAATTTTGGAATCAAATTTTCTCAATCAAAAACTTCGTACAGGATAAAAAACATATGCCTTGAATGTTCGCAATTGTATTGTCGATCAAACCGTCAGACGTCATTTATCCAAAGTTTACTCATTTTATTACAACCACTAAGGCCGACTTGCATCCTATCCTAAATGTCACTTACGTCACCATTAAAATCAACTTTTGTATCAAGAATTTGACTTAAGTGCTGTTTAAAGTGGTGCAAGTTCGCATAAAAATATTAAACTGTGGGAGCGAAACAGCATGCTCTGCGTAAGAACAGCCTGAAGATCTATAATTTAGAACTTGTTCCTCTTCTATCGTATAATTAGTTATTAACGCGATGTATATACTGACGACATAACGCTTTCAGGGGTGACCCGGAGGCGCCACCAACGGAAAAAAATCATGTCTTATTTCATATCGTTTCTTGTCATAAATCTCAATAACTGTGACAACTATACTCTATTCCACTAAACGAGCTTCCAAAGAAAGTCGTCCATGTGGGCCCATTGGCCCATCTTAAGATCGTTTTACATGAAGCATTCTTCTCATAATTTTCCATGACGTTCATAGCTCTGGCAGTGATCGGAGGTGGGTGAGTCCGATCACTATTGAGCTTATTTGGGCTCAATTTAAATGCATGGTGGGTTCGCAAAATACGACTTTCAACTATGAAAAAGTTGTTTTTACAAAAAATTGAATAAATAATGCATAATTGGTGAGCGGCCAGCCTGTAAACCTACCCTATGAAGCGGCCCGTCTTCGCTTATTGTTTCGCTATCTCTAGCCGCGCGCATTGACCAATGATATGCGAGTATTTGTTCCCTAGGAGTTCGACTAGTGGAACGGAGTATATTTTTTAAATCTACTGTCAATAAATATCCGCAAAAAACGACCGTTTTAGGTTAAATTGCTTTAAAGTCCTGCGGCCTTATTTTTGGAAACACGATTACTCTGAAGCGCTCCTCGCAGTTTATTTAATCTGTGGTTACGTCTTTTCCCCGTATCTCCACAACAGACTGTTTTATTCGACGTTTATCAAGTGTGTTACGGAATCGTGTTTTATAAATAAGCTGAGGTTCTAGGTTAAGGGCTCTAAAAATAGCTACCACCATTGTTGTTGAGATTGGTGATGTAGAATTTTTGAAAAAAAGGGGTAAAAGAAGTAGGTACGTTTTTTTTCATTGTCATTTAATCACTAGCATCTGTCAACTAATTCAACAACTCAATTCCGTGTGGCGCCGGATTAAGAATAGCGTCATTCCATTTCCTTCCGTGGATGTCGTAGAAGGCGACTAAGGAAATCAACATCCAGGAGACGGGCAGCAGCGTCTTCCTGAGATTCCAACCGCATACTGCGATCGCCAATCCGCCTGCCAAGCGTGGAGATTATGGCAAAACCCCTCATGGTTATGAAAACCACGAAGCAGGCCTATGTCCTGCAGTGGGCGTCGAATGGCTGATGATGATCTGTCAACTAATGAGCTGTATGCATTACACTTTATTGTTATCAGAAGTGATCAGCACGCTAATTAATTTTTTTTGCCTAATCTGCTATAATTACTCAGCTGTAAAATGCCATCATTTCTGTGTCGGATCATTGGTGATCTGTAATATTGCGGATCTCTTTAGTAAATGCTCGGCTAGCAGATTTAACAGTTGTAAGTAATCGGTCAAATTCAACGGTCTTGTTTGTCGTTAGCCACACGCGATACGGATTTGATCACCATTGTTGTCTTGAGACTAGAGGTTTGTCCCGGGTTTGTCAGCATTTGCGTTTTCCGTTTATGAATCGTTTTTGTGTAGAGAAAGAAAGAAAGAGAAAAAGAGAGAGAGAGAATACTCAAAGATGACATTGAACAGAAAACGCAAAAATGTATTCAAAATTGCTACAATACAAAAACAAACAATGATAAAATAAGAAGCAAAATAAAAAAAACCGGCCAAGTGCGAGTTGGACTCGCAAAACCGGCCAAGTGCGAGTTGGATTCGCGCACGAAGGGTTCCGTACCATTATCTATACAACATTCGACAAAGATCGAGACATTGAGAGCAGCGCCATCTATAGAAATCATCAATATTGACATTTAACGACATGACATCGGCGCTGTGAAGGTTACATAGATGGCCGCTAGATGGTGAGCGCTGTCATCAACGTTTGTTGTATAGGAGCCCCCCTTAAATATTAATTTTATTCTGTTTCTAGTATTTGTTGTTATAGCGGCAAAAGAAATAACATCATGTTTGAAAATTTCAACTGCTTAGCTAACACGGTTCATGAGATACAGCCTGGTGACAAATAGGTAGACAGATAGACGAACAGACAGACAGACAGATAGACAGATGGACAGTGAAGTTTTAGTAAAAGGGTCACGTATGGCACCCTTCGGTTGCCCTAAAAATGTTTATACCCATTTAAAAGCTCGTGGAAATTAAATATATAGGTTAATAAGCTTTCGTCTCTACATAACACAAGCAACATTCAAACAGACTAACTAATTTAAAATCATCAGTACCAAAGTTAATATTGAGGTAATTATTATTATGATGCAAAAATACCTTTTATCGCGGCTAATTATTAGTTCTTAGGCTTCGCTTACACGAGACTGAAACGTGGGAATTACTGAAGGTCAGTCAACAATTACAGTCAACTCAGAAGTGGTCGGAGGTAGGGACATACAACATACGTAAAGTCACGCCTGTATCCCGGCGGGGTAGGCTGAGACCAGAGTTAGCCACTTGCCACGATCCTGGGCCTCGATTCTGTTAGTGCATTGTAGTATAATGACAGGTACACTGTCGGGTCACGTGACGTGTTTTTTCGTACCATTGACGCCTAGAAGGTTTGATGGGTGTCCCCGCGTAGACTTAAAGCAGCCATGAAATGAAAACCGCCATGTTCATGCAGTTGTCATGTTACTACAATGCATTAACAGAATCTAGGCCCTGATGAACCACTTTCGCTTCATCGAATCGACACTTGTATCAGTTGTCCTGGTCTCACACTAGGATACCCCTGTGCTATGGTAACTAGGCAAGACCATGGCAACCATACAATACACCCAGACTGAGGCCATTTGTTTAAATCGTATGGCGGCCTCCGGTGAGAATCGAACCCACGACCTCTGTTTTGTTAGTCAAGCGTGTTATCCGCCGGCTAGACCAACGAGACAGTATTGAGCGAGTTTTTCAAAAGTATTTTGTGTGTACCCTGAAGAATCTCTACTCCCTTTTGCTATTTTTTTTTATTTACGATCTTACGCCCATTTTCGTACACCAAACAAAATGTCCTCCTAACTAGGAAATCCTTATTTTAACTGTTATGGCTTGCCTTAAGTGTTAATTAGTGCCACCCAGAAAAAACAATATACATATATATATTCGTTGATAATATCTTTTTGACAAAGGAAACCTACAGAATTTTCAGTAGGAACAGTTCTTCCAATTTATAGAACTTAGTGCATTACTGCAGCGGCCAGTAAAAGAGGCACTGATGGACGAACGTGTAAATGTGGGCCGAGGCGAAGCCAAGGCACTCATACGTAAGTCCATCAATGCCTAGTTGTGGCCAAGGCTTGTATAGTACCTACTTTTCTCTAATAATGAAGAAAGAAAGAAGACATTTATTTAAATTGTCACAGAAACACGCAGGCACACAAACTAAATACACGAACGTCAACAAAACAAAAATAAAAACAAAACAATCGCGAAGAGAACATGTGAGGTATATAGAAGGATGTCAAAATAATGCTCAAAATTCCAAGCGTGTTTGAGAAAAGATTGTAATTGATTTCCTCTTGGCTAAACAAAAAAAGTCGAATGACAGCTGTTAACAGTAGATTAACAGCTTTTCAGTGTACAAAAAACTGGGGGTTAAGTGATGGTTAAACGTTGGTAAAACCGAAATAACTGTCAACAAGTAGCCTACACAAGTTCTTGAATTCTGGCAATCCTTGGAAATAACCAGTTATAATTATGTTAAGTGATAGTTAAGATTGTTGCCTGTTTTGTATGCGTAATAGACAAAATAGAAATAAAATAAATAATATCGGAGGAAAAAATCTTTGCGGCTGACTATAGTTATTTAATCTCGGTTATCTGTCGACTCTGAACGATAGTTCAAAATTGCCCAATTCAATTCACGGTGCCCTCGCTAATTTTGAACTGTAATTTTGTATTGACAGCCTATTGTATCACTTCTCTTGTACCTAATTTGTGGATGGAGAAATAAAGTTTGACTCCGTATGGCGCCGGATTAAGAATAGCGTCACACCATTTCCTTCCGTGGATGTCGTAGAAGGCGACTAAGGAAATCAATTACCAGGAGACGGGCAGCAGCGTCTTCCTGAGATTTCAACCGCATACTGCGATCGCCAACCCGCCTGCCAAGCGTGGCGATTATGGCAAAACCTCTCATGGTTATGAAAACCACGAAGGAGGCCTATGTCCGGCAGTGGGCGTCAAATGGCTGATGATGATGTATTGTAACGCTAACGGTGAAGGAAAACATCGTGGGGAAACCTGAGTGTCTGAGCTATTTACATACCTCAGCGCTTAAAATCGCCAATCCGCGGTGGGCACGCGTGGCGATTAAGCCCATACTCTCTCTCTGAGAGAAGGCCTGTGCCCTACAGTGGGACGTAAGTAGGCTGCTTATGATTATGATGTATTGTATTCTGTATACTAGTACTATTTTGCACATGATTGCTTGGTCTTGAGGTTTTTCAGGATCGTGGCAAGTGGTAAAACCTGGTCTCTCCGCCGGGACATAGGCGTGAGTTTATGCAATGTGTGTTGCAATTGTGCAAATAGTGGAAAAATGTGTTGGTGCTAGGGCCTGGATACTGACCTCATTGAACGAACGTCACGAACATGACAATAGAATGACAGTGTTTAGCTCAGATGACATGTCTCAGAGCTAATCGTACGATTACTCTTGTATATTGCCCCTGACACGACATGTTGTGTATCTCCGTGACGTACATAAATTCACGCGTGCTTCTCTAGAGGGGTTGGCAGGGACCAGTGTTTACTACTTACCGCGATCGTGACAAACTCCTTTCGCTTTATTGACATTCATATTCATAAGTCCCTGCAGCTCGCTTTCCGTTTCCGGATACTTTTTATCGTGCCCTTCGCTAATATAACTCCTGTTTGGTTGCGATTATGTTCGTCTGGAGCGTCCGTTGCCGGCCCTCCCATCCATATTCGCTGTATATATTACTTTCGTCACTCTTTCTTCCTTCATCCTCTGTAAATGTCGAAACCAACGCAACATTGCTTCCTCAGTTCAGGTCAATGCATCCTCAGTTCAGGTCAATGCATCCTCTTTCCGTCTACGACTTTACCTTATCACACGTATTGCAGGTACTTATTTAATTTTTTTACGTTATTTTTTTAGGTCGTTTTTACAGAACTAAAAAAGAAAACTGTTCTAGTTGATTTGAACATATCGTTTTAAGCATTATTCAAAAGGTAGCGCCGTCACAAAGAATAAAAGTTATTTTTTGTGGCGTTTAACAGTTACTGTAAAACCGCATAAAATGCGCGTAGTTGTAGAGGAGTCGTGTTTTTAAAAATAACACGGTATAAATTCTAGTAAAAATATTTTCGAATCAACTAGTTTATCAGCTAGTGGATTCAATAAGAACTTATGCCTGAATCTACTTCCACTGTGATCAACTGGTTGATTCGTTCAGTTAATTGGAGTGTAAAAACCTATTCCGTTTTATAAAAAAAAGGCAACACAAAAGGGCAAAACTTATTGTGATTATAGTGCATAAGGCATAAGGTTTGTATGCCTATTTAGGTTAGAGCACAAAAGAAACTGTATTTTTTAATTATTAGAACTGATATAGGTACTTGTGTCTCACAAATCTGTGATTATGCATACTCAAATGAAAAAAAACATGAAAGCTGGTGAAGTGTGAGTCGGACTCTCGGTAACGATCCTCGAATTGTAAGGAAAGGTATTTTTGGAAACACAAATAAAAAACATTAAATAATTACGTAACAATAATGATTACCCACTTAATATTAATTAGCGTTCAGCTAGGTGCGCGGGTAAACTCAAAGCTTTTTAAAAACCTGCTATAGGTATCGGTTTTATTTTATTCAGTACTTTGGATATACCCTTTAACCCATCAAATCTTTAGCAGTAGAGAACTCTAGCGCTGGAAGATCGCACTGTTTCGAAGTAACGGAAAGCAGTATCACAGGTAGCTACGCCAGCGACCACACAAAACGGACGTGGGGCGGGGGCGCGGAAAAGACGCGTCGTTAAGGGATGGGACGAAGTCCACACAGAAGAGACGTATTTTCCCTTCAGCACAGACCCTCAGTTTATTTTGTATGAAAGTGAATTGGATCTGTGATTGGATTAACGACGCGTATTTTTCGCGCCCCCGCCCCACGTCCCTTCTGTGTGGCCGCTGGCTCCAAAACTCTGTAGCAGTTGTGTAGATTAAACGAGTTTTGATCAATAGATGACGCTTGGTTTAAAAAGGAAACTTTTAATATATTTTGTAAATACAAGGATAAATATTATCAAATCAATTTAAAAACTAAAACACAGCTTACAAATATACAAACATACACAGAAACTTACAAATTAACATAAGCCATAATAAAACTACCTCATTGTTTGACTATATCGCTTTGGAGAATACGTAACAATCCACTGAACAGAAATAGTATATGGAAGCTATAACAAGCAAGCCAATGATAATAATTCTCATAGTGTATTGGTTCAGAAATGAACATATAATATTGTTTGATTCTTCTTGAGCCACTGAAGATCTGTGAACAAAAACGTGATGTCAGCGTATTTAAAGAGGTTCAGTAGTCATAAAAAAGTTATACTTATTTCTTAGACTTCACCAACGCTAAGCTCTATCCAGTGAACAAGTCCATAAACGTCTAGCATCATGACATTTTCAGTGCTATTCATAGACAAATTGTATGACTGACAACCCTGTCAATCAGGTAATTTATCGGTTTGTCCCAGGATAGAATAGGTACCTACTTAACCAGTGATTTGGCGCAGGTCATCCTTAGCTTGTCATAAACTTGGTTATTATTCATAATTTAAATGATCAGAAAAAAATACGGTCAGCAATACAATATTTCCTGTCAGCAATAAAAGTCTTTTGAACAGTAACTGCTGTTCGGCAGATAATAAAATTTTCAGCAATTTTGAAATTGAAAAGCAGAAAATTTAAGGTTGATCAGCGGAAAATTCCACATAGATAAAAAAATTATGCAAAATTGATGCTGTAGGAAACAAACACTCACTGAGAACTGTATGCAGAGTCGGAACTTTCACTCATCTTCATTCTCTCGATGCGTATCATATTTTGGTTCTTCTTACTCTTGGGGCTTATATTTAACTCCAGCTCTATCGCACCCTGGAAATAAACAAAAATAGTTGAACGAAAATAGTTAATTCAAGTAAGCAAATCCGGAATTAACTAAATAAAGTGTTGTGCTTACAATATTCGATTCGATTTAGTTCAAAAAATGTTTTCTGTTAGGAAGACACTAGAAAAAGGGATATATAACGAACAAAAGCAATGCTTAGAATTTTTTTTCTTGCTAAGCTACCTATCTCAGGGTTATTATTTCTATAAACGACTCCTGTGGCCGTTTTTGTTACTGTTTTTTATTCTTGATCGCAACCAGTTTTATTCTTGATCGCAACCAGTTGCGAATCCATGGACTTTTTTGCAACAATAGTAGTTTATGTGACTGTCACATAATGAGGGTTATTAAAACACGAGCGAGATTTGAAAAAACGAGCCTTGGCGAGTTTTTTAATAGCATTGGCGAGTGTTTTAATACCAAGTTATGTGCAGTCTCTCTCATACACTACTTTATCTACACTCATGTCTTAATCTTCAAAGTAAGGAATCAAAGGAAAACACGTTTGACAAGCTTTGTACTATACATAAATCTACGGTTATTAACTAAACTCATATCGAAATGAAACAAAATTTTCAATTATAAATTTATTTTTAGTTGCACTTTTGGTACCACGAAAATGAAATTAGGTTTTTTATAGAGTCAACTTTTGACATTAAAAAAAAAAACTTAAGTTTTGTTTCGTGATCACAGCAACACTTTAAAAAAAATAACTGCAACATAAAGTGAAAAATCTGACCTTTAATGTAACTTTATATTACACTTTTTTTTATTTTCTTTAAAGTTATGTATTGTTTAAAGCCTGCCAATATGTGTTTACCTTTGAATTCTTAATTTGAAGATTATGATATGAGTGTAGATAAAATATTTTTTCCTTATTTGCAATCTTAATTATCTGCTGTAGACACTCTATTTTGTTGATTTGCATATTGAAATAAATTTATACGTAGGTCACAAAAACCCAAATTTAGATCACCTAATAGATGATTTAAATACAGAGTCTACGTGCTTTGGTTTAATAAAAGTTAGCAACAATAAGAAGTTGCGATTTTTTATTTAATTGCACATTTTTTATTCATTATCTTAGCTACTATAGTTAAGAATTAAGAAACGCTTTTCTCCCATCGCAACTATGTAAATTCGCGAAGTTCTTATTCTTTGTTCGCAACGAAGTTGCGGTTAAGGAATGAGTTCCCTTGATTGAAAAAAGAATAGAAATTCTTAATTCTGGTTGCAAAACACAGTTATGAAAACTGCCGGAGGGGTTAAAGGTTTTCCTTAAAAACAACCCTTGTTCTATTTTATTTTTGTTTTTATGAAACTTTTATAAAAGTGTAATAAAAATAAAAGAATTTCAGGATGAAAATGGTATGTGGGGATATATTATACTTACAGCATAACTAAGATTGTCGTCCACCAGTGGCCACCAGCCACGGGCCGAGCCCGCGGTAAACAGGTCGCCCCTCTGAGAGTGGGCCGCCTTCAGGGCGTTCTGGGTCGGCGAGGTTGACGCTCTCGGCATGTCATGCAAGTTCATTGCTATTGCTCCTGGTAGAAATATAATTTTAAATAAGTACATATAAAGTAATGCCTATGTACCGAAGGGGTAGGTTGAGTTTCCAAAATAGTAGTCGTTCCGTTTTTCCGTGTTAGAGATCTCCTTATCTGGCTACCTTAGCACAGGGTATCCCAATTTGGGACCAGATCATGGGATTATGTTGTGATGATGTTACGTTACATCCCTTCATGTGACATAATAATTGAGCAACGGATGCTTGCCCGTTGCAGGAGAATGCTACTCAAAAGGCTAATCCGGTGTATACACCTATGACACGCCTGTCAGATTAGCAGGCGATCGGATTGGTGACTTAAAAGCCAATAAGTAGGTGCAATAGAGAGCACATCAATCTTCAGATCCGTGCACTCTACTCGGTTACGTCACGGGCAACTTTGCAACTAACATGTAAAAGTTGATGTGGTGATGTTGACTGTGCCTGAAAATCATTCGGTGGTTCTTTTCCATTTAATTTTGCAGGTAGCAAAATGAGCCTCATAGACAATCCTGGAAGATTATTTAAAAAAAATGCCATTTGTCTATAAATCACATCTCATGGTTTTTGAGATGGGACAGTTTTAAATAAAATAACTTTTCTTAAAAAGATGAAATTTATAATTCTTTCTAGCTAAGTTTTCATGTCTTTAATATTGCGTAGATGAAAAAGAATAAAGGCAGAATAGACGACATACCTAAGTACGTGTAAGGGGCGCCATCGCAATGCACTACCCTCAGTTCCAGAATAGGTTCTTTGTTTTCTGTAATTTCTGTGAAAACACCCTTTTCTTCTAATATTATCTGTGAGAATTGTAAGGTCATAATACGAGTAAAAGTAAATCGAATTAATAGAGTTGGTTGGTAAATAGGAATTCAAGATGACAGCCACTTATCCTTACGTAGGTACTGCCATTCGGTTTATTAAAGGTCTAGTAGTTTAGTAGCACAAAAAGCGAAAAAAAGCAATTTACCTTCTTTTCAGCGCTCTGATATTTAAACATGAACAGTATTACCCAAGGCAAGGCTGCGGATGCATTCACACTATTATAAACATCAGAAACTTGAGCATGGTCTTGGTTTCCGATCCATCTATGAACAAAGATTTTTTTTATTATGATCTCGATTTATATTTGTTTTAGGAAGATTATATTACGAGTAACAAAACCTAATCTAGCAGTCGGATACAGTAAAGACATTGTCAGAAGAGCCTTACGCAGTAATATAGATATACGCTTCTTGCGGATGTCTTCCTCTCTGCTTAAACCTGAGACCAGACAAGGCTTGGACGGTGACTTGTAGCTTGTACTCCTTAGCAGAAGGTGGGGTGATATCCACCGAGGCGGGGATTTTAACGTTCAACGGTAATGGAAATATGTCCACCCACATCTGCAGCTTGCCCTGTTGTATACATTTTGTAACAAATGATTAATTACTGAGCACCGTGCCACAAAAAAAATTGGATTTAAGTTTAAGACAAGGCTGAATTAATGGGTCTTGATCGACTTAAACTTGAAAGTGAAGGCCAAAATCTGAACTTATACTTTGAAGAGAAACTACATTGACAGCATGGGCGTCAATGCTTTCAGTGAACTTATCACGTGGTGTGAAGATTATTATTACATTGTCGATTTCGAAGAATTTTGTGTAACAATTATTTATGACTGTGCTATTTTACTGGGAGTATTATTATTTTTTAACAGCAAAAATAGTTTTACCTGTTCTACGCCTGGATTCTCGGGCTTGTAGAGTTTCCTCGTCTCCACGTGTTCCGGGACGAGAGGATATCCACAAATAGGTAGTCCATGCCATTGATGGAGGAGGTTCAGACAGATGTTCTCTTTCTGTTCCTCCGTTGGGAAGGCTGGAATATCTACAACAGGAATCACTAATATAATGCATTTGTATATTGGTAGGGTAATGATTCTAAGGAAACATTCAATATCTGAGTTCCGAGAAATTTACTGACAAGTTTGACGTCGTGCAGTGGATTGTACGTATCGCTCAGGTAATCCTTGTTTGGTTATATTTCATACTCATATATTTGAGAAGTTTATTTTTACTAGCTTTTTCCCGCAACTTCGTCCGCATGGAATAAGTAATTTCTGGAATTTAAAGTATCCTATGTCCTTCCCCAGGTCTCAAACTATCTCCATACCAAATTTCATCTAAATACAAACATCTTCACAAACTTTTACATTTATAATATTAGTAGTAGGAGTAGCATTTTTAAGTCACCATTACGTACCTATTTTTCGATAAACCGTTTCGCCTACAATTACGGTACTATGATTGGGATAAATTGGCGGTGCAATATGATTCTTGTAGCAAATCTCTTCCAATATAGTTGATGGTTTTATGTAATCACGCCATTTATTAGGACCGGACCTGCAAATAATAATTGACAACCTTGAATCTCGACAGCCTATGAGTTTCTTATATTATGTGCAAGTGTTCGATGAAGAAAAGTAAGCAATAACTGAATTTTAGTTTCACATTACCTTCCAATTGAATTTTTAAATTACCACAAATTTGGCAATTGCTTACAGTTTATATTCCCGTGGAAGGCCCACTGTAGCCCTGTGCTTAGAGTATATTCTGTTCTCTATATCAATATTCGTTAGCCCGATAAGAGTGTCCGTAGAAGATTGACCGTAATTATAAACATATAACGTCAAGAGGTAATCTTCAGGCAAAGTGCAATTCAACTCGTACATCCTGAAACATTGTTCAACCAGACCGGTTATATACAGATCGAGCTTATTTTTTTATGTGTAGCCTCAATTTGTCCTACTGCTAGGCAAAAGGCTCCCCTTTAGCTCTCCACCTCTATGTAACATACAAAATACAGAATCAGTAAGCCTTGCAAGAATCCAATCCAATACGTTAGCCCATATTTGTCCACACCTGGATATAGGCTCCCCCAAGGTATGCCACTTATTTCTGTTTCAGCGGTTACCAGCAATTTGTCTCAAATCAGTCTGCTTCGCGAACTGATGGGTGTCATATGCTACGTTTGCCAGTTCGTTTCCATTTGAGAATCTTCTGACATTTCCTACCTATGCAATCTAATCTTTCGTCTTCTATACAATCAATAACTTACACATATTCTCCTTACTTTGCAAAAACGGGGTTCCCTCTTTTTGGCACATAGTCACCTCGATCTCCGAGGCGCTTTTTTCCGCAGCCTATGACTACGTAGGAATCAGGTAAGCCTATCGTACCGTTTAACATGAGATCCAACGCTCTCAAAACATATATGCGTATTAGAAACTTGGTCGGTGTGTTAGCAGGATGGTCTTCAAAGTAACTGAAATGGTACATAACAAAACTGTAATATTATTACTGAAAGACATTATACGTTACTTTCAATATGTTCATAATATTGTTGACGATAATTAAGTCTATTTAATAAATTTAATCTAGTGATTATTACACTGGTTAACTATAAGAGAAACGCTACACTAGTACACCCTATAAAGGTGATAAGGTACCTTTTATTTAACTCAGCCCCACATTGGCTGACAGCAACTGTGTAGTCTGGTGGTGGCCATTTGTATATGGCCACGCCAGCTTTTAGAATACCACAGACCAGCTCCCTGTCTTTTTTTGGTATACCAGTTTTCTGTGACTTGTACAGTTTGATAGAATGACACCAATCTTTAAATTTGGAAAATTGTGGTTGCTCCTCTAACTCGGTTTTGTAGATCTGGAACATTTCGTCTGGATAATTAACTTCCACCAGTATAAATAAAATTTATTGAAACTATCCGCCGAATTTTGAATTGGAAATTTCACTAAGTAATTAAGTAACGTTTTCTCTCTTTAATCCCCAAAAGAATTAACCAGAACTATGTGTCAATTACTTAGTGAAATTCATAACTAAAAAAATGGCGGTAAGCTTCTTGACAAAAAAAACATTAAACTAACCGTTATTATATTGGAGTCCAATCTTTCTCCATGTTCAGCTGCTTTCTAAAAGACAAAAATGTTATGGGTGAGACATTAAGATAAGATAACAATATTCTTTATTGTACACCAGAAAAAACAACAAACGCAACATATTCACAAAGGTATATAGTACAATGAAACTTTAACTTTATGAATAGCGAAAGACATATCACCTCAGAAGTAAAATATCTCGACCACCAGTCATGGCTGGTAGGGTTTGTTATATTATCTAAATACATGTGGTTTGTATGTTCTTCTTCTTTATTTCTACCATTTATTTCTATTGCAGCATTGTATACAGAAGCATATTTCACATCTCTTTCATTAAAACGATTATTGCCTTTTTTGTTAGCCGGGAGAAGCTTGATTTCTTCTTCATAAATGCTCTTGTCAAAGAACATCTGATACCACTTTTTGCATTTGGAGTTTGGCGAATATGGGCAAGGCTTATTAAAAGACGCAACTGCTGAGGAGTTGTTGCTAATATCTGACTTCATACCGTAACTGTTTACAACTTGTGGTATATGCGAATAAGTCTGCATTGAACGTAGTGAATTGGCTGCAAAATAAAGAAGTACTTAGGTGTAGGTACAATAGTATCTTAAAAATATCAACATAATCGAGAAAGGTTAAGGCGAAAAACAGAGTTAACCCTACGGTAAGATATTATTTTCGGAGGCTCTTACATTTATCGCTAACTATACCACGAATTTGGTGATAAGGTTGAATAAGAGAGGCTGATTTGAGTGAAATATCCCTCTCGTTCTTTGGCACCCAATTTACTAAAAACTTCCTTGAGTTCTTAACTTTATTGGAACCGTAGAAGACGGTTCGTCCGAAGGAGCTGCTGCTGTAGAGAGTGAAGCTCATAGATGCACTAAACGCTTTATCAAATGAAGTCAGCATGGTTCGCGAGATCATCCTGTTGTTACAAAAGTTGCAGTTGGGTGTATCGTTATTTATTATGTCTGATTTTAAAACTTGATTATCTATCTCTAAAACGGCGCAAGACTTTTTAATTAAGTAATCGACTTCACGGAGACCCCACCAGATGATATCCACTCTAGAACAAAGTTTAAGATTATTGTAGACTGATCTTTTCTCTGGTATCCCTCTTGCTAGCACATTCTAACATATTTAGGGATACCAGATATAATGACAGAGGGTTCAACGTTATCAAAGAAGTTTCAGGACTTAACTACATAATTATCGTATCGTAATGAAAAGATAAGTTTAACATAAGTTTTTATAGAAAAGATGCAAACTGTGCTAAAAATTTACTATTTTGTTGTTAAATACTAACTTGTAAGACTTAATTCGAGGTTTTAGGTACGAAGGCAAACGCTCAACCGTGTCAATAGTATCATTCGAATCTTTGTAAACCAATAATGATTGTACATCATCTATCGCTCCACGTGATCGGTAGATCGGGGCGTCGACAGTAGTATCGTGAACCAAGTAGGTTGGGACACAAGGTTCCTGATGAAATGTGGCCCTAGTTGTAGCTGGGCAGGGATCACCAGGTGGTCTGGTATGCAAAGGTAGGTTGATCGATAAATCTTCACAGGGTCGACACGACTGGACATCAGTCGATGTTTCTTGTCGTCCATTTGGTGGAACACAAGGCTTACAACACGCTTGAGCTGAATCTTCTCGGCCTTGATGAGTCGAGATATCAGATTTTTCATATGGTTGGCATGACCGGACGTTCGTTGACGCTTCTTGGGTATTGCGGGCCGGAATTTCGGAGAGTTTTTCACATTGATATGGAGGAACATTTATTGTAACGTCACGTGAATTCGTTAGCTTCTTGTGACTTCCACACGAATACAGCGCTGATGGGATGCTAGATGGGATTTCACGTGTGAGGAACGATCTGTTTTGGAACGAAGGGATGCTCGTTGACGTTTTACGCTGCCTGAGCGAAGGGATATTAGTTGAAACTTTACGCGGCTGGTATGGTGGCATGTCGATTTTCACTTCACGTGATTGGTGCAAGGGGACTCTGGTTATGGGTTCACGGGGTGATTGTATTCGTGGCGGGTTGTAAGGTACTTCACGTAGTTGGTTCGATTGTGTGCTAGTTGATGGTTGATGAGTTGGAACATTAGATTTTTTTTCGCGTTGATAAGACAGGACACTTATTGCGGCTTCACGTTGTTCAGAAGTTGGGACTGTGTTAGTTCCACCAGCATAAGGTGACTGTGATGGGATGTTAGTTACGGCCTCGCGAGGCTTGTTTGGCGGGGTGCCAGAAGAAGCTTCTTGAGTTTCGTGCGACGGTACTTTGCTCGACCTTTCATAAGGTTTGCACGGCACACCGGCGGTAGTTTTGTTTGGTTCATTTGATAGTATCACAGCTTCACCAATTTTAGGGATTAGAGCACTAGGTATTGTTTCATAGGGTTGACGTGACTTCGTGCTTATTAAGTTCTCGCTAATCTGGAAAACAACAAGGATCGAGGTATTTGAAGTATGAAAAAAAAATCCCCCAGAAAGCAATCACATAAACATTACGGTACATACGGTACATACGTTGCAGCTTGCCCATGTATTAGAATACCGCAGAAAATTAAGTGGTAATGATATCGAAATTGATACGCCATATCGCCTGTACAGTGCGCACCATAAGAGGGTCCAGTAAGACTTATCTCACCTTAACTGTCTGAGCCGCCACCGAAAGCTGTCCTCTACACTCTTCAGTGTAAATGTTATGAATATCATAGTTCCGCAATTGCGGTGCCACTGGAGTTGCCGATGTCAGGTCTACCACGGATTTTACCGTAGTACGACCGATTAGACTTATTTTTTTATCGTCACATTTACCTGACTGTTAACAGAAAAAAAAACCGGATAAGTGCGAGTCGAACTCACTCACCAAGGGTTCCATACAAATTTGAAGGTGCTTACATTATTATAAACAGTTCAGGAATCGAGTCTCGAAGTTTTTTTCGAGCTTTTTCCGAACTTTAAAGACTATTTTTTACGATTTAGTTAAAAAAGTATAGTTTTCAGGTTTTTCTCTGTACATGTAGTATAAGACGATATCACTTGCCAAATTTCATAGTTCAATGTCAAATAAATTTTGAATCCCGTGAGTGTCGAAACATACATTTTTTGCGGCATAAACAGCCGTATCTTTTTTTATGTGAACTTAGAAGTTTGATTTTTTCACAGCTTAAAGGGACTGTAGACTTGAGCATATTATGGTTTTAATAGCCACTTCTTACCTCTACGCATTCCCGAGATAAAGGGTCTTGACAGACAGACAGAAGGACGGATGGACGGACGGACAGACGGACCGATGGACGGAAGGACGAACAGACGGGTGGATGGACGGAAGGACGGACAGACAGACGGACGGACGGACAGACCGACAGACAGACAGACAGATGGACGGACAGACGGACAGACGGACAGACGGACAGACGGACAGACGGACAGACGGACAGACGGACAGACGGACAGACGGACAGACGGACAGACGGACAGACGGACAGACGGACAGACGGACAGTCGGACAGTCGGACAGACGGACAGACGGACAGACGGACAGACGGACAGACGGACAGACGGACAGACGGACAGACGGACAGACGGACCGACGGACAGACGGACAGACGGACAGACGGACAGACGGACAGACGGACAGACGGACAGACGGACAGACGGACGGACGGATGGACGGGACGGACGGACGGATGGACGGAAGGACGGAAGGGCAACAAAGTGATTCTATAAGGGTTCATTTTTTTCATTTGGAGATACGGAACACTGGTTCTATGTATATGACACATTCTGATCAGCCCAATAACTCATTGCTAAATGAAAATTAACTCACTTTTTCATAGTTATATCTGTTTAGATAATCTTAAATATCTGTTTAGATAATCTGATTTTATTACACTGACTTTTAACTTTCTCCCTTCCATCAGATATTCCTTGTTACCAAAATAACCCAAACAATATGATACACTACCTTGTTTAAGTTCCTGCTCAAAACTTCAATCAAAACTTCAGGTGGATACATTTTCAATTTTTCAAGTGATATATACATCAAACTTTCAATTCTCAGTGTTTGGTCCCAAATTGGATTTGGATTTTCTCTTATCTGCAAGTCGTGAAATGATTATAATTTTTGCTTACTTGGGTTACTTATATTTTCTTCTTCCCCACGAGCTTCTATAGTAATAATATTATAACATAAAATAGTTTTATGATTATCATGTTAAACAACCATAAGTAAAATAGGATATTTACCAATGTTTCTTTGACTAAACCGAGTGCGTAGACCCTGACAAAACTAAATGTACCGGGTAAGACACCAGACAAGTTTGCTTTGTATATGAATATTCTGCATTCTAACACCTGCAACATAACTAATGTGATTGAGTATTGCGGAAGTTATAAGTTACATAAACACTAATACAAGCCAAGGAGAACGTTACAAAACTATGTTGTAAAGGCCAACTTACGCAAGCCGTTGTTTCCAAAAACATTCGACTCTTATCCAGTTTAAGGCTGTAGCCCCCTGGAATACTGCTCGCCAAGCAGGCTGTCTGTTGGTGTAAGCCCAGCCACATCATGAGCTCTATTTTAGCCGGCACACGTAAGCATTCGTTGAAGCGATCAGACACAGCCGGCCCACATTTCAATGACTATGGAGTGAAGGCAAAAACATTTAAATACCAGAAGTTCTAAAAAGGCATCTTTTTCGAAAGGCATCATCCTATGCTACTTAAACATAACTCGTTAGTTCTTTAGCACGTCCATTTAGTGATTAGTAAAGTCATAGGTATAGATTAATTTTATATTATTACCAAGTCTTTATAGGGCCGACACATTAGTTTTTTATGCCAGAAAATCATAATATCTAGGTTATAATATATAGAATATAGTTACACCCTAGATATTGTTGGTATACAATCAAAACCCAACCTTCAAATAAATGGTTTGTACAGTTCCGCACTTTCGACCGCACTGTTCCGGTACAACAGAATACAGAATATCTGCAGCTGAAATTTTTGCGTAAGCTACTCTGGAGCCACCTTCGAGAAGCCAAACGATGATTTTGGGCCAACCGTCTGGACTCTGAAACAAAACTTATTTTAGGAAAGCATATGTAAATTTCTAAAGAGGTGCGCACTTAATACTAGCAGTCTGCGGTGGTGATTAAGCCCTTCTGTCGAAGAAAATGCATGTATCCTGTAGTGGAGGATTTATAGGTTGCTTATCCAATCTATACTGCTCAAAACAATTAGGAGAATAAAATTTCAAAGTGGAATTAAAAAAATGCTTTGTTTTTAATTAAGTAAAACTTTTTGCTGCCCACCAAATATTAAAGTGACATTGTTGATGAAAATGAAAAACAAAAGAACATCAACATTTTTGTTAACAGTTCTTAATGTGGTGGCCAAGATTAAAAATAAAGTGATGTTATTAGTTTTATTTATTTATTTATACTTTTATTGCACTTAAATAAATCGTACAATGCGGCGGACTTAATGCCATTTTCTTATTTTTTTATTTGGTACAGATAAGATCTCTGAGAGAAGGCCTGTGCCCTACAGTGGGACGTATATAGGCCACTTATGAAAGTTCTCTCATTTTATGTGGGCGTTTAAGTCTTCCGAGTATTGTTATTGACTGAAGTGAGTGTTAATTTGGTTTACAAGGTCACTATGCCAGAGTTGACTGAAATTCAAGTATCTCGAGCGGTCACTCTGCTTCAAGAGGGTGTGTAGGAACTAGACATGGAATTTCTACTCATTACTTATCCCCTGAGAGTAAATACCCAATCAATAACAACACTCAGAAGACTAGACAGGCCACTTTCATGTTTTTTTGCAATTAAAAAGTTCAAGAAAATTCAATAGCGTCACTTTGTTTTTAGGTGTACGTAGAGTCTCGGCCACCATACTCGTATTACTTAACAACTGCTAACAGAAACTCTGACGTTCTTTTCTTTTCGTAAATGATGCCACTTCTACATTTAGTGGCCAGTTATAATTAAAAATGTAAGCAAAAATTTTACTCCACTTTGAAATCTTATTCCCCTAATGTTTTTCAGCAGTATAAGAATGTATAGTGTAAAGATCGACGAGAAAATATTTTACCTTGAAGACAAGTTTCTGTATGGTCACGTTTATATCCTTGAGCATAAGTAACATTTTCATCACGGCAGGTTTTTTTATCTTAGACCCTCCGCAACCAAAGCATTTTATGCGGGGATACTCTGATACAGTCAGGTAAATCTTTTGCTGTAAATTAAAAATTCTGTTTAACACTCTTTTAAATTTGGAAAAATTGCTAGCTAGTAATATATTCTCTTCTCCTTCTCTCACCAGTTCTTGTTTCTGGAGTTCACACTGCCTTTGATCTAACGTCGTCTCAGTAACGTCCTTTATTGTATTTTTGCAGTGCCCCAGGATGTCTATGGATTTGAGTATAGCAGTAGCTACGTTATCGAAAGCATTGTTTAGAAACTGCAAAATATCCACGTAATTTGACTCTGATTTAAGCTGGCTCTCTGCTCTGGCTATTGTATTATCCTAAAAATGAATAACACTTCAGTTTTAGTTTGACTAGGTGAGAATATTTTAACTGTCACAATATCAGAGCAAACTCCAAGTTAAGGATGCAGTTCGTGTAGAATCTCTGTTCGGAATTTGACATACTTAGTTGAAAACATATAACAACACAGTGTATTTTGAGACATTGACAATTTTTGGGAAACTGTAACAGTTTTTTTTTAAATCTTAGGATGTCCTTTCCAGTTTCACGTTTACACAGCTGTGCTTTTCTTAAAACGAGAAACATTTGATTTCTAGAAGAAGAAACTAACGTGAAGGTGCTCGGTCCAGTGATAGCTCTAAAATGTGTAAAATTGTGCCCGAAGACGAAATTATTTCGTGTTGTTGTCTAATTAAACAATAGCGCATCTTCTTCATATCGGCCCTGTACTTCGACTGTGCAGTTGAACAAATCTTCCGCAAACCTCACCCAGTGCAATCGAGAGCGTGAGCTCTAAAGAGAAGCGCACCCTTGAAGACTTATAAGAAACTTAAATTGCTAACCAGCTCCTCCGTAAGTGCCAGTATCATGTTGTTCCTGTACATTCGGAACCTGAAGTCGGGCATCGTGACAGCTAGTTGAAGCACCGGAAACGCATTGTCGAAGTAAAGGACAGCCAAGTGGCGGTCTTCGTCTATTGGCGTTGGTGCTATGGGGCCCGTATAGTGAAGCCTCAGATCCTCTAAAGTTACATCCATTCAAAGTTTTAAACATAGAAGAAAAATATCATGAAACAATTGACTAAGAAAATAAGAAAATTTGCGGAAGCTAAATAAAGTAGAAAAGAGCTCATTAAAAAAAGTGAAAAAAGTTCCTGCAGTTATGATAACAGAAACCTCAATGAACTTGGCATATATTTATATAGTCATTCTTTAATCAGTGAAACTGAAAAGCTTGGTTTTTAAGCTTGGCCTCATGTTTACGTTTATGTCTTGTTGGGTTCCATTTGTTTATAATTATTTAATTTTAATGGAGATTTAGGGGTAGAAATTAATTTCAAAATGTTCTGGTAATTCATGTAAGCTACACACTTACTTATACTTGTCTTCAATTCTGAAAATTCTGAAAGCAAAGGATGGGCATAAGTAAAACATTTTATGTTTGATTTATACAACATGATTTCTAAAATTTTGAATCTCTGAATTCTGATGAACAACAAAATATACAAAATAAACGAGTGACGCAATGGACGTAATTTCCTCTAAATTCGGCACTTCGTTTATATGTTAAAGATTACCTACGGATTTTACCGTTACTACTTTGGTCCTCGAACCCCGCCAATTCCTCCAAAGTGATGGCGATGCCGCTGTGCCGGCAACCCGTCTTGCAATCCAACAGAGAGACCTCGAACAGCGGACAGAAGAGGCAAAAGTCCTCCATCTGCCACACCGAGTCCTAAGGGCCGAAAAATACCGAATTACGACCAGAAGACACCTAACAAAGTTGGAGTCACTGGCAGGCTGTCTAGTACTAACTAAACTAGTGCAAGTCAAGTTCTTCATGCAATCCTAGAGTAGAACAGTAATAATCCAAGGCTACAATGCTGAACAAAACACTATACTCTGTACTGTACAAGTCTGTCTATCTAAGTATTAAAAATATTCGTCGAGGATCCGAATGAGCAACAGATTCTCAAGACATATAAACGAAAGCCATTTTCTGCTATGAAAATCATTATGTCTATTATACGAGACTTCAAGCGAGCGTAAAACATTGTAAGAGCTTAGAATAGAACTTTAAGAGAAATCCAAATCACTTTTCACTTTTGACTAGGTACCTACATTGACAGAACTCCAGTAGTCATTATTGGTGCGGTGTCTAATACTTGTTCAATACACTTTCTTACCAATGCCAATGATCCTAATGGCTCCACAAAAATGCTTCTTTTGGCATGGTTGGCCTGCTTGTTGGGAGGCACCACCGTCTCCAAAGCAACCAGGAGGGCGCCGCCATAAAAAGGTCCTCCCTCTTGTAAGATATTCTTCTTGCACTTGCAGCTCGATTGACCGTATAACTGTAGCAGGCTCGGTCCAAAGGTTGGTACAAATCCTACAAGGAAAACGAAGGCGAGAATAAGAAATTTCTTTCTGGCTCTGACTTGTCTAGAGTTTGACTTGCGCATTCGAAAAATATAAGTTTCAAAATAACGGTGAACTGATAAGGAAAAAAATGTGAGAAAACCTGATCACATACATCAACCCTTGAAACCGCCGGTGTTTGGGCATGGTGATTAACCAAATCTCTTTCTAAAAGAAGGCTCTGTACTCTGCAGTCGGACTTATATAGGGTGTTTTGCTTATATTACGACAGCTGACAAAAGGCCATTCATATACGGCGTATAATCATACAAACCGAAGAAAAGAGACGTGGTATGTACTTTTTCACGTGGCTACAGCTCTAGGACCAATAAGAAAAATTATTTGGCACCATTCTCCCCCTCGTAGGATATGTCGCTGAGCTCCAAATGGCTGGTGCCGAGGACGTTAAACCGTCCCTCTGCGTGAACCTCGAAGGTGACCCTCGTACAGAGACTGGGGAAGATGTCCACTATGGAGATCTTCTCGTTGTAAACCGGATTGAAGGTACGCTTCTGTACGTCCGTCTTGCCCTGCGAGAGACAGTAAGCTGATGAGTGACCAATTATTTATATAGTCGTCTAAAGTCAGCTTCTATTGGGTTGGATTACTTAATACTGCTTTAACATCTCACGTCCCTCTTGTATTTTAATAATTACCAAAGAACGAGTATAGTTTGACAGGTTTGGTTTGAGGCTTTAATATTTTTTTTTTTAATAAAAATAAGTATGGACTTCAAACACTACAGCACAACACAGAAATAATTTAACCGAATATAATGTTGTTCATTTTGCAAAGTATCACATGTCAAAAAAGACGATTTTAAATAATATGAAAATTAGTAAATTAGAAGAAAATTAAGTCGTAGCAGTATAAACAGCTAATCAGACGGAGAGTTACGATATCTTCCACGTGTGACAGTATAAATTTTTTATACAATTTCGATAAAAAAAAAACAAAAATCGTATTTTTTTGACATGTGACATTTTGCAATATGAACGACGATTATGCTTGAAGTATGGATGTAGGTATTATAGAAATATTTGCCACTAAAATGATGCACTTTTTTAGCAACGTATTTCTATACAAAAATTGTATAATGTGGTCTGAGGCGGCACTAGAAAATAAAATTTTGGTCATTCTGACATGTTTTAATTTATTCATCGTAAGAATGACCACAAAAAAAGTATACTCATTAATTAACAAACTCTACTCATATTATTATGTGGGAACGAGAGGATTGCCAGAAGTAAAAGTAGTCTTAAGTTTTGGCAAATGATGAGTACGTTAAATGCTGTCAAGTGTTTAGTTGCATTGACCCAATGATTGAATCAAGTTAAAAGTAGTTTAATAAACTTTTTAGTCAGATCGTAGTAGTATTCGGAATTAACAAATAAGTATATTTACAGTTAGGTTACAGAAGGAGACGCGGACGAAGGTGCTAGGAGATTTGGAGTCCCCACGAGGCAGTTTCGTCAGTCCAAATGCTTGATACACCGAAATCATGTAGTTGGCCCACTGGCTTTCCAAATTCGAACTCGAGATCAGTTTACTGAAAAAGTATTAAATTCATCGACCGACCGTTCCCCAATCAGTTGAACGTGGGTTTTCCCTCAAACGTCTTCTCTATCGGTCGGAAGCTACTCCCATCTAACGCATCTAATGTCTGAACATATAATAAAGTAACAAACTTTCACACAACATAATCACTTGGCCTCGTCCCAAACTAAGATAGTCTGTGCTATGGTAACCAGGCAAGGGCATCGTAAACATGGAAATACTAAAAAACTTAGGCCATTTGTACAAATGTACGGCGTTATTCAGTAGGAATCGAACCCACGACGCAGTCAATCCAACCAACTATATCACTCATACTCACGCATAAATTACGTATAAGTAATACTAAATCAAAGCGTCGATTGTGAGATAAATTTAAAGGCAATGCAAACCTTATTATTATTATCATCATTATTGTATTTCACATGTTGGGTTGTTTGACCAATATTATGTCTGTCATTGAAAAAATGTTATTAAATATGCCGTAACCACGAAGCAACTTTATTTTTAAACAAATATTTAACTCAGGGAGGGCGGTCTGCACAAGCCACTCGTTCACTTCTCGATTGATATTTGATCGCAGCTACGAATAAAATGGTCTCTAATATATTTGTTTTATTCATTTCAGTTGCAGCAGCAATATCATCAAGAAATTACTCTAATTATTACAAAGACTACAAACTCTACAATGTGTTTCCTGTACAAGGTATGTACTAAGTTCGTTCGTAAATTCCTGTGATTAAGATCTCACCTAACTCCACGTAAACGTATAAGTACAGGATTTTACTCAATGACTTATGTCATATCAGCTGTGTATGTTTATGACGATAACACATTCAAAAATATATTACATAAACTGTAATGGCAGGATACGCAATAGTATGATTAGAGAACGTTGTAGGCTGAAAGAGTATATAGTTACTAGAATTGAGAGAGGATTTGTGATGTGACGTTGATTTGGACATATAGAGAGATTGAAGGAAGAAATATTGACGCAAATCGAGCGAATGTGAGTGGAAGGGCCGGTATGAGACTTCTCAGGCGGCAATATGTCGACTAAACCGAGCATGTAGATATTCCAGGTCTTGGATGTTTATATGTTTGTTATGTCGTTTTTTCTGGTTCCCACGACCCAGGGTATCCTATGGTGTGGGGCCAGAATCAATGTCTGTGCCTGTATGTAAATGTTTTTTTTTATCTTAATAGTTTAAGACCAGGTAAGTACAAACTTATTTATTAATAAACTTACCTTGTTTTTCAGCTACTCAAGAAAATTTTTTAAGAACTTTAGCCTTACGGAGTGATGTAGAATTTTGGGATTTCATATCCGTGAATCGGACGATAAAAGTGATTGTTGCTCCTTCATATGAACGGATATTTAAAGCTGAACTTCGCAAAATAAACCTAGAGTTCAAACGTCTTTTTTTAAATATACAAAAGTAAGTAGATGCAATATTTAATCTATTACGTGATATTTAAATATAACATGAACGAAGTTCGCGGGCATAGCTAATCTTAGATAAACGTATGAAGAAGAGTAACTTCAAATTCATACAATAAAAATTATAGACATATAAGTGAATATAATAAATACGTGTTAAAAAGACGACTTTTTTATGAGTGTAACATACTGACCTAATTTTGTTACGTTTTTGTGATTCCACACATACTTTATTTTTCAGCTTGATTAACAAACAGAAAGCAAGCAGCAAAAAACCGGAGTTCCTCTGGACAGCCTACAAGTCACTGGAGCAGATCGACGGTTGGCTGGAAAATCTTCTCGAGAAGTATCCTGATGTGGTATCCATAGTCACCATAGGCAAGAGCCACGATGGTCGAGATTTAAAAGGAATCATAATAAATAACAATAAAGAGCGAGAGAATAACACCATAATAGGTAAATAAAGTGAAAGTGAACTAATTACATTTATCGCCAAAAACCTACTTCATAAATAAATATAGACACAGAATAAATTTAGATGAAGAGAGGTAAATACTTATATGTCGCACGTCTGATGGTTGTCACCAATAGCGACTTACACGAAAGCTGATTGAATGCTGCTGTTGCTACCCAAGAGCGGTGGTAGCCTAGTGGGTAGAACATTGGACTCGGAAGCGAGAGACCCAGGTTCGATTCCCAGTGCGGGCATGTACCTATGACTCTGTTTTCAGAGTTATGTACATTTGTGAAGTTACAGTAGCAATACCACTCGCTGACTGGGAAAACATCGTGAGGAAACCTGAGTGTCTGAGCTATTCACATACCTCAGTGCTTGAAATCGCCAATCCACGGTGTGCACGCGTAGTGATTAAGCCCATACTCTCTCCCTGAGAGAAGGCCTGTGCCCTACAGTGGGACGTATATAGGCTACTTATGTTATGTTATTGCTGCCTACGCTGCTTCTTCCATTTAACACAATCACTTGCCTAGCCCAAAACTAGGATACCCAGGTTGTGGTAAGCGGGCAACGACATCATAAACATGATAATACACGCAGACTGTGGGGTACGCGTTTGAATGACAGGATATGCACAGTTTGATTAGAGAACGTTGTGGACAGAGGTGTGACTAGAATAGAGAAAGGAATGTTGCATTGGTTTGGACATGTGGAGAGGATGAAGGAAGAAAGATTGACGAAACAAATATATCGAGTGAATGTGGGTGGAAGGGCCGGTAAGGGACGACCCAAGCGGACATACCTTGACCAAATGGGGGATGTATTAGCAAAGGGCAAGATAAAAAGTACCCGAAACCGGCGTGCGTGCATGCAACGACTAATGAATGTTGAGGAAGTGAAAACGATCTGTCAGGATCGTGGCAAGTGGCAGTCCCTGGTCTCTGCCTACCCCTCTGGGATACAGGCGTGAATTTATGTATGTATGCATGTACTGAGGCCATTTGTACAAATGTACGGCGGCCCCCAGTGGAAATCGAACCCACGACCTCCGGCATGGTAATCAGACGTGATGCCACTACACCAACGAGGCAGTCAACCCTTAACGTAACCAAAACGTTCTTTCAAAGAGATCGATATTGTCCACACAGAACTTTATTCATCCCTGAGCCGTTGCTCTTTCATCTTCTTGGATTTTGCAATATAGTTTTCACGTGAGTAATTTGCATTGTTTCAGGCATAATTGAAGGTACAATTCATGGAAGAGAGTGGATGTCAGCAGCGGTGGTGACGTGGATAATAAATGAGTTTCTAACAAGCACAGACCGTGAAATTAGAAGACTGGCCAGCGACGTCGAATGGCATATCTTTCCCGTTATCAATCCTGATGGATATGCTTATAGTTTTGAAGAGGTACCTAAATATAAACGTAACCCATGAACCGGTCTGATTGCGGTAATTGCAACGTTACCAAAATGTTGGGAATTACAGTAATTAAGTATACAGTATTTGCTAAATTAAGGATTTGGATGCCTCATTGGTCTAGAAGTATTACGTCTGATTGCCATGCCGGCGGGCTCCGATTCCCACTGGGGGCCACCGCAGGTACATTGGTGCATAAGGCCTCAGCCTGGGTGTATTTACATTTTTGTGATGTCCTTGCCTGGTTACCATTGGCACAGGGTATCCTAGTTTGGGACCAGGTCAAGTGATTGATTTGTATGGAATTATCATGAATATTATACGAGTATGTAAGCAATCGCGATTAAACCCGTTAAATGTATGAGTACAGCGAGTAATAAAAATACTATAATCTAATCTGTCCTAGTAGTCAAATCTAGATTCAATTTGCCAAAGAAAGGTTTTGTTTGACGAAACGTCTGGAGAGAAATTAGGTAGGTAATATTTATAACACGTCTAAAACGAGAGTTTGTAACGATTTACGTTGCAACTTTGCGTATACTGAGAATACGATAATAAAAATATCTATGGTTTCAGCGAAGATTTTGGCAGAAAAACCGCCACGGGAAATATTTACGATCATGTAAAGATTATGGAGGCGATGACGATCTGAGTCATGGAGTAGATTTGAACAGAAATTTTGATATCGGCTGGTTAGGTATGCTGATAGTAGTTTCATCTCTTTATTAATGTCCAAATACTGATTCAATGATATCATAATTTATAATATCGTTGGACAGATTCTACAAATTATTTGATTAACTGTTAGATCTGGTTAGAATGGCAGTATGTAAACTTACGAAACACAAAATCGATTTGTTAAAATGTCTCCAAAGATCGAGAGTAAGCTTGAAAAATTAGGTTTTATTAGTATGTTTTAAATATTTACGTACAGTATTCATATTTATACTGACTTCCTATCTCTATTTTTCCTCGGGTTTTGTGGTAGCATTTATTCATATTTCTCTGGTGTCCCCAAAATATTCTAATCTGATATTTCAGCCTCTGATTCGGCTAGTAACGAACCGTGTTCACACAACTTTGGTGGGAGCGAGCCACTCTCAGAACAAGAAACGTTGTTCCTCACAGAATATGTAGAATGGAAGGTAGAGCACGCAAACTTGCTGTACTATCTATCTTTCCACGAATACTTGCCAGTGATACTAATACCGTACGGCCACATTATGGACGGCCAAACTCTTGAGTCACCAAACTACGAGGTTATGGTAAGAATGTAACCCTTTGGACAGTAAGAAGTGGAGGTCCTTAGGGCCTATATTTGTCTACTGCTGGACATGTTGCTCATGTTCAGCAATGAATGAATATGGACCGGTTAACTGGACATCCACGTAGTCCGCCGCTTAGATTTATAGCTTTGGCTTGCATTTACAAGATACATTTTTAGTACAAAGCAGCGAAGAACGGCGCGGAAAGGGTTAAACGGAAGTTTGGAGTAGAATACAAGGTTGGATTGGCGCCTGATGTTTTATGTGAGTGTTTTTTCTTTTACTTATTTATAAATGCGTTTCCTACGCCATTTTGAAACACTATTTATAGAAAGATGTTTCCCGAATTACATTAAACCAACCGATCACCTAATCGAATATTTGTTTTATCAACACCCATTTTCTCGATGATTAATTTTTAGAAAGATGTTTCCCGAATTACATTAAAGCGACCGATCACCTAATGCGCCCCGCCACAGTTGCGCCGCCACCTTTTGAACCAAAGTTAGCAATCTGATAAAACATTGTGTTGAGTGACGTTCTGTTCTAGTCCTGTCAAAGTCAAAAAAATAATCTTCATCTCCCAGTGTGACCGAGATTCGTTAAGAAAACATGTTTCTGTCATAGATATCTTTGATAGAGAGAAAGAACCCAAAATAATATGTCGATTATCAAATTTTCGGTGAAACGAAACATCGAACCGATTTGATATTGCTACTTTGAAAATAAACTAAGTCATAGGTCTGCCCGCACGCGCTCGAACCTGGGTGTCATGCTTCCGAGTCCATTGTTCTATCCACTCGGCTACCACCGCTCATAGAGAACTTTTACTTAGGTACATTGTGTATAAGGAGCAGTGTTCCCAAATCTTCTTTTCAGATCCTACCAGCAGCTCTAGCATTGACCACATGAAGTATACCACGGGTGTTCCACGGGCCTACCAAATCGGTGTAGGGGAATACCAAGACTATGGCTACCTAACTCCTCCGAGGAAGATCGTCAACGCATGTCGGATAGTCATGGAGTTGCTCGTGGAAATGGATGGATTTGGAGGAAGTTCAGAAGCGAATGCAGGAAAGGGGCGATACAGGCATCCAAAAAAGTACGAATATTTAGATCCGGAAAATATGAAGCGTATATGATAAGCATGACAGATAGTAAGCATTATATTCAGTTTATTTGAATAATGAAATTAGTACATACCTACTCAAACCTAAATCTTCTTTTATAACTGCGCCCCATTTCATAAAATAAAATTATATTTAAATCACTGTTTGATTTCTCATTAAATCCTCATTAAATACTACCTACATTAACTTCACTATCAGATGGCAACGTGAACACCTTGAACATATTTTAAGGGTCACAATGGTCGAACAATTTACGCGCAATGGCCCGAATGAATAAATAACTATTTAAGTTATTATCATCAGTTTCAGCCAGTTGATATCCACTGCCGTACTTAGGTCTCTTCATGCATGCGCCTGTAGCTTCTGATCTGTGCTGTTCTACTCCAGGTCTTTCCTGATCCGTTACATACCTTCTAAATTCATAAGCAGCCTATATACGTCCCACTGTAGGGCACAGGCCTTCTCTCAGGGAGAGAGTATGGTCGTTTGCCCACCGCGGATTGGCGATTTCAAGCGCTGAGAAATGTGAATAGCTCAGACACTCAGGTTTCCTCACGACGTTTTCCTTCACAATTGGCGAGTGGTATTGCTACTATAACTTCACATATGTACATAACTTAGAAAACAAAGTCATAGGTACATGCCCGCACTAGTAATCGCATCTGGGTCTCTCGCTTCCGAGTCCAATGGTCTAATTACCTACTAGGCTACCACCGCTGTTACCTTCTATCTATATGATACTGAGTATATGTAATAATACACATCGCCATCAAGTAAACATGTAAATAACCAACGTTTTCACGAATGTAGTGATTTTTAGGACCGATGGCCTAGAACCTATAGCAAAAAACCCAGGACTCTAGATGCTATCTATAGCATTAACGCAAAAAATGGCCGTTTGTGTTACAAATGCTATCTGATCCCAGCTCCGTGATCCTAAGTTCTCCGTACTTACGTAGGGTCCTAAAAATAGCTATTAACAATCATGAGAGATTCAGAGATGATTGGTCGGACTGTTTTTGCAAAAACGATCTGTAAAAACCGGCCAAGTGCGTGTCGGACCACACGCAATGTAGCGTTCCGTAGAAAGACGGTCTTTTTAACTGCTTTACAGAATTAACAACTTCATCCCAGTCATTTTCAACGGATTTTGTACGAAATTTTACTTTTACAAGTTGGTTGCCTATTACTCGTTAACTTGTAAAGCCTACTTACCCGTGATGCTTTTCCTTTTAAGTTCATTATATGCTACTACCCTGAATTTTTTCACGTTTCTATAATAAACCGTTTAGGCAGGAGAGAGGGAGACGCCCTATCATCATAAGCAGCCTATATACGTCCCACTGTAGGGCACAGGCCTTCTCTCAGAGAGAAAGAGAGAGTATGGGCTTAATCACCACGCGTGCCCACCGCGGATTGGCGATTTCAAGCGCTGAGGTATGTGAATAGCTCAGACACCCAGGTTTCCTCACGATGTTTTCCTTCACAGTCAGCGAGTGGTATTGCTACTGTAACTTCACAAATGTACATAACTCTGAAAACAGAGTCATAGGTACATGCCCGCACTGGGAATCTAACCTGGGTCTCCCGCTTCCAAGTCCAATGTTCTACTCACTAGGCTACCGCCGCATTTGGGGCGTACCGCAAGAGGACGCCCTATACTCGGACAAAAATTTGCGCTTTAAAGCTTAATATTTATCAAACGGAACCCTATATCAAAAAATGTTCTTCCTACACCCACAATATTTTTCAACGACCAATCTAACGGTACCCTACATGATGGGGTAGAAGAGAAAAAAAAATCATCCCCAATTTCCATGTTAGGGGAGGTACAGTAAAAAATCCAACGTTTTATTCTTTAACTTTGTTGGTGTGATAAATATGTATACACATACCAAATTACGGCTTTCAAGTATCACCGGTCTTTGCGCTAGGTCGCGGACGGACAGACAGACAGACGGTCATGGCGAAACTATAAGGGTTCCTTGTCGGACTACGGAACCCTGAAAAGGATATGAGTTTTTTTCCATTGGTGGCGTTGATGCAAGTACAAAAATAACTGCACCATTACCTACTATTTACAATGTCAGCACAGCATGTGGCCTCGTGAAGGTTCCCGATAGAAATGTCCAAGCTGATGAGGCCCACCGGCCCGAGGTCTGGCTGCTTGGCTGATATGAGTTGGTACCATTTCTGCTGGTGATGGCCTGAAATTTTTTGAAAATTGATTGCACTTGAAGAATAAGAAGATTTCTACATTTTATGTAGCGTAATATAAGTACCTACTGTAACGCTCTACTTTATTAAAATCCGGATTAAGGGCAAATATTATTTTTTATTATACTCTTTGTCATCGATTCCCTAGCCTAGCTGAGGATCGACTGACTTCTGAAACAAAACGTAAAGTAACGATTCCCTTCAAAATATTCAAAATAAGACTAAAAGGCTCTGCCAGCTAGCTTCTACAAAGAGGAATCGTTACATTTCCCCCCCGTTATCATGAAATTTTAATTACAATTAAAATTTACCCTAGCTAACACACTTCGGTAACCTAACGCCAGTCATCTGTCCTACAGTGTCGGGGAAATTGTACAATCCCGGCGAACGCATGACGCTCCGTTACTAATTCGGTCAGTGTGCCAGAACAATTCAAAGACCAATCAAGACAATGTAGTCAACATTCATAAAAACTTCAAGTTATTTACAATTAAAACGCAAAAGAAAATTGGTCTATGACTGAACGGACAGACCCCCTCTCGGCAAAACTCAACAAAAAACCGAGAAGACACCATCGAACGCCGCTTCAAGTTTCACAATTATAAGTGTTGATTCCAGGGTGCAAGTCTATAACTTTACTCTCCCTTCACACAACAAGCATAGCTTGGTGAGGAAGCTTTGTTGGCTTTTGGCGAGTTTAACATGGGCTTGGATTGTTCAACAGGAAGTAGAGACAGGTTTTGATATGCGATTGTTTGTCGACTGCTGGTAGTCCAGAATTTAGAAGAGAGTGTTGCATTGTGCATTTGATTAGAGATATTGGTCTTGCTTATTTGATGCGGGTTCTTGAAAAGGAAGTCCAGACCATAGAAGCTTTGCCATTTTACTATTTCTAAGGTGGGATCCTCACAACTTAACAGGAGTAGGCAGGTAGAGTCAATCGGTTAAAGTGAAGCGCGATAGTTTATTTAAGTTTTTAAGATTGTAGAATGTGTAGCTAGTTTATTTAAGTTCATGGGATAGGTAGGACTTATAATTGTGAAACTTGAAGCGGCGTTCGATGGTGTCTTCTCGGTTTTTTGTTGGGTTTTGCCGAGAGGGAGTCTGTCCGTTCAGTCATAGAGGAATCGTTACAGGACATTAAATCACGAAAAAAATATACGCCGTCAAGAAACTTTAAAACAGCGCCATCTAGGCGTAGGGCACTCTCTACCTTTGCTTTCTCCAGGGATCCTAAAACATAACAGTAATAGGTAGTAGCCCAACATCCAGCGGTGGACTAGGCCCCGGGCAACACAAAAGGGAAGTGGAAGCCTTCGCCCCACGTCCCTTCTGTATGGCAAAGGGCTAAGACAATTCTGGAGTGGGCACGGACAATTCCCTCCTATTTAATGACCCTTCATAACAACAAACACTAAAATTTGTTAAAGCCTGCAATAAATTTTAAAACAGCGCCATCTAGGCGCAACGCGTTGTACTTTTTCTAATACAACCTATTAGGCGCTGTGGAAGTTGCCAGGACGATGCCCACTGAAGAGACGGGGCGAGGGCGCAATTTCTATGCAACGCGTCGCGTCTTTTCCGCGCCCCTGCCCCACGTCCCTTACGTGTGGCCGCTGACTCAAGCCTAAAACGCGTGGCCCTGGCCACACAGAAGGGACCTCGAGCTATGGCGCGAAAAAAACACGTCGTTTTTCCAATTCACTTTATTTCGTATGCAACGATTTGCGTCTTTTCTGCGTCCTCGCCCCAAGTCCCTTCTGTATGGCCAGGGCGCGTCGCGTCTTTTCCAAAGCCACCAACGCCGCTGCGCTACTATTCATTCCCTGCAAGATAGTTCACCTGGTTGCGTCCAGATGTCGCGGAGGGGGATATTGATCTCGCCCAGTATTTGCGGCGGGGCACAGCATTTTAGTTCGAAGAAAGATACCGCAAGAGTAAGCAGCTGTATGGCCTGTTCATTCTTGTAGAGGTCAAAGTCGAAGTACTGAAAAATTTTAATAATGGCGTCCACAGACTTTCTATGCAGTTTTCTACGTTATCTAATTATAATACTTTACCGTAGGTAGGTAATGTTTGGTTAGTTAGTCCTTTAAATGAGCCTGACTTTTGATACTTACTAATAACCAGCAATCATCTTAAAAAAAACCCTTTCAGCGATAATTTGAGGCCCAACTTGAAGATAAATACCTAATAGGACCCGGTGGGTTTTAGAGATGGCATGAATGAAAATTTATTTACACGAGATATTTATATGAAACTCAGAAAATAGTGACCAATGAAAAACTATAAAATACACACCAATAGAAATACGAGAATAATCAGCCAATCACAGACCCGGAAACTAGCTAGCTATATGGTAATGGTTGAGAGGTACCTAAGGCAATTTAAAAACAATTTGCCCTTGCTAAATTGTTAAAAACTAATTTCCTACATTTTCTAAATAGGTTTTCAAAATTGTTAAAAACTGTTTTCCTAAATTTTTATTTTCCGATATCCCATATAATGTAAGACAATTAGACATTTTTAGGGTTCCGTGGAAGAAGGGTGCCAAACGGGACCATATTACTTTACCTCCGCTATCTGTCTGTCTGTCTGTGTGTCTGTATTTCTGTTTGTCTGGCTGTCCGTCCGTCCGTCCGACCTTTAAAAGGTACTATCTTTGGAACGTAATGGCCAGTTGAAATTTTCACAGAGTATTTGTTATTATGGCAGATTACCTTTAAAATCATAACAAAATAATAAAAAAGGGGGGTCTCCATATGGCAAAAGTGTTTTTTCACTGTTTTTTAGGGATCCGTGTCTGAAAAGGAAAAACGGAACCTTTACAGGATAACTTTGTTGTCCGTCCGTCTGTCTGTCAAGACCCTTTATCAAGTTGAAATTAAAACCATATACAGGGCGTCTATAGTCCCTTGAATCTGTGAAAAAGATAACGTAAAAAAAAGGTACGCCCGGTTAAGTTCGCAAAAAACGTATATTTCGACACTCTCAAGGGAATCAAACGTAATATAGTCGTATACCTACTACAAGTAAAGCGAAAAATCTGAAAACTATACATTTGTAATTACATCATAAAAAAATTGTCTTAGAATTTGGGGAAAAGCTCTGAAAAACTGCGAGACTCGATTCCTGAACTATGTAAGAACCTACAAATTTGTATGGAACCCTCGGTGGGCGAGCCCGATTCGCACTTGTCCGTTTTTTTTATTGTTTATGCTCTATCGTAAAATAGTAATACATACAGGCATCAAACTTGACGTGATTTTGGGATTTATTATATATTCTAACGAAAAATAATAAAAACCGGCCAAGCGCGAGTACGGAACCCTCGGTGCGCGAGTCTGACTCGCACTGGGCCGGTTTCTTTACATACATGTTTTTACTGTTTTGTCGGCGTGGTTAATATGTGTGTCTATGGGGACATAGCAAAACTATAAGAGTTCCTCATTGATTACAGAACCCTAAAAGTGATATTGTGCGAGCGAAACAGACACATGAACATGGCGAAACTGTAAGTAAAAAATATATTCTGTGCGAGCGAGGGGAAATTCCGACGTCGTAAATGCTCTTAACAGCTTAGGAGGCAGCACCAGTTAATGCCACAGAAACATAATAGCAATATTGCGAGGCTCATATCCATACACTCTACTCAATTATGTTACGGGCTACATTGCAAATAATATGAAGGTTGATGTGCTGTCGACTGTACAAAGGTAATTAAGTTTTTCTGGTAAATCTAGACCCGATAAACCTAGAACTAACCTCTTTGAACTTTGGCTCAGTCATGTTTCTCCGAACCATAGTCCTTAGCCTTGTCTTGTCCAGGGCGAGGGCCACAAAGCAATGCCTCCAGTGGGGACTGGACCATGCCACTCGCTTCGCCTCCAGCACCGTCACCCCGACCTGATCGTCACAGTTATACAGTCGACAACTTCACACGCGTCAAGTGAATTTTTTATCACACATCTAATTTCTTTAGCAAACGATAAAGAATAGTTGCCGAATTTCCACCTCCAAGAATAGTTACAGTCGAGAGCCCAATTGGTCTTTTACACCTGAGTCTACTCGTAGTTTCACCTAACTCTGCCTCGGTACTCTTGGGGCGCACAAAGGAAGCCAATGGCTTGTCTTACTCTTCGTGCCATGCCAAGAGAAGTAAAAATACAATATTATATAGATGTACCTGCGAATCGAGAGTACAAGCGAGTTTATAGATAGGTAATTCAAGAATTAGGAAGGAGCTCGGAGAGTCTATTTTTATTTTACGCATTTCTTCCCATGGAATTCTCTACAATTATGTACTTGTAGGACGGCACCTACGATTATTACTCACCAGTTTATTTCTTAAAGAGAATCACAGTCGTATTGACCTGCAATTGCCGAGGCTTATCACCTGCCGTAAACCAAGTTAACGAGATCCATTTCAGAGACATCGCCGACGAATTTGTTCAGCATCCCTTTGCGTATAAGCAGGTAGGCAATTAAACGTAAAAGAGGGTCGATTGACCGGTCTAGAATTAAAAACTACAGCTTTATGAATATGTTCATAAATAAATCCGCCATAAATAAGCGCCGAGACAACTCCAGTGGTCCGAATAATAATAGGCAGCCGCTTACCCATTGTTTTTGATTGCAAAAAGAACGAGCATCGACCGCGAAGGGGACGTCGGGACGAGACCTGTACGGGTTCTGAGAGCTGTGTTACATAATTTACGAGGTTTCCACGGAATGTAACCTGAAAATACTGCGCGTTCGTTTCCGCATTGAAATCTTCGACAGCTTCGGGACGTGGAGCGGACGACTTGAACCCGCGCCGCCAAGCCACGCAGGGCCGCGGCCTCAGTGCCATCTCAGTGTAAATCTCCTACAAATAAATCAATGCAGCGGGCAGCGACAGTTTGATTACGCTCAATGACGATGACGTGCAGCTGAATGACAGATGACAGCCTCGCGCGACCGGTTTGCTTTTCGTGCACTCCCACGGCAGTTGCTGAAACGGAACCGTACAAAAAGAGGCCGCGGCAATGAGGATTTTATTGCTTTTTCTCGTGCTTACCGAAGACCAAGGCTTTGCAGCATTCCATAGGGATGCGCTCATGCCAAAACCCTTCTGCGTAGTAGCATGAGTCACATTCATTGTACTAAATGGTATCCAAATCGCTACCGTGAATCATGAAAGGCGTAGGGGAAAATCCTCGAGTTGACTTTTATATCATATCTTTTATGCCATATTAATTAGCTTATGACCTACCAAATACACCCAAAAATTTTCATACATGAACATCTCGTTGTTGTTATTTATTATATTATAAAATTATATCTGAGATAATGGGTGTCGGATATTTTTTTGTGAATGCGCAGTCTATTCATTTATTTATTTATTGATACTTATATTGCACTTACACAAAAAATCAATCGTGCAATGCCACCGCATTGTAATGCCATAAGCATTTCTACCAGTCAACCGCAGGAGATAACGAGTGCAAATATTTTTTTTATAGATTTCCAAACATCCTTTTATAAGGTGTACTTAAATAAACTAACACATTAATATAGACTTATATATATGTATAAATAATACAATATATACTAAAATACAATAAGAATATAAATCACATATTATTAAATATCTATACACTATGCGAGGCCAAGGGAATACATATAATTTACCATACATACCAAAAATTCAAATGATTAATAGTAGAGGACATACAACTGAAAGACCCTTATCATTAATAGGGGCTAAGGGAGGTTGGGGAACACTCCTCGAGGAAGTGTTCCTGGACAAGGGCTTGAAAGAATTCCGAGAGGGGGCTTTACGGATATTATCAGGGAGGGCGTTCCAAATACGAACGGCTGAGACGTAGAAAGAGCTAGAGACGTAACTAGAGTGGTGTGAGGGGGTACAAAGAAGAAGATTTTGTGAGTGTGTGTGAGTTCTCTGCTATGTGTGCAGGATAAGACGGCAAATTGAGACTTGAGATGTTGGGGGGTGGTGGGGTCGTTAAGAACAGTGAAGAGGGTGCAGAGCATTCGAAAGCTTCTACGATATCGAATCGGAAGCCACTTCAACCTGGCGGGAAATTCTGACACATGATGATATTTGCGCAGACCGATGATAAAGCGAATGCAGGTGTTCTGCAGACGATCTAATTCCTGCGAGAGATCGAGGTAACAGACATCGGCGTAGTCTAGGATGGGAAGGAAAAGGGAATTCACAAGATAAATTTTGATATTAATAGGGAAAAAGTTCTTCAGACGAAGCAATGTGTGAAGAGAGGCATAGAAATTATGCGAAGCTGCTTTCACCTGAGCATCCCAGCGAAGTTTCCGGTCGATGGCGAGGCAGTCTACAAGGTTTCCATCCTGCCAGAACAGTATGTGCAATGTGCATACCGTACAGAATTTAGAAATAAAACGTCAGTTTAAAAGCTGAATTGGTATCACCATCGGCCATTTGGCGCCCACTGCAGGACATAGGCCTCTTTCGTGGTTTTCATAACCATAAGGGTTTTTGCCATAATCGCCACGCTTGGCAGGCGGGATGGCGATAGCAGTATGCGGTTGGAATCTCAGGAAGACGCTGCTGCCCGTTTCCTGGTAATTGATTTCTTTAGTCGCCTTCTACGACGTCCACGGAAAGAAATGGAGTGACGCTATTCTTAATCTGGCGCCACACGGAATTGGTAGCAAAGACTCAGAAACTTTAGTCTCACAGTAAAGATCTAACGATTTTTGAAACAACTTATTATTGTGCAGGCAGTCTGAGCAGGATGTAGGGATTTATAAGTACCTACTCGAAGGCACCTAGATGGACGTTATGCAGTTTTTGCTTCAGCGCAGAGCCTGCCAACTCTGGTTATCTTATAAATAATGCAGGACTGTAGGCAGCATAGTATGTTCCCATGACTCAACTCGCAACCAAGTTTTTGCTTTATTTGCTATCAGATGCGCTTACATTGACAAAGGTACAATCGACAACTGATCAGCCTTTACATTTTTATTGTAAAATAATCCGTAACGTAGGTTACTAAGTGGCTGGCCCATGTAGCGGGGAAGGGGAGAGAAGGCGGACCAGGCGCCAAGTTCTAGTGTTTTGAACAAGACTGGATGGGGATAGCCCATGATAGAAAGAAGTGGCGTAGCTTGGTAGTCTACAAGAAAACTGCGAGATTATTTTATTATGGAAATGTATTGCTTATCGATTTACCTCGATTAGAATCGGTGGATTTCAAGCTTACCAAATGGTACAAATAAATACGGCGCTCGGATCTATCATGGTATTTGCGCCAAATGAGTACCTACAATATAATTTTTGGTACAAAAACTCATGTCTTCGGCAAAATGGAAATAATGATGGGAAAAAAAAATTTGGTCTAACCATTTCTGCTTTTTGAGTAAATTGACAGCGTATCTCTGAACAGTGTAAACGAGAGCTATGTACATCGCCAATAAGCGACGATCATCTGGGGGACTGAATTATTGGGAAAAAGGCAATCATGAAAATCTCCTCAGCACTATTGATTTTGTATCAATAGCGCTAAGGCGATTTTCGCTGATACGCTCCCTGATTTTAAAACACAGAAGACTAGTGTAAATGTAGCTATCGATCAACAGAATTAAAGTTGTTTATGATGGCAAATCTGTGGATTTTGTTAATTAACTCCTGAACTGCCCTCGCGGAACGCAACGTATAGGTGGCCCATACTAAGTTGGACACAGATCTGCGTCGCGTCGCGGCAGACGAGTGGTTAAGGGGCTACCTGGAGCTAACTAGCGCCAACGTACTGTCGACAGCACACCAATCTGTATGTTATAGTTGCAAAGTTACCCGTAATTAAACTGAGTAGAATGCGTTGAACCATGAAAAGGCTTAATAATAGCACGATGCCTACTATAGCACATTGTCACTTTTATTATTTTTTAATACAGTTGCTCAAAAAGTGGCGTATTGCAGGGACGTATAGCGTTCGGGATGTGGGCTATTACATGCTCGAGCTTTTTCTTTACCTTTTTCGAACTCGTGCGTTCTCTTTCCCAACTGTCAAAATAATGTCTCTTAAAAAGCAAAAACCAACCACGAAGTTTTTACTAAAAAAAATCATAGAAGTTTTTATGATTCATGCAAATATTTCTAAAAGAAGCTACTAATTTGTTTTAATATCAGATTTAATGATTTGATTCAATGATTTAGGTTAGGTTTCGTTTCTTTAAATTTCATTTTCAATCAAGACTTGGCTGTATGGGCATAGTCCCTTTGCCTACCCAGGGTAGGAACTGTATTAAAAACAGTTGTTCAGTACACGTGCGGAACCGTCATCACTGCAGCTTGTTCCATTTGTCGGAACCCTTTGGAATGACGGGCTTTCCGCACTCGTAATGAAATTATAAGATTTCAATACAATCAGTAGCACATTGCCAACTATTACAAAACTTCGTCAGTGAGATCGCAGTATGCCTAAAAAAGCACAAAGCCTCAATAGGCTGCCAATGCACAAAAGATTTGTCTAGTCGCACGATGCTCACTTTTACAGTCTGCATTACTTTAAATGCCTGGATTGCCACTGACTTGTTCAGTCAAGAATCGAAAACAAAAACTTTTTACAATTACCTATTAAAGTTTGCATAATGCGATCTAATGTATGAAGATTTGAAAAAGTTGTTATTGTGCTACTGATTGTATTGAAATTTAATAAAAGTAACAAAGTGCGATGGTGGGCATCGTGCTATCAAACCAGTTCGACCCATGATCGAACTACAAAACGAGGTAGCTGTAGGTAGCCAACACAATGTAAATACTGAAAATGCGAAAAACTGTAGGTAGCCAACACAATGTAAATACTAGAAATAGACATAAACTTTCGTTCCCAAAATTTAGGCTGGCAAAGGTTAATACATCCTTTATGGGGCATTGTATACGTTTCTACAATAAGATCCCTGAGGATATAATAAGCTTGCCAGAAACGCGGTTCAAAAAATGTGTGAAGCGCACTTTGTGCCAAAAAAGCTACTATAACATTAAAGATTATTTAGATGACAATGATGTCTGGAATTAAAGCCAGTTCAATGCATGAATTTTAGAACATTTATATAAATCCTATAAATTAAGGACTTGAAAAGACTAAGTTTGGAGTTTTTTTGTCCATTTTTTCTCCAAAATGATCTAGATTTTGAAATGGACACCTAGTTTAACTTGTAACGTTCATTAAGTCGCAGTTTCTGTGCTACTTTGAATAAAAAAAATTGATTTTGGTTTTTTGATTTTATACTGTACTTTACACAAAAAATATATTATTAGCTTCCTCGGCCCCTGAACAAAAAAGTGTTTTCGAGTAATTTATGTTTTCATAAAAGATGTGGTAGCGCAGCGTAAAACTCTCACACAAAATCACTAGTCCTGGTCTCAAACTAGGATACCCGGCTATGGTGACCGAGCAAGAACGTCGCAAATATGAAAATACACCCAGACTGAGGCCACGGCGACTCCCAATGGGAATCGAACCCAGCCGGCCGCTCATTCGAAAAGGTCGTGGGTTCGAATGACTTTGTAAGCTCTAACTTACGTACATTTGTAAAGTTGTAGTAGCAATACCACTTGCTAACTGTGAAGGAAAACATCGTGAGATAACCTGAGTGTCTGAGCTATTCACATACCTCAGCGCTTGAAATCGCCAATCCGCAGTGCGCAGTGCGCACGCGTGGTGATTAAGCCCATACTCTCTCTCTCTAAGAGACGGCCTGTGCCCTAGAGTGGGACGTATATAGGCTGCTTATGTTGCATCATAAAAAATAAGCCCCAGGTATTCGATGTATCGAGTTGTGTCAAAGGCCGAAATTCGCCGGCAATGCGGCCCCACCGAACAGTAGCTTGTTAAAATAGCTCAATTCGATTTATTGCATAGCATCGATATTTTAATGAACTGATCTAAATGTTTTATCAGCAGGTTATAACTTACGGACTGACAGTTCATGGAACTCGATTTCGATTTCTGCTTCATAGTTTAAAAGTAGTAGTTAATTCTCTACATGCTGAAGCCTCGACTTCTTCCGCGCAGTATTTCGATCAAAAAAAGTATCGTTAAATGATGTGAAGGAGTAGGGATAGGGCTACCAATAAAAGGAATGAGTTTTGGTAAACTACCGTGCATTCCGATATTAGCTTACTTTGAGGCTAAAACACTCATAATACAATTAGCTTTGCATTTATTCTTGCTTTTAGGTCAAATTTTTACAATTTATAATATATTAGTGTACTAGCTACTGGTTGTCGAATAAAATAAAATAAATAAAATACAAGATGCGAAGAACATTTTAGAAGGAAAAGCAAATAATTAAACTCGAATATGTTTGGTACTATTGTGTATAATGTATAAGTTTCTATGATTATTGAACTCTACACATTTCGATTATTATGCTTAAACCTTAGCTTACTTTAGTGATGTACCTACAGGTACCTAGATATGTAATAAATATGTATATTTCGTTCCATTTAGCTTTGGTCCGAGAATAAATACGTTTTTAGGGTTCCGTACCCAAAGAGCAAGGGACTGCATCATCATCATCATCATCATCATCAGCCATTTGACGCCCACTGCAGGACACATGCCTCCTTCGTAGTTTTCATAACTGTAACGGATGGACTGCCTTTCAGCAATAAAAGCATCAGACGAGGTTTTTATGTGACAGGCAGACGACGGTGCGGCGATGGATTTTGCAGAATAAAAATATAAAATTAATTAGCTGGAACAAAACTGAAAAAAAATATGGCCGCGGAGAGAGTCGCAGATTTAACTTTTTTAAATAATCGATAATACGCATGTGCAAAGGTCCTGCTGCACCGACGTGCGTGAGGTCAGGCTTTATTAAGCTTAAACAATTGGCCAACAGATGGCGTTACACGTATGAAAGATTTAAAACTAAGGTAATAAAATATGAATTACACAAAACAATACTTTATCGTCTACAATAACCATGATGGGTTTTGCCATAATCGCCACGCTTGGCAGGCGGGTTGGCGATCGCAGTATGCGATTGGAATCTCAGGAAGACGCTGATGTCCACTTGGTTACTAAATAGGAAATACGGGCAAAAACAGACTTAGTGCACTCGTAAGAAGGTTACTGATAGGTGCAAATAGCTTCAAATCCGACTCTCAGCGCACCCTATTTCCATGCCGTGGGAGAGCAGACCCCACCCGTTGTTAAAGTGTACGAGTACAAAGTACAGGCACCCTTGCGAGCCCTAGCGGGTGAGGCTGGTTTCGGCGACCAGCAAGCCGAAGCTGTGGAGGTGAGTATAGGTGCTGGTAGTTTGTTAAGCAAGGGCGAAGGGGCTTCACTTCCCGCATCACCCAAACTATTTCAATAGTAAAATTAGGCCATTTACTAAGATTAATCCAATATAGATTGAATCTGTACGATAAAGTACCTGGTCACTGGATATGAAACATACTCGTAAGCAAAATTGTAGTTTATTTTGTTAGATTGACGGTGATGAAAGCAAAAAATTACTTTCTTTTGTGACAATCTCTTCTTTTTTTGTTTCATATCGCACTGTGAATAAGTCCTAATTTATGTAATAAGGTATTATCATGGTGTATTTTTACAAAATTTAAGATAGAATAACGTTTCTAGTAATAAACTGATTGAATTTTTCTCAACATAACCTCAAAATTTGGTTTTTAATTTTTCTCAAAAACTAGTTAGTTTCACCATCCCCCCTTACCCTCCCCCCTCATACTCCCCCCAACTCTTAACTAAACGGATGATATTGGAAATTCCAACCCATACGGTACGTCAACAAATGTATTGGGTTGTGATGGTTTACGACCCCGGCATATCTCAAAGTGACAGTATATTTTTTGTATCGAATTAAAAACAAACTTTAGGAAGGGCAAACAACGTGATAGACATTATTGGTTCTTGTATTTTACCGATTTCTGTCAACGGTTGATTTACATGTAGACCAGAGCTGAATGAAACGAAATAAGTTGGTACATAGGTACAGTCGACAGCAGATTAACCTTTACATTTTAGTTGCAAAGTCACCCGTAACGTAACGGAGTAGAGTGCACGGATGTAAAGGTTAAAGTTTTGTCAACTGTACAATCGAAAGCTCGGTTAACGACACACATTACACACTCTTCTCGGTTACATAAGGAGCCACTTTGCCACAAAAGTGCAGCTGCCCTGTACGTCAACTGTTTTCATAATATAAAATGTTTTAAATAATAAACTACTTTATTTTAGTCACTATCTAAATCTAAAACAGGCATCGACATAGGATTGTGTTTAAATATTGTTGTTAAAAAGGATCTATTGTAATTCTACTACAACTTAAATTATGTACATATTATGGTTTAGAAAGTAAAAATAATAGCTTTAAATAAATTAAATGTTATTATGCCCTTATGATAGGTGATATCTTATGTCTTTTCATAAAACTACTTTGGTTGACTAGTATCACTAAAATATACTTTCTAAAAACATTGCATTCCATAAATTCACGCCTGTATCCCGCAGGGGTAAGCAGAGATTAGAACCTGACAAACCACTTTCGCTTCAAACCCATTCATCAGTCGTTGTATGCAAGCACGCCGATTTTCGGTACTTTTTATCTTGGTATTCTCTAATACATCTCCTATTTCTTGCACATCTTATTCATTTCCTATTTTCTAAAGTAATACTTAATTTTAATATCTTTACAGGATAATAGTGTCTACGTTACAATGCCTAATTGCTAGTAAATTATTAATCGATTAACTATTTCACAAAACTTCAAATCCGGTCAGTTATTACCTGCATCGAAATATCACCTGCTTTATATAGGTATCTCTGTATTATCACAAAATAAAAATAATTGTTTTTACATTGCAAACACTTCTATCAGGACTTCAAGGAACCGTCTTTGAGTTCGCGCGTCTTTATCCAAGCGAGCACACAAACTTATACACATTATTACACCCACTTTCTTTATTGCACTGGACACCGCAGGATGCTTAATTTTAGGGACAGTAAGTAGGTAATCAGTTCGCATTTAAACACGTCTCTCCTTGAAAACTATTTACTCCAAGCCGTCCGCTTCCTCTTTAAAAAAGTCAAGTCTCGCATTGTCCCCGTGTCAGTAGAGCTCACTGAACGTCATCTGGTGGCTCTGGTGAGGGGTGTGGACCCTCATGTCTTCCATGGAAGTTTGCATGGACTCTGTCAGAAGCAACGGGCTTGGCCCGGGTACGCCGCCAGCGAGCAAAGACCCGCCGTTGGAGTGCACGCCATTCGGCGTCATGGGCCCGTGCTGGTTGGAGTCTTGCCGCATGATGTTACGACGCCATTTCGCACGAGCGTTTTGGAACCACACCTGTTGGAAATGATTAGTTAGCGACGCTGCCGACTCAACTAGGCATAGAGAAGTCTCGTTAAAGTTCCGAAAGCCAAATCCAATAAAAAAAAAAATAGGATTGTTAATTAAAAATCGAAGCATTACAGATATGAACAATTGCAACTCCCACACTAGGCACAGCCTGTATCGTGGGAGTCGGGTAGGATACGCAGAATCATAATTAGCACCGGTTGACAGAACGAAAGAATATCGGGTATCGAGTCGAGTGATAAGACCTTACATCAGGACAAAGCCAAAATTACATCAACATATCGTCTGTATAGGAGGCAATAAAGATATTTACTTGTTAAACATAAATTTTGAAGAACATAGCCGAATATTTGCCCTGCATGCTTTGCCATTGTAGAAATACAAATTATGTGTTATGAGAGAGCACCTCAAAGTTGTGTAAGGTTTTATTATAACAATTCATTTGGTCAATAGATAAAATTATGCATTAAAACGAAATATTTAAATGTCATAAGTAGGTACTACAATAATATCAGTAAAAATAAAATTTAAAAAAGTCAGTAATACAATAAACAACTTCCCTCTTTATAGTTATACCAGACGTACTTGTCTATACCATTATGTTTCGCTCAAGAATTCCGTTGTAATAACATTTTTGTCCAACAGCAATTACGTACTCTATTCTATAATAAAGCCTTTTTCTATATCGGTATTGACACTTTACGTTCTTATATTATAGAATAGAGCCTCTGAATTGACAATCATATAAATTACAGAATATTTAGATGTCCCATGAATTTCTTAATGTAAGACTGGATTTGATAGACGAGCGCGTGGTTAAAGGGTAATGGGGAAAGCTTTATGGGGATCACATCGCATTGCAAATGCAGTAATCTAAGATATATATCGCAGAGCAGAAATATTAATTAAAATAAATCGATAACATTGAGTTATTAGATAAATCCAGTCGAGTTGCATGTTTTACGACTAGTTTTTATTTCCTTTTAGATTAATTAAAATAGGAAATAATGAGTAAATAGCTACAATAATGTGCGTCAAATCTGAATGCAGAAATTTTTATTGATGTTAAGCCTCCGATCATGGTCACAAGCGTTGACATGATCGGGGAAGATAACATTAAAGGCGTTTAGACGGTGCTAAAAATCGTAAATCAAAATTTAGCACGAATACAAGTTAAATATCTTTGTTGTACATTGCATAGCTTGCTAACCCAGAGATTTTCAAGAAGGAAAACTAATTGTACTAATTTGCCTCACCCACAGAACTCACGCTGGATCACTGCTGTTTGTCTTAATATGTTATTGTTTCTTTATAATATTGTTTCATTATGTTTTGCATGTGTTGTTTGCTTTTCTCGCTACTGTATAATCTGCTTAATATATTTTTATTGCGTGTGTGTAAATGCAAATAAATATAAAATAATATCTATCTGTCTAATTGGTTACGCAATGTACATCGAATTGTCAAGCTAGTGGGACGTATACAAGAAGCGTACAATGCTTCTTTGTAAAGGTATAATTTCATTGATATTTAGTAATATTCAAGTGCCCCTGCATCAGTACACAAACCTGCAGTACGCGCTTTGACAGGCCAGTCTTCTGAGCCAGCAGCTTGAGGTCTTTCGCATCAGGGTTCTGGTTGATGGCGAAGTAGGACTTCATGGTGCGCAATTGGTGATGCTTGAAGCTGGTGCGCATACGCTTGGTGCGCTGCGTGTGCGACGATACGCTGCCCGGAGACGCGACCGACGAGTCGTATGCCAGCGACTCCATTGAGGAGGAAAGGTCGCCGCGGTGCAGGATCTCTGGAAGTGATGATATTGGATAAAGATGGAACCGATATTATCATATTCATATACCTCTGAAATTAGCATTTTCTATGTTTTTAGAACAACTTCCTTCTCTTGTGTATGCAATAAGGCCTCCAATTTTTACTGTGTACCTTTGTAAATAGTTTGTGTTTGTGGGTTTCTTTCCGATGCACAGTAAAAAATATTCATATCTTATCTTATCTATCTATTCGTCCAGTCAATCCAAAGGTGGTCTGGGAGAGATCACTTTTAGTGATAAGGCCGCCTTCTGTACTCTTAAGTTAAGAAATATCTGCGTGATTTCTTTTTTTATGTACAATAAAATGTTCTATATATATCTATCTAATAATTATTGCTAAATATCAGTAATATTGTATGGATACATGAGTTAGTAAGCCAGTGAACTCTAATATGCTAATACCAAGGTATTCACGGACCATTTGGTACAATATCACCACTTCGCTCGGATTCGTGATGCCCCTCAGGGGCCATATTTTAATCACTTGAGATCAACAATTTTATTCTCTATAAAAACAAACGGTCTTATTTATCAAAACTCGGTTCCTTAAAACACTTCAAAAATTCCGATTAAAATAGTCTGTGGTGGAGATTTTACAAGGACAAGATGTAGCCACAGATTAAATAGACAGAGTTTTAGATTGGTCTTAGAGGAATCGTGTTTTTATAAATAAGGCCGTAAATGTTTACTGCTAACATTACGTTAAAACTGGTTTGTTTCATTAACAGAGTTTTCAACTTAAAGTTACACTACACTAGATACAATCCCAGAATACAAATACCAGACATCTTTGTCTTCCAAATAATCCTTAATGTATAATAGGCTTTTTTGCACAGAGTATGCTTAGCACATTTTTTAAAACGCGTCGGTGGTAACTCAATTTATTTAGTAGAATCTTATTGTAGAACCATGTATTTGCGCCATAAAGGATGTATTAACGTTTGCAAGTCTAAAAAGTGGAAATGACAATTTATGTTTATTTGTAGCATCAATATTATGATGGCTAACAATATTTTCGAAATTTCTGATATTTTGTCTAGCACATAATATTTTCATTAATGTATTGACTTGCAACTGTTAAGATGTTAGTTTCTTTAAAGAAATCCCTTAACGAGTCCCTACTACCTAGCTTGTAAATAAATCGGATCTCTCTCTCCTGTAAGATGAAGATCGTTTTAATATCTGCTGGCCGATCCCACGGTAGTATGCCGTAGGACATAGGTACCAATACTGTGGAAGTAACTAAAATAAACCAGTCTAGCAGTTGCAACGCCAGTGAGGTCTCTAATTCTTTTGACTGCATATGCTGCAGAGCTAAGCCTGTGTACTAGTTTAACTATATGAGGACTCCATGGTAATTTTGAACTATTGTGATGCCTATAAATACGGTATCTTATACAAGTTCTAGTTTTTCTTTTCGGAGTACAATGTTGTTCACAACTAATCTTATGTTTGGTAGAGTAATGTTTTTATATATTTTTTTCTTTTTGGAATTCAGAAGCAGATTATTTACCGTGAACCAATCTAACACATGTAAGGGAGCATTATTTGCACCATAAAGATTATTTCCTTATCTCTTAATTTTAAAAATAAGTGACGTGTCATCTGCAATTGGTACTATCTCGGGCATGTTTTGTACCATAAATGGCAAATGATTTACATGTACAAGGAAAAGGAACGGCCCCAAAACAGATCTTGTGGTAGTCCCATATCTATTTGTGAACCTGTGGATTATATACGATTAATGTCCGCTTTTCGAACCCTTCCGTTTAAATACGATCTTTCCCCTTTAAATGTTCTAGTTTTAATAAAAGTGTCTCATGGGCCACGCAAGCAAATGCCTTTGACAAGTCACAAAAATACCTATAGCATTCCTACGATCCTATCAAGCACTATAAATGTGTCTTAGCATGACCGCCCCTGCATGAAGCCAAACTGCTGGTTATGAACAAATTAATAATTATTAAAGTACGTAAGTAGTTGACCTAAAACAATCTTCTCGAACATCTTGCTTAATACGGGTAGAACCGAGATTTGTGGGATTAAGCCTATCACCGCTTTTAAATAACGGAACGAGCCTACTATATTTCATTAGGTTACGGAATGTACCCTCATCTATGCATTTGTTAAAAAATATCGCTAAATTAGAAGCTAGGACATGTATTACTGAACTAACCATTGTTACTAAAATTACAGAGATAAGCACTCAAAAAAATTGCAATCGCAATAGACGTTATCGAGACTAAATAGTAGCAGTAGTTTCGGTAAACCTGGTGGGCTCCAAAAAAATATTTACTAAATTGAATGATTTAAAAATAATTAGTAATTTAGTATTCAAAGATGAATCTACTAGCAGGTCGATATTAAAATCACCACAGAATATAACTTTCTTTTTACTACTGTAAGCTTCTTTTAATACATACTCTAATACCGATTCGAATAAACTGTAATCGCTGGAATGGGGCTGTATACGCTTACTACAAGTATTTAGACAATTGAACACATAACAGCTCAATTACTTTTTCAACAGAAAGCCTGCAAATATCTTTTCTTTGTTTAAATTTTAAAATATCTTTTACTAGTATTAAAGATCCCCCTGCAGTGCAGACTTTCTATTGTAGCTACTTGATAGTAATGTACAGAAAAAATCATTTGAGTCTATAGTAGCCAGTGCTCTGTGACAAAAGTATGTCAACTTTACAGAAAAACCACCCTGTATGTTCTGATTAGGTTGGATACATGGATACAGATATGGATGGATAGCAAAATTGCTTTGCTTTATATTTAGTATCAGTAACACTGGATTGATATTGGACGTAAAGCTGTCTTCAGCAGCAATCAGTGCTTTGACCGACCAGCTTATCAATCGTGGGGCGATTTAAGTGAATTTTAAAGGAATGTTTATTGTTATTAGTTTAGTGCACACGAAACATTTAACAGGACAATACATAAGAAATATCACGTATAAAGACAAGCTTATCTCATCCAGCAAGCCTAACCTAAAACCAGGAGTTATTCTGCTCATCAATACAAAGTATGGGATCAACTCTGAGATCGCAAAAAACTTATCAGGTGTTTCATTTTGATAACTTACTTAAAACCACTTATATTCAGAATTTGAGCGTTTTCAAAGTTGGTACCAAAATAAAATTTCTTTGTACTGGTCACGGTAAAGGACTTTATCAATTAAAGGTCCCCAGGGCAGGTTAGCAGAACATAGAGGGTGTTGTAGAAATACGACACCCTCTCTGTTCTGCTAACCTTTCCTGGGAACCTTCAATTGATATAATACACTCTACGCAGTTACAAATTTGGACAATATTTGGCATTTTACTGCAAATACAATGTAGATATCGTAGCCATATCATAGAATTGACCATATCATGATGTGGTTAGCCATATCACGAAATGTATCCTTTTCATGAAAAGGCCAAGTCAAACTGGCCGTATCATGAAATGGCTTAGCCAGATCAATGAGCGACCGACGTTTGACGATTTGAATAGCGAAATGCATGACTATTTCATGATGCGGCCAAACGGTAGCGGCCATATCGTAAAATACTTCCATTATCCACCGTTAGAGGCGCTGATGTTAGTTTGTTGTGTATTCCTACCATGGAGGCGACAGAAAATATGGGTTGGTATTTGAAACGATGTCCCCGAATTTGGAAAAACAAAAAATATGCCCGTGACCAGGGAGCTTTACTGAAACGAAATTCATAAATTTTAATCTGCGAAAATGTGTAATAAAATAATTTTTATTTCTTTAGCAGAACAAAACTCGAAAAAATTAAAAAATTCAACGTTTTTACTCAACGCGACACAAAGCAGGTATCTACTTACGTCATTTACATTTTGGCTTTTTTTAGAAGCTACATAGCTGAAGTTTTACTAAGAATTAAATAAAAATTTTGGGTTGGTTGTTAGGTCAGTACACATAAGTAAAAATAGGTTCGAAGTTCCAGGATGGAGCGAAGCGCAGCGACGCTCCATCCTGAAACTTCGGGTGTTAGTTCTTTTTTTTATATAAACACGAAAAAAAATATTTCACTAAAAAACTTAGTTTTGAGTCAAACTTAAATAAGGTTGGTGCATGGAAAAGTCATAGGTACCCTACATTATGATATGCCAAAACGTAGATTGTCATATCGTCAAACGTTGATGCTTAAACGATACGGCCAGTTTGACTTGGCCTTTTCATGAAAAGGACACATTTCGTGATATGGCTAACCACATCATGATATGGCACAATCTACGATATGGCTACGACATAGATACAATGAAACATCGAACAGCCAGGTTTCACACCCTACGGCTGCGCCTAATGACCTGAGATCTTGGGGAGACGGAGGACGGAAGCCGGGGCGATCAGTCGCGCCACTGCCACTTAGGACGCGTGTACACTATACCAGCATGGGTAGTACGACGATGCTAGTCGCGTTTTAACCGCTTATCTGCCGTGTCACAGATCTGTGTCCAAGTATGTATAGACTACCTATACATCCCATTAGCGAGGGCGGTTGTTAGGTTAAATGTCAAGAGTCACCTTCTAATATATTAATTGTTAAATACGGTATTTGACAAGATCAACAACAAATTATTTCATATGCTCGATTAAAACAAAAATTACAAAATATCTCGGAAAATGCATCTCTTTTAGTCAATTACTAGTTATTACAATTTTTAAATAGATTAAACATAAAAAGAGTGCTCTGAAATGTGTCGTCATAAGCAAGTATTTTCATACAAAGTTCCGTTTTAAAAGTAACTCATTTCATATTTTGTCAAATACCCAATTCTAACATTTTAATGACTCCTGCTATCGTACTACCCATTCAGGGGCGCTACTACGTAAGTTCTCCACTCAATGGAGTTGTCCGACTTAAACTACTCCGAACTGTCAAATACAGTCATAATTTGAGTGTTGCATAACTTCATACTTATGGTCAGAAAAAATCCTACAAATCTAAGGCTCCTCCAGTTGGACAATTCTAATCCAGTTTCCGACCGTGTGTGTATGTGCCAACTGTTTGCATTTGCAACTGTTAGCATCGTTTGGGACTTTCTTGTGCTAAACCACCCAAATCAATTTTTCGATTTATGATAGTCGGAAACAAGAAACATTTCTTTTTTCAAAACTGCGACCACGATGTTTTCTGACTATTTTGGATGACACGAATAAACCACAAGTTACATGGTAGTAATATACAGTACTTATTGTATCCTTTTGAAACATGTAATATAAATTATTTCTACGTGATATCATAATGAGATTTAATTACAATTTGATAAAATGCGAAAAAAAATCGGGGTACTTTGTTGGTTATTGCCCTTTAAACCATTTTGCTTTATTCGTTTTTCACGAATTCTTTTAAAACTTATAACCCAAATGCCTCATTTTTACGATCCAATTTTTTTCCTCATTTAATTATAATTCAATAATTTGCGCCGGATTTTGTTCTATGTTTAAAGTTAATTAAGCATACGACCTTGAAATTAACCGCGGTTAGGGTCAGATATCGCCCGGGCTTTGGACACAGAGGAAATCAATCGAATAGAACTTCTAGGTGATTAGGTCAAGTGGCAAAAGTTTCCAGACCGGGCTACTGGAACATCTCTCAACGTGTATATATAAATACGTAAAATTTATGAAATCTTGAGTCAAACCTTGGATCAAATCTTTGACATTACCCATCAAACATTCCGGAATTTCAAGAAATTGGTATACGATCTAAGCTCAATTTACATGTAAATGCTGTGCTTACCTATAAGTGGTGTACATACACATAATTATATCTTTTTATAACACTATTGTACTATTTTCTGTATGTATGCTGTTGGTGTGCCTAATAAAATAAAATAAAATAAAATATATGGTTTTGCGCTGAGTGTGCACTGGTCTTTAGAATTACTGTCCCGGGATGTGGTGTCTCTTCCTACCGCACAGATTGTTTCTGCCTGCTCTTTGCTAATAATTGTGTTGTTCCGATTTTAAACTCTGTCAACTAGCCGTAGAGTCTCCGTGAGGAAAAGACATGATCCAACGTTACTGCAGTAACAAGGACAAGATAACAAAATTATCTTTATTGTACATCAGGAAAAATCAAACATACAGTTAATTAGTACAGTAGTCTAGTGTTTAAATCATTTTCATATTTCCTTAACAAAAACCATCGGCGAATCTCGATTTATATGTGTTTCGTTTCATACCGGCTCACGTATTTATAACAAAGTATTTTTGTAAATTGAATTTTGGCTCGTTCCTAAGATCCATAAGGACTCTGAATAAAAACTAACGGTAAGTATTATTTATTATTTACACGATTTCTGTAAAACACTCCCCAGAGGCAGTTTAAACAATCCGTGGTCACGTCATTTTCGTTGCCGCAGATAATTTAAACTGTATCTGAGGAGTGTTTTAAAGTTTTACTAAACTCCGCATTAGTAGATAACCGGCTTAACCTTTCCTGGCTCCCTTTCAATACCTTCTAACAACGGAAAATCTGCCGACAAAGACAGTGAGTGTACATACACTAGGTGTATTTGGGGAGGGCCTGTTAGACCAGTTACATGGCTGTCATAACAAATAACTGGCATGATAAATGTACCGATAATTGGACAAGAGCTTCTAATCTTGATCGGACTGGGCGGCCGCTGGCCTGTCATGAAATTGCCCGTTGAACTTATCCACAAATGTGGGGTTTGTCTGTCTGTTTGGCTTTACCTCTGCGTTGCAAAGAATCATATGCTAATTTATAATTGTCTCCACTTCAAAAATAATTTGCAAACACTTATACCGTGAATAAAGAGGAATTCCGCTCACGTGCTTATACAACTTACTGTAGTTACTTGCACGCACAATGACTGCCAAGTGCATCAATAGCAGTAAATTGCAGGCCGTGCCAACATTTTGGCTAAGTAGGATCTACCTATACTTACTATAACTGGTATAGGCATCACACGTACCAACTCAACGCGAATTGACAATTACTGGGAAAAACAACAAAAGAAACAAAAGAAAAAGGCATATTATCTGGAAAAATCTAATATTTAAAAATCTCGTTTCACAGTGTTTGTTATCGAACTCCTCCGAAACGGCATCACCGATTTAAAAAAAAAAGCGTATATCTGTTAGGTCTGAGAATAGGTCGGAGGCTTATTAATATGGCAAAACAGCGTTTGTCCGGTCAGCTAGTAATTGTTACAAGTCTTACATAAATTAATGCCCTAATCAAACTTTACCTCAATAAATAGTAGCAACGCGAATACAAAAAACAACACGCAAGCAAAGCCGCGCGCGGTGCAACGTCACAAGCTGCCTTAACTTTTTAATTTATTAATTTCTCGCCCCAAAACACACGCCCGGGTGGCTGGCTGGTTAAAAAAAGAAATGAATGCAACGATGCAAATAACGCTAATTAAAAAGTGAAGAAGCTAAATTACTGTAGTTTTTGGGTAGTTTGGAGGAATCGATGACAATGGATAACTCTGTGTAAGAGGTTCGTCGAAGAAAACGTCGCGGGGATATCCACTGCTACAGCTGCTATAAACCGCCAAATTTTCATGCGTTGCTAAAAAATGATAATTGTAATAGCAAAATGGTGCGTACCATATTACTTACTAAGCATATCGCAAATAATCCTTTTAGGTGAGCGTTTTGTATTTTGACCGGAAAAGGAATAAATAAATGAGCCAGAGATCACAATCACCGTTTGGCGATTAGAAGACTAAATGCAGAAAAACACCCAAAAACTCTTCACCAACGAAACCACAAACAAAACTGTAAAAAACACTTAAAACGCATAGAAAAGCTTTTTGTGCTAACCACTTTGCTTATGAACTTGACTACAATAATAAATACAATAAACTAATTTTCCTCTTTTTTCAAATAGGAGATATATAAGAATAACAAAAACTTCCACACAATACAATCACTTGGTCTAGTCCCAAACTAGGATACCCTGTGCTATGGTAACCAGGCAAGGACGTCACATACATGAAAATACACCCAGATTGAGGCCGTTTGTACAAAAGTACGGCGGCCCCCAGTGGGAATCAAATCCACGACCTCTGTTCTGGTAGCTAAGCGCCTTAACGGCTGGACCAACGTGGTAGGCATATTAACGAAGAGCGAGATAAAAGGTATCGAAAACCGACGTCCGTTCATGCAGCGACTAAAGAACGTTGATGAAGCAAAAGAGGTTGGCAGGATCGTGGCAAGTGGCATACCCTGATCCCTGCCTACACCTCTGGGACACAGGAATGAGTTTAAGTAATTTGTAAATGTATGTATTTTTTACTTTATTAAAGTCTAGCTGACGGAACGAGCTTCTCAAAGAAGAGGAAGAGCGACCTTTCACTGTGACATCGTGTAAAAGCCTTGGATTACTATAATGCTAAAGCTTTATTCCCTTGGCTAGGCTGTAAGAGCCTATGCATCCCATACACCACGATAGTACTTAACAGGTGAAGTTTGAACTATTTCAACAGTAGATGTAGTATTAGCAAATGGCGAGTACCAGGAAAATTTTACTTTTCTTCGTAAATGCAACGTATCCTTGGAATATCTAACTCGGTGGAGTGCTCTTGGAACATATCCATTTAGGTTTTTTTTTATATTTTTAAGATTATAAAGAAACACATAATACATTCTGAAACCGGCAAGGTTGTTTTGAAAATTACACCTGGGTTCTATTTGAAACATAGATAGTCTAAGTCAACGAGTTAAGTGGCCGAACTCAGGCAACCAAGTAGCGGTCTTCTTTATCTGTTTTGGGGCAGCCATATTGATTTATAGGCACCTCTATAAAAATGTGACTCCAGAATTTTATAAGCACGCGGTTAATGTTTTTCTTTATAGACAGTGAATTAACATGTACGTTTCATTCGGCGATAGGTAGTGTTATTTGACTCTTGCGTCAACTAATAATAATGATATTGAGACGGTGTAGAAAAAGTGTTGTAAAACTTCTGAGCTGTAAAGCCTTAAATATTAACGACTGCCAATAAAACAGATAGGAACGCGGGATCGAAGACAAGTTTTATGGGCGAGATAGATAGATAGGCGCCATGTTCGTAAATAATTAAGACTAGGTATCTCCCGCGTCCGTTCCAGTTGGAACCTTCAAAAACTGGAAGGCTTCGAGACGGTTAGACGCCCGAGCTTGCTATAGATAAGTCAGCCTCGCTTGCCAGCTTATCATGATCTTTACAAATACGAAAGAAATACGGTACAATGCAGAGATACGAATAGCGCCGTCTTACATTCTTTAGTGCGATCAGCTGGAAGGCATATCAAATGAGGGATTCTTAAACACCGAGTTTCCATAGACTTATATATCAAAGCCACATTAGGTATAGCCAAAGTGGATAAAGGACCATTGAACTTGAAAAAAAACTTGGTATGATATCCATCACATAAACTACTGAGAACAAATAAAAGTAAAATACGAGACAGTTTATCAAACCTCCTGTCAAAAACTTAGAAACACAAAAATAATTAACGGAACACGCTCGGATGCGCCAACCTAATTGTTTGGCCCCACCGACATCTGATATAATAAATTAATATAAATATAGAACTCATAGCCCAAAGTCTACACGTTGTATTTACGAATGTCCTTCCGTGGTCGTAAATTGTGTACACACAAGGTGAAAAGTTCTTTGGAATTTTTTGACCTCACGCGTATGGTCCTGTTTAGAAATAAAAAATGTATTTACCATAGATATGTACAATACAACAATTAAGTATTCATGCCTGTATTACGATGTATTACTAAGCAGTAAAGTTTAAATATGTAAATTTATTTAACACAGTACCAAGAGCCCTCTTTATTATCGAGCTGAAACCATTTCTGTAAAAGGTCAATACTGTATGTATTAGTTGCCGTATCAGAAGTCGGTTATACAAGGGAGAACTACAAGATTAATCCATAATGCAATTTGATTCATAATAAAAACCTTGAAATAACTTCGTGCGCAACTGTACATTTTATTAATGAATGAGTTGGTTGACGCGAGGGTCTAAACATTAAATAAAATCCCGCCTTTTGAGCCAGCTAATTAGTAAAATTATTATCTTCACTCCACCATCAAGTAGCGACCGGGTGAGTACGACTTTCATTTGTTATTATTTTTTATCCGATTATGTATGGCTAAGGGAAGCTTCTTGTAAGTATATTCATGATCATTCAGCCACAAGAAGTCCGCTGCTGGACATAGGCCTCCTCCATGGATTTCCAAAAAGACCGGTTCGAAGCGGCGTCCAGCGTCTTCCTGCCACCTGGATATGGTCATCTGTCCATCTTGTGGCTGGTCGTCCTACGCTGCGCTTGCCGATATGTGGTCTCCATTCGAGAACTTTTCGGCCCTATCGGCCATCAGTTCTGCGTGCTATGTGCCCCGCCCACTGCCACTTCAACTTACTAATCCGCTGGTACATTATATACTAAATAATATCGAGCTAATCTGCCTGTACTACCACTAATAGTCAGTATTGATCGGTGCTATAAGCCGATTTCACAACACAGCAGAACTCGTTTTTCATATTGTATTAAGAGCAGTCGGAATGAATCCAGTTCGCTTGTTTTCTACGGTAGACAAACCTCCGTATAGTTTGAAAATAATGATGCGAGATAAATACAAAAATAAAATCTAAAAACACATTCCTAAGCAAACTTGTATTTTCTTCGGTACTTCAAATAAAACTAGCCCGAAATAAGCACGGACTTTGTGTTTAAGACGCAATCCTCAACGTTATTTATGAAAATGTTGTCTGCAACTCTGAGTGTATGAGAATTTGCGGGCTAATATTTACTGTTACTGGTGAGGATTAGTAGAACAACCCATTCCAAACATATCCATTTAAAATAGTAACGGGTTCAGCTACTTATTATTATTTTTCTTTCTTTTATGTAACGGCACGAAAAGACTAAAACGAAAATAACAAAAACCTGACTGCTAAACATAATAATTAAGGTGGGACCTGGGTACAATGAATCACAATATTTAATTTGGCTCCTAAATTAGTTATGTTTATTGATTAGTTATGGGTTTTTTCATAATTTTTATTCAGTTTTTGGGGTTCCGTACGCGAAGGGTGCCAAACGGGACCCTATCACTCTGCCTCCACTGTCTGTCTGTCCATCTGACCTTTAAAGGGCTCTATCTTTGAAACCGTAATAGATAGCCAGTTGAAAATAGTGTTATTATAATATTATAAAAGCTATAAAATTAAAAAAATGATAAAAAATAAGAGGAGGATTTATAAACAACAAACGTGTTTTATCGCCGAGTTTGTGTTTATTCTTTATCGTAAAAACGGTAATACAAACAGGCATAAAAATTGGCGTGATTGTGGTACTTATTATATATTTCAACGACAAATAATAAAAAACGGCCAAGCGCGAGTTGGACTCACTAACTATGACTATCAATTTATTGCGATGCGAGGTATTAAAAAACAATGAACTAGATAATTTAATTAATCCTAAAAAAAAGTGAGGTGGTACGGAACCCTCCGTGTTTTTTATACAGATTTTTCAGCTGCATAATTTAGCACTATGAAAGGAACTTCTTTCAAAGAAAATAGATCGGGATATTTTGTAGTTTTGTTTATTCTCATATTCATGATGATTTCACCGTATGACATATGCGTATGATACCCTCACAATAATGACGAATCAAAAGAGATTGTATTTATCAAAATCAGACAATAGGTTAAAGAAAAATCTACAGAACGTAGAATCGGACATACATACATACGAGCCAAATACATAAACCTCCTTATGGCTCCAGCCACAGTCGGTTAATGAGAATTCATTGTTTGTTTCGCACACATTATTCCATTTCATCCCCTTCATGTGTGTTCCAACTTTGTGCCCCTTCATATCAACGGGTTGGCATCTGTTTTGTGTACTTGACGAGTCAATAAGTCTAGAGTTGGCTACTCGATGCCGTGGATAGTTCGATAAGGCACGACCGCTCCCGCCGGGTTCATTATAGATGTCACGTGCGACCCGGGGTTTTCCTATACCTACCTACTTGTAAACTAAGGCATTTTCCCTAAAAAGAGAAGCTCACCGATAGGTAATTTGTTTTACACGGCCTGTAAATATGTTAAGTTCTATAAACGATTTATTGTTGTATTTATTTTTGTCTCCTGAAATGTCCTCGCCTAGTTTAGGAGTCAGGGCAACATGATATTGTAAACATGTCTTTGTGTTGTATTTGATAAACAATAATCTCGTCTTATTCTTGACATAAGGAAGAACTGTTGATTTAAACTTTTTGCAATTAACAAAGACAGAATACGTGTAAAAAAAGCTAAAATTTTATATGTTCACTTGTCGGCGCAATTTGGGACATACTGTCTACTTCAGGGAGTAAAATTATTCAGCTTAGATGTAAGATATAGAACTGGGTATGTTCAAGTAAAGACTAATTATCGGCTTCTGAATTCACGAAGTAAATATACTGAAATATGTGTATTTGTTTTGTCTCGTTCTTTTTCCAGTAATCTAAAGAGACTGAATTTATTTAGTGAAGTTGCCAAGAGTAACTATTACAGCAACGTTTGAAACTACATTTTTTCATCGTAATCCTGCAGAGTAAAAAGGTCTTAAAAATCCTCACTTTACTTTTGTCGTTTTTTTGTTCGAGAACGCAGGGCAGATGGGTAGAGATAGCTCGCTAATAGGATTGCGTTGATTGCTACTAAGTAATTACGATGCGGTACTGAAAAAAAAACCAGCCAAATGCGAGTCGGACTTGCGCACGAGTCGGACTTCCGTACCATTATCTATACAACATTAGATACAAAGGTCGAGAAACAACGGCAAAAATCACTTTTCTTGTATGGGAGCCCCCTTAAATATTTATTTTATTTTGATTCAACTATTTATATTTGAAGCTTATATAGAACTAAATGTTATGTGAATATTTCAAGCGTCTACCTGTTGCCGTTACTAATATCGAGCAAAACACGGCAAAAAATTACGTTTGTTGAAAGGGGGCTCCTTTCAATATTTATTTTATTCTGTTTCTAGTATTTTTTGTTACAGCGGCAATAGAAGTACATCATCTGTGAAAATTTCAACTGCCTAGCTGTAACGGTTCATGATATACCTAGAGCCTGGTGACAGACAGATCGACAGTGAAGTCTTAGTAATAGGGTCCCGTTTGGCACCCTTCGGGTACGGAACCCTAAAAAGGAAAATGTAGGAAAATAGATCGAAGGGGACCCTTATCCTTCCTATAGACTTTCGGTCTTATTTATAAAAAATTAAGTAATGCCTCTCTTAGAGTCTCTTTAAGTAAGATACTACCTATTTAACTTTAGTCAGCGTTTTTTTTTAACGTCATAGAACGCATTTCATTCATTCTTATGTAGTCTGTGGTTGTATCAGAAACTGTCAGAAACGCTTTGTTGTTGTAAATGGGGGTGGCAACGGTAAAAAAAAACAAAATGGATGATGTCCCGTTTTCTTGACTATTTGTATGGGAAAAGTACAATATTTGTAATTATATAAAACCCAGAGCTATGTTGTCTTTTTTCAAAAAAAATCAGTGCCCACGCAATTTACTGCTCAGTTTGCAATAGAAAAAACTGTGGCTCCTAAACCATTTGGAGGAAGTATATCGATTATAAAGAAGTTTATAGATTATGATTCCAGTAAATAAATACCGAAAAAATATTTCTATGCAGGTAAGTATAAATAATATTAATGAAATACATTCAGAATCATTGTTAAAAGTTATGTTTTATCATTCTTATTTATTTTCAGGTCCGCATCTTTTACACTCGTTAAAAACGGAGGCAGTGTTTAGTTACCTACACTGTCAAAACTAACTAAAAACGAGAGCGAAATAAGAGCCTTGATATCAATAATTCAACCCATTTAGTATTTTACATTTAGCAAATGTAAAGGCAGTTATTATTGCTGCAATTGCAACTGAAGTAAAACGATGATCCTGGGTACTTGTAAAAATCGGTTTTATTTAATAAAATCATAATCATGCATTGTAACACGCATTTTTGGGCCTAAGTCCGTATCTCAAAATATGTAAGCAGCAGCACTTGATTACCCAGAGCCAGCCCATAGCATTGAACGGATAGAACAATTTAGTGGTTGGTGATAGGAACCTTCAAGTAGTAGTCCCGCAGTATCATTTTATGCTCATAAAACTGCTTCGTCTTAAAAACTGGAATAACATTAAGAGAGTTCATGTAGAAATGGTATCTATGATTTTATGATAGTGTGGATAATTTTCAACGATTTTCGATGTTACTGAGTAACTTTCTTAAAAAAATTTAACATTTTACACTTTATAATCAATAAATCAGCCAGTAAAGAGGTATTTAATTAAATGTACGCGATTATTTCTGAAAGAAATGTTTAAAATATATTTTTGCTGTTACCTTTGTACTACAGTCTGTATTCCTTTCGCGGTATACAAAACTTTGCTTTTTCAGTTTTGTTATAAACTATAACTTTCCTTTTTTAGTGATAAGTATTTCATAACGTTTTTTTCCGTGAAAAAATCCGAAAATAAGCAACACTTATAAAACAAAACAAACGTTATCAGGGCAAATCTCAGTGGCGCCATCTGTAATTAGTTTCGTGTTGCCATCCCCATTGACGACGTTTTGGAAGGTTTTATTTGAAACTCGAAGTTTAATTTAAGAAACTTTAAATACGATGGAAAACATCGCAAAATTTACCCCCTAAGACGAAGAAAAAGGCCGCCATATTCGCCTCATCTATCAACACTGACAGAAACAGCTTTTTGTGATTGACATTCTTTAATCTGCGGTGCACAGTGCACAACACAGATTAAAGACACTGCTTAAATTAGGTTTAGGGGACATTTAACGAGTCTTTAGTTGCGGAGGGCTTAGAGGTGGAGATTTGACTTTATAAATCATAATTTAGTTAAGGTCTGCCTTAAGACCGACATAAGCCTCACTAAGAGCTGTTCTAGCGGAATCGTTATTTTATAAATGAGACGGTTACCTATAAACTTGAAAATGTTATTCGAAACAATAATACCAGGCAACACCCACAATACTTTTCTTATGTAACCTACGCACGTCCCGCTGCGGGGTGGGATTCAAACCTACGACCTCTCGAATGTAAAGGGTTCCTCCCACCGTGCTGCTACAACAGTAACGAGAATCAGAAAGTAAAACTTTTGAAAGACATCCATCGCACTAATCCGACAAAATTGAATCCAAGTCACAAACGTGAATCCGGTCTTAATGTGACTCCGGTAATATAATAAGTTTAAGTCTCAATTTAATTTTTTACTAGATGACCCGATAGTTTTCGTGCTGCCGATTTATACGACTGGATTTTCAAAAATATTCTTGCATACAAACGTCGTCCTTGACCATTAGCAACACAATAAAAACTAATCAGCCAAATCATCGAGCCGCTTTCCGTTAACAATGTAGCAATTGATTTTTATTGATATAGATTTTTCATACCTAGTAATACTTCGTCAGCAGTCTATATATGTACGTCCTACTGTAGGGTAGTCCTATATACCTTCCTCAGGGAAGAGACCCGTGCCCTTCGGTGGGAACATAATGGGTTGATGATGAACTGTAGGGCACAGGCCCTCTCTCAGGGAGAGAGTATGGGCTTAATCACCACGAGTGCCCACCGCGGATTGGCGAGTTCAAGCGCTGTGGTATGTGAATATAGCAGACGCTCAGGTTTCCTCACGATGTTTTCCTTCACAGTTAGCGAGTGGTATTGCTACTATAACTTCACAAATTTACATAACTTAGAAAAAAAAGTCATAGGTACATGCCCGCACTGGGAATCGAACCTGGGTCTCTCGCTTACGAGTCCAATTTTGTACCCACTAGGCTACCACCGCTATAGTAATACATAAGTAGGTCTATTTAACTATGTTGCATTTGTAAAAAGCGAATATACTTCGGAATGACATAAAGTTCTCATCCTTTTACCCTTAACAAAAAGCCGTAATTATGGCTTGTGCTGTTCCCCGGTGTATAATAGCGCAAACATGATGTACAGAATATAGTTTTTCATAGGAGCATGAAAGCTGATAGCTCGTTAAAAAGCAGCCGATGTAAACAAACTGCCAATCGCCGCACGAAAGCTGATAGCTCGATAAAAAGCAGCCGATGTAAACAAACTGTAAACACACTCGACGCTGACAAATTACTTTGGCGTGAGTGTCGCGCTCCATTCAAGCCACACCGCGAGCAACCGGCTCGAGGACTTGCGAGTCGCGCCCAACCTGGATTTCACCTCGATGGGTTCCGGCCGCGCATTTCGACGCTATAAAGAATAATCCGACCGACCCTAAGCGGCGGCCTAGCGGACGGCGGCACGGGCCTCTCCCTCCCACGCACGCCTCGGCCCGGTCCCTGACAGGGACGACCCTCTCTCCAGCAGCCCCACGTCTATTCATTAGTCGCGGTGACGCTCCGGGCCGGGATGAATTGACAGGGACGTCCGGGGGGAAAGGCTGTCGACTCCCGTCCTCCGTAAAGATTTCCCTCCTAAGGTTCCTGCAAAATTTTAGCCGACCGAGATATTCAAGTTGGAAATAATATTGTTGCGGCGAGCCTACACGAACTTACGGGTAGTTTGCACAATGCCGCGTCGCAAACTTCGCCTGCGAGAGTATCGATACAATTCCAACAGTTTGCTAGTTCGTAGTTGTTCGCTCAGTATTCAGTTGGCAAAGTTGGTGTTTGAAGTAAAATCTCACAGACAAGTCTGAATTTCAATAAAAATGACTCCCGCAGTGCTAACCGAGGAAAACGAAAATTTTAAACAATTTTTTTGTATAGTTGAGAATTTATTTTGGTGGATGCACATTCTTGTAATTCTGTTTAGTATTCCTAGTGAAATTTTATTCACTGTTCTGTTCAGTAATTAATATTTAGCACAGGACTTTTGGGGAGGGATATTTACTTTTCAAATAAGACTCTAATATGAATTTTATCGACATGGCAATAAGGTATAAACTCACCCAGTGCTGTGCTAGCCATCCTCATAGTCTGAACCTGCATGTCTTCTGGAGAGCCCTGAGCCAGCTTCCGTTTTCGGGGTCGCCCCTTCTGGCCGGGACTGGGGTAGAAGTGGGATGGAGACTCCCGCTCGCTGTGCATCTCCTGGCACCTGTCAAAATTCAGGTTTCATGACTATTGCAGACAACATAGAAAGGAGACAGAATTGCCATTTTTCCACGCGAAAAATAAGTAGAAAAGTTTTTACGGTCACTGGATTTCCTAGTATCTAATCTAACTGTTATAGATTCCAAATTTTCTTTCTTAAGCTCCTTTTGATAACTGAAAATATTCTTAAGAGACCCTAACACGTTTTCAACTAGTAAGAACGGTTCAGGTAGTGCCCCACCTGAAATCGGCTTGGTTACGCCAAGACCAACCTATAATCTATTCATCCTTACTTGTCCAATTTAGTAAACAAGATTTTACCCGCAAAGTATGACTTTTTAGTCGAAAAAAAAATCAAAATCAAATTTTTTTTATTCAAAGTAGCACAGAAACTGCGACTTAATGAACGTTACAAGTTAAACGTGTCCATTTCAAAATCTAGATCATTTTGGAGAAAAAATGGACAAAAAAACTGCCATATTCCCATAAATGAAGAAACCTGGGACACCATTTTGGATAACACGCTGCTATGTTTATAAACAAAGTGCACGAACTTGCAAGAAAATATCTAGTTTCGGCATCAAATGTCAATTTTGAGGTTAGAATATTGTTTACAAAATTGGACAAGTAAGAATGAACAGACTGTATACAGGGTGCCCCACGGCTATGCCACATGGAGGGAAAGGACCTTGAATATTGTAGATGGAACATTTTACTGAGAAAATACATTATTTTAATTTAAAAAACAATTTAAACTGCATTCATAGATTTTTAAATAATTACATGGTTGAACCGGGAATCGAACCCGCTACACGGGACAAAATTACCCTATAGCTTTATCATACTGATCGAAATGCTTTACCATAAGGATTATTTTTGGCTAAATAACAAAGTGTAGGGAAATAAAAGGAAGACCATGAATTTTCCAACATTTGATGTGAAATTTTGTCCAGAAAAATTAAAAACTGACATTGCCGTAAGGACATGCAACTGATATTATCATTTTAAAGTACCTATTACTAATGAATCAGTACCCACTTTCAGGCCACAATTTCGTGACGATGTAGCTTTGTGCTTTATTAAAGCTACTTGCCCTGCAAACAAAACATTCGACGAAGTTTATTGGCCGTCTCTCGCGAGCTGTGCGGCGCTCGTTTATTCTTACAATAATCGTCAAGCAGCGCATCGTTTTGCGTCCTAAAATATTTCGAGAGATATTTCGATATGACACGTACCTACCTTAAAGGGCCGATATAAAGCTAACCGCGTGCATCATTGATTTCCGATAATTTCAATTAAATTAACATAGATACAAGAACTACAACATAATATCGAGAAACCTATCTTAGGAAAAATGCGCGTATTAACAAATTTGCTCAAAAAATCAGAGGAAGCAAAAATTCTAAAAAGTTAAATTAAATTTTCCTTTTTTAATGAAACATGTAAAATTCTTAAATACAGTTACGTGACTCATTGTTGTGTACACACAAACTTATCTTCGCGCCAGGCTGTTAACTTGAGCGGCAAATACCTGCAAGTGTCGATCAACCAGCCTGAATTTGTATTCAGGTTCGGTACTGTTATCGAGCTCGCAGTAATCATCAAGCGGCGCGTCGTAGTGCGGCCTGCAGTAGACTGCACCAACGCGCATGCCGAACACGTCGCCCTTAGAAAGTAGCGCACCGCGGACGCTGGTCATGGGAAGCTTATGTTCGAGCCAGGTTCGTAACCTGAGAGGCAGTTGCAAGTGTCGATCAACCAACCTGAATACAGCACCGAGCTTGTCTTCACAATAATCATCAAGCGGCGCATCGTAGTACGGTCTCCACTAGACTGCACCACCGCGCATACCGAACACGTCGCCCTTACGACACCCATCGCACGCCGCGGACGCTGTTCATGAAAAACTTATCTTCAAGCCAGGCTCGTAACCTGAGCCGCAGATGTAAGTGTCGATCAGCCAACCTGAATAAAGCACCGAGCTCGTCCTTGCAGTAATCATAAAGTGGCGCGTCGTAGTGCGGACTGCAGTAGACTGCACCACCGTTGCCCTTAGCATTAAAATGTAAAAAATTACTTTGCTATATTCCGCCAAAATCCCACAAACACCATGCATTAGTTAATGCACCGCCCTCCCTCCCACTTTTTCAAGCAGAAGCAAGAAACAAACACACCACCACCGACAACAATACTTGTGTGAAAAAATGCGTTGCGACGCGTTTCACCTGTAACACGAGACATCCTCGGGCTCCGATGGTCGACTGTCAACTAAGGATTTATTTCTTGAGGAGGACGGTGCATCAACTAACCGCATGGTGCTTGTGGGATTTTGGCGGAATTTAGCAAAGCAATTTTCACATTTTAATGCTATTGTGGATTTCCGCAAAGTAACGCCTGATTCCATACAATACCCTTAGAAAACGGCGCACCACACGCAGCGGACGCTGGTCATGGGAAGCTCATCGTCGAGCCAGGCTAACTTGAGTGAAAAATGCTTACAGATGTCGATCAACCAACCTGAACACAGCACCGAGCTCGTCCTCGCAATAATCATCAAGCGGTGCGTCATAGTGCGGCCTGCAGTAGACTGCACCACCGCGCATGCCAAACACGTCGCCCTTAGAGAGTAGCGCACCGCACGCGGCGCACGTGAAGCACGTGAGGTGGAACACCATGTCGCGCGCGCGCATCACTAGCTCGTTGGCCGTGATGCCGTTCCCGCAGCGCGCGCACCGCTTCACGCAGAACAGTCTGCAAGGGAGAGTCGCTTCAATACCTCTGGTCACCGAATCCGCAAAGAATGAAATACAATTGGGTATCATTTAAACTGTCCAAAAACTGCGGTTCTGGTCAGTAATTAAAGTATAAAATTTAAGATGTGACGGCTGTCCCTGCTACGAAATATGTTAATTAAAACGCCATCCATTTTAATGCAATAGTTTAAGAACAAAATAAGTAAGATGGCTGATTATTGTTGTTGAACAAATATTTTATTTTGCTTGCCCGTTCATTACTTACCCATACTACTTAGTTCTAAAGTCCATAACTTCAGTCAAGGTAAGGAATAGTCAAAAGATTATAATATTGAGATCTTGGTAAGTATGAGATTCCAGCTTTCATTGAATGTGACCTTCCGTTTCCTGGACAATATGAAAATATGTGTCATATTTTCTGTGCAGGATTTTGGGTTTGGCCTATATGGTAGATTGCAATCTGAATCACATATTACGGTCCACCTTTTTGTTTTTCCCCTTTTCCTTTCCTAGATTAGTTTTTTCTAGGCCAAAACTAGAACTTTGGTTATATTAGGCCGTATCATTGAATTTTAAAATTCAATGGCCGTATCTACATTACCGCGAATTACTGGAAGAACAGCTTAGGAAAAACTAGTTTATTCTAAAACACGGGCATCATTGTGTCAAATATATTCCTATTAGTTTGGAATGTTGATGAATCAATATTCTATGCCCGAGTGAAAGTTATACACATTGCATCGTCCTTAATGAGAAAACTTGCATGGGGACAAAAAGTATATAAAAGTTCGTGTAAAATATGTCCAGTGTGATCTCGCTGAGAACATGTTGCGAGTTTTCCAAAAGAACCAAAATTACTAATTTTCTTTTGCTTATTTATACCCAAGCCCTACTGTCACTGTAAACATTTTCCGAAATAACAAAGGTATATTAATGGAGGGCTTCAATTTATCTATTGTAATCGGGCGACGAATCTTGACACCTGCACCCTGTAATAATATGATAGAGACGAGAGGGTACACTGGCGGCAATTTGCCCATATGTGTGCTGTGTAACATTGCCACGGTGGGATGAAAATTAAATAATATTTCCTATAAAATCATGACTCGATAAATTAAATCCGTGAGGGAACAGTCTACCTTTACCAAAGGCATAGTTGTAGAATGTTGCGGGCCTTTTTGTCAATATCGATCTTTGTCAAATATTTTGTCAATGTTATTTTCTCAAACCTTTCTCCATTAAATCTTTTATTAGACATTAGTCTCTCTTCAGTTTTCCTATTCAGCCCACCCGTAGTCAACAGTTTTATTGTCACTGCTTGCAGTCTAACTAGCCAATCACATTCCAATCGTATCACAGTGCTAATTAACTCGGAACCTCGCGCGATAGTGTCCGATGTCCATCGCGCGACCCGACTATTTAATTCGCACCGGTCATACCATTTGAATAACACTGCGATGCGATTGTAATAGCGTCCATAAAACTGATCCATTGTTAATTTCGATACGATCAATAGTAGGAAAACTAAATTCAAAATAAAATCGAAATGTTTTGATTCAAAGTAACAGAGACTGCGACTTAATGAACGTTAGAAATTAACAGGGCATTTAACTAAAAAATGCGAATAGGAAAAGTGTACGAATTTACAATTCCTCGTTACACTAAAGGAATTCGAAATAATGATTGTGAGCCATGAGCCATGTTTCTTGAGCCATGAGATAAATAAACGGTTTAGCGCCGATATAGCAACATCCGAGGTAAGTTTATCTTTGGTTCGGAGTATATGTATGGAAACGTGTTACTAAGTAACAGGATATCTACAAACGATACAGATATTTTGATGCTTCCAGGAACGCGGTTCATACTTAAAACATTGAGCAGAAGTGTGGACAGGCAACCAACGAGATGGACTGACGACCTGTTCAAAAGTGGCAGGAAAAGACTGGATGCAAAAGGCTCAAGATCGAAATGGGATACATTAGAAAAGAACCCTCAGCATTGGGTGGCTATAGGTTGAAGAAGAATTAGGGCCAAATTTAAAAAGACTTACCCCTTGTTTCACGTACAACTGCTGTCAGTTGGCCAATGTGCTAACTGGCTGTTGTTAACAGTAGATGAACAGCTTGTTAGCGTACTTGAAACCGTGGGTAAGAATGGAGTTTTTTTTTGGCTATTTTTAGGGATCCGCAGTCAGGAACCCTTATAGTTCCGCCACGGACGGACACGTCCGTCTGTCTGTCTGTCCATCTGTCCGTCTGTCTGTCCACGGCTTAGCTTAGAGATTTTTATATATGCATCTACCTTACACCTAAATTAGGGATGCAAATTTTTTCTCGCCCACTCCATAGTCTGGGATATCGTAAGATTGGTCGTTTAAAATATCGTCGGTGTCAGAAGTATTTGCGTTTGCGAAATACTAAGCTTTAAAGGTCCAAGCAGGGCGTCTCCCTGCTCCTGGCTAAACGGCCAATTATAGAAACGCGAAAACATTCAGGGTAGTAGCACATATAATGAACTTAAAAGGAAATCTATCACGGCTAAGTAGGATTTACAAGTTAACGAGTAATAGGTAACCAACTTATAAAAGTAAAATTTCGTACAAAATCCATTGAAAATGACTTCGAAGATTTTGTTCTGTAAAGCAGATAAAAAACCCTCTTTCTACGGAACCATACATTGCGCGTGGCCCGACACGCATTTTTTACGATAGAGTATAATCGTTTGTTGTATGGATAACACCTTATTTTTTATTATTTGTTAGGTTACGTTAGGTTAGGTTACAGTGAACCCTAGACATGCACTTAGCTGATTTTTCTCTATGACGATGTTGATCTTGCTTGAAATGGACAACTATATTTTTTTATTTATAAAGTTCATTAAGACACAGTTTCCGCACTACAAAGAGTAAAAAGTTTTCAATTTTGATTGATTCTGAACACATGTCGTTTAATATTTACAAAGTTAGACAATACATAAAAAATACCAAATGCAACACGTTATCCGGTGAAAAAAAACGCCCATCGAACGGGCAGCGGACAGGGCGTCGTAGATGTAGAGCACTTGACGCTTAGACAGGTGTGGGAACGCGCGAGTGGCACCGATGGGTGACAGCAGCGGTAATCGGCGCACCTGACACGTTGACACCCGCTTACACACCCTTTAGGTTTTTATAAGAAAAAAAAATCAAAAACTATTTATTGACTGACAATAAGGAGAGACTCACTACAGTTGTCTGAAAGAGGTATTTAAGCGATAAGACCGCCAATTTTATACCTACCATTACAATAGGTATTATAAATCACTCGTGATTGTTTTTTCCGTTTGTGCAATAAAGTTTTTCTATCTGTCTATCTACAGTCATAATCCATCAATAATGATCCCCATCATAATCTATAAATAAAGGACGGATTTAAAGCGAGGGCCATAGATGAATCACGAACAAGTAAAGGATTCTAACTACTGAATCACGACCGTAGGGAGTGAGTCATAATGATTGAATCACGAGCGTAGCGAGTGACTCAAGTCTTATAATTCTGAGCGACGCGAGTGATTCATGGCCCTCAATGTAAATCCGTACTTTATTTAAGAGTTGGATACTATATTTTGTACCATGACTACGAGAAAAAGAAATAATTTAAGCTAAAATAGACATTTCATGAAGAAAAAAGGAAGGTTAAATTAATTAAAATGCACATCAAAATTGGAAACGTTACTAAAATTATGAGTAATTTTCTTATTATTATTAGGATGGTTTAGCGATATTTGTTTTTCTTTCTGTAATGGCAGTAAAGAACACAGAACAGTTTTTATTCTAATGCTAAACTCCTTGTCGCAAATATCGACCAATCAAATCTCGGGGAGTTTGTGTGTCGAGTATTCTTTGCACAAGGAGTTTATATAGAGTATTTTTTGCGCAAGGAGGTTGTGTAAGCATCGAGATTGGAGGTCGAATATATTGGTGTGTTCTAAATTCAAACACCAAAATAGTGATTAAAATTTAGTGTGGAAATGGTAAACAAAATTATTCATCATATTTTGGCATCATTCGTTCGTTATTACAGGATAAGTATACATATTAAAATATGTAATCACCATAAAATAACCAGATAAAAATATAGCAAAGCAACATCACAGTAAATCGCGTTAACACTTTCACGTACAAAGGATGGTGTGCTTAAGTGTTAAATACAAATAACAATTACCTTTCGCTAGTAATAAGCGTACTAGTAAAGACACATTCGCTCGGGTCAGTATCAACAATGTCAAAAATATTCGCACAGCAAGCTCACTAAGATAAAAACTATCACATAATAGACGGTTCCGCGTACAAAGGCCGGTCAAAGTCGTATGAAAAACACAATGTGTATGAAAATAAACATCATGTCGTTTTGGCTACCGTCTAATGTGCTATGTCGTTACTGGCTATAAATTGGACCGTGTTGCGCAGAAACATTCCAATTCACAATAAGTAACTTTCGAGAGAAACGCCTTTCAATGTACCATTATTCTCTTTCCAGGTTTCTGTTTTTGTTTAATGTTATAGTGTTAAAATCCACAAAACAATTGTGGTTTGGAACACGATCCAGTTTATAGCTGCGGTATATTCAGGTAGCAGCTTTGTCTAATATAAAGTCTGTATTGCTAGTTCAAGCTTACAGATAGGTAAGAAAAATAATGAACCTTGCGAATCTTCAAAAACATCCCCTCCTATCCTACCCTTTCAGCCCATCCCGATGTCTGCTGTCTTGGAAACGGCATCAAGATCCGCAGCCCTCAAGACGTATGAAGGGGTTGGTAATTGATCCCATGGTAACAAAGTTGCATTATTTTTATTGTATAGGTGTAGTTAGTATTTGTGAAACAGTGCGTAGGTACTATATCGCCATATCTTGTCGTCGGTACGGCTATTTAATTTCGCTGAAAGACAATTTTCATTTTGCGTTGCAGGGATTTGCGCTCTAATACTTAGAGTGCACAAGCTACCTACTTCACATTGCAACGACCTTTTTGTGTTCTGAGGCAACGACAGAACATCGGTGTCTTTCATAAGATGTCTGAGCCACGTTCAAGTGGGCGAGCTTCAAGAACCTCCATAGGATTCTGTAACCGAAGAATGTCAAACGGGACCCTACTCCTGCACCTACGATACCTGTTTGTCTATCCGTCTGATCTATAAAAGGCTTTATTTTTTTAACCGTAATGGGTGGTTCACATTTTCACAGTTATTATGTTGCTTATGTCTGCCTGTTTTTCCGTCTGTCTAACTGTCCGTTTGTCCCTTCATAGAGAGTACACTAAAATCATAGTGTATCTATATCATCATCATCATCAGCCATTTGACGTCCACTGCAGGACATAGGCCTCCCTCACGGTTTTCTAATCATGACGGGTTTTGTAATAATTGCCACGCTTGGCAGGCGGGTTGGCGATCGCAGTGTGCGGTTGGAATCTCAGGAAGACGCTGCTGCCCGTCTCCTGGTAATTTATTTTCTTAATCGCCTTCTACGATATCCATGGAATAAAATGGAGTGATGCTATTCTTAATCCGGCACCACACGGAACGGAGTATCTATACTCGTATAGTTAACAACAAATGATAAAAAGCGGCCAAGTTTGAGCCAGACTCTTGGCAAGGATCCTGAACTGAACACGTTTTTGTGACGTAATATTATTTTCACTTCTCATGCTCTAAAAGTTCGTCTATATGTCGTGCGTAGGCGACATAAAGTCGCTTTTTATGCTCTAGAGCATAAAGTAAAATCTTCGTCGAAGACCAAGGCAATCGCTGCAACAGCCACACGAACATTAGAAAAAAAAGTTAATTGGCGGGAACCATCTAATACAACATTAAATATGCCAGAAAAAACGATTACTTTAAATATTTCTCATTGCTCTAATGTAACTTTCAATTTTAATTAAATTAGCATTTACTATATTTACATGTTGCTGTTTCATTTCCTCGCAATCGAAGTGAAAAGTAGAGTGTACAACTCGTCCATAAAACCCATTTTACACTCGACTTTATATCTATCCTCGCTCGCAAGCTCGCTCGGATGGATAAACGTCTCGAGTAAAATGGTGCGTTTTATGCACTTGTTGTACAATCTACTATTTCAACACACCTGCTCGTAAAGTAGGTCTTATTACAGCGTATTTACAGTGATAATGCAGAATATTACCCATGCCGTGCCTTTTACATTACATTATCGCACTAGTGCCTTTTCATTACATATCTTTTTAAATATTAGCAAGAAGTATTAATGTTTCGAAAACAGCTAAGTAGTTATTTGCGTAAATATAAAATTCAATTCAAAATGTGATAAATAATTAAAGAATTTCATGAAACTGCTTGTTAGCTTGTTGGTATTTATATTTTGACGGTGTATTTTTACCTATAAATACCCAATTTCAAAATTTATAAATATGTGGCTGATTAGCTACTTTGCCGGTGCCCTTATCTCAGACTTGCGCGCGCATGCAGCGCTGAGCGCGCGAAAAAATAAAATTACGGCCGCCATCTTTTAATGGGTTTCTGTTTGTTAAGTTTAAATAAATGTGAACTTTTACTTACTTTTCCTCGCAAGTGTGTTGAAAAACGTCGTATGAAACACGTGAGCATTGGTCATTACACTTCTCGTCTCCATTAAGCCTTCGCCTTCGGCTCAGGCTTAAAAACCGACTCGAGTGTAATGACCAACATACCACACTTGTATCATAATGTACTATTATCGTAGTACTGAACCCTCCGGTGCATGAGTTCGCCTTGGCGATTTTTTTCCAATTTGTTTCAATATAGGTACTTAACGCGTCTTTCCAAAAAAATAACATTCACATTTTAGATTTGAGCAGCTACATTTATATGTGCGAATACGCGCTAGTTATTTTGTTCCTGTTCATACATAAAGTCAAGCCGGAAGGGTAAGCAGAGATCAGGGACCTTAACCATAGCCCACTTGTTCAAGTGTTTATAAAGGGCCCAACGAAATCCTCATATACGAAACTTTTATGACTTGCCAGTAACTTGGAAATCTCCGAAAAATTGCCGCTGTTCCATACATTTTAATGCCGCAGTTACAAACCTTAGTATGGTAAAGTTAAGTTGATAGAGTTGTTTCTATTAACGAGTGAAACCTTCCGTTTTTGGGTGTACACACTCGATACAACAATATTAACCGAGCGACAACAGCGGCAGATAAACGTTTTGTGGTTTTCGCCTGCTGGTAGAATAATATATTTATGTTTACCTTGTGCCTCTATGAAACTAACAAAAAAAACCATTACATCTTTATAACAATTACAGTTTCTGTTCTACAACAAATTCCGCATAAAATAAACTTCTTTTATAAATAGAATCTAAATTGAATATAAATTCTAGGGGAAACGTTATGTGTATTTTCTGGAATAAAAAGTAGCCTATATTCTATTCCGCATTGTAATCTATTTCAGTGCCAAATTTTATTTAGATCCGTTCTGGAGTGATTGAGTAACAAACGTCCATCCATCCATTCCCCTCATCCTTAGAATCTGATCGCGCGATGGAAACTGATATCGCACTCAGGGTGTGTTCTGATCTCAATATCAGTTTCACCTAAAAAAAGAATGAAAAGTAGAATATACTGTAAGAAATTATTTGAAAACCAACAATCAATTTTATCAAATTGATGTCTTATGTCATTGTCTTTCTACCACTGTAAACTGTGTGTGATCAGAGTCAACATTTTTTTTTTTCGATGTAATTGGATCACGAGATCAGATTCTACTTTTCATTCATTTTTATGTGAAACTGATATCGAGATCAAAACATACCCTTAGAGCGATGTCAGTTTCCATCTACAACGGATTGCGCGATCAGATTCGACGAACCCAAACTTCCGCATTTATAAATAGATTTAAGATGATTTTCAGGCCAGCCTACCAATTGGGTTGCTGAACGCCAGTCGGATTTTGGGACGCCTCCTTTTGCTTAGGTCATAAACTGTGGAGGCTGGTTTAGTGACAATCCTGGGACTTACCGGCGTGTGGGCGCTCACCTATAGTAGTCTTCCTTGCAGTAGATATTGCCATCGCGGGAGAAGCAAGTGAGCTCGGAGTCCAGCGGCAGCCGGCACTCGCAGCAGCGCAGGCACGCGCCGTGCCACTGCCGATCCACCGCCAGGAGGTAGTACCTGCCACCGCGGGAAACTATACCATTATTGTCATCCATTAAGCGGAGGGGAATAGTTTCCACAACACAGGGAATCCTAGTGTGGGAACTAGGGCTTCATCCTTTTGTATGTAATTGTTTTTAGAACATATAAACATTTTTTCATTTTCATACATAACGTAACATCCAGGGTAACAAACAGCGCTTCAACTTTTACATACATTCTACATAGTTATTTTATTTTCTATGAAGACTAACAGCTATTACAAGGTTATAATACATAGAAAAATTAGGACACACTAAGCCAATTAAAAGTCTTCACAATTAGAAGTAAATTAGATTAAACGCAAACAGTTCACGGGTGATAACCACCATTTAGAGATAAACAAAATTACATGAAGAAAGAGAAACAAGAAAGCAGCAATTGATCAAATGAGATTGATTCAGTCAACGCTCCGCCCATTTCAACAAGCTATGTGCCCAAAAACAATTGACCACGCACGTTAGTTACGCTAAGGGCGATTTTGCAACAAAAATTTAACGGTTGACCTGCTGTCGACTGTACGAGAACGCTTGTCGCGCGTTTTAAATGTCAAAAGTCACGACTTTCCAGGGGGCGAGTCAATAGAGAAGTTAGATTATTGGTAGTCTTCTGACAAATCGCATTTCAATGGGAAGACGCAAACCCGTGCAACTTAACTCAGGGCCCCGCGCGATATCATTCAAGCAATACCATTTCTTAGTCGACTACGATATAGCGTCAAATAGCTAATATCATTACATGGGACAACTATTTGTGTAATAGAGAGTTGTGCCAAATAAATACAGTCCAACCCTTACATCTGAACTTTGAAAAATGAAAAATTTTATTTAGAAAAAGGTTACAAAAAGATGTTTACTGGCTCCCAAACTAGGATTCCCTGTGCTATGGGTAGCCAGGCTACTTTACATATTGAATTCTATCGAATCCAGATTATTGTTGTCAACTGGCTGTCGTCATTTCGTTACGTTAAATTAATTGTCCATTCGTTTTCAAATATATAATAAAAATCGATCGGATAAAGCCGTACAATACAAATCCAATCCTTGCTGTCATCTAGCAAGAACAAATTATCGATATACCCTGACAAGAAACATCATTAATATCGAGTAGTCTTTCATAGAATCCTAGAGTGATCGTGATCTTAAAATCAAAGACTTTTATGAAAATACTCTGGCATCTAGCCCGCCCATCTAGTTACTCTATACATACAAATATGAAACGTAACAAAAATAAAAAGTCGGACTCTTCCAAGTGCAAAAATTTTTTTTAGACTTTATGTTGAATAAGATTAGATTAGCTCAGATAACTCACAACTGTGCTCTTTTATTGTACGAGTAAAGGGAGAAAAAAAAATCACCTGTCAACAGACCGTCAGACCATAGCCGATGATAGTCGCTTATACTAAGTATCTAAGATCGAAAACAGCTTACCGGTCCTGAATGCGGCCGCCGCATCCCGCACATTCGTCTGGGGGTGCCGGGGAGCCCTCCAAACTTTCTCGCTCCTTCAGCATGGCTTCGGGGTCCGTCCTGCCTTCCAACTTGACCTCTCTATCTCAAATGACAAGGTCCAAATTCCTGTCCGACGTCTGCTGTTCCTTTTTTGACATTTCCATGGTTCGGAGTGGGAAGAAGTCTCACTTCGTCCTGCGAAATTCCAGAATCCAATTATTATTTTGTCAACTCAGAAGTAAAATACACAACTCTTAAAATGGTATAAGGTATATAAACTCGAGAGAAGTGATATTGTTTAAGCTAATGAATATACAATACACAATATATCTGGCGAAAACTAATGCCTACCGAATTTTCTCACAGAATACTTTTATAGTGTAAGCAAAAACATTCATTTAAAATATCAATGACATTCCCTAGTAAAGTTCAAAGTATGGTCTGTACGATTTTTCGTTTATTCTTGATATATGTTTAACTATATACTTAACTTATGCTAGATAGCTGTACATGGTGGAGTAGACATATTCAAATGTGCGTCTTACATAGTATATTCTAAAAGACAATGGGCTTCGGCTAAAGACGTCTTTTTATTTTCTTTGTGTCGCGACTCGAGCAAACTTTTCGTTCCTTTTGAGTAAAAAATATTACAGAGTTTCTTGCATATACGCATAAGGTTTTCTTGTCATTTAAATGTTAATCAGCTGTGGAATGATGAACTTTTTTAAAGTTAGAGTAGGTAGTGTCATTACAGTTTACAACAAATAATACAGTAATAGTTAGAAAAAAACATAATCAAGTTACCTACTTACCTAATCTAAGAATAAAAAACTTATTAGATTTAGTTGTTCAATTAAATCCTTAACTTTTTCTATTACTTATGTAGGTACATGAAAACATTATTTTATGAGAGAACACAAATATTGATAAAACTACATAGGTACATTACAAAGCACCACTTGCTATTTGTAACGTCAGAGCTTGCATCCTATTCGCATGATTTTACTTGCATACAGAATACAATGTCAATGTTATAATGTTTTTGTGAAATTAAAAGTGTCAGTTATCTTTATAACGATTATTTATCAAAATATTTTTTTGCAAGTGGGAAACCCCTGGTCCTTGCCTACCCCTCTGGCACACAGGCGTTGTTTGTTCTTCATTACTTGAATATTTTGTATCCTATATAGTTACACATATCCTCGTCGCGGCATGTACTCGTATCTTCTACCTATTTTCAAATCAAATCAAATTGTTTATTGCCAGGTTAAAATGTTCACACTGTTACATTGTATTACTTACATCCTAATTACCAATAATTATATTTAGTTTCTAAACATACTAAACATTGTTATGTTTCGTGGTTAAGGTAGGTGTTTATTTAGAGAATGCAGCAAACGGTAACAGCCTGAAACAACAACTACCCTCCGCGCTAGTCAAAAGACTGTGTTGCGGCAAAGTAGGAATCATCATCGGATACAACCAGATATTTTATGTCAATACAATGGCCCGATGAATGTGCCGAAGACGAATCAAAATAACACGATTCGAGGGTCACTTTATGTCACCTTTTAATTTAAAAAAAAAAATGCTTTACTACAATCGTAACGACATAGTACTACAATAACGTCTGCAAGGCATTGCTGAAATGTCTGGTGGAAATAAACCAACCACTTTTGGGACCAACTCTGAAATTGCGATAAAACATCAGCAATAGGTATTGATACTTGCTCAAGCGACTGTATATTTACTTGCAGCTGATATTTGTTTTGTGGTATCGTTTTATCTCCTATTCGGAAAAATAAAACCACCAAGATTCTATACCATGCCTCCTACAGCTGTTAAAAGCTCTGTAGTGATTCGGTCTTCGCCTGGGGCCTTTCCATTTTTGAGCTATTAAATAGGTCAAAAATGGAAAGGCCCCTCGATCTGATCTCGAAAGGCCATCACGATCTGATCTCAGCTGATTTCGGGCAGGTCTTCTGTAAAGTGGCGGGTTAAGGTAGTTCTGCGATCGCTTTTGGGCCATGTTTACAAGCTGTTTTCAAGAGTCATCACGAACCGTCTTGCGCAAAGTTCCTGGTAGTGACTGGAATGGAAGAGCCGCAGGTGGGCTCAGTGGCGTGTCTTGGGAAAGGCCTATGTCCAGCAGTGGTCTGACACCTTCTGATTATGATGATGATGATGATGATATTTTTTTGTTTATTATTATACTTTGTTGCACAAGAAAAACAGTACAGGAAATATGACATAAGAAATTACTTGTACAAAGGCGAGCTTATCTCTGTAAGAGATTTCTTATTTCGCAATTTAAGAATTGATCCGTAATAGGCGTTTCTATTGATTTAGAGAATTCTTCATTAGTATGCGTAAGTATAACGAAGAATATTCAAGACTTAACTCAGTTTAGCTGTAAACTGCATTCAGTTTCGCCAGTGAAATTGGATAGTCAAGGTTTCGAGAAGGCAAGATTACTAGTCTTCACTCCTCCAAGGTAAATTCTCACCTCAATACTATGGCTATGAAACTATGAAACGCTGTAGATGAAACTTTATAAAGACCTTTTATACAACAATGTTCAGAACTTGAGTAACTATGTTACCAAAACAAGACAGCGTCTTATTTTTGTTTGTGTATCTTGTTCCTTCCTTACGGCGTATTATTCAAGTCCCTCCAAAGGTTATTTGGAAGAGACAACTTTTAGTTACGAGACCGCGCCGTCTGTAGGTAGCTGCCTACTCTAGGATAACAAAATTTCTTAACTGGTTTTCTTTTTGGTGTGCGATAAAGTATACTCCACTCTTCTCTCAGTACAGCTTTCGAGGGCATAGTAACTCAGGGACTCACGAGGTGAAGCAAGACAATGCTGATAAGGTAATTGAGATACCAGCGGCGACTAACCTTTCACTCGCCTGTTGCCGGATGCAGACTAAACGAATACGAACGAATGAAAGCGATCAATAATGGTTAGTACTGATATTTCAACCCTACTTGGGTTTGATACTGATTATCGGTATTATCCATATTTCAACCAGTTTCAATTATATTTGTGATTACAATAATAACCGAGATATCGAGGACAAATTGAAGGCCTCCGGCTGCCTTCGGATAAAAAATAAGGTCTATCCACATTACAACGGGCCGGCCACGTGTGGGTGCAACGATACAAACTAAAATAAACCTTAAATACTTTTATTTATTTATTGATAATTTTATTGCACTTACATTTAAAAAGAAAACGTAAAATATGGCGGACTTAATGCCATAAGCATTAGTGAACTTTGAAGTTATAGACCTGTGTATTCCTTTGAAGGTGTAGGAGATTCGTGTGGTACCGATCAGCGATGCCACCCTAACGAAGGTTCGTTCGGTTGGCCTGTATATACCGTATGCTTCATCACAGGGACGGCTATCGAGCGGAAGAGACGATTCGCTTGTTTTTGGAATTTTAGGATTTTCATGATATTTAGATTACAAAGGCAACTGTAGTGACAATTTAGATAATAGGTTTACAAGGACAGGTGATTTGAGTTCATTAGGTTTTAAATGTTCTCGAATGTCAATTTGAAAATTAATACGAGAGAAAATTACTCTCAGTTAGTTGTAAAGGAAGGAACTGCAGATGGATAATTAGTAACATAAAAACCGGCCAAGTGCATGTCGGGCCACGCGCAGTGTAGGGTTGCGTAGAAAGAGGGGGTTTCATCTGCTTTACAGAACCAACAACCTCATCAACATAATTTTCAATCGAAGCTTTCCATTTATAAGTTGGTCGCCTATTACTCGTTAACTTGTAAAGTCTACTTAGCCGTGATAGTTTTCCTTTTAAGTTCATTATAAGTGCTATTACCCTGAATTTTTCACGTATCTACAATAAACCGTTTAGCCAGGAGAGGGGGGATGCTCTACTCGGACATAAATTTATAATTAAATTTCGACTTAATATTTCGCAAACAAAACCCTAAACCAAAAAATTATCTTCCTACACCCACAATATTTTTATCGACCAATCCAACGACACCCCACACTATGGTGCAGGCGAGAAAAAAATGCAGGTAGGGGGAGCCCCAAAAATTTTTTTATTATATTTTTTTATTTTACTTTAATACAAAACCCATAGCACAAGTTAACTTGTAAAGTATAGTTATGTTAAATATATCCAACCATATATTATATTTTATTCTACCGTTTTGTCAGGACGATTAATCAGTATGTCTATGCCAAATTTCTGCTTCCTTGTGCTAATCGTCTCTGAGCTAGGCCGCAGACAAACAGACGGACAGACAGATGGACGGACATGGCGAAACTATAAGGGTTCCTTGTCGACTAAAGAACCCTGAAAAAGGTTTTATCATTCCTTCATCAAAAGCTATGTCTAGGAATATTGACAGCACGCTATGGACAGCATGTCATTGAATTTTCATGCATACATTTTTGCCACGTATAAAAACTGTCTAACATAAAGTGATGATTTAACATCACTGAAAATGAAGTAATTTATTTATTTCTTATGTAGTTTTATTTCTCCATACCAGTATTTGTGCGGCTAATAACTGCGTTCGCGCATATTTTTCGCGCTCTGGCGGCGACGGACGACGCGTCGTCGTGACCCGCCCCGCCCCCTCTCGCCGCGGGCTTGTACTGCCGGGGGCAAAAGTGATTAGCAAAAACTATTTCTAAACCAAAATAAACTTGTTTAATTGACGTAATATGGATTCCTACCTCATACCTACCTTATTAGTATAAGTATTAGTACTGGACCTTAAAAAAATGTAGTTTTGCTATTTTCTGTTGATCACTGATTTATCATCATGATTCGTCTTTGGTTTCATCTTTATCCGTTTTTTTTATGCACTGTAACGTCTAAACGCTTACGAATCCATATGTCAGTTAAACAGGATTATTTTGGATTAGAAATAGTTTTTGCTAATCACTTTTGCCCTAGGTACTTACCTAAGCTACCTGTTATAAGTCGACGCCAAGGAAACAAAAATCATATTTTTTGGTTTCCGTACTCGAAGGGTGCGAAACGGGACCCTATTACTAAGACTTCACTGTGCGTCTGTTTGTCTGTCTGTCAGATTAACACCATCACGTAGCTAGGCAGTCAAAATTTTCACAGATGATGTATTTCCGCTATAATAACAATACAAAATTATAATAATAAAAAAATAATAATACTAAAAACAGAATAAAATAAGTATTTAAGTGGGGCCCCCACACAACAAACGTAATTTTTTGCCGCTTTTTGCTCGATATTAATAACGGCAACGGGTAGACGCTGGAAATATTCACTTCTATATTCGCTTACAATGTTAATGATCAAATTAAAATAAAATAAAGATTAAGGGGGGTCCCATACAACCAAAATTATTTTTGCCGTTTTTCTCGATCTTTGTGTCTAATGTTGTATAGATAATGGTACGAAAAGGCCGGGTTTTTTTAATTTAATTTTATCAATGATATTGCTTTACGTAGGAAATATTATTGGTCTATTTTTCTGAAAATCGCGGCTTAGGAAAACAATTCACAATGCAAAGTTTTGAAACAGTTGAGTTTTATTTTTTTTCTCGATAGTATAAGTCATTTTAAAAAACTAATTTTGTTTTCTTTTGTGATTCATCAAGTTAAATACCACTAAATTTTTTTTTTAATATTAAACTGCGTGACGTCATATGCTACCCTTGCTGTGTTAGCCACGCAATTGCGTTTGCCGTGTGAATAGACCTCCCTAGCAAATTTTGACAACTATAGACTTTGACAATCTTAGCTGAAGTGTTGCTAGAATTGAAATTTATTTACTCCCTAAACATGCGACGTCACATGTTAAGTAGGTCAAATGAAGGTCATAGGTATTAAAGCTAAAATAAAGCTCATCTTTTGAGATAAACATCTCTAACAAGTATTTTATAAATACTGTTATTTGGATGTTAGCCTCGAAATGGTTTTAGATTCAGCAGGTAAAAAAAAAACTTTGGGTTCCCAATTATATTAACTAAAGAAAAAAATACGACTGAACGGTTTATAAAACGATGCTCTATTCTACTGACCAAATCATTAGCAAGCCAACAACTCCACTAGAAACCTTCCCAGAGTCGAATTCAGACTGAAAGGTGCTGAGAGTGTCGAATCAACCAAGGTGCACACAGTGCGCCAGGCCAAGTTCTCGGCCGGATTTACACAAAGCGATTGGGGCACAACACGGCCCCCTCTTTAAAACCAGTTATGTCACTAGAAAAAAAAATTCGGAGGGGCTTACGTTACAAAGATCATTAAGAGTCTAGGGTACTATTATTGAACTAAGGACTTGAAATTTGGAATGCAAACAGTGTTTATGGCAGTTTGCATTCCAATGGCCACCCTGTATTTTTTATTTTTTTTTCGATTTTTCCCGTTACTTACTTAGTAACGGGACAAATCGAAAATCATGAAAAATATTCAGGGTGCGGCCTATACAGGATCGTAATTCGAGGGGAACTACCTCATACATTGTAGATAGAGAAAAAGTTTGTTAGAAGATCTATCAGAATTAATAAAGTTATGCATATCTGCATTTAAGAAATTTGAAAAAATGTACTGTCAGAAAAAGAAACAAATAACACTGTTTACTTTTATAACAAACATAGATCTTCATTAGACATGGGAAGACCGATAAAAAAATAACGAAAATAGTTTAACATATACAGGGTGACCAGGTTATACATAATTATTAGAGCAATACTTTATAAGGAAACCGCCTATTTATAAACATGTCGTATCAGCACCAAAATAAAATACAAAAATAAATTAGAATTTCGTCGCAAATAACTTATTTGGACTTTGTTTAGGTCCTAGGTATAAAGACCCTTACAAAAATTTTAAATCATTTGAGACGATGTATTAATAAGTGCTACTGTATAATCCGTTATAGGTAGAAAAAAACCTTTGTTGGGAGGTGTGTAAACAGAAAATAAAATTAATCTATTTTCTTACTATAATGCCCATTCTTTTTTCTAAGCTATTATGCACTTCATCGGACTAACATTTAAAAAAAAGTCGTAAACATCCCACCAAAACATAAATTTAAAAAAACCGGCCAACTTCTCGTCCCAAAAAAGTACTTGATATAAGAACTTGTCAAGTTCCTTGTCTTCACGGAATTAGCAGTGTTATAATACACAGGGAAAATTGCGTAACTTTTGCATTAACAGCAGATCATACTTGGCAAGTTTTCATTGTAAAACCATTCAACATCTTCTAAAAACTTGGCAAGTAAATTTAAAAGTTACACAAATTTTCCTTATTTATTGTAACACTGTTAATTCCGCGAAGACAAGGATCTTGGCAATTTCTTATATATCAAGTATTTAAGTTTTGGTGGAATTGGTGTTTTACACCGATTATTACGCTCATGCCAAGCAACATACTCGTACTTACCCATAGGTGGTTTTTTAAACCGTTGCACTAGCGTAATACATTTTATTCTTGTATTTGATTATCCTTGTCACTGATAAAATCAATTGCGTCTTCATTACAATGAAAATACATAGCAAAGTGAATGAAATTATTTTAGAAATAAAATTATTAGCACATTATGTTACTGAAAATACACAAATAAGTGTTACAGAATTCTAAATTTTATGGCACAAGTTATGTTTTACCCGTCCATTAACTTAGCAATAATTGAGTTAGTAACTTTTGTGCTTACAATTAATACTTTTTAACTCAATCTTAAGCTAAATCAGATATTTAATTTTTTAATTTTTTTTTATTTCAAATTTTGGTCAAAACGTTTGTTGAAAACGTTCAACTTTCTGAAACTTTATAAATGGAACGCCATTTCAGACGTTTGCTCCATGCCATAAGATTAAATACCTATTCATAAAAAGAACATAAAAAGTGTGCCAATCACGAAAACTGCCATTATAGAACAATAAATGCAGCGACTCTAACACTCGCCACCAATTAAATATCTATAAAGTGCAGGTACCTCTTAACGAGCTGTGTAAACGGCGCGACACAATTGTTATTGAAGTTAAGTTAAGTTAGTGTCTTGTTGTGGCAATTACTGAAGCAAGTCCGTGGACCGTAATGTCATAATCACATACACAAACGAGGATATCATAAAACTTCCACTTATGTTCGGTCACACTATCGCGTTTTTGAACTCGCATCAGCATTACAGACAGGCGCCATCTTTAATTCGTTTTTTATTGCCGGGTATTCATTCTGTTAACAAGACAGGAAGCGGTAATTCTGATCGCCCAAACTTACAGTTACTAAGACTGCCTCCGTTAACTATGCCTTACTGAAACTGCCTTTGTTAGGGTTCCGTATTTCAAGAGGACAAATCAGATCCTTTTGTTGCCCGTCAAACCGTCTCCCCACACTTTTTTTAGGAACGGTAGAGCGATCCATTTGAAATTAATATAAAATACTAAAGCCTACAATTCCTTGAAGTTATACAAAATTTAACCTCCTATTTGAACGCAATCAGAAAATATGCTAATTTATGTCCCCTTTTTCATCATCAACCCATTATGTCCCCACCGAGGGGCACGGGTCTCTTCCCTGAGGAAGATATAGGCCATACTCCACCACGGGGGCCAAGTCTAGGCCTAGACTAGTGGCTCGTCTACTGTCAGAAGTTGTCAAGCCGCCCTAAGGCCTCTGACTCGGCTTAACGACTGCCATCTATCGACGGCAGCCGGCACCAACAGCTTAACGTGCCTTGCGAAGCACGGAACCGCTCGGAAAAATGCCACTAGCGTTAGGCATAGACGGCGACCCATCCATGCACTGAACGCACCCTGTGTTGCTTAACCTTCGTGATCGTTTAAGATCACTCAGGCAGCCGGGGCTACGAGCGTTTTATTGCAATAGGTTCTTTGAATTGACATAGAATCTTCATGGTTTGAGGTTTTCGAATGAAACTTTTTTCAAATGGTTTCTATGATGTTCTTTTTTTAAAAAATGTGAAACATTTGAATATCGACCCCTTTTTAGGGTTCCGTAGTCGACAAAGATCCTTTATAGTTTCGCCATGTCAGTCTGTCTGACTGTCCGTGGTTTAGCTGAAAGACGATTAGTACAGATGGGTTTAGGTACATTGTTCTGTGGATACATCTATTCACCCTACTCCGTTGCATTACGGGCGACTTTACAACTATAATGCAAAGGTTGATGTGCTGTTGACTGTACTAGAAGGCTGAAATTAAGCATAGATATATATATTAATCTCGCCGACATTATTTTAAATTACGGTTTTCTTTTCTCTTTTACCCCACAGTGTGGTGTACACTTAAATTGGTTGTTCAAAAATATTGCGGATGTGGGAAAGACATTTTTCGGTTTCGAGGTCTATTTGCAAAGTATTAAGCTTCTCCCAAATAACTTAAACACATAAGTAAATAATAGATAAATAAACCTATTGTAGTAGTGAAAAAAGGAAGTGCTCTTTCAATTTGGCCTTGAAGGCAGCAACAGATGGACTCTCCCTGATAGACTTGGATAGACCGTTCCACATACGGACAGCACGAACAGAAAAGGACTTAGAGTAAAATTGTGAATTGCAGGCAGGAACTTGTAAGGTCCTATCATCCCAAGCCCTCTGTTGTCTGGCACGTGGAGGTAGCAGCGAGAATCTTTCCCGCAAGTACTGTGGGGTACTGGGATTTCTCAGTAATTTGTACAGAAGGTAAAGCATGTGAACATTGCGCTGTATACGTAGGACCTGGTTACGTGGTCTAGGGAACCACTTTAGTTACCCTCTGAATTCGGACCACAATCGGATATATGATCATATGACTTTATTGAAGTGATTACTTGTGTAAAGCAGGAGTTAGTATAAGTGAAATAAAATCCTAATATCAATCAAAAGCGCTTCCTTTTTACCGACTTGGTCGGTTTTTAGGGTTCCGTATTCGACATGGAACCCTTATATATTCGTCCGTCTATCTGCCCGCAGGCTAGCTCAGAGACGATTACTACGAAAAAGTTGAAATTTCGCACAGAGATACACATTAATCACACCGACAAAACGGTAGAATAATTAATTAAAAAAAAAATTGTGTACACCATAGTGTTGTTGGATGGGGCGTTTACAAATATTGTGGGTTTAGGAAGATCATTTTTTTGTTTATGGTTCCATTTGCATTTCGCTTAAAATTTAAGCTTTAAATTTTTGTCCGAGTAGGGCGTCCCGCCCTTTCTCCTGGCTAAACGGTTAATTGTAGAAACGTGAAAAATTTCAGGGTAGTAGCACATAACGAACTTAAAAAAGAAAACTATCACGGCTAAGTAGGCTTTACAAGTTAACGAGTAATAAGCGACCAACTTATAAAAAGAAAACTTCGTACAAAATCCATTGAAAATTACTTTTATAATGTGTTTAGTTCTGTAAAGCAGATGAAACCCCGTCGTTCTGCGAGTGACCCGATTCACAATTGTCCAGTTTTTATTCTAGCAAACTCACCATCAAAACCTATCTACCTCTATCTATGTTATCTAACTGACCATCATGAAATATGGAAAGAAGCAAGTTTCCAGAGCACAAATAAAGAAAAATATGCGAAAGTTGATAATATAACTGTACTGTCTATATTTGCAGTTAAGTTGCATAGAGTAGGTAGGTACCCACTTTACCACTGCAAAGTTACGTTTCAATAGTTGTTCCGGACCCCTAAGGACACGAGTGCTAATTGCACCTGTCCGGTTTTTAAAACTTATTATCTACAGTACTAAGTATAACTCTTCATCATCATCATTCAGCCTCAAGAAGTCCACTGCTGGACATAGGCCTCCTCCATGGATTTCCAAAAACACCGGTTGGAAGCGGCTTGCATCCAGCGTCTTCCTGCCTTCCTGCCTGTAACTCTTATCTACTAATATTATTATATATTAAAATGTATTATAGTAAGCATTAAAGATATTGTATAGGCCTTGACAAATAAATCATAAAAAAGACTTATTCCCTTAATATATTCAGGCATGAAGAAAAATATCTACAAGAAATATTTATAACATATGAGATAGAGTGACCAGCAAAAAATACAAATGTAATCTTTTCTGTCACCAATAAAAGTGTCTTGAACAACAATTATTGGTTTTAAACATATACAAAATTATATTCTTTTTCTTGCACTAACCCGTGCTGAGGACAATTTTAAAAACCTATACGTAATACAGAGCAGTTTGTAAAGAGGCTCAAAATTTCGCCGATCCCTGCACTTGCCCATTAGCTCAGTTTGGAGAGCGCTGGCACGGTCAGTCAGAAGTCGCGGGTTCAAGTCCCGGCATGGGTGGAATTTTTAGCCTCTTAATAGGTTTTTAAAATACAAAATTGTGCAGCTGCAGCTAAAAAATTAAATCAGCAGAAACTGATAAACCTACTAAGTGTAAAACTGATACGTCAAGTGATAAGTTAATACAAAACACTTAAGGGCCGATAGGTGTTATTATCGTTAGTACAATGAATACTTTACTATTTAGAACTTTTTGTGCGTGCCTTTTGAGCGATGGTTCGGAGGTAGGCAAGTGATTTTGAGGTGTATAATTTGAAGGCACACACTCGGTGTCAGGCAATTGTACCGAGGTAATGACTGGAACGCACTGTATTTTTACGTAATTGAAGTACGGGGTTTGATTAACTATTTCAGTTGTGATTGATGTCACTTGAGCACACAAAAATCCTTTTAACGAATGGAAAATATAAAGCCAGCGGTATACTACAGGTTTTGGCTGACAGGCCAGATTGCATATTAGTCGGTCAACTGATTAATTAATTAATTAATTGATCAGTTGATTGATTGATTATGTTTTAAGTATTAGTTAATTTATAATATTTTTACCTATCTTTTTAAAGATTAGGTTAAGTTATATGGATTTTATGATCCGAAATAAACGATTAATAATAATAATTATTATTATTATGCCACCTAAATACATAAAGGTACCTACATAAATTCTTCGTTTCATTGAACTAGTGTCTGGGTGTAAAAAAAACTGAAACTGAATTTGCACGGATATTTACTCCATTATTTATTCATTTTATAATTTTCCGACATGGTCTACCGAGACCACGAATTTTGGAAAAGTACCGAAATAATAAACGAGTAAATATCCTACTCTAGTCCTCGTGTTAACCTTAAAAAATACTAAACAAAAAAAAATTTAATACTTTCAAACACAAGAAATTTATGATAGGGTTTGATATTTTTTGAATTAATAAGAATGACCTGGGACGAGCAAACAACTTGATAGACATAATTGAGTCCAGTATTTTAACGATTTGTATTTCTATGTGTTGTTTAAAATCTGAAGGTTAAATAGACACGGCTCACGGCTGTAAGACCCGAGAATCAAGGGTTTGCCTCAAGCTGCGATCCCGACCACACTCTAGTCGTATTATTCCAGACTTTGGTCAATATTATTTAATGTTTTATCGTCTTATCAAAAGTGCATCTTTCCATGTTTACCTTGCAGTGTAAGTTATACTCCACGTTTAAGCAACAATAACGATTACAAAATTTGATGTCATTTTACTCATTAGGGAATGCCTGCGCTACGGGACTCTTAAATAACTTGTACACAATGACCATTGACAGGAAAAAAATGCTTAAGAATGTGTAAGAATATAGGTATTGGTTCAGATTTGTACCACCTCACCTTTTCGTACAGTCGACAGCAGGTCCACCTTTACATTTTTTGTTGAAAAGTCGCCCGTAACGTAACTGGGTAGGGTATACGTATGTAAAGGTTTATGTCGTGTCGACTGTACTATCTAAAGGCTTTGTGATGGATCTGCCCACTCGCCTTCAAAATTGTGTGGTTCAGACTGTCTGAACAATGCTTCAAAATTACCCATGTTTAACTCGGCTAATATGCTATCAAAAGAGACGACTAATTAGCTTTTATTCAATTTCGGATCGGAAACGCTAGGCTCTACACCGTGAAGGAGGTATTTCAAGCTGTCTGGACACGTTTCCGATCGATTTTTCACTGAGCGTCACTTTCAAGCGCAAAACTTGAAACAAGACACTTTTTTAAAATATCAACGCAGGTAAACACGAGTCTTTGAAGAATATTATCAAGACGGAAAAAGAAGTTAAATAGAAAAAAAATATTGAATTTGCGAGCGAGGGAGACGCCGAAAGTCTTATTTACTTATTAATTCGCCAAAGTCCACATAGTCAAAGTCTTAAGAGAATTATCCCCAGTACCCAGTAGGTATATCTGCATCATTGGCCTATTTTACATATGACGATAACCCTTCATTATTGGATTAATGCGTACTCGTACAACTTTTGCACAACGGCATTAATATTAGGGGTTAATGTATGAAATTGCCGTTTTATTGCAATAGGTTCTTTGAATTGACATAGAATCTTCATGGTTTGAGGTTTTCGAATGAAGGTGAATAACGATGAATTAAGAGATATAGTGGAAGCCGACCCTAGTGAAACTACGGATTAGCGGCATGGTTTAACGTTACCTTACCCACAATATTGACTCACTTGCGTCAAATCAATAAAATAAAAATATACGAAAAATGGGTGCCTCATAATCACTCGAATTTTCGCAGTATCCATCTTTCTTGTCTAAATTGAATAACAAAAACAATTGAAAGTCGATATTCAAATGTTTCACATTTTTTAAAAAAAGAACATCATAGAAACCATTTGAAAAAAGTTTCATTCGAAAACCTCAAACCATGAAGATTCTATGTCAATTCAAAGAACCTATTGCAATAAAACGCTCGTAGCCCCGGCTGCCTGAGTGATCTTAAACGATCACGAAGGTTAAGCAACACAGGGCGCGTTCAGTGCATGATGGGTCGCCGTCTATGCCTAACGCTAGTGGCATTTTTCCGAGTGGTTCCGTGCTTCGCAAGGCACGTTAAGCTGTTGGTGCCAGCTGCCTTCGATAGATGGCAGTCGTTAAGGCAAGTCAGAGGCCTTAGGGCGGCTTGACAACTTCTGACAGTAGACGAGCCACTAGTGTACAAGCCTCCACCAATCCGGACTTGGCCCCCGTGGTGGAGTATGGCCTATACCTTCCTCAGGGAAGAGACCCGTGCCCCTTGGTGGGGACATAATGGGTTGATGATGATTGCAATAAAACGGCAATTTCATACTTTAACCCCTATTACTTGTACGATACTACCAATCTGATAATAAATAAATAATATTAACTCAAGTGGCAATGGACTGGTCACAAGTGCAGAAGAACCTATGGTGGATCGAACCTTTCCACCCCGGAATGGTTCTCGACTGGAGACCACGAACTAGCAAACGCAGCGTAGGACGTCCAGCTCGCGAGACCGACGATCTGAGGCTGGTTGCTGGCACCGGCTGGATGAGGATGGCCGAGGACAGAAGGGAGTGGTGTGCCTAGGGGAACGAGTAGGCTGATGGATTGATTAAAATAACTTTCACACAACACAATCACTTGTCCCGGTTCCAAACCACGATACCCTGTGCTATGGTAACCCGGCAAGGACGTCACAAACATGGAAATGCCCCCAGTGTCGTAATGATGATAAATTACATTTTTTTCTATTAATATATATTAAATCAGAGTTATGATTAAAAGACTTTTCACACCTCCTGCTCGACAATGCCTTATTACGTACCGTCAAATATCATCGTAAAGCATGGCCTTGTCTCTCGAGGGCAATAATAATGAAGAATTTCCCTAGGGAATAAAGTGATTTGAATTTAGAATGTCAAAATTCGCATGAAAACTATGGAGAAGCCCCGCATTGCAATTCGAAATTCGAATTGTTGTTCGAAACTCACCTCTTTTTTTTCTTTTTTTTCTGAAATACTGTGTCCTGTGACCGCGCGAAACACCAACAAAAAAAAGAAAAAAAGGCGCGAATTGCAAATACGAATTTAAAAGTTATATTCAATTTAAGTTGCTAAGCCGTAAAAGAGTGTGGACTTTATATTTAATTTCAGGTTTTAATACATATTTTCAACTTATGCAGCCCTGTCTTTTTATTGTCTCCCAGATGGTGTGAAAAGTAGAGTATTCACCTCTGGAATAAAACATGTCTTAGTCTCGGGCGGTATGAACCCCTCGCTTCACTCAGGACTCTACATAACTCCCTCGCTTCGCTCAGGAGTTAAAATTTAACTCCCTCGCTGCGCTCGCGAGTTAACTCGGAGTCCTTCGCTCCGCTCAGGGTTCAATATGCCGCCCATGACATAATACATGGTTTTATTCCCTTAGTACATAATCTACTATGAAATTTGTTAACTATTATATATTTTATACACCCACGCTAGGTAATATAATCTACTAGTAATCTACTAGGTATATAAAAATTGCGTGTCACAGGGTTTGTTATCGAACTCCTCCGAAACGGCTTCACCGATTTTTAAGGATTTTTTTTTGTGTATATTTGGTAGGTCTGACAACAGGTCGTAGGATAATTTATTAATATGGAAAAACAACGTTTGCCGAATTAGCTAGTAATAATGTAATGTCGTGTTGTTACGGTTATCGTCTAATGTGAGTCAGGCCATTCTCGTGGGACTGAAACACTCGAATTGGAACTTGAACAGTGACGCGCGAAAGGACGCTCAATAGATAAGTAAGTTGCTGTCTCCATCGCATGCTGAATGTGGTTGAACCATATAGAGTAGACTGAAATTCTAATATTATAAATGTGAAAGTTTGTGAAGTTGTTTGGATGTTTGTTACTCAATCACGCAATAACGGCTCAACGGATTTACATGAACAGAACTGAAGTGAAACATAGTGTACTTGATATCCCGGTAATGCGTTCCCGTAGGATAATATTTATTTTAAGTTGAAATTACATGGCGTTGTGAGAGCGAACGTTGTTTTTTTTAAAATAGATGGCGTTGTGCAAGAATCGTATAAACAGATTCTGTGGCGCTACGGAGTTGTCCGGGACAGCTAATATATCATATAATTACTAGCCCCAAGTCCGTCACGCGTAGTAATCGAGCTTCCCGACGTTAATGAATTATTTTTAACAACCGACTTGCTCTTTTATTGTCTAATTCATTATTTTGATACTGATTCGTTAGTTTAATTTACCTATCCGCTTATCCAAATGGAAGATAAAATGCTATACTTAGTTGACTGCATAACCTGGTAGAAGGTGAACTTGTCTGGATTCTCCTAGAGATTCGTCAGATTTATGTTATACGAGTATAAGCATAGTAAGGAAAAGTTTTCTATAGTTTAGCGACAGGCGCCAGTGTTTTTGTGAATATAACGGTATTGCGTAAATCTTTCATATGTAATTAAACCTTGTAATTATGAAGAGAGATATATTTACTGGTGTACGTTTTGGGTAAAAAAAAAATTGCGAAATTTTTAATTGATTGTAAGGATACGATTTATTTGGAAACTAAAACTATCGAAAGCACTACGTTAAGAAAATGACGTGTTATGTATTTACTAGGAAATCTGGACGTATAATATATATTTTTATATTTTTAGCACAAGTATTTTTGAAACTCATAGCGCAGAAAAACAGCCTCTCTCCCCACGAGACAGTAAGTTTAAACTACGTATGATACAATAAATTGCAATTTTGAGAAAAATCGCACCAGACGCGGTTGTGAAAAAGAAATATAATTTTCCCCTCTTCGTCTGTTACTATAATAAAGCCGAAAAGTTGCTTTAGATTCTTTAGGACAAGTTAAATTTATCGCATCTATCTTAAATGAATTGCTCAGGCTTCCTTGCGACAAGTTACTTAATGAGTAAGTAATTATATGAGTACTTATCCAGGCAAAAACTTATAAATTTAGTATCGATGCAACTATTTATTTTATTCTATCAAGCGCTACCCCGCTTAGTTAAAATATAGTAAAATACGTAACGCTCTTGTAAAAAAATGATAATAAATAAGAATAAACTTTCTCACAATACAATCACTTGGCCTCGTCTCAAACTCCGGTACCTACCCTGTACTATGGTAAGGTTACCACGCAAGTGAACATGGAAATATGGAAATACACCCAGACCGACTTTATTTGTACGGCGCCTTCCAGTAGGAATCGAGCCCGCGACCAAAACAGAGAGTACCTGTTGACCGCTAGACCAAAGAGTAGTCAAGTGCAAATTGCGATGCCCGGGCACGGCTGCAACTATCCTGTACAGGGGAAAAAAAATCATAACATATGGAGAAAACTTTGAAATCGCGAAAAAAAATTCAGCTATTCCAAAAATTTGAATGCTACAGGGATTCGCAATCCGCCGCAGCCCGCACCTACCTTAGTTTATTTATATTTTTTTTCGCGTTTCCGATGTTTTCCTCGTTGTAAAAGTGGTTCGTTTATATGAATAGAACACATTTTTAGAGTTTCGTAGTCAACAAGGAACCTTTATAGTTTCACCAAGTCCGTCCAACTCTTTGTCTGTCCGTCTCAAAGACGATTAGTATTAGAAAGCTGAAATTTGGCATAGATATACATATTAATCATCAATCACCCCGACAAAACGGTACATTAAAATCTTTGAAAAAATCTTTTTATACTACACTTGCTTGGAAAGTACCTTTATCAAATTTACGGTAGAAAGTACGTCATTGCATATCGAACAAATATGCGGGGAGAAAACGCATCTGAGCGGGAGAGAAAAGTGTATGAAAATCCATTTCTTACGTGGTTTTTCTTTTTTAATTATGCGCCGGTAACCTAAATATCAAAAGCCAAAAAGTTTTTACAATGAGTTTTTATCTCCAAGTTCGCAAAATGACACTGGCCACTAGCTGTGTGTTGGATGGTGTCGGGCTGGCAGTGCGACCCTGCGGCGGCAGGATAAACAAATTGAAAAAAGAACATGTGAAAATTGCAGACGCCATTGACGCCATTTCCAATTTGTGTGTTGTTTGAGGATTCAGTTTTCGTAGAAAGTAAAATAAAACTATCAAGCAGGTGTAGTATAAAGCACTATGTATCACTCGAGAGAAACTGCGATTCCCGATCGTGACCGTAATCGGTCACTTTCTCCTCTCGGTGAACAATGTACTATTTGGGCACCACCTCTACATCTAAATTAGGGATATTTTTTTCTTTTCGTTTCCCCCGTTTATAATGTTACCCCATCATTGAATTGGTTGTCCAAAACTATTTTGGTTGAAGCAAAACCCTTTCTTATTAAGAATCCGTTTGCGAAATATTAAGCGGTAAATCGCATTTTTTTTTGTTAGAGTAGTTAGAGCCCCCTCTTGGCTAAACAGCTGACTACAGTAACCTGAAAAAATCAAGGGCAGTTAGTTACACGGTTAGTTAAAAAGAAAACGGTCACGAATGAGTAGGCTGTACAAGTTTACGAGCACTAGTAGACCGAAAAGGAAAACTTCATACAAGATCCATTGATGAGGTTGTAAGTTAAGATAAGTAAAATAAAATCCTAATATCAATCAAAAAACCCTCTTTCTAAGTTAATATTATTAATAATATTTTTAATATTTATATTACTTAATATTTTGACGACTAAGGAACCCTACAATGCGCGCCCAACACGCACTTGGCCGTTATTTTTTATAATAAATTCTGTCCATTTTTAGGAATTGGGTTGAATCGATTCGACCTAATTCCTAATATCACTAATATGATAAAGTTTGGTACCCTTGTTTGATAATTCATTTTCAATTACGTTTAGTCTAAATTACCATCCTTTTAAATAAATTTAAATTTATCCTAAAAACACAGTTTTTCTGATTTATAGTTATTTTGTTTAATGCTTAAAATCATATGGGTAGACATTCTTATATATAGGTATAGGACACTGAATTTACTGAAGGCTGTGACGTTAGTAGAGCCCATAAAGCGCGAACTTAATACAATTATGTAAAGCCTGATACATGTTTCCATAAATATCAATCAAAGAAAAAAACAATAAAATAGTTGTATAACAGACATTTTCGTATTTTAAAAATAGGCTTTTTATTTCGTAAGTAAGCAAAGGATTTAGGATAACAAAGGATTTTTTTTGAGTTCCTATCCTAAGGGCGATATTACACGGTTCAATCACATTGAAACAATGCCATTAAAAGGCATTAAACATTAGACATTGAACAACGTTACCTATTTACCCGGTTCAATCACATTAAAGCAATGCTATTGAAAGCCATTGAATATTGGGCATTGAACGACTTTGCCTATTTACACGATTCAATCTGAAAAATGAACATTGAAAAATGCGCCCGATCGTTCAATTTCCATGTTTACGTGTTCAACTTGAAAGCGTTCGCCGATATTTAGCTTCCATGGAAATTGCGCCACCGAAATTAAAACGTGTAATACCGCCTTAACCATAAGCTCCTTAGAAGAGTAATGAAATTTAGATTTTATTTAAACTGTAATTTTTTTCGCCGCAAATTACATGCATTGGTCTATCTTCAAATTACAAAAACTAGTTTAAAAAAATAAAAACCTATTATTTGATTTGTAGTTAATGAGCAGTGAAGGTTTTTGTTATTTTTACCCTATTGCGGCGGAGCCCAAAAGGAGAGTAATATGTTTTTCTCGGATGTATGTAAGTATGTACGATTTTAGGTTCCTTCCTAACTCCTTAATCAATGGTCAGATTTTGTCAAATAAGAACTCAATCGATACGTCTTATTTGCGCTATTTGGCTATATGAAATCAGCATAATCCAAACAAAACATAAAAATATCACTAAAATGTAAAAAATAAAAATCAGGAATTAAAAATAACCGACAACCCGTCTGCTGAGCATTAACTACTAAGCAGGTGGGACCCAAATTGAACAATGTAACTCCTTGCGATGTACCTAGGTTGGTCCCATCTGCTTAGTAGTTGATGCTTAGAATGCTTAGCACTTGTTGGTTATATTTTATTTTATTTTTAGTTTTGTCTTGTGTGATTTTTCATTTATGGGTAGCAAGATTAACATTAACATTTAGCGGCAAATTGTCTTTACCCGAAATTTTTGCAAAATAGGCCGAACATTTCATAATATTTTTGTTTAGTGTCAGATTTATTTCTATTTAATTTTATCTATGTCACCCACGTAATTATAACAAAGGGCTGAAATCCTATAAACCTAAATCTGACGATTAGTTAAGAAGTTATGGGGGAGTCTAGAATCAGACTAACTTACAACTTAGTTACACGTAGGTACATACCAACATACAAACATATATGCATACTTACATACATAGACACTCCTTTTGAGATTTATTGCAGTTGGGTAAAAAAGTTTGGTGACTGTTTTTCTTGGTGTGTCGCTTCGAGTGTGATGGAAGAGGAGAAAGTTCTGAGCCCATAAATATATATAAAGTGCAATATTATCTCTGAACGTATAAAAATCTCGTTAAAATATCAGTACATACCAAACGACAGAAAACCATTTTAAAATAGGTATTTCAGGCTTTATGAATACTACTGTTAGCAGTTCTTTTTTCCACAATGGGGTTATAGTTTTTTAACTGTTGCTTATAGTCTTTATCACATTTTGTTATGTGCAGGAAAACACTTTTTTTATGAAATTGGAACAGAATTATAAGATTACAACTTAACGGCTTTTGATTGCAAGAAGCAGTTATAATAATTTGATTGTTTGTTTTAATGTTTACAAGTTTAACAACGCTATTGTTTGTGGTTTATTGTTCGAAAGGTTTGTTCCTCGATAAAGTTTGTAGTAGTTAAAACGAGAAATCACAGTAATTATTTCGTAGAGTGGTATAATAATTTTACCACTTCAATTTTGATAACTTTTTAGTGGCACCCAGTAAAACGTTTCAATCGAAAATATAAAAGGCTTTTATGGCATAATACAGCCTTTTTCGAGATTGGCCGGTGGTTTTGAGCCCGTAGATTGTAAAGCAATAAATTATTTATTATCTCCTGACGACTGCGCGTACCTTTTGTGGTGTTCAAATCGAACTGGCTGTAGTTTCTCGAGCGGTAACCTAAGATCCGCGACGTCACCAGAGCGCACTCTAAAAAGACTATCACGGGCTGAACGTATGACGTTCACAGACAACTAAATTCGCAGAGAGAAAAAATATACATTACAACCCTCTCGCTGGCACTCGCCGACGGGTGGGGGCGGCCCTACGGCCCCTTAGGCCCTCCTCGTGCCGTTAAGGTTCTCCCACATAGGCGCGTTATTATCGGTCGATAATACCGGACACGTTATTGCAATGTCTGTTTTTAGTAGGTACATTATGTACTAGTACTAGGACGGCTACGAAGTTGCACACTGCTGCGATAAGAACGACGCAATAGGAGTTGGACGCTTGCTTTCCTCCGTCCTGGGATATTCCGATATGAGTTCTTAGAACATTGGTATTAGACTCATGCGATCCCCCACACAGCTGCGAGATCGTCAGTACGTCAAGGACGAAACTTGGCTTAATTGATGGTTACTGTTCTAAAAATCTATAATATAGATATTGATTTATCATCAAACGATGAATTTTCGTCACTAACAGTAACTGTGGAAGTTGGTCGCCGGAGACGCCAAAAACGAAGGTATCTAAATCATTTAATACAGTTCAAATTAATAGGGGAACTATACTGTACAGTGTGACCATCACAAAAATGGCGAATTTGTCCGACATTAACGAAATAGAATTATCGGACGACAAAAACGCAGCTGTGTGCAAGGAATCGGGACGCTTAGTCGCAATAACGCATCCGGTATTATCGACCGATAATAACGCGCCTATGTGGGAGAGCCTTAACTCCCCCGAATTCACCCCGGAGCAGCAGTCACCCTGTTGCCATAAACGAGTCGAGTTCACGCACGAATTCGCAACACTATTGTATAATATTATATACTGACGTAGGCACGTAGGCCGGATCTGATAGTAGCTCTTATTGCGTCATGTTTACGGTGAGGTTGCTTTAAGTTACCGTTAGGCTATGTCGTGACAATTTTGACGATTCCAAAATGCAAAAATATGTATGTTTTTGGCAGTTCGGAGTAGATATATTATCTTGTAAATATTTATTTATCTAGTTATAAATATTTCTCCCTTCTTCCCGTTATCTCAGTTTAAACACCCTACGCTAAGGTTGGCTGGAAGAGAACTTTCTTAGAGACAAGTTCGCCTTTGTAACAATGTTATGCAACTATTTTTCTTATTCGTGGTTTGCAGTATGGCATATAACAATATTAATGTTAAATCCAACAACTCCTTACAGTAAAGTAGTAGCGCCCCAGGTAGAAAATAATTGCGACCGGACTACAGTAAAACCTTTCATCAAGGCTGAACGACGAGCAATTAATTCCAAAAATTTAAAGATTATGCCGTCGACTGTACTAAAAGCTGCGCAGTAGGTAGTCTTTGTAACCAATACATATTATAAATTTAAAATTACCTATAGAGTAGGGCAACAAGCAAGGACGCACCGTTGACTGTGACTAATACAATTAGCACATTAACATGCAGACTTCAGACTAATTGCAACAGAAGTAACTATGTGCACTGCACACCGTTCACACTGAAAATCTGAGTTCAACTCTACAGGGCGGTTATTTGAGATGGGGTTAAAAAGGGAAACAGCATCTAAATCTAGTGTAGCAAACGACAACCGTGCTTTAAAAACCATTAATTTAGACACCTTTCTTTTCAATAAAACTATTCACTTGTTCCGTTGCCCGAATATAGAAAATAACACCAATGTTTACGGAAGTATAAAAGAAAGAAGCTAAGAGCTTTGATTACTTTTTGGGCCTTTCTGCTGATCAAAGAGAGAGGACAGGGGGTTGAAAAAATCTTCCTTTCGTAATAATTCAAGACGTCACAAAACTTCTGAAATTACGATGGTAAGAGGCAGTTCTTCTGCCACGTTTACATTGCGCCAGCAATTAGACAAAGTGCAGACACCACGCGCGCGCGATTAATGCGCCAATAAGGCAACTTCTCGTTGGAACATCGCTAGGTTTTGTTGTTCTTAAATGGGCGTACAAAATTATAAAGAATCAAATTATAGGCTGTTAAAAGAACATGGGCTCCGCTAGATGGTATTATAAATTCAGTGTCTCTAGAAAGATTAAACTACACTGCTACTAAAAACTACGCTACTGCTAAAAAACTAGAACTAGACGGATTTGAATTGCGAAGGTATACTAAATTATGACTCTTAATCCAATGTTAATAGACAAAAGAAGAAGTCAAGATTTGGTTGCCGCCATATAACAGATATTGTTTACAAACCAAAACATATCATACGAGTCACACACGAAGGCAACTTCTGTGTAAAAACTGTTCCTAATACAAGTTAATGGTATTACGTACGTTGGTTGGCTTCCAGTAAAACATACGTTCCATATCCGAAGGATGCTAAAGGGACCTTATATACGTACGACGTCAGTCTGTCTGTCTGTTTGTCTATTTGTCTGTTTGTAAAAGCCGATAAAGGCATTTATGTCTTGAAGTGTAATTGGAAGGTAGGTGCAAAAAAAATATAAATTACAAAATTATTTATTTCAGCAAAGATATTTTACATATAATAGCAGCTAGTTGAAATTTTCTCAGGAAAAGGTTATTATGCAGATATGTAGATTGCCCAAAAACAAGTTAGGAGTTGGCAGTGATTTATGTATCAATATTGAAGAAAAACTTTTAGGGTTATCCATTTTTACGCCATACCCTGTACAAATAATCAAAACCAGTCAAGTGTGAACCGGGAGCCCAACTGAAGGTTAGGTCAACTTAGTTACTTAGTTTTAAGATAAAGTGTTTAAATAAGTTTAAAAAGCATTTGAAAAAGTTTAATTTAAAAAAAAGATTGTTATTTATGTTATTTCAGAAATTATTTACTTTAAGTCAAGAGAGTTGTTGCACACCTGTAATTGGATGTTAGACTAGAACATAATTATCTACACAATGTTATTTTAAGTGATGTATCTAACATCTGTTGGTTGTGTCTAATAAATAAATAAATAAAGGTTCCGAACTGAATGAAAGAAGACACATTTTTACTAAATACGTAAATTTATATTTTTGGTGGTGCCGAGTCCTAACCGCTCTTGCCCGGTTTGATATTTTGTATTTGTTTGTTTGAGATTTTTATAGTTTGAGTTGGTACCTACTAGTTTTTATTTTTCTTTTTTGTGGAATTTAAAATACCCCTTTAGAGGACGACTTTCTAAAAACACTGCAACAACTAACCTTTGCTTAAACCAGAAGCCTGAGAACCCATTTCAATATTTCTAACTTAGAAAAGTTATGAACTTTCGCTACAAACTTTCGCCACTTCGGTCGATCAGTTGGAAGGCAGAAGTCAGTCACCCTGAATTCTAGTTTCTAAACGGAATTCTAGTTTCATAAGTAGAAGACCGTTGACCTCAAACATGATACCTCTAAGAAGATGAGGGGTACTTGTCTAGCAGAGGACAAGTTAAAAATTAGTAGGACAATGAGCCCAATGCAGCTTTTACGGTTTTTCTCCCACCTCATTTGGATTTTTTATTTTTCTTTTGCCTAGTGATCCTACATTACAACCTTTTTGTGTATTTAGTGTTTTTTTTAACAAAGTGACAGCACCAGCTCTGGGGCGCTATTACGTAAATTCTCCACTGTATGGAGTTGCCTATTTAACCTACTACGAACTGTCAAATACGTACATCATTTGACACTTTGGAATTTTCAAATGGTTAACCTTATAGAATGGACAGTTACGTAATAGGAGGGCTGTGGCAAGTCTAGCGCTATTGAGGTCTGTGGGCTTAGGTATTTAACCTTCCGAAAAGTTGCTTGATCTAGGTCGAGCTCTGACTTTTCTAATCACTGTCACAAATTCTCGTTCATATTGCAAAATGTCACATGTCAAAAAAAAACTTTTTTGTTTTTTCATCGAAATAGTACGAAAGTTAATAAATTAGAAGAAAATTAAGTCGTAATAGTATACACAGCTAATCAGACCGAGGATTACGATGTTTTACGATGAATTTCGATGAAAAAACAAAAGTCGTGTTTTTATGACTTGTGACATTTTGCAATATGAACGAATATTATTATTATTAAAATTCTTTATTGCATTTTAACACATAGTTTTGCATATAGGGCGTATACTAACTAACTTAAGTTTTGATGAAAAGCTTAACAGATAGTAAAGTAAAGTAAAGTAAAAAGTAAAAAGTATTCATTGCCATTTTAAAGGTAACATTTAAACATTTGCTGACCCCCACACTAGGCAGAGCCTGTCCCGTGGGGGAAGGATTAGATGTGGCTGATTACCTTACAGTTACGGCGGTACATGCAAAATCTTAAGGAGGTTTTGTAATCTTAATGAGTAAATACCTAGAGCATGCAAATCTAGGTAAGTACATAAAAATATTGTGGAAAATGTAGCAAGTAAGTATACTAGAACCTATTTGCTACATTTTTGATAGCCAAATTATTTTAGACTATTTACATCTTGTATGCTATGTGAATTGAAACTTTATGTGTGAGTGTATGTGAGTGTGTGTGTGTGTGTGTGTGTGTGTGAGGGTGAGGGTATGTGAGGGTGTGTGTGTGTGTGTGTGAGGGTGTTAGGGAGAGGGTGAGGGCGAGTGTGTGTGTGTATTTGCGAACGATTTTGTTTTGTATCTCTTTAAGGTTAACTCTGCTTACAATTTGTTTAGATTAGACACTAGGCGTTAACATTTTTTCGGTGGTTTGATAATCTTTGGTGTTTAACCAGCTTAGAACTTTTATTTTGGCCTCCTTTACAGTGCACAGTTTTATATCGCAGTCTTTGACCTTAGAATATAAAATGTATTAATTACTTATTTAGACCTAGAACCTTCTATAAGAAAATAAAAAATCATACAGAGGGGAAATATTATACAAATACAACATAATAATCAATAAATACATAATACAATAAATAAATACATAGATTTAGAAAGCAAAATAAAAAAATCTACAAATTTACTAATGATAATGCGATGTCTACATGTGAATACTACTCATAATAAATTAAGAGAATTATTGGAGACTTAGCTAGTGACTGTAAGCTTTGGTTTTGAATATGTCAAGCGATGGACCTGTCAGATGTGTAGACTAAAGCTATTCCAAACGCGAATTGCAGTCACGGCGAAAGAGCTTGAATAACCAGCCGTATTATGCTCGGGGGTACGGAGATGCAATGCTCGGGAGCAGAGGTTATTAACAATACCATACAGAGTGGCGAGAATATGAGCATTCCTGCGGGAATGGATGTTGAAGCACTTTAGCAGATTACGATAGCTAGAGACTTACGCAGTCCAAACATAAAGCAGATGCAAAGATTGAGCAGTCTGTCAAATTTGCTGAGCAGTTCTTCAGTAATTTCCGGATAGCAAACGTCAACATAATCGAGAGAAGAAGAGAGTCGACAAGAGTAACTTTAGCAGAGTATAGGAAAAAAATTCTGAGGCTGCTTAAGAGAGCGTACGGTGGCAAAAACGTTTCTGCTGATATCTGCCACGTGAAGCTGCCAAGACAGGTTGTTCTGTATATGGAGACCCAAGTTTTTTACATTTTTGCAGTAAGGGGGAGATATCCGAAGTGAGTCCACATCGAGTCTGGGGATAAAGGCTCTGCTCTCGACAAACATGACCTGTGTCTTGGAAAGGTTCACTATAAGACCATACCGCGTCGACTACTTCCGAATAGCCTCAAGATCCTCGGACATCTAACCTATTGTTACAGTTGGAGTTCGCCTGCGTATAGCTGATGATAGCTTGATCACGAAAACCCTGGTGTTAATAAAAACTGAGGAGAGGGGACAGAACTCCACCTTGCTGAACACCAGCAGTTAGATTACACCAGTTAGAAAAGGTATTTTCCAAGCAAATGCACTGCTGGCGCCCCGAAAGGTAAGAGGAAATCAATTCGGTCACTGCTCCCGAAATGTTTAGGGATTTGAGGATAGCAAGAAGTATGTTATTATCAACGCAGTTAAAGGCATTGCTGAAGTCCATCAGGGTAATTAGGGTGAGGTGACGTTCGTTGCAGGCAAGGCGGAAGTCATCAGTGATTTTGATAAGGGCAGTACAAGTACTATGGGCAGGGCGGAAGTCAGATTGGAATGAATTGAGAAGTTTATTACAACGAAGATAATGAGAGAACTGGCCTTTAGATTAAAATGGTAGTATTGAAATGGGGCGGTAATATGTGTACTGAGTGGGATCAGAAGTTTTAAGAATAGGCACCGTGTAGCCTTTTTTCACACACTGGGGAAGGAATGAGAAGACAGGGAGTGGTTCAGGTTGTCAGTAAGACGGAAGAGAACAATCTTCAATATCGGTAGAAGAATGTCTCGACCAAGACTGTCATGTCCCACTGCCTTACTTGGGATGGATAGGATAATTTTACTAATCACGGAATCAGTAACCAGGGAGAAAGAGAAGCCACAGGTGGGAGAAGCAGAGGAGATTATGCGGATGGTATCTTCCTTAACTACCGTGTCGATTGTATGTGGCGGAGAGGAGAAATGTCAGTTGAGGCCATGCAAATCGAGACAAGGGCTGAGCCCAAGGGTACAAATAAACTTTCACATATTCTTAGGAGAACAGGTTTCAAGAGAGGCGTGAATGTGACGGCGTTTAGCATTCCTTATTATCTGGTTTGGCGATTATGGCAAAACCCCTTATGGTTATGAAAACCACGAGGGAGGCCTTTGTCCTGCAGTGGGCGTCGAAGGGCCGATGATTATCTGGTTCCAGCGATTCGTCGCTGTCCTGAAAAGCTCCCAGTTGTGGTCAGATGGGTCCCGCTTATGTTTCCTGCTAAGCCGATCTATCTAACCTGCTTATATCCGGTGTTAGCCACGGGGCAGGGGGGCGCTTCATTCGAACGGGACGCACAGGAGCATGTTTGTCGTAGAGTTGAGTTATCAGCGAGTTTAATTTTACTACCTTCTCTTCCACCCTATCAAGACAACCAATTTGACCCCACTCTACCGCCTCCGCATCATTAAAAAATCAATACTAATATAACAAGAAAGATAAAAAAATCAACAAATCCGCGATATTAAAAAAAACAAATCAGTGATTAAATATATCAAGTCAGTCAGTCATCAGCCAAAGACTTTGAATTTTTTTTTTATTCTCCTCAGTCCTTACCTTGAAAATAACAATTGAAAACCATTGTTATTTTCAAGGTCAGGACTGAGGAGGTTACAGATATCTCCTAGGACTATAATCACAGACGTACAAAAACAATGTTATAATCGTTATAAGCGTGATTAATATGTGCATCTATGCCAAATTTCAGCTTTCTAGTACTAATCGTCTCTGTGCTATCCCACGGACTCACACACAGACAGACAGATAGACGGACATGGCAAAACTATTCCTTGTTAAATACTGAACCCTAAAAAGACACGGGAATTTTTTTTTCTTCATATTATTGAAAACTGTAAATCAATCAATGACTCAATCACCGAACTTGCTTATGCTGACGATACGGCTGCCACCGGCTGCCATTGACTTGACTATCCCCATATCAAAGTATGTGACTTAATATGCTGGCTTATGACTTAATATACGGCCGTCATTGAAAAATGTTTAACGCAGAGAAAGATGAGGAAGGCTAAGGTTAGAGCAATATCTCTCAAACAACGAACGAACTCAAACAACAAAATATATAATTCAACATATTCTACATCTACAGTCTCTCCCCTATCTATCATTTCCTAATGTGTATACGTACACAAACTGGTGATTAGAATCGTATATTAATTTCAGAATCCAAACCGTCATTGTAGGTCTTTCACAACCATTAAAATATTAGAATGTGCGAGCGTGATGGATGCCAGAATACAGCCTCAAAAACTTGCTACCAAAACATACGAATAGGTTCGAAGAGTCAGGTCATCCTGGCCCGTCGAATTTAACTAACTTATTTTTTTATGAAAACGCCAAATTGAATAAAATGAAGCCTGTAAACGTCATACTGTGTGCCACATGCCTTCTCTCAGAGAGCGCCTACCGCTCATTGGCGATTTCAAGCGGTGAGGTATGTGACCACCTCACCACCACCACCATGTCCGAACTGTCTTTTAGAACTTTACTATCAACTCCCAACTTCTTTAAATCCCCGCTCACAATGCTTACGTGACTCCTAACGGTGATGGACGGTGACGTCCATTCGGTTAGGCTGTGGAACGCACTGCCACAGAAAATATACGCTCTTCCCAAGATTGGTACATTTAAGAAGCAGTTGAAAGAGCACTATCTATCTCTATCATAACTTTGACCTATCTATTTATGTATTATTTACGATGTATTTTATTGATTTTTATACTTATTTATAGTTTAAGTAGTAGATTTATTTTTGCTTAAAGTAGGTTACTATTTAGGATTTTTGCAGTTTGTGTAGTTTATTTTGTACACGTACCTATATAGACCCGTTTTCTACCGCTTCTCCGACTCTCCAAGATTTGCTAGAAGAAGTCTCCTACAAAGATAAGCTCGCCTTTGTACATGTTATGTCTTATGTAATGCATAGTTCATTTTTTCGTATGCAATAAAGTATCATAAAAGCTTCCACCTCTGTTTGAACACCTACTTGAATTTTATTTCAAATCACATTAAACAGAATTGTTTGTTCACACCTAGGCAATTTCGTTCTAGTCTATACCAAAAATAGATACAATATCATAATAACATTATTTTAAATCTGCACAAATGTGCAGTCTCCTAAACTTTAGGGAGTAACGTACACTAAAATGGTCTGTGACAGGATGGCTGTCATACTTCCTTTAATACAAAAAAGTAAGATTAAGTAATTACATACTTATCTTAATAAGTAGTTGTGTTTAAATCTGCGCAGTCACTGTTTCCAAGTAAAACTGTGAAAATAAATTATCTGCCGAAATATTGGTCGACACCAAACATATAAAAAATTTACACCCACCTATTTCATTCAAGTGTCAACTCAAACAAAACCAACCCACCCAGTCCATATTTACTCTAAGTAATTGTGTTTTTACCTCTTCAATCCTTGAAACAAGCTGGCAACGTCGCGCGCGCGGCGCGGCTAAGTCCTGTCAAACAGTTTTATAAACGCATTCAACTGTTTGAATTTGGAACGCGCTCGGTACTGCTCGGGCTCCGGCAGACATCCAAAGGGGCGAAGCGCCTGGCGACGTTGCCACGCCTCTCACAGCCACCAGCCAATCTGCTCGCGGCTTTTACGGAGCGTGAGTTTACTCTACACCAGCCGTCAACTGTTGCCATCTCTTTCTACGTATTGCTCAGCGAGAACCCATTCCGAAAGAGACGATTTGAGGTGCACTACTCTTTTTATTTTCGAACTCGAAAATCACTCCGCATGGCATGGTCGTATAAGTTTTCAGGCCATATTCCAATTTGATTCTTATTTCACCGCAGGTTTTGGTCCAAAATTACTTCTGAGAAAATCGGCCTCGAACCAACTTCATTCATGGTATTTTCTGTTACTTTTTGTACGAATAAAGTCAAAAAGATAGGCAACGGGATAAGAGTATCAACATAGCGATGCAAATAAAAAGTAAATTCGTCGTAAAACGACGGATGGGTAGTTACATGTTTGCTGTCAATATTTTTAATTATCCTAGCATTACGTCTGCGCTACTAGCCACTGTTATAAGGAGAAAATAAGGCATTGTCTGCTGTGTAGTGTGTACTTAGTACGGAAAATAAAACGCGAGTAGTCAACCGTATTACCCCACACATGACATTTTATGAAAGAGTTCAAATTAATTAGGTTGCAATGGGCAAATGTTAAAACGTTCAATTATTCACTTACACACCACTTCGCAAGGAACGCAATAAAAAGGTTGTCGCTTTACTTCGTCCACCGTACTCGCGTTTGTATTAACATTCGAAACGAAACGCAAGCTAAGGGAAGTGTCAATCATAGAGTAACTTATGTGTCAATCAATCGTCATTTTTTTTAACAATCGACCACCTTTTCCGAGAAAAGTTGCTGGTTTTTAACCTACTTCGTTACCAACGAAGAGAGACAACTCGTAGTTATATACCTAATTTATAATAAAATAACCTAGTTCATTCAACTGCGAAAACACAACATATCGTTTGGGTGGCGGTTGATAACTGTTTAGGGATATCGAGATTATCGAGGGACGGATTACCCCACTTTTTTCCTTTGTGGCATGGTTGAAACACCGACTCCATATCAAAAACTGAACGCAAAATACTAATAAATACTAACTATAGATAATACTAATTAGTGTATAGTTATAAAACAACATTTTGTTTTAATTTAAATTAATAAAATATAAAAGAGGTATGTATATGGAGCAGCTGCCACCTCACGCGCCGTTAGAAGAGGTCAGTCGAAACTTGCCCCGTTATTGATTGCCAAACCGATGCTCTTAAATTTTAAACCGATCGTACTTCTGATAATGGTATTGAAAAAGTATGTGCGGCCTATCTTGTCAGAAACAGGTTCATTTCGTTTCATTCGGCTTTGGTCTGGGTGTAAACAAAAAAAAAGTTATGTAAGTACTATGAAAGTCGTTGACTACGGGGTGTAATGTTTCTTTAATTAATTACTTAGGACTAATAAATAAATTGGACATCGCTTTGGGTCGTTTAAATTTAAAACAAAGCTTAATGAAACGAAATATATAAACTCCTTGAATAGACAAATATCTGTTGCAGGATGGTGCTAGAAGGTGTGGGAGGAGAGATCGGAATAATTCTGACGCAAAGGTTACCGGAAATTATCCCAAACAGAAAAAAGCAAATCAAAACCGAAGAAGAGATTTTAAATAACGGTTTTATACCGTTTTCATTAAACAAAACAACTCGTTATATTATTACTATTATATATTTAATTTCATTCAGCTTTTGTCTGTTGAAACAATTTTTTTTATTGTAATACAGAGAAGTTTGTAAAGAGGCTCGAAATTTCATCGATGCTTGCACTTGCCCATTAGCTCAGTTGGAAGAGAGCTGGCACGGTGAGCCAGAGGTCGCGGGTTCAAATCCCGGCATCTGCGGAATTTTTAGCCTCTAAATAGGTTTTTAAAATTGTCCTCAGCACGGGTTAGTGCAACAAAAAAAGAATATAGGTTTGCTGGAAAGATTTTCTTATGTTATGTCCTGTTATATATTGTGTGTAATAATAATAGGTACACAAAACCTGAATAATAAAATATTCTTCTTAATACGAAATATTCAGCAATAAAATTCAAAATGCGATCACATACGATTACGTCTTCAATATGGCCAGAAATCCGAAAAAAATAAATAGCAATAGGTAAGTTTTTCCGCAACCCATTCGTGACGTAGAACTGTGTCAATGTCGTGAGTAACTAAAACCTATTATGCGGAATGGTATTTGAAATGGAGCTGTTCCTGTTAAGAACAACTTGAACCTTTGTAGCTACTGGAAAAGGTTATAAGAAGACTACGTCTAACTTTTCTAACAACATTGTACTTGGAAATTAAACTCAGAGCTTGTAGAAGATATCGTATTTCTATCACAACCGATGCAAAACTACAATAGGGTCCTCGTATTGTACAACTAACACATAGGCTTTGTTCTGCATCATGTGTAGTCAAAAGGATTAGGGAGCCCACTAACGAATCAACTGCTAGGCTTGTTTATTTAAGTTACTTCCAAAGTTTTAAATATTTGACTACATTTCAAAATATACAAAATATTATACTTTGATTGAAACTTTTCGTGACATACCTTAATATGTCTAGGGGCTCCCTATAATACTTTAATTGACTTTATTGGACCTAGCGTTATTATTTTTTGTATATTATTGGCCCGGCCCGACTGTAAAATGTAATAGTTTTTGTTTTTAGTACTGTTTGTCTTAATAAAGTTTAATTATTAATTTTGGGTAGCAAAAATATTTTTTTAGACGCACCATTTTTTTCAAGACTAGTGCCATTTGGTTTTAAATCTTGGTTAGATTCGTCATCATCATCGTCATCAGCCATTTGATACCTACTGCAGGATATAGGCCTCCCTCGTGGTTTTCCAAGCTTCCCGGTCTTGTGACATCCACATCCAGTGACTCCCGACAGCGATGGTTAAAATGTCCCCTGAAACACGGTTAACGAATTCAAAGTCGCCATGTAGGTGAACTAGCTTCATAGTCAATTATAAAGACTATTTATATTATTTTCATCAGTGGGGTGTTTAGCCGCTCCAGTTATGTCCGCCGCTTACGGTGCCCGATAGCGACTACAACAACGCAGCAATAAATATTTTTAACAGTAGGCAAGTTCTTAATGTGGAATTAAACAGTAATAATAAAAACACAGTGCACGATCGAACCTCCGATAACAGTTATCGAGCGTTTCCGCCGATATTCGGGTCGTAAAGGACGACAAAAAAACTTGGTAGAAATATGCACACGGCTCGAGTAGAACTTTGTTGTGGAATCATTCAAATTAAAGGCAATAGGCTTAATTTTAAGTGTCCGTTTCACAAACGGAGCTAATTGCGACTTAGCGACGACGCACAGTGGTTCCATATTAAAAATCGGTGGACATAGGACTGAAAGTTAAGGTAGCGATCTGTTTTTTTTTTTCTAAGCCAGCTAACATTAATACAAACATCTTTTACTCTTTTGTATTTTTCCTTAAAACGCATTGCTTTCGAGAAAAAAAAATACTGTATCTTTTTTGTATGGAGAAAATTACATTTTATTTTTTTTCTCGCAATGTTTTAAATTGGTCAAGTTTTAGCTTAGATTCTCTTACACTCTAAGCTAATGTGAACATATAAAAAAATAAGTCATACGCAGCCGCTTGCAGCCTTGCAAGATAAGGATGTGACACGAACCTAAAATTGTTTCCTATATTTCGCCAACATTGATGGGGTTTTTTTGGTGGGGGTATAAAAACATGAGCTTAGAAGCTTCTGATATAATATAATAATTCCATAAAGTTAATAATTTTAGTGTAACGCACTTTTTGGTGTTTTTTTGCAATCTACATAAAATACGACGAGAAATAAAATGAATCATCTGCATTCCTCATTTTTACTTTCATTAGTGCTCGCGAGCTTCTCACCTAATTGCGCTCCTGGTATTCTACATAAATATGGAGTGATTAGTGTGATTTTTGTGATTTTTTAATTCGAGACGTCTCTTCCTAAGAAACTTGTAAAAAAATGTGTAGCTCTGAAAAGAGCTATTTTTGTAGCCCTGACAAGACTTTCTAATATAGGACTGGTTTGGAGCCTTGTCATGCTAAAGGATCTGGTATATTTTCAGAATCCATCGTCATCAATTCTTCTTCTTCAGAATCCTGGCTTACTGCATCAAGTAGCAGCAGTTGAATTGCCTCGGGAAAGAACTCCTTGTGAGTTGACTTCGTAATCTTAGATCGGATTCGGGAAATATGAGGATCAGAACTAATTAAAAGGTTATGAACAATATCTTCGTTGTTCTCCTTGCGCCCTGTTTTCCGGGTATGTCCCTCTCTTACATTTCTGAAGTCCTTATTACGGGCTTCAGATGCTTCTTCTGACAAAAATCCTAAAACAGAACGATGAAACTATAAGTAAAGTTTATTTTATCAACTTAAGTAATAAGTATACAGATTTTAGAGTAGACTATTTCTTACCAATGGGCAAAACAGAAAAATGGCTACAGATATCTGCACCATGCATTAATAGTTTGTGTACGCTCGTTGGCATGTAGTACCACGGATAGAGACGAACGTAAATTTCTGCCGTTTCATTGCAGTATCTTCTAAATCTGTCAACATTGACCTTCTTTCCTGAAGACAGAGCTTGAAGTAAGACTGCAAACCGAAATATTAAATTTTCGTCGATCCCAGTGATTCTGGATGACCTTTTGTAGTCAGCGAAAAACCGCCTTGCAGTATTCCCATCGTTTGTGGTACCAAATCCCTGTAAGAAAAAAGAAGTTAGAAAAAGAATTAAAACTATTTAATGAATTTGTAAATAACGCAAAAAATACCTGCTTGACAATATCAATTAGTATTCCCGTCTCTTCACGAAACTGTTGTTGCGTTTCGACTTTTTTCGCTTGCTTCAAAGCCTTGTTTTCGCCTCTTGCACTCCATCGCTCGAAATCCATGTTGTAAGATATATGGAGCAGACACTCCATACAACGAATTTTTATGTGCAGTGATGAAATTCCATACTTGAATATGTCCTCTCGAATGGGTTTCGCGGCCACTAGCTCCAAATTGTTCATTTCGCTTGGCTTTGCCAAGCATATAGGGCATGTCGCTGATGAAGGTACATCTGCGACAATATTGACCACTTTCCCATCGATCATTGTCATATGCAGTTCGTGAGCTATTTCATTATCTCCATAATGAGTAGGGACCAATTCTGAAATTTCCTGCTGCATCTGCCATACTTCTGTCTTGACGAAGTCCGATGTTTCTGTCGTGAACGTGAACTTGAGTGGTCGACAGTATTGAGTTGAACTAGGTGTAGGATTCTCCTAAACAACTAACTCTGTCCCGTCGACCATTCGAAGTGGGACGATGCTAATCATCACCACAGAGGAATCGTCCAACTGGGGATCGAAGGACCGCTGTTTATAATTACTTTGTGATGAAGATCCGTCAAGGCCCCACTTCCACGTCATCTTTAGGCCATGACTGCTTGTATTTGTGACAGGTCCCAAGTCCAGCAATATCCTCTCCACAGTGTGATTTAAAAGAGGTTGCAGTCTGAAATACAATTATACCATGTCAATAATAAGCATAAAACAATTATTACGTATTGGCAAATAAATATAAAATAACATAATATTATTTACTTGATACAAGCTCCTCTCTCCGTACATTCAATATTTGTAGGATAGCATCTTTTCTTTGCACTAAGAAGCTTCTGATAAGATGGAAGTGCAGCGCAATTTTCTTCTTGCAACATCAATCTAAGCGATTGATATTTCCATTTCGATAAATCGAGAGACGTATTTAGTGCCAGAGATTTATCTTCTGAAAGTAAAGTCAGCCGCTTTTGCTTAAAAAGATGCTTTGTTACATCTACCACAAATTCCGGGTTCATTCCGAGGTACTCCACAACCTTTGCCAACTCAAGTTTTCCACCTGCCTTCAATTTGGAGATATAAAAGTGTAGAAGTTTTTCTTCGGTGTGGTCGTCTACCACAGAATTAGAACGCCTTTTTTTCTGCCTATTGCTTAAATCTTCAAAAGGTTTCCTTATCTGCGTCACGGTAGAGGTCCCTGCTTCTGATGTGCTGACCGATGCAACTGATTGATCAGTTAGAGCAGGCTCTTCAGATAGCTCTTCCGTTTGCCCCATTACAGCATTTAAATCAACTGTATCGCAAGAGGGCCAGTTAATATCGTTTTCTAACCACGTGCCATTTCGGTTTAAAAATGTTTTCAGCGATCGACTTGCCGCTGCCCATCTCTTCGTAAGATTAGTCGTGAAATTGCGACAAAATTCTCGAATTTTGACATGATCTTCATGAGATATCTCACCCCTTATTTCTGACACTATCACTTCACACAGATAGTTGTAGTCCTTTAAATGACCAGCATATTTGAGTTTCGAAAACAAATCGAGGTAAGTGCCCAATCCAGCCATTATTGGTTTAAAATATCTTTAGTCTTTCACAGTCAAGCGATAAGAGCAGAATGAAGCCAAATCACTAATCACTCCATATTTATGTAGAATACCAGGAGCGCAATTAGGTGAGAAGCTTGCGAGCACTAATGAAAGTAAAAATAAGGAATGCAGATGATTAATTTTATTTCTCGTCGTATTTTATGTAGATTGCAAAAAAACACCAAAAAGTGCGTTACACTAAAAATATTAACTTTATGGAATTATTATAATATATCAGAAGCTTCTAAGCTCATATTTTTATACCCCCACCAAAAAAACCCCATCAATGTTGGCGAAATATAGGAAACAATTTTAGGTTTCGTGTCACATCCTTATCTTGCAAAGCTGCAAGCGGCTGCGTATGACTTATTTTTTTATATGTTCACATTAGCTTAGAGTGTAAGATAATCTAAGCTAAAACTTGACCAATTTAAAACATTGCGAGAAAAAAAATAAAGTGTAATTTTCTCCATACAAAAAAGATACAGTATTTTTTTTTCTCGAAAGCAATGCGTTTTAAGGAAAAATACAAAAGAGTAAAAGATGTTTGCATTAATGTTAGCTGGCTTAGAAAAAAAAACCAGATCGCTACCTTAACTTTCGGTCCTATGTCCACCGATTTTTAATATGGAACCACTGTGCGACGGCGTGGTTGTAGATCTCTTAAAACATATTATCAAAAACGATTAGCGGTGCACTCTCGGCGATATCAGAGTAAAATAGTTACCCAAAGTTTTCACAACACTATAACTGCACTTTGGCTCAATCGTGCACACACTGCTTGAAATGCGAGGTAGCGAGCTTTCGTAGATTCAAGTACCTACACCCAAGAAGATTAGGTTAGTTTAGTTTAGAACTCATTATTATACGAGTACACACTAGAAAAAAATCCTTACCTAGTTAAGTTTTGTCGCATACAATTAGCGCTCTTATCGTTAGAAGACTATTTTTATTTATTTTTAAAATTACTAGTTCTTAGCTGTCGCACACCTTAGGCAACACCTTTGTACCCTCTGTCAATTTCAGTATATTCGTTATTATGGATATTTAGGCCTGAGTTATACACTCTGCTTTTCACTTCGATTGCGAGGAAAATTTCGGACAGCAAAATCGTTGTAGAGTGAAAGAACATAAAAAATAATCAATTCCCGGCAATTTATTTTTGTGTGTAAATTTAGACTTAGATACTTGTTTTCTGCCAAGTAGGTAATAAAAACATTTCCGCGCATTTTTAAATAATAATCAACTCCTATTTTACCTGATTTCATTAATTTCATTATAGAAAACGTACGAAATTCAAATTATTATAGCAAGAATAAAAATAAAACAATAAGTTTCAGAATTCTACGAAATTTTACTGCTCAATCAATTATTGTGCAATATATTTTGACTCTGTTTGGCTGTTGAGCCTCATTATCTTAGTTTTAGAAGAAATATTTACTTTGTGCACTAGAGCCTTAATAGCGATTTTATGTCGTCTACGCACGACTTAAACTCGAACTTTACGGGCATGAGAATTGAAAACCATATTACCCATGTTAACCATACGAGTAAACTAAGATTCATTTCAGAGTTATTTTGCGGCTGATGCTCTATAAATACAGTGATAATGAGAATCTTACAGCAAATTGCAAAAATATCAGTGGAATAACACGATGACCTACATAAATACTTAAATACCTCCTACATAAATACTTTTTATCGATAAATACATCTCCAGCCATTTTCTTTCAAATAAATGTCAATGAATTAGACCGTTACAGAGAAAGCCCTCCTATAACTTTTGCATTTGTGATATTAATTTAATTCAATTTATACTGCTTATGACGAAACTTTCTAGAAATTTGTCTTATAAAATAAGTTCGTAATTCCACGAAAATATCTTGAGAGACTGTGTTGAATATTTTCTTTTTGGACAGCCTTAATTAACTTTTCAAGCAACAAAAGAGTCTCCGTCAACGAAAACGGGGGTAAGTTGCATGGATGGATGTATGTATATCGAAATATAAAAAACTAAAAAGAATCCTAATCTGTGCAAAAATGGAAAACGTAATGCTTATTTTTTACAAAATACAGAGATGTCAAATCAAATCAAAGTATTTCCTTCAAACTTTCACAGAAACCGTGACTTAATGAATGCTGAAAGTTAAACTAGATGTCCAATTCAAATACTAGATCATTTTGGAGAAAAAGTGAGAAAAACTGCAACTGCTTATTTATAAAAACACGATTCCTTAAAACACTTGGTAAACACGAATTAAAATAGTCTGTGGTGGAGAGTTTACAAGGAAAATACGTAACCACAGATTAAATAAACTGCCGCTGAGGAGTGCTTTGGAGAAATTGTGTTTTTAGGATTCTGGAGTCAACAAAGAACCCTTTTAGTTTTGCCATGTCCATCGTCTGTCCGTCTTTCTGTCCGTCTGTCTGTCCGTCTGTTTGTCCATCTGTCTGTCCGTCTGTCTGTCCGTCTGTCTATCCTCGGCTTAGCACAGAGACAATAAGTATTAGAGAGCTGAAATTCGGCACAGATATACATATTTATTACGTCGACAAAACGGTACCATAAATTCACTTAGAATTTTTTTTTTGCGTACGTGTCCTACACCTAATTTAGGAATGTAATTTTTTTCTCACCTAGACCATAGTGTGGGATCTCGTTGGATTGGTCTTTCAACAGGTGTAGGAAGACCATTTTTCGATTTAGGATTCCGTTTGCGAAATATTAAGCTTTAAAGCGCAATTTTTTGTCAGACTAGGGCGTCCCCGCCCTTCTTCCGGCTAAACGGTAACAATTCCGGGCACTAGCACATATAATGAACTTAAAAGGAAAACTATCACGGCAAAATAGGCTTTACAAGTTAACGAGTAAAAAGCGACCAACTTATAAAAGGAAAACTTGACGTTGTTAATTCTGTAAAGCAGAAAAAAACGCCTTTTCTACGGAGACCTACACTGCGCGTGACCCGACGCGCACTTGGCCCGTATTATAAATAAGGCCGTTAGTCTTTTCAGAGTCTTTTGATACTTAATTAACTGAGTTTATATATTATTCTAAAACATTAAACTCACGCATTGAACTAATTCCAGACATCTTTTTCATCTAAATAATCTTTAATATTATAGTAGCCCTTTTGGCACAAAGTGTGCTTTACACATTTTTTAAACGTATTACTGGCAAGTTTATTACATCTTCAGGGATCTTATTGTATAAACGTATACAATGCTATATATTATAAAGGATGATTGAAGCCTTATAAAGGCTATATATTATGTTAACCTTTGCCAGCCTATACCTTGGGAACGAAAGATTATTTTTATTTCTAGTACATATTTACATTGTGTTGGCTAACTACAGTTTTAAAGTTACTGATATTTTTTCTAACTTACGTAATATTCTCATCTAAGATATACTGACTAGCAACTGTCGGGATGTTAGTTTATTTAAAGAAATCTCTTAACGAATACAATATAACACGCTTAATAACGACGCCAAAATATTAGCGTTTTCTGTCATTTTTCGACAGTTTATTTAAAGAAATCTCTTAACGAATACAATATAACACGCTTAATAACGACGCCAAAATATTAGCGTTTTCTGTCGAAAAATATTAACCCATCTTTCATAGACATTTGAAACTAACGCTAGGAAGGACGTATAAAAGACATACGTTTTTAAAAAAAAATACAAGACATGAGTGATTGTACCTGTGACTATACTTTGTATAATAAGCTTTGTACCTGTGATTATATTTACTTACTGACCTTATACCTTCAAAAATTATAATCTGTAACCATCGTCAATATTTAGGACAATGCCCATTACGAATCGCAAAACAAACTCAGTTTACTTATTTTGTGGAGTAAGATCAGCTTTCTGCCTCGTAACTCTAAAGATTACCGTCTCCTGATACGCTATTACCAGGCTTAGGTTGTATTGTCTGTTTTATGTACTTAGGTTTTTTATTCAAAAAGTTTTATTCGCAGTAGCTCAGGGGCTGAGACCTAATGGACATTACAGTTAAATATACATGTCCTTTTTAAGCAAGTTCTAAATAATTTTGTAGAATTAGCGAGGAAAGTCCAAACTGAGTATTTCAAATTTGGTCATTAATTAAGGGTTAAAATTCTTATTCTAAAACCTATTTTTTATGTAGCCTATATAAGTTTCACTGCAGAGCACAGACAGGCCTTCTCTCAGAGAGAGACTATGGGCTTAATGATCACGCGTGCCCACCGCGGATGGGCAATTTCAAGCCCAGAGATATGTGAACACCTCAGAGACTTAGGTTTCCTCACGATGTTTTCCTTCACCGTTAGCGAGTGGTATTGCTACTATAGCTTTACAAATGTACGTAACTTCGAAAACAAAGTCATTTGATTTCAACCCACGACCTCCCGAATGAGAAGCCAGCGTCCTACCGCTCCGCTACCACCGCCATAACCTGTAATTGAACTAGCTTATATTCCTGACATCTTTGTCATCTTTGTTTGTACTTATACAAGAAAAATTTCTTCAGAAGACCAGGGGCTCTACTTCATTGCTGTTGCAAATCGGCGACAATTAGATGTAAGAATATATATTTTTTTAAAACTTATTTACAAATACAAACATATTTTGTCACTTCAGAAATGTAAACGTAGCCCTTAGTGCGCGAGTCCAACTCGCACCGGCCAAGTGCGAGTTGGACTCGCGCATTAAGGGCTCCGTACCATTTATACAACATTTGAATATTTCAAGCGTCTACATGTTGCCGTTATTACCGATAAAAAAACGGCGAAAACCACGTGTTTTGTATGGGAGCCCCCTTAAATATTTATTTCGTTATGTTTTCACTATTTTTTGTCATAGCGGCAACAGAATTACATAATTTGTGAAAATATCAACTGTCTAGCTATCACGGTTCATGAGATACAGCCTGGTAATAGACAGACAAATAGGTAGACGGACCGTTTAGTCTCAGTAATAGGGTCTCTTATCCTTTGGGTACGGAACACCAAAAATGACTAACCTAATACAATGGACAATTATGTACTAGCAGGCCTGAACTGTCCTGAACAATCATTATTAAGTTTTTGACTGTTGAAGAAAAAAAACATTCCTAATCTTAATAATCTACATGACATGATGGCAATGTGGGAAAGGTGTCATTTTAAATTCTCATTTTTGGTAAGCAAGCGTGTCATAGACAATGGCCACCAAGTTGCGCTGAAGTCCACACAAAGGACTTTAAGCTTGGTAACATTTTAATTACTATCAAATACCATTGTTTGCTCTACTATCCTAATTAGTGAAAACACGCCAAAATGAAACCTCTACACGTTTTTTGATATTAGCCTAGGTGACTTTACGGTCGTTAGTCCCTTGTTAGACTTTTTTATCTAAATGTTACCCTTTAACTTATAATATATTTTTAACTAGGTAAGTAATTATAATTCACCCTACTCTAACAAAAGTTAAGAAAACCATAAAATCAGAACATACCTATTTTTTATTTTGTGAAACTTCAAAAAAAGCATAATTTGAATACCTAGACGCCTGATTGACAATAATAATTATGAAATTATTAATAGATAGAGAACACTTTGTTGTAGGTACATCAAAAAGGTAATAATAATTATTATTATGATATAATTATTATTTATCAAGCCAAAAAGATATTGTAAAGTAGTTAGTCTGTATAGTCTTAGTTAGTCCTGAGATATCTGCACTTAGCCTCATAGTCTTAGCCCAACTGTTGAGCCATTGTACGTAGCAAGCGTTGAGATAATATGTCAATACCCCAGACAGAAGAGTTTCCTTACGATGTTTTCCTTCACCGTCAGCGAGTGGTTTTGCTGCCATAAATTGACAAATATGGGTTACTTAGAAATCAAAGTAATTGGTAATTGCCTACAAGCTATATTTGAAACGATTTCAGGTGCAGTAAAATCTAGGTTAACAGTTTTTGGATGAGTCAATTTGGTCATATTGGTTTCAAAACTTGCTATAGGTACAATTGATAGCTGAATAACCTTTATATTTCTTTCCAAAGTCGCCCGTAACGTATTAAAAGTGTGTGTAAGTGTACGCTTGCAAAGGCCCACGTCGACTGCGCCGAGTCTGTTAAATAAAGAATAAGAATAAACTTTATTTGACAAAATTACATACAGTAGGTACATAATTAAGTTAGTAAGTCACAGAACACATTTTAGCAAAATACCTGTAAATACCTACCTGAAAATTAGACATACACAAAGTCGTCGAAAATGAGCCAGTCTCAGCATGATGCAGGCTTTGGCGCTGGTTCTCAGACTGAACCATGAAAGAAAAAGATGACTTGTTTTACAGAAATAAGAACATTTTCATTTTTTATAATTACTGGTGTGCAAATACATTTTAAACTACCTATATAATTGTGGAGAGTTTCTATTATAGCTGAGTACATTTTAATTTCAGTTAGGTTCTTAATTAAGGCATTATCGTCCTTATTACAATAAAAACAAACTTCTTCCCATGGAAAATGAGCGGTGGTCGGCATTAGGCGAATATAAACAACACACAGTAAGTAATTTGGACTGTTAAAACAACCATAATTAAATTCCACTCTGATTCATTCTCCATTCATTTAGTGAAGTTCATCTAGGGCTAGCATTTATACCATATACTTTTTATGTAGCTTCTTTTGTGTCCCTCTGCTGGGCAAAAGCCTGCCCCAACTCGGTCCAGATTTTTCTATCCTGAGATGGCCCATATGGATGGGATATACCACTGTAGCCACGATATTCATAATCCCGTACGTCTATGGATTCACGGACTACTCATGTACGCAATAAGCCCCGGCCATTTGGGTACAAATCGGTGGATATAATACATGGATCCATCTAAGGCGATGACATACTGTGCGTTCGTCGATGTCTCGTGTCGTCGTGGACGGAGAGGCGCGTCAGCTAGAACTGTTGACGCTCGCTCGACGCTCGCCGACCTCTGACGTCCTTACTTCAGAATTTGTTCTTAATGAGTGCTTAGTGTGAAGTGACAGGCGCGCCATAGATCACAGATCTTCCAAGATAAGTGCAGACAAGAACTAGGTACCTATTCTTGTAGAGGTCCCGAACTCGAACATTTTTTAATTGACGAAATAGGATCGTAAATTATTGAATTATAATTTTGGTTATGAAGAGAGAGGCATTTGCAAAGGTGCACAGTCGAAAGTCCAACTTTTCAACTTTTTATTTTCTAGGGTTCCGTACCCAAAGGGTAAAAACGGGACCCTATTACTAAGACTTCGCTGTCTGTCCGTCCGTCCGTCCGTCCGTCCGTCTGTCTGTCACCAGGATATATCTCAAGAACCGTGATAGTTAGAGAGTTGAAATTTTCACAGATTGTGTATTTCTGTTGCCGCTATAACAAGAAATATTAAAAACAAAATAAAATAATTATTTAAGGGGGGCTCCCATACAACAAACGTGATGTTTTCGCTGTTTTTTTATCTTTGTGTCTAATGTTGTATAGATAATGGTACGGAACCCTTCGTGCGCGAGTCCGACTCGTATTTGGCTGGTTTTTTTTAATTGAGTAGAGTGCACGGGTGCAAAGGTCGATGTGCTATCGACTATACCAATAGGATTTACAACAGGACCCCGCACGCCGAGAGTTCCTTTAGATAAGAAGATACGACTATTCTTTATTGCACACAAGAACCGAGACATAATCGTTAATTTAGCACCTTCTTTTTGTGTTCTGAGCTTAGCACCATATTATTTACTTAACATTTCACGTTTTCATTCAGTTTAGCAGGAGACAGACTGTTTTCAGGTAACCTGGGCTTCAGCTGCTTGGTTTCTTGTTTTATAACGACTTTGTGTTTGTTCTACTAGTTTTTTCTCACGTTTATATTTTCAAAATATCAGGGCTTATACAATTTTATCAAAATTCCTCCACTAATGTGTAGGTTGCAAAAAGTCAATTCTATTCGACACATAATATGGTTGTAGTAGAAAATCTTTATTTTTGAAATAACTTCCATACAACTTCCAAAATTGACAAAAGGAAAATGACCAAAAAAAATTTAAAAGTCGTACTGACTGTAACTGTAACTTCTTCAGGAATTGCGCATTTTCAATTAACCCCGCTGAAGCTTTGTACCTTCTGTGTATATCGACCCCATTGCCCAGAGGGTGTGGAGGGGTCGTGGGCCGGCACCACGGATCAGTAGTAAGAACTCAAGCTCAGTCAAGCTATGCCGAAACGAGCGGGGGATAACAAGCACCATAGGGTGTGGCGTGACGTCACATTTTCAAATATTGTTTTCTTCTATTGAAAAACGCTTGCGTTGCGTCTTTTCTGTCTAAAAGCCATTGTTATTGTTGTGTTCTGGACGGATTAGCGCAATATTTAGATCTAGCGATGAGGTTGCACAATAACAATAGTAAACACAAGTAAATTAATACGATTCATGAAATATATTAGCTTTCAGTAAAAGCGTCAATCATAACTGACGTGTAAAAAGAACACGTCATTCGTTTAGGTATATATTACTATCAGTACAAGAACAGCAAGAAACTCTGCATTTGATACAAACCTAACTCATGGGTGTTTCCTATAAATCGTTAGATAATCATGAAAACAGTTAAAGTTGTATCTATCTCTGAGGTATCTGTCAAATTGATGTTTTGTGTCAAAAATCTCCAATCTTTTCGAATCAACGCGATTCTTACTCTAAGGTACACTAACAATCTAATGATCTACTTATATCAGTCACAAATCAGAAATTTATTGCAACGTAAAGAATTTACATTATGTTTGCTGAATGTCAATGTACTATGTTTGCCGCTGCCTTCGGGCCTTTTTGGAAGTTTAGAAAAAGGCAGCGGAAATAAAGTCCACTCCAGTACATCTGTTGTTGCCTTTACTACTGTTAACAGCTGCCAATTGTTTTTTATGCACTTTGGCCGACTGACAGCTTTCTGATCATCCCTCCTATTACATTACGCAACTCTTCACTCTATTGAGTTGGCCATACTAACGATTCCAAAGTGTCAAAATATTTATTGGCAGTACGGTGTAGGTTATAATCGAACAACTCCATCCAGTAGAGAACTCGCGTAGCGCCCCATATCACAGTGTAGGAGAAACAGGGGATAAGCATCGGATCGATTCGACAAGATTTAAGGCAAAACGGCCGTATACCTCTCCATAGGTACTAGTCTTCATAACAAGTGCCAGTAGTTCGCTGCCGGTTGTTATAAATCAATCGACCGCGTGAACTTTCCACCCTGCCATAAAGCGGTCCGACAAGCCATCCATACTCTGGTAAAAATACCCCACTTATTATCTCAACCGCAACAAGTTTCAGTTTTCACATGAAAGGCAACGGCGACTTGTTAAGGGTTCTATTCCTGTCCAAGTCTAATTATTATAAATCTGTCGCCACAGCCGCGTCGCCGCGGACGAGTGATTTTATTTGTTTACAGATTGTAAATCCGTGGCAACAAGTGTTTGTTTTGATCTTAATTACCCTGTGGCCGCCGCGGGACGGACGATCTTGTTATTTGCGTGCATTTCTTGTGAATGAAGCGGAATGTAAACAATACTCCTTTACAATACGCCTTTTCCACTTGTGCTAATTGCAATTAGACAACGGCGTTCATGCCTCAAATCAATTGAAGTGACATTGTGTTTAAAACATAATGTACATAGTAAGACTCAAAAGAAATAAAGAACTAAAATTTTCTTTTCGAGTGTTTAAGCGTTTTAATAATTATATTATAATGATAATGCAGCCTTTATACTTCTTATTATAGGAGAAAGCGAAAGATAAAGGGCTTAATCACAATGCGTGCCCACCGCGGATTGGTAATTTTAAGCGCTGAGGTAGATTTTATTATTTTTTTTGCACTAATTCGTGCTGAGGACAATTTTAAAAACCTATTTAGAGGCAACAAAATCCACCCATGCCGGAACTTGAACTCAGTTGGGAGAGCGCTGGCACAGTTAGCCAGAGGTCGCGGGTTCAAGTCCCGGCATGGGTGGAATATAGGTATCCTATTCTTTTTGAGGTAGATTTACAATCTTATTTATAAAACCACTATTCCTAAAACACTCCTTAAATGCAGTTTAAATAGCCTGTGGCAAAAGGAAAGACGTAAGTACCGATTATTTAAACTACCTCTGAGGAGTGTATTAGAGTCATCATGTTTTTATAAATGAAACCGTGAGATTTTCCCATGAATTCTATACGTTTGCTAAAAAGAGTGTAGACACATAAAAACAATAAATATTTTACACTAGATAACTGGCATATTGATACTACTTACATGGCGTCAACTTGTGCCATAGTGTACCTCGGATTTTTTTGGATCATTTTTGTGCCGAATGATTGGAAGCTAAAAACTAGCCAAGTAAGTGACAGGCCATGCGCAGTGTAGAGTTCCGTAGAAAAAGTGGGTTATATCTGCTTTACGGAACTAACAACTTTATTAAAGTAATTTTAAATGGATTTTATACGAAGTTTTCTTTTTATAAGTTGGCACCTATTACTCTTTAACTTGTAAAGCATACTTGGCTGTGATAGTTTTCATTTTAAGTTCATTATATGTGCTACTACACTGTATTTTTTAACGTTTCTACAATCAACCGTCAGCTAGAAGAGGGGAGGGGGAAGTCCTACTCTAACAAAAAAAATGCCCTTTAAAGCTATATCACAAACTGATTCCTAAATTTAAAAATTGTTTTCCTACACTCACAATATTTTTGAACGACCAATCCAACGATACCATGCACTATGGTGTAAGCGAGAAAAAAAATGGATCCATAATTAAGATGTAGGGGGGTACCTACATTAACAACAAAAAAAAATTTAAAGATTTTATTCTTCCGTTTTGTTGGCGTGATTAATATGTATGTCTATGCCAAATTTCAGCCTTTTAGTGCTAATCGTCTCTGAGCTCGTCCGCGGGCAGACAGACAGACAGACGGACGGACATGGCGAAACTATAAGGGTTCCTTGTTCACTACGGAACCCTAAAAAACGTTTTAGTTAAGATAACTAAATTAATAACCATATAGCAATAGTTTACCTAACAAATAATCGCGATTGGATCCGGTGAATTTATAACTAAAAATAACTGAATAAAGTATTAGTATTAAATTAATATTATACTCGTTATGTGTGGCTTCGGATTAAGAATAGCGTCACTCTATTTCCTTCCGTGGATGTCGTAGAAGGCGAGTAAGGAAATCAAATACCAGGAGAACGGGCAGCAGCGTCTTCCTGAGATTCTAACCGCATACTGCGATCGCCAACCCGCTTGCCAAGCATGGCGATTATGCCAAACCCCTTCATGGTTAGAAAACCATGAGGGAGGCCTATTTCCTGCAGTGGGCGTCAAATGGCTGATGATGATGATACTCTCTCTCTCACGCCCATACTCTCTCTTTGAGAGAAGGCATGTGCTCTACAGCGGGACGTACCTATTTAGGCTCCTTTGCATATATAGAAATAAGATAAGATAAGATAAGAATATTCTTTATTGTATACCGGAAAAAAATGTTACAGAAACAGCAATGACAAAAGAAAAGATACAATTGGCGGCCTTATTGCTAATAGCAATTTCTTCCAGGCAACCTCATATTGGAGATTTGCCGAAGGAGAAATAGACACGGGTAGTCGGTGCAAAGACGAATATTAATACACATACATATACGTAATAATAATAATAAACTTACATAATATATCATACTTCAATACTATACATAACTACACGTACTTACATAAATAATGGCTTATAACAAGTGTGTGATCTGGACAACAAAAAGGTGATATACCTACAGATATATGAAGAGAAGTTAATAGACACTTACAGCAAAACTACTTAATTAGACAGAAAGAATTCTTTCACTCTGGCTTTAAATATGGCGGGAGATGGTGAGCGCCTTATCGCAACCGGAAGATCATTCCACAGCCGGGCGGCCTTTACAGTAAATGAGCTACTGAAGAACCTTGTCGTATGACTTGGTGTCTTCAGCGCTAGACTCTGGTCGGACCGTAGTGCCCGGCTGTGGGAGTCACTGAGGAAACTGAAGCGCTCTTTGAGATAAAGGGGAGTGGATGGATTGAACAGCACTGAGTACAGCAGCGAAAGGATGTGGGCATTCCTGCGGAGGCGGATGGGGAGCCACTTGAGCTTAGCGCGGTATTCGGAAATGTGGTCATATTTGCGTAAGCCAAATATAAACCTAATAGCAAAGTTTTGAAGGCGCTCAAGTTTACTAAGTTGCTCTTCAGTCAAGTCGAGATAGCTGGCATCAGCATAGTCGAGGATAGGTAGCAACAGAGATTGCGCAAGCGCAATCTTGGTCACAGTTGGTAGGAAATTCCGTAACCTTCTCAGAGAAGCCGCCGAAGCGAATATTTTCCGGCTCACTTCCGCTAGCTGCGGTGCCCAGGACATACATGTCCATGATAATCCCCAAGTTTTTCACCCTCTCACTGTATGGTATTAGTACACAAAAAAGTATTAATATTGAAAGATGGTTATCATCTTTCGAAATGGCCTCTCTAATGAGATCAAAATAATGCCACAGAGTGCTACTGTAGGGTAAACAACTTATCCTCAGCATTTATTCTGTAGTACCGAAAAGACTTTTAAGTTTTAAGTTCAATATCGCTTCCAGAGCACTGTTGTTTGTTATTTACACTGTAGACTTTTGCTGCGACTGAAATAAAATATTTTAATAACAGACCGTGTTATTATTTCGAACTTTGCTGAATCGAGGAGGTTTTATTTGTCGATACTGAAGAAATGGTTTGCAGGTTTTGCCTTATAACAAATTTGGTATAAAACGGCAAACAAGACTTGTGACATCTGACAAGTGTCAACACCACCCTCGCACCCGGAAAAAACGGGACCCAGGTGCCCAGTTCATTGCCCCCACGTTCCAGTATAACTGTCCCCAACTGGTAACAGACCACTTGGCCAATTGGCCCCAAATGCACTGAATAATCAAGGCGTATTTTTGTATGAATTGAAGCAAAAAATCCAGAAAAGACCCGCCTGATTATGCGCCTAAAACCCACTTCATTCCATCTACCTCCAGTGTATACGCTGTGTTAACATAATCACTCCCTTGAACGCAATTGAGGTTTACCTATCCAGCCCATGAATAGAGTGCATTGCTAGCCAC